>CM059804.1:41039227-42239227 GCA_030435695.1 Brachymystax lenok tsinlingensis | reverse complement strand
CACCATCCTATGGGACTCCCAATCATGGCCAGTTGTGATACAGCCTGGATTTGAACTAGGGTGTCTGTAGTGACCCCTTTAAGCACTGAGATGCCATGCCTTAGACCACTGCGCCACTCGGGAGCCCCCTAAGTAAAATGCTGAAATGTCTTGAGTCAATAAGTACTCAACCTCTTTGTTATGGCAAGCCTAAATAAGTTTAAAGTAAAGTAATAATACTTTTTGTCCTGAATACAGTGTTGTGTTTTTATTGCAAATCCAATACAACACAATACCGAGTACTGCTGTCCATATTTTCAAGCACAGGGGTGGCTGCTTCATGTTAAGCAAATGCTTGAAACTGTTAAGGACTGGGGAGTTTTTCAGGATAAAAAAAGAAACGGAGCTAAAGCACAGGTAAAGTCACAGAGGAAATCCTGGTTCAGTCTGCTTTCCACCAGACACTGGGAGATGAATTCACCTTTCGGCAGGACAATAACATAAAATACAAGGCCAAATCTAAACTGGATATGCTTACCAAGAAGACAGTGAATGTTCCTGAGTGGCCAAGCTACAGTTTTGACTTAAATCTGCTTGATATATATGGCACCACCTGCAAATGATTGTCTAGCAGTGATCAACAACCAATTTGACAGAACTTGAATAATTTTGAAAATAATAATGGTGCACACTCCAGGTGTGGAAAGCTCTTAGAGACTTACCCAGAAAGACTCACAGCTGTAATCGCTGCTAAAGGTGCTTCTACAAAGTATTGACTCAGGGCTGTGAATACTTACATACATTTGATATTTCTGTATTTTGTTTTCAATTTGTTTGCAAACATTTCTAAAAACATGTTTTCACTTTGTCATTATGGCGTATTGTGTGTTGTTTGGTGAGAAAATAAATAAATGCAATCCATTTTGAATTCAGGCTGTAACACAAAAAAATGGGGAATAAGTCAATGGGTATGAATACTTTCTGAAGGCACTGTATATACAGGGTCATTTTCTGGGGCAGTGCTATTACCATATTTACAATGTGCAGGGATACTGGAGTGGTAGGGTTAGATACAGTGTTATGTGTGTATGAGCAAATGAAGGGTGTGTGTGTGTGTGTGTGTGTGTGTGTGTGTGTGTGTGTGTGTGTGTGTGTGTGTGTGTGTGTGTGTGTGTGTGTGTGTGTGTGTGTGTGTTGGAGTATCAGTGTGAGTGTGTGTGTAGAACGCGCATAGTGTGTGTGTGAGTGTGCATAAAGCCAGTGAAAAAAAAAAATGAAAAAAAGAAGGGTCAATGCAGATAGTCCATGTAGCCATTCTTTTTTTTTTTTAGCTATTTAGCAGTCTTATGGGTTGGGGATAGAAGCTTTTCAGGAGCCTGTTGGTGTCACACTTGATGCTCTGGTACCTATTTTTTCATGACTGTTTGTGTGTGGACCATTTGAAGTCCTTAGTGATTTGGATATCGAGGAACTTGAACCTCTGGACCAGCTCCAACGCAGCCCCGTCGATGTGTAGTCCAGGATCAGCTCCTTGGTCTAAATGGCATTGAGGGAAAGGTTGGTCACTGACTGCCAGGTCACTGACCGTCATCGTCACCGTCGATCAGGCCTACCACCGTCGTGTTGTCAGCAAACTTGATGATGGTGTTGGTGTCATGCGTGGCCACGTAGTCATGGGCGAACATGTAGTACAGGAAGGGACTAAGTACAAATCATGGTAACGTTTCCTACGCTCACCACCTGCGGTCAGCCCGTCAGGAAGTCCAAGATCCAGTTGCAGAGGGAGGTGTTCAGTCCCAGGATCCCAAGCTTGGTGATGAGATTGTAGGGGACTATGGTGTTGAACGCTGAGCTGTAGTCAATGAACAGCATTCTCACATGCTGTAGGTATTCCTCTTATCTAGGTGGGTGAGGGCAGTGTGGAGTGCAATTGAGATTGCATCGTCTATGGATCTGTTTGGGTGGTATGCAAATTGGAGTGGGTCTAGGGTGTCTGGGATGATGGAGTTACTGTGTGCCATAACCTGCCTTTCAAAGTACTTAATGATTACAGAAGTGAGTGTTACAGGGCGGTAGTCATTGTGGCAGGTAGCCTTAGAGTTATTGGGAACAGGAATGATGGTGGTCAGCTTGAAACGTGGGGATTACGTGACCTGGAATACCGTCCGGCCCGTGGCCTTAAGAGTGTTGACCTGATTAAAAACCCTATTCACGTCGGCCTCGGAGAGCGAAATCACCCAGTCCCTTGGTTTGGCGGGGGCCTCGTGCATGCTCTGTGTTGTTTTTGAGTGGATTTGCAGAGAAGAATGGAAGACACTTCCCAAATACAGGTGTGCCAAACTTCATCATACCCAAGAAGACTCGAGGCTGTAATCGCTGCCAAGTGCTTCAACAAAGTACTGAGTAAAGTGTCTGAATACTTATGTAAATGTGATATTTCAGTTTTTTATTTTTAAATCATTTGCAAAAAAATCTAAAATTAGCTCTGTCATTATGGGGTATTGTGTGTAGATTGATGAGGGGGGGAAACTATTTCATCCATTTTAGAATAAGGCTGTAATGTAACAAAAAATGTGGGAACAGTCAAGGGGTCTGAGTACTTTCCGAATGCACTGTATATACACTGCTCAAAAAAATAAAGGGAACACTTAAACAACACAATGTAACTCCAAGTCAATCACACTTCTGTGAAATCAAACTGTCCACTTAGGAAGCAACACTGATTGACAATAAATTTCACATGCTGTTGTGCAAATGGAATAGACAACAGGAGTAAATTATAGGCAATTAGCAAGACACCCCCAATAAAGGAGTGGTTCTGCAGGTGGTGACCACAGACCACTTCTCAGTTCCTATGCTTCCTGGCTGATGTTTTGGTCACTTTTGAATGCTGGCGGTGCTTTCACTCTAGTGGTAGCATGAGACGGAGTCTACAACCCACACAAGTGGCTCAGGTAGTGCAGCTCATCCAGGATGGCACATCAATGCGAGCTGTGGCAAGAAGGTTTGCTGTGTCTGTCAGCGTAGTGTCCAGAGCATGGAGGCGCTACCAGGAGACAGGCCAGTACATCAGGAGACGTGGAGGAGGCCATAGGAGGGCAACAACCCAGCAGCAGGACCGCTACCTCCGCCTTTGTGCAAGGAGGAGCAGGAGGAGCACTGCCAGAGCCCTGCAAAATGACCTCCAGCAGGCCACAAATGTGCATGTGTCTGCTCAAACGGTCAGAAACAGACTCCATGAGGGTGGTATGAGGGCCCGACATCCACAGGTGGGGGTTGTGCTTACAGCCCAACACCGTGCAGGACGTTTGGCATTTGCCAGAGAACACCAAGATTGGCAAATTCGCCATTGGCGCCCTGTGCTCTTCACAGATGAAAGCAGGTTCACACTGAGCACATGTGACAGGCGTGACAGAGTCTGGAGGCGGCGTGGAGAACGTTCTGCTGCCTGCAACATCCTCCAGCATGACCGGTTTGGCGGTGGGTCAGTCATGGTGTGGGGTGGCATTTATTTGGGGGGCCGCACAGCCCTCCATGTGCTCGCCAGAGGTAGCCTGACTGCCATTAGGTACCGAGATGAGATCCTCAGACCCCTTGTGAGACCATATGCTGGTGCGGTTGGCCCTGGGTTCCTCCTAATGCAAGACAATGCTAGACCTCATGTGGCTGGAGTGTGTCAGCAGTTCCTGCAAGAGGAAGGCATTGATGCTATGGACTGGCCCGCCCGTTCCCCAGACCTGAATCCAATTGAGCACATCTGGGACATCATGTCTCGCTCCATCCACCAACGCCACGTTGCACCACAGACTGTCCAGGAGTTGGCGGATGCTTTAGTCCAAGTCTGGGAGGAGATCCCTCAGGAGACCATCCGCCACCTCATCAGGAGCATGCCCAGGCGTTGTAGGGAGGTCATACAGGCACGTGGAGGCCACACACACTACTGAGCCTCATTTTGAATTGTTTTAAGGACATTACATCAAAGTTGGATCAGCCTGTAGTGTGGTTTTCCACTTTAATTTTGAGTGTGACTCCAAATCCAGACCTCCATGGGTTGATACATTTGATTTCCATTGATAATTTGTGTGTAATTTTGTTGTCAGCACATTCAACTATGTAAAGAAAAAAGTATTGAATAAGATTATTTCATTCATTCAGATCTAGGATGTGTTATTTTAGTGTTCCCTTTATTTTTTTGAGCAGTGTATTTTTGACATGGAATTAAGCATAATGATTCTGGCTCTAGATTGCAGGAAAAAGCAGTTTCAGGTGTTTGAAAAATACACAATTCCATCTTAGCCCCACTCCGGACCAACCCCCCAGCCATCCTCACGTACTTTGTGCCCACTCAGATTTTGTGGGTGCATGACGCCCCTGCAGTCATGTATTTTGTGCCTTATTCCAAATAGGATACATATTTCGGAATATTTCTATTCAGCACTTTCTTTTCACTCTGTCATGTATGTTAGTTTTGTGGAGTAAGTACAATGTTGTTGATCTATGTTCAGTTTTCTCTTATCACAGCAATTAAACTCTGTAACTGTTTTAATTGGCCTCATGGACTCATAGTGAAATGCCTGAGCGGTTTCCATCCTGTGCGGTTTCTTGTATCTTTGTAGTAACTAATAACTTTACCATGCTGAAAAGATATTCAGCTTTTTCGAGGCATTTGAAAACCTCTAGGGTCTTTGTTGTTGAATCTGTGATGGAAATGTACTACTCAAATGAGGGACCTTACAGATAATTATATGTGTAGGGTACAGAGATGTGGTAGTCATTTATAAAATCATGCAACTTATTATGTGACTTGTTAAGCAATATTGTACTCCTAAACGTATTTAGGGTTTGCCAAAACAAACCGTTGAATACTTATTGATTCAAGACATTTCAGCTTTTCATTTGTTATTAATTTCTACTTTCTGAAAAACTAAAAATTCCACTTTGACATTATGGGGTATTTTGTGAAGATCAGTCATCTCAATTTCAAATTCAGGCAGCAACACAACAAAATGTGTAAAAAGTAACAGGGGCACTGTATTTAAGAATTACATGTATTAAATGTATGAGTCACTCTATAGTAGAGATTCGATGTACAGGGGTAGTTCAAATGGCACTTACTGTATTTGAATATAGCCACAACACATTGTGAATTTTTTATTCTTGCTATGCATAAACAATAAAGTACAGTACTTCTTGAAGTTTGGTTGCACAAAGGCTTTTTTGGCATTGTTCACTATGCCACATCAACTTAGTTTTGTTATATAGTATTTCATCCCATTGATCAAAGAGCACATCATGGATTAACTATAACCAAAGAAGCGCTCCTCTCCTGTCTCTCAATCTTTAACGGCTTTCAGTAACAGATTAATAATATATTGTAAATATATATATTTTTGTATATCTCTGTCATCCATAAAATGCATAGAGTGTAGCTTTTTATTTTATTTTAAAGAAGCACACAGTGATTGTCATCATTTTGTTGACTGGAAGCTGCAGAGTAGTCTAACCATATTTCTCCTGACCAGGAGCATTGCAGTAACTAACTCCTATACTGGCAATTTACTGCACTTTTAGAAGTCACTCATTCAAAAAATCTAAATGTTCCCAGACAGATATTATTTTTACAAGATGAATTTAAGTGTAAGTGAAACTCAGTAATGTTGTAGTTTTCCCCTTTGTTCACTAGATGTCAGCAGAGAACACTGGTTGTTCAGGGGAGTAAAGAAGCAGACACTCTTACTGTGTAAACCATCAACAATGTATACAGTACATTAACCGTAAATAGTGAAATAAAATACTAAATAAGCACAAGATTATTAGAAATAATATGAACAAAGTATTTTCAAAAGTGCCATGCTTTTTTGTTTTTATAAAAGTTATTTATGATCCCAGATTTTTGGTATCCGAGAGACATAGATATCTGTGGTAGCAAATTTGGTAAACTTCATTATAACTTTCATGAATAAGCCATGTCAAATCCTTAGTATTCAGACCCCTTGACTTTTTCCACATTTTGTTACTTTACAGCCTAATTCTAAAACAGATAAATAGTTTTTTCCCTGATCAATCTACACACAATTTCTTTTTCAATTTCTTTAACCTTTATTTAACTAGACAAGTCAGTTAAGTGCAAATTCTTATTTACAATGACGGCCTACAATACCGCATAACGACAAAGCGAAAACAAGGTATGGCACTACAAGCTTGGCACACATGTATTTGGGGAGTTTCTCCCATTCTTCTCTGCAGATCCTCTCAAGCTGACTTGATTGAGAGGGCTGACTTGGCTGACTTGCTTAAACAAATGTGTTTTTTACTGACAATTGAGATGTATAAACTATGGCATAAGGGAACGATGAGCAGATAAGAGGCAATCCGTAATTTCGATTAAGACATTAATGAGCGAGCTAAGACAGACATAGTCAATATAACTATTTGTTCATCACTTTTGAAATGTACAGTGACAGAATTCATAACATGGGCCGTTCTTAGAGTTTTCTCCCTGTACACCAAGTCAGAACCCTAGGAAAAATAAAAGTGGCACATAAGCAACCAATGAAAGCTCTTCCAATATTCGATTATGACCTTTCTCTAAAACAGGCTATAGGCTACATGTGCACCACCAAGTCAGAACAGTAGGCTAAGTTATGATGGGGAAAGGGAACAAATGATTACAGTGAAGCACATGGGCTACTAACAGCTTACTACACAACATACACTTAGTATTACTTTCTTAGCTACAGTATACATCTCTCCCTGGCATATTACATAATTTATGCAGCAGCATACAATATATTTTTGGACTCACCTTGTTGTTCTATGCACACTTGAACAGGAAGGTGGCTCGGCGGTCATTCTTGTGGGCAAATTTTGTCATCAAACTTTGTCATCAAAGTCTGGCATTTATGGTGCTTTCAAGACAACTGGGAACTCTGAAGAAAAAACATTTGGAATCATGACGTTAGTGATCTTCAGGTCGTAGCTCTAGAAAGAGGCCCGAATTCCAGACTTGAAATTCTGAGTTGGATGACCGTTCAAAACGTATTTTCCCAGTCAGAGCTCGTTTTTTCTCAGAGTTCCCAGTTGTCTTGAACTCACTGAAGTGAGATTTCTCCAGTTCTGAGTTTACAGTTGTTTTAAACGCAGCAGAAGTCATGCTGGAATGACAGCATGGCCAATGTTGAATGTTTATCGTTTTAAGCTTGGAAAAGACACCCTTAAAACTCTTAAGGATCGGACCCTTTTAAAAAAATTCGCCTAAAATGACTTACCCAAATCTACATGCTTGTAGCTCAGGCCCTGAAGCAAGGATATGCATATTCTTGATACCATTTGAAAGGAAACACTTTGAGGTTTGTGGAAATGTGAAAGGAATGTAGGAGAATATAACACATTAGATCTGGTAAAAGATAAGATTAACAAGAATTTAAGCTTTCTGCCAAATAACAGATATGTCTATATCCTGGGAAATGTTCTTGTTACTTACAACCTCATGCTAATCGCATTAGCTACGTTAGCTCAACCGTCCCGCAGGGGACCAACCAATCCTGAAGAAGTTTTAAACCCAGACTTGGACCACACACCCACTCCACTGAATAGCAGGCTAATGATTGCTTTGCAACGCTTGCAGTTAGCCACTGATTCCTTCCAAAACACTCATTGTTGAATTTCCGATTTTCAACTTGTTGTGTAATGTTTATGTCCAATGGCCGATGAGCACCAATATGTTTTATCTATAATTTCTCTTCATTTGACAAGGTTGAAAAGGATTTGCCAGTAGATTGGTGACTAGATTCATGAAGATGACTGCTTGTCTAGCTTGCTAGTTAAGATTTTGTAAGTATGATGTTGACATGATCAGTCCAATCAAAGCTACGGTAGATATAACATGATTTGACATCCTTATATCTGTGGCCAATGACCTTGAGCCTTCTTGGATGGGAACTTCTAATGTAAATCTATGGTAGCACCCAAGGGGCTTGAATGTTCAAGCTCTCCCTGTAGATTTTGCAGTGACGTAGTGTCCTAATGAGTGACAGAACACTGAGCCAATCATGGCGCAACTGGAGAACATTACGAACAACTACGCTACGTTTTCTTCCGCTGGCTGCCCCACCACCACAGAAAGCACTGAGCTAGGCTGAAACACCTGCATTTTGGAGCTGCCTTACTGAAGAAAGCAAAATGCAGCTTTATGCAGCTTTATTAGCTTCATCATATTTTTTTTAATTATTGTTTGCATACTGATATGTGATACATATTAATGCTAAAATAACATGCAAAACAGGCCCCCCCAAAAAATATATATATCAAAAAATAAATAAATAATTTAAAAAAGTTTTACATTTATATATTTTTTTCTAGCGAAAAATACAGAGCGTAGGGGTTGGTAAAGTTCTTTAGTTGTGCCGTGATTGGCTCAGTGTTCTGCCACTCATGGGGACACTACCTCACTGCAAAATCTACAGGGAGAACTCAAAAAAGCACATATACTGTATATGTATGTTTTTTTGGGGGGGCTAAACAGGTGGGGCTCTGCCTGCGTTAGACATGCGTGTCATTTTGGTTGGAAGGTAGCCTTACTCTGTGGTTAAAGTTGTATCTTCATGTCTGTAACTTCGCATTCTCTCTGACCCCTCCCATTGGTCCAGGGCCTCTGGCAAAACCTCTAATCAGTCTCTCTCACAGGAACTTACTCCATGAGTAGACAGGGCTTCTCCACTCCGCATATGAGTGGAGCATTAGCTATACAGTACGTTCGGAAAGTATTCAGACCCCTCCCCTTTTTTCACATTTTGTTGCGTTACAGCCTTATTCTAAAAGGGATTTAATCGTTTATTCCACTCATCAAACTACACACAATACCCCATAATGACAAAGCAAAAACAGGGCTCTTGCTGGGCCACTCAAGGACATTCAGAGACTTGTCCCGAAGCCACTCCTGCGTTGTCTTTGTTGTGTGCCTAGTGTCGTGTTCCTGTTTGAAGGTGAACCTTCTCCCCAGTCTGAGGTCCTGAGCACTCTGGAGCAGGTTTTCATCAAGGATCTCTCTGTACTTTACTTTAATATTGTTGCGTTACAGCCTTATTCTAAAATGGATTATATTTTTTTTCCCTCCTCAATCCACACAATACCCCATAATAACAAAGCATAAACAGAATGCAAATGAATTTTTGCAAATGTATTTAAAATAAAGAACCAAAATATTACATTTACATACAGTTGAAGTCGGAAGTTTACATACACTTAGGGGGTCAATTCACTTTTTCTTCCTTTTTCAGTTATCATGGCTCGAGATTTCTTTGCTGGACCCTATGTCAGAGGTGTTTCTGGGACCACATCGGATTATTGCAATATTTTGTTACGTTTAGGCCTATTTACATGTATATTTCTATTATTGTACCTAATGTTGGCTGTTAGGCTAAACGTTTTTTTTTCTTCTCCAAATGCAGACAATGACCCAAAACACACTGCCGCCTAGGTTTGCAATGCAAATGAGGGCATAAACTGGGTCAAGACGCCAGCCGAGTAAATAGACCTTTATGTAGTAAAATAAAGGTTAAATAAAAATAAATAAAAAACCTACAATACCTTCGGTAGGCTTACAGTATATCTAAAAATCAGGTCTCCTGATTTAAACCCGATCGAACTTGTTTGGCATCAACTGAAAACATTAATCCATAACTCTGCCAAGCCGACAAGGAAAGATGAATTGGTCAAGGCAATCAAGATGTTTTGGCTAGAGAAGTTGACAATACAACAATGCAACAAATACATTGATCATCTCAGCAAGGTGTTACCTGTGGTCGTGGAGCTGGGTGGAAGTGCGACTAAAATGTAGTTTAAATAAACATCCGCATTTGAATGTCTTTCTCGTTATTTTATAAACGAAAGTATAAAGATGTTGATGAAGAAATACTGTACTGCTGTTTTGAGTTAGAAATGTAACATGAATACATTGCAAGTTGAGGGATTTTCACAATAGTAGCCAGGCTATAAAAAGTATATTGTCCTGCTAATAGGAAACATTTGCATGATGGGCTACACCTGCTACAGTACTACAGTACACTTGTGAAAAACAAGTGTTTAAAAACTTGCTTTCAAAATGCCTCCAGTTGTCCATCACTACTGTAAATAAAAACATAGCATCTTGTTTACATTCTTTACTGTCACCACAATGTCACAAATCTACCTTTCTAATTACTTTTAGAGTTTGGGATTTACAAATGTGCTCTTTTCATTATTCGTTACATTGTTTTAGTTTGAACGTGCAGACTTTCTTTCTTTAACCCTCCTGTTGTGTTCATTTCATGTTAATTAATTCTGTGTTCCCGCTCCAAAATGACCACCCTATAGCTGATTATAAATCCATATATTATCACCTAATGTTGTGTTTGATCTTTTGATCAACTTTAGTTCTTGTGAACATTACAAGTTTTGAACTTCTATTTGTTATTTATGGCCTGTAGGCCTCATTGACCTGAGCTCATACAACTCGTTTTTGAGTAAGAAAATCATAATGTATGGATTATTTTGACTATAACAAATACTCAGATAAAACATATTGTGCTATTTATCACAGACTACTTTGTGTCAAAGTTTAACAAGGACTCTCCTCCTCACCAGTGTCATGATCAAAGATATGATCAAGAGCCTCCCATACAGTATATCGTTTGGTCATTTTGCTGCCGCGGAATTTATTGTGAGCAAGGCCTCAAAAAAAGCTTTATATACCAGAGCTGCGAGAAGTTCTATATATTATTGAAACAATGTTGCGATTGTTTGTGAGAATGCCAACAGGTGTGGTTCCCGTGGGGGAAAGATTGTATTGGGGAAAGGTTCCCGTGGGGGTTGCCATGGAAGCCAAGAAGGGGAGTGAGGTGTGTGTGTGTGTGCTCAAACACACATGCATGTGGGGGTCTGGGAGAGGAAGTGTGTCAATCTGATGAAGGGGCATGTGCCTGAACTCAATTTTATACACTAAAAGTCATGGAACCTTATGACAATCAGATTAAATTAACTACATTTTTGAGAGAGATCTTGTAAATCGGTCCAATTCAACCGGGAACACAGTAGGAGGGTTAAATTATTTTAATTAGCTCTAGGCTACGAAGAAATAGACTCCAATTAAGCCCTTTTGTTGTTTGTAAAGTCAAATTAAAATGAAGATTATTGTTGAAATGAATTTGCTCGACTGGTGATGGTTCTCTCCATCTGTTGGTGTGCAACACTTGCATAACAAGTTAGCTATATTTTGTGCACCAGCCACTGTTCACCTCCTATTGATGACGCTGCAGTTGCCGCCAGTTTTTTATTTATTTAACCTTTATTTAACTAAGCAAGTCAGGTAAGAACAAATTCGTATTTACAATCACGGCCTACCCCGGCCAAACCTGGATGACGCTGGGCCAATTGTGCGCCGCCGTATGGCACTCCCAATCACGGTCGGATGTGATACAGCCTCTATTCGAACCAGGGACTGTAGTAAAGCCTCTTGTACCGAGATGCAGTGCCTTAGACCGCTGCGTCATTCGGGAGGCATGACCAATATGTATATATATTAACCGTGTGTAGGTAGATACGTGTGTAGTCGTAAGTTTACATCCACTTAGGTTGGAGTCATTAAAACTCGTTTTTTAACCACTCCACAAACTTCTTGTTAACAAACTACAGTTTTGGCAAGTTGGTTAGGACATCTACTTTGTGCACGACGAGTACATTTTCCAATAATTGTTTACATACAGATTATTTCACTTATAATTCACTATATCACAATTTTAGTGGGTCAGAAGTTTACATACACTAAATTGACTGTGCCTTTAACTTCTTTGGGAGCAGCGCACGAGGTGACCATTTTGGAGACCCTGGCGTGCCCAAAGTAAAATGCCTCCCATTCAGGCCCAGAAAATAGGATATGCACATATGTAGTACCATTGGATAGGAAACACTCTGAATATTCTAAAAGTGTTAAAATTTTGTCTGTGAGTATAACAGAATGGATATGGCAGGCGAAACCCCGAGGAATTTCTGTCCTGGAAAAAGTGGTTTTGACACATTGCCTCATTTAGAACCCCACCCTTATGAAAATGCCCATATAAGGGCATATGAATGCAGTACCTATCGCTTCCTCTGGATGTCAACAGTCTCGAGAAAGTGTTCTGATTCATTTTAGACGAATAAGGAAGTGTCCACGCAGATGTCAATACAAGTAAATGCGTGCTCCCGGCTGTCACGTTCTTTGTTTTTTTTCCTTTCTTATCACCCAGTTTATATTCCGGTTGAAATATTATACTATTTATACATAAAAGTGTTCCTAAGGATACATTTACAATGATGTTTGATTGTTCTTGGACAAGTTTATAGGTATAAGTTGAACAAGTTCTCTTCACGTTTCAATGGAGGAGTCAACGCTCTATTTTCTCATTATAACGCGCCAACCAAACAGAGATTTATGGATATAATACATTACTTTTTCTAACAAAAGAACCATGGATTGTCTTCGTTGGACACTTGGGAAGCCCTCAGCAGAAGTTCTTCAAAAGGTAAGGGATTTGTTTTCGCTGTGAAATGTGTTATGTGTGAACCGTGATGGCTTATGAATTCATGGTAATGGGAAAAATGTTAGGTGCTACCCTCAAACAATCAAATGTGGTGCTTTCGCCATGAAGCCTTTTTGAAATCTGACAACGATGTGATATTGCCACGAAGCAGAGCTTTTGATGACTATGAAACACTTGTATATTGATGCATGTTTAATAATTCAACTTTTGGATTTTGAATTTGGCGCCTTGCATTTCACCTGGTAGTGTCGGGAGTGGCTAGCGCCCCACCGCTCCCTAAGAAGATTTAACCTCTCCGGGCTAGGGGGAAGTTTGGAGAGTCTGGCATGCCCAAAGTAAAATGCCTGTTACTCAGGCCCAGAAGCGAGGATATTTGTTGTATTTGATAGAAAACACTTTGAAGTTTCTAAAACTGTTAAAATAATGTCTGTGAGTATAACAGAACTGATATGGCAGGCAACAACACAAGGAAAATCCATCTGGAAAAATTGCTTTTTTTGAGCTCCCATGCAATTGGTACGGTTTCCTATTGCACAATGAAAAGAATAGCTCCCAGATTGCAGTACCTATGGCTTCCACTGGATGTCAACAGTCTTTAGACAAGGTTTCAGGCTTGTTCTTTGAAAAATTAACAAGGAGCTGTAGTTTATCATTGGGTTCCTCCTTGGGTCTGTAGTCCTGTGGCACGCGTGACTGAGGGCGCACTCTTTGTTATTTATCTCCGGTATTGAACATACTACATTTCGTCTTAAAATGAATCATTTATTTACATATTAGGGTACCTGAGGACTGATTAGAAACGTTGTTTGACTTGTTTGGACGAAGTTCATCGGTAACTTTTTGGATTATTTTGTCTGTATATTGAACGAGTTGAACGGGTGGATACTGAACAAAATACGCCAACCAAACAGAGTTTTAGGGATATAAAGAGGGACTTTATCGAACGAAACAACCATTTATTGTGTAGCTGGGACCCTTGGGATTGCAAACAGAGGAGGATCTTCAAAGGTAAGTGATATATTTTATCGCTATTTTTGATTTTTGTGAAGCCTGTGCTGGGTTGAAATATATTTATATGCAGGAAGTATGCGGGCGCTGTCCTCAGATAATCAAATGCTATGCTTTCGCCGTGAAGCTAATTGTAAATCGGAAAAAAGGGGTTTGATTACCAAGATTCTAAGCTAAAGAATGGTGTATGACACTTGTATTTTCATGATTGTTTAATATTACGATTTTTGTATTTGGAATTTCGCACTCTGCTAATTCACCGGATGTTGTCGAGGTGGCACGCTAGCGGGACACTGTTCCGTAAGAAGTTAAACAGCTTGGAAAATTCCTGAAAATGATGTCATGGCTTTAGAAGCTTCTGTTAGGCTAATTCACATCATTGGAGTCAATTGGAGGTGTACCTGTGGATGCATTTCAAGGCCTACCTTCAAACTCAGTGCATCTTTGCTTGATATCATTGGGAAAATCTAAAGAAATCAGTCAAGACCTCAGAAAATAAATTGTAGACCTCCACAAGTCTGGTTCATCCTTGGGAGAAATTTCCAAATGCCTGAAGGTACCACGTTCATCTGTACAAACAATAGTAGGCATGTATAAACACCATGGGACCACGCAGCCGTTAAATCGCTCAGGAAGGAGATGCGTTCTGTCTCCTAGAGATGAATGTACTTTGGTGTGCGAAAAGTGCAAATCAATCCCAGAACAACAGCAAAGGACCTTGTGAAGACACTGGAGGAAACAGGTACAAAAGTATCTATATCCACAGTAAAACGAGTCCCTTATCCTGAAAGGCCGCTCAGCAAGGAAGAAGCTACTGATCCAAAACTGCCATAAAAAAGACAGACTACAGTTTGCAACTGCACATGGGGTCAAAGATCGTACTTTTTGGAGAAATGTCCTCTGGTCTGATGAAACATAAATAGAACTGTTTGGCCATAATGACCATCGTTGTGTTTGGAGGAAAAAGGGGGAGTCTTGCAAGCCTAAGAACACCATGCCAACCCTGAAGCACGGGGGTGACAGCACCATGTTGTGGGGGTGCTTTGCTACAGGAGGGACTGGTGCACTTCACAAAATAGATGGCATCACGAGAAAGGAAAATTATGTGGATATATTGAAGCAACATCTCAAGACATCAGACAGGAAGTTAAAGCTTGGTTGCAAATGGGTCTTCCAAATGGACAATGACACCAAGCATACTTCCAAAGTTGTGGCAAATTGGCTTAAGGACAACAAAGTCAAGGTATTGGATAGGCCATCACAAAGCCCTGATATCAATCCTATAGAAAATGTGTGGGCAGAACTGAAAAAGCGTGTGCGAGCAAGGAGGCCTACAAACCTGACTCAGTTACACCAGCTCTGTCAGGAGGAATGGGACAAAATTCACCCAACTTATTGTGGGAAGCTTGTGGAAGGCTACTTTACCCAAGTTAAACAATTTAAAGGCAATGCTACCAAATACTAATTGAGTGTATGTAAACTTCTGACCAACTGGGAATGTAATTAAAGAACTAAAATCTGAAATAAATCATTCTCTCTACTATTATTCGGACATTTCACATTCTTAAAATAAAGTGGTGATTCTAACTGATCTAAGACAGGGAATTTTTACTAGGATTAAATGTCAGGAATTGTGAAAAACTGAGTTTAAATGTATTTGGCTAAGGTGTATGTCAATATGCGACTTGTAGATACAAATTATTTGTTGCAAATTGGAGGGGTTCACACCTAGCTCAAGTTGGCGAGGGGGGGTTCACACCTAGCTCGGCTATTAGACAATTCTTGAATAGTCTATTATTCAGCTAATAGCCAATCCTGCTACGCTTGTGAAAAACTAATGATAATGCTTTTTTTCCCTTTCCACTTGTTATAGATTCCAATTGATAAAGTGTTTTTAGCCACAAATGGCCCCAACCCCAATTAATACATTTGGGCACAGTCGATGGCGTGCTGAACTTCGGGCTAGAATGTTGAGGGATCGAAACCTGCTCCCTGCTTGTTTCATTACATTATCATGCCGGTTTCAGAGCAAATAGCCTGGATTGTTACTCCCATCTTGTTCCTCGCCCTCTTCCATGCGTCATTCTCCACTTGAGTGGCTCGATTGTGGGCGTGCTGGCAGGATATGGCAGAATCTTCGATTGTGCGTCAAGAATTCATCATAGCAAGTTTGTATGAAGGTCTGGTTATTCACAGGCAAATAGTAATATGCTCTAAACCACTCTGGTGACAAACAAACATTGCTGCCCTGTCCAGATGGCTGGGAGAACCTCCTCAGATGAATGCAGATGAAGGGAGTTAAATATGCATAGGACGTGTAGTGTACTGTTTTTTTCTGTATATATGAATTACAAATCAGCCTTTACTTAAATCATGTTTCTAGTCTATTGCATAGTTACAATGTATAATCATTGATGTCCCAGGAGCAGGAGTGGTAAACACTGTTGAAGTGTAAAATTGTCATACATACATGCAGACACAGCATCATTCAAAGAATGGAGTTTGATACACCTGGTATTGGATATGCCTGAAAAAAAATAACGATTTTTGTAAATTAACTTTATGACAAAAAAAAGGACACAATTGTTTGTCTCTACATTAACTAACATATTCCTCTCAATTGTAAATTTTTGCTTGACTCGTTATGACGTTAAAATTACTTACATTTGCTTCCACTGGGGATCCAGGGATGGGTGGCTCATGTCAAATTCGTCACCCCTAGTGGTGCAACTGCCTACGTCAACACCTTCTACTCATGAGACCAAGCTCATGCATATACAGTTATACAAACTTGCAGGAGAAAACAATAGTCTAGTGTTTTCTAAAGGCTCAGCAGTAATTTTCTGTTGTTCTGAACAAGGCACTGTTCCTAGGCTGTCATTGAAAATAAGAACTTGTTCATAACTGACTTAAATAAAGGTTTAAAAAAATCGAGGTTCCAAAGGCTGGGCCATATATAGTGTATAAGCAGACATACAAGAAGTTTTGTAGTGATTCATATGTTGATGATGTAAAGAATATTTGCTGGTCTGTTGTGTGTAATGAGGAGCAACCAAATGCTGCACCTGACACATTTATGAAATAGCTTTTTCCCGTTACTAATAAGCACACACCCATTAAAAAAATTACTAAAAACTTAAATCCCCTCGGATTGATGAGGAATTTAACAATTGTATGGTTGAGAGAGATGAGGCAAACATTATGGCAAATAAGTCTGGCAACCCAACTGATTGGCAAACATACTGCAAATTAAGAAATCATGTGACTAAACAACATAAAAATAAACTATACTATTGTCGGGGTAGGTTCCTTGTTCCTTTTCAATCCTTGGCTTATTGGTGAAATCAGCAATCAGACAATATCTTCTTTAAGTAAATCAATCAAACCTTTATTAATGCAATTGCAGACAGAAGTTGACAATGGAAACACAGCATGGATGTTTCAGAGTAAGTTCTGCAAAATAAAACAAGTCAAAGTTGCTTTAATATACTAGCAGTCGACCCCTAGTGGTGCAACTGCCTACGTCAACACCTTCTACTCATGAGACCAAGCTCATGCATATACAGTTATACAAACTTGCAGGAGAAAACAATAGTCTAGTGTTTTCTAAAGGCTCAGCAGTAATTGTCCATTCACGTGTAGCTTACAGTGGTATGTCTGACTTGTCTCTTATCTATTTACTCCCCTGCAGGGGCCTGTGTCTATGTATCTCTTTTATCCTTGAGGCGCTTTCTCACAGACACCCTGTTTTGACTGCAATGGCTCACACATCTGCTCAGACCATTTCTTATAAGAGGCAGGGACTAGAAAATAATAGTATTTAACCTTATAATGCCTTATGGCCCTTCCCCTTCTATTAATACAACATAAAAATAATAAGTTATTATTATACATCAATCATTTGGTGCAGCCCCTATCTTGACCCCAAGGTGACCCCCATCATTCCCCCCTTTGAGACTAATAAGTCTCACAGTTTCAATCATAATATTCTCCTGTGAAATCAAACAGATTTGTCAAATCCCCCGGATCCATTTGATCCCAGGGATGGCCTGCTAAAGGGAGAAACAACTCCTGAAGTTCCTGGAATGCTGGTGGGGTGGGGTGAGTCTGTCTATATTCCCATTCCTCCTGAGTCCTGGGAGGAACCTCACGAGTTGGATAGACAATGGGATTAAGAGAAACCAGAAATGTACCAGTCTCACCTTCAGCACGATTTGTATTAGCTTCCACCAACACCATCACTCCAGCATGTTCATTCTTACAAATATAAATAGTAGCCAAAATCACCAAACCTCCTACAAGTATAGGAGTAAACAATGAAAAAATCTCACCCGGGTGTAGGACATGACAATAGGCTTCCTGATTGTCTGGCATGAGTCGTTTGGCACGCTTCAGTTCCCCAAAGTTGGTTTAACCTGTCTCATTGAAAAGGTTCGTGACCGGAATTCTTCTTAACATGTACATTTCTGTTCTCCCCAAATAACAATATCACCCCCCAACACATCAATTTGTGTCGTACAATAAATAAATATTCTTTTGAATTCATATCTGGGAAATTATTTGCATAAAGGAAGGGACCAGAAAATATTTTCACAATGCAGACATAACAGACATTTAAATACCATGTGTAGACACATTTCTGTACATATGGGCAAAATCAGTGTAGACAAGCTCAGAACAAAGGACCCATGTTAGAAAGGGGCTAAAATGGATCAGAAACTTGACCATTTGTTTTTATTTTTGGAAGGCAGTGGAGGATTAATAATAAACACTTCACTTTGATTGACATCTCCAGATCTCTTTATTATTCCTATGATGTTCGTCCAGACACGCCGATGCGAGAAACTAATAGCCTCGCACTTTACACACTTTGGCTGATGCAGCAATCTGGTGCATTGCGCTTGTTTGCTTGCCAGCCACCTGACTCGAAGACGCATAATCAACCTCTTTGTCAATCACTTCTCAAACAGCCTATAGACTAGAAGTGTCAGTGGGAGTAGGATAGACAGGCTGTATCTTGGACAGAAACACTTCACTGCCTTCTCACTTCATCACATCACACAGAGTTTCTTATTGACAAGGAAATGTAATTCAGTGAGTGGGTTGGGATTCATTGGACACTGCACAACAAAGCATAGGTCTTATGCATTATGTAGGTTAAGTGTGGCTACTCATCTTGTGTAGTTATAAGTTAGCAATGGTTTTTAACATGCTCCACCATTTGTGGTGGACTCTTGGGGTACTGTTGCAGCAGAGCTGTGAGTAATCCATATGATAGGGTTCAAACAAGGTAGTGACACAGTAGACAACATTGATGTACTCAAGATGTAGAAAGATGAACACTTGGTGTACAGTAAGTGGGCAAACCAGACTGCCCTGGCTGGTACTCAAAATACCTAAATTAATTGGCACATGGTAACAATCAAAGATGTCTCCAGATACAGTATGTATCAGCAAACCTAATAAGATGCCTTTAACAAACTTCCTCAAGTCACTGGTTAGTCAGAAATTAGAATAGATGGGCAATGCCAGGCCAGTTGCCTCTAAGGCCTATATGGATGAAAGAATAAAGAGACGTTGCATGTGCTGAACATAACTGGGAATGCACTGAACATTGCTAGGAGCTATCCTTGGTCCTAATCCTGATACACTACTGCAGCTTCTTCAGGTGCTGAAGTTGTTTTCCCTCATTCATATTGCATCAGCTAAAAAGCCACTCAAGCAGGTCTGCACACAGGAAGAGGGCTACAGAAAAGAACAATGAAGAAAGACTTAAAGAAAAAGGAAGCGTTTACAGAAAATTATTTGTAGTCCAAAGCTTCCATTTCCATCTTATAAAGGTCCTATTCTACCTGATGCAAGGCTATTTCAGCAAGTTGAAGTGAGCTGCCGTGGCCCACGTCCCTGTGGGATAAGGATCGATACTAGCGCAGAACTGCAGAAGTACGGAAACAAAATACTCTGATAAGAATTTCATTTTCTCAAAAGTACATTTGATCTTAGTTTCCCTCTGTCACTTCATTAAGAGTAACATTTGATATATAGTATGTGTGTGCTGTATCATATACTGTTACACTGGTATGCACAATATCCTGTTGGCAGCAGATGTACATTTTAAGCTTGATCAATGACCTAGACTAGAGAAAGAGGCCTGAGGAGAAATAGAAAGATAGAAGGCTACCGGGATACATATGACCAAATAAACCTTCACCCAAACTACAAATTCACCAGCATTCCAGCAGCCTCCTTCCAATCTCATGCCTTTCTCACCAGAGTGTGAAACGCATCTTGGTACAAGTGCGTAGGCGCTAATCAAGAGCCTCTCCCAGCACTAGCATTCTTTATTCCACACCATAATAACGTTTTAGGAGTTATGTTTATTGAGAGTGTCTTAAAATGGCGTCTCTCAGCAGCAGTATCAAGGATTAAAGTCGGCCCTAGGAGACACCTGGAGAAGATTGATCAATACAATTAGATTGCCTGTGTAGAATTGACGGGCCAATAACCCAGGAAAAGCAAAGCCCTACAGTAGACCTTAAACACACTAAACATATGTTCAGAAGACAAGAGAGCATGTGGTTGTTCAGGTGTTACATCAAGAAGAAAGTTGACAACTCTTCCTCTTAGGTATCGCTATTAGGGTTCCCTTAGATCTGACAATTGGCAACAGATTATGGATTCAGCATTAGAAGAACTTGGCTACTGCTGGGCACTGATAATTGATTTGGCGACAGTACCGTGGCTACTTTGAAGAATCTCAAATGTAAAATATATTTTTATTTGTTTAACACTTCTGTTGTCACTACATGATTCCATATGTGTTATTTCATAGCTTTGACATCTTCACTATTATTCTAAAATGTAGAAACTGGTAAAAAATAAAGAACAACCCTTGAATGAGTAGGTGTGTCCAAACTGTTGACTGGTACTGTATATATTAGGTCACACAATTGACAGTGCATGTCAGAGCAAAAACCAAGCCACGAGGTTGAAGGAATTTTCCTTAGAGCTCCGAGACAGGATTGTGTCAAGGCACAGATCTGGAGAAGGGTACCTGTGTAATGTCTGCAGCATTGAAGGTCCCCAAGAAAACATTCTTAAATGGAAAAAGTTTGGAACCACCAAGACACTTCCTAGAGCTGGCCGCCCTGCCAAACTCAGCAATCGGGGGAGAAGAGCCTCTGTCAGGGAGGTGACCAAGAACCAGATGGTCACTCTGACAGAGCTCCAGAGTTCCTCTGTGGAGATGGGAGAACCTTCCAGAAGGACAACCATCTCTGCAGCACTCCATCAATCAAGCCTTTATGGTAGAGTGGCCAGACGGAATCCACTCCCCCGTAGAAGGCACATGACAGCCCGATTGGAGTTTGCCAAAAGCCACCTAAACGAGTCTCAGACCATGAGAAACAAGATTCTCTGGTCTGATGAAACCAGGATTGAACTATTTGGCCTGAGTGCCAAGCGTCACGTCTGGAGGAAACCTTGCACCATCCCTACGGTGAAGCACGGTGGTGGCAGCATCATGCTGTGGGGTGTTTTTTAGCGATGAAGATGAACAGAGCAAAGTACAGAAAGATCCTTGATGAAAACCTGCCCCAGAGTGCTCAGGACCTCAGACTGGGGTGAAGGTTCATCTTCCAACAAGACAACGACCCTAAGCACACAGCCAATACTACGCAGGAGTGGCTTCGGGACTCTGTCTCTGAATGTCCTTGAGTGGCCCAGCCAGAACCCGATTGAACATCTCTGGAGAGACCTGAAAATAGCTGTGCAGCAACACTCCCCATCCAACCTGACAAGTGTTTGAGATGATCTGCAGAGAATGGGAGAAACTTCCCAAATACAGGTGTGCCAAGCTTGTAGCGTCATACCCAAGAAGACTTGTGGATGTAATCGCTGCCAAATGTGCTTCAACAAAGTACTGAGTAAGTGGCCTGAATACTTATTTAAATGTTATATTTCTGTTGTATTTTTTATTTATTTTTGCAAAAATGTCTAAAAACCTGTTTTTGCTTTATCATTATGGGGTATTGTGTGTAGATTGAAAAGCAAAAAAAACAAATCCATTTTAAAATAAGGTTGTAACGTAACAAAATGTGGAAAAAATTCAAGGGGTCTGAATACTTTCCAAATGCACTGTATTATTATTAGTGTATTGACATATACAATTCATCAACGTGTACCCATGAATATTCAATGTTATAGAGCCATATTAACGAACTAGCCATATCTATTTTACATGGGGACCAATATCTAGGACTATATCAATAATGCCTTTGCTCTGTGTGTCTCAGGTCACTTTGAAATCATGCTCAATACAACTATGAACCCCCTCCATAATGTTAAAATGTGTGACTCATTGGGTTTACATTCACTAATGTGCTTTCAAGTTGAAGTGGGTATTCTATTTGTAACATACTGTAATGTAAAAAAGATACATCTTACAATAGTTGAAATCATCAGAGATTAAATTTAATATAATCTATCACATATCATATATTTTAACAGTTATTCCTTGGAAAGGGAGATTTTGAACAAGGCAACAGAAGGCAGTGTGGTTGCAGAGGTGCTGCTGATTGAAACGTAAGGATTGATAAAGGGCATCCCTGTATCATCCCTAAAAAGATCACCCTTTACTGTATCATGTCACAAAAACATCTGAGAGATTCTAGCTAGACCCAGTATTTAGATAACAGGTTAATAAAGTATTCCACTGAAAAAAACATTGTATATTGTCTTTGGACCAATAAGAAATAGTATTTTTCAATGAATTAATCATATAAACTAGTTGGAGATATGGTCACTAAAACCATCTGTACCTCTGTATGACAAAGTGATATTTCACAATAATACCAATTGATTTCTTAGATGTAGTTATTAGACGTTTGGCTGAAGAGGTCTATGGGGTAGCGTGTCCCTTACAAATAGTTTTGAATCAAACATGAGACAAATGAATACAATACAGAAATAATTAATTTGCAATTGAGTTGATTTACTTTAAGAAGGTGAATGAGCAATACCTAACATTCATTAAAAAAAAATAATCTTATACTCTGAAGGAAATGTGTGCAAACAAAGCATTCAATTAAGCTTAAACATGCTCTCTGATGCTGGGAAAATATACAGTTAGAAATATATACACATCTAAAAGTAGCAGTATTACTTACTCAGTATGGACATTAGCAAGAGTTGCTTGTATAATTTAGTGAATGCATAAGCAATTTCATGCAAAGACTACTGCTATACATTTCATCATGGTGATCAATTTTCTGAATCTACGTCAGTGGATTCAACACGGAAATTTGCTTGGTAGAGCATAAGCCAAAATGTGCACAGGCCCAAGCTGTGATGTCACAGAAAAAAAACAGAAGAGGATAGGGCAGATCCAAACACACCATTTATGGTGCTCATATAAAGACGTCCCCTATGTAATTGTCTGTATTAATGTCTTTGATGGCCTTGAGTGTAGCTTTTTACATCGACCCTGTGTTTGTTTATAGGAATGTTTAGAGATGTCTGGCACTCTGAATGTGGTCCCCCGTAAGGCCTTGATCCCCCACAGTGACAGTGGTCACCAGCCGGGGAGAGGGGTTGTTAGGACACTCTGGGGGGCTAGGTCGTCACGCTATGATGTCACTACTCTTCCAAAATCAGTACAACCAGAGGGAGAGTAGAGAACCACACAGACCCAACCTTCCAAAATCACTGGGCGATGTCACTTAATGCTATTGGCAGGTATACACACACCTCTAGTCCTGGATGCATATAAGGCCCTATTTTCGGCTGGTGCTAGACAGGCGCAAGTGTCAAACGCACATTCGTTTGCAATTTTGTCATGTAAAAACTGGCGCACTGGCATTTTCCAACCCTAACGCAAGGTTTACCTGTCTAACATCAGATCGCTTGCGTTGAGGTGGAAAAGTGACAATTTCATGCAGCGTTAAGGTGAAGTTTTAAGACCCACAAAAAGCAGGTCTTAACGGTAACGCAGTTGGTAATGGGATGAATTTTGAGAGAGGAAGCAGCCTATCCAGCCATGCCACACAGAGAACATGGAAGGAGAGATCTGCCTTTTGTGCCAGTGAATCCTGCATTTAGTTTAATTTGTTTATTAAAAACCAAGCAAAGCCTACCCTCCCATTACCAAGGCTGGTTTAGCAGCATTGCATAAGTGTGTCTTTTATCCTGACCATTAGCCAAAAGTAGCCTAAATATAAAGGGGTTTTAAATGGTCTAGTGAGTGCTTTGAAATATTTGAGGTTTTTGCACTATGAAATAACACATATGGAATCATGTAGTAACCAAAAAAGTGTTAAACAAATTAAAATATATTTATTATTTGAGATTTATCAAATAGCCACCCTTTGCCTTGATGACAGCATTGCACACTCTTGGCATTCTTTCAACCAGCTTCACCTGGAATGCCAAGAGTGTGCAAAGCTGTCATCAAGGCAAAGGGTGGCTATTTGAAGAATCTCACATATAAAATATATTTTGATTTGTTAAACACTTTTAAGTGGTTACTACATGATTCCATATGTGTTATTTCATAGTGTCACTATTATTCTACAATGTAGAAAATAGTAAAAACAAAGAAAAACCTTTGAATAAGTAGGTGTACTAAAACGTTTGACCAAAATGTTGTTACAGAATCACTATTGTCAAATCGGGATTATTTAATCATAGTAGGAGATTAAATACCATGACAACCAATAGTTGTTAAACTGGAATTATTAATGATGTAAATCTGTAAATGGAGCTGCTCTATTGAGATGATCAGTCCTGGACAACTAATACCAGTTAATTTGGGATTATAAATCTACCTGCACTGATAGCTCTACAGTCGTGGCCAAAAGTTTTGAGAATGACACAAATATTAATGTTCAGAAAGTCTGCTGCCTCAGTTTGTATGTCCAGAATGTCATGAAGAGTGATCAGATGAATTGCAATTAATTGCAAAGTCCCTCTTTGCCATGCAAACGAACTGAATCCCCCCAAAACATTTCACCTGCATTTCAGCCCTGCCACAAAAGGACCAGCTGACATCATGTCAGTGATTCTCTCATTAACACAGGTGTGAGTGTTGACGAGGACAAGGCTGGAGATCACTCTGTCATGCTGATTGAGTTCGAATCACAGACTGGAAGCTTCAAAAGGAGGGTGGTGCTTGGAATCATTGTTCTTCCTCTGCCGAACATGGTTACCTGCAAGGACACGTGCTGTCATTATTGCTTTGCACAAAAAGGGCTTCACAGGCAAGGATATTGCTGCCAGTAAGATTGCACCTAAATCAACCATTTATCTGATCATCAAGAACTTCAAGGAGAACGGTTCAATTGTTGTGAAGAAGGCTTCAGGGCGCCCAAGAAAGTCCAGCAAGCGCCAGGACCGTCCCCTAAAGTTGATTCAGCTTGCTCAGGAATGGCAGCAGGCAGGTGTGAGTGTATCTGCACGCACAGTGAGGCGAAGTCTTTTGGAGGATGGCCTGGTGTCAAGAAGGGCAGCAAAGAAGCCACTTCTCTCCAGGAAAAACATCAGGGACAGACTGATATTCTGCAAAAGGTACAGGGATTGGACTGCTGAGGACTGGGTTAAAGTCATTTTCTCTGATGAATCCCCTTTCCGATTGTTTGGGGCATCCAGAAAAAAGCTTGTCCGGAGAAGACAAGGTGAGCGCTACCATCAGTCCTGTGTCATGCCAACAGTAAAGCATCCTGAGACCATTCATGTGTGGGGTTGCATCTCAGCCAACGGTGTGGGCTCACTCACAATTTTGCTTAAGAACACAGCCGTGAATAAAGAATGGTACCAACACATCCTCGAGAGCAACTTCTCCCAACCATCCAGGAACAGTTTGGTGATGAACAATGCCTTTTCCAGCATGATGGAGCACCTTGCCATAAGGCAAAAGTGATAACTAAATGGCTCGGGGAACAAAACATCGATATTTTGGGTCCATGGCCAGGAAACTCCCCAGACCTTAATCCCTTTGAGAACTTGTGGTCAATCCTCAAGATTGCATCCCCCTGTCCGCGGACAAACAAAAACCCACAAATTCTGACAAACTCCAACCATTGATTATGCAAGAATGGGCTGCCATCAGTCAGGATGTGGCCCAGAAGTTAATTGACAGCATGCCAGGGCGGATTGCAGAGGTCTTGAAAAAGAGGGGTCAACACTGCAAATATTGACTCTTTGCATCAACTTCATGTAATTGTCAATAAAAGCCTTTGACACTTATGAAATGCTTGTAATTATACTGCAGTATTCCATAGTAACATCTGACAAAAATATCTAAAGACACTGAAGCAGCAAACTTTGTGGAAATTAATATTGGTGTCATTCTCAAAACTTTTGGCCACGACTGTACTATATCTAATTATCTAAACTGTATCTAATTAGGGATTATGATAGCTACTAGTGTTTGTTTCATGGTTCCAAATATTAAAATACTCTGCCTAGTGTGGAATGTTTTGAACTTCTTGAAAGTGGACCCCTATACGGTAGTTCAGAAAAGAACACTGCCCGTTAACTAGCTCTGGTTACTAAGTAGTAATCCATGTTTTATCTATTGTGTGATTCAAAGGGTTTGTCATCAGTACACTGCTTAACAAACGTACTTGCATCTTGTTACACAAGTTCATTTCAACGTCTGCCCAAGACGAACTTCATCAAAGTATGCTACAGAACCAGGTAAAAATGTCATTACATGTGCAGTTCATAAATGTATATAATACTATATAATAATCCATTTGATTAATATAATTTTTCAAAGTGCTTTGTTTCAATCCATTTCTAAATAACTATATAATAAAGTAGACATTGGCAGACTGTCAGATATGGCAGCTTTCAATCATCTGGGGCCAATGAAAAGCTAGAGGTGCTTTTCAAAAGTCTCTCCTAAAGAGGAGATCTAGTTTGATGTTTGAGATCCCCAAGGATTTTTCACTTGGGTTTCTGGGTGGTTCGTGTCGAATTGATGGGGATCTTTCGGGAGGGCAGCAACTTCTTTTCCTGAGGTTTTTTCCCATTGGCAGAGGCTATCTCCGCTACGCCCATCTCCGCTCCGGATGACTTGGACTTGACGGAGGACAGTATGGAGTGCTTGGCTGGGGTCAACGTCTTGGAGGATTCCTTGTCTTTGGCTGTGGGTGTGTTCATCTGGGCCTCTGGGTTCCCCTGCTGGGCCCTCTTGGCTGCTCCATCCCCCGGCCCCCTCTCCAGTCCCCCTCCCAGCCCCCTCCTCCAGGCTCCCTTTAGCCTCGCCTGTCCCTGCTTTGGCTGTTTTGGTATGCTTCCCCCTGTCCGTGGACATGCGTGTCTCTTTCTGCCTCAGGGCACTCTTGAAGAAGTTGACCCCCTTTTCCTCAATCTTGCTGTTCCTTTGAGGTCCCTTGGGGGGAACTGCTGTTGGTGCCACGCCCAAACTTGACGATCGCAGGCTGGTCATGGAGGAGCTACTGCTGGTGCTCCTCCCTCCAACCCTGCTCTCCGGCCCTCGCCCCCGCCCTGCTGTCGCACCGGCCAACGACACCCCTCTCCCCTTCCCGGGACACACAACCGGCCGTGGAGGAGGAACCGCCGTTGTTCAACCCTCTCTCTGACACTGAGGTGTTCCGTGACGTCTCCCGGCTGGCGTTCTTCTCGGCTGCTCTGGTTCTCACTGATGCAGAGCTCCTCTCCGCCGTCCCTCTGGGCGACGTCTTCCTCGGCGTGGGTGCCGAGCAACTCTGGGACCCAGGGGAGCCGCCCTTCATTTGCTTTGCAGTTTCAGGGTGCAACGTCTCTGGGGTCTGCAAGGGCTCCTTTTTTTGTGGGTGGTGCCTGTTTTGGCGGAGGAGGTCTTGCTGGTTTTGGTGACTGCATCCTCGCTTTTTTCTTTGAGGTTGGACGCTGTGGCCACCATACTCTTGGCTTGGGTTCGAGAAGGCGACAATGCGTGGGTCGCAGAGGAGGTGTGGGATGGGGTAGGTGAGGGGGTGGACGGGCGCTTCTTGGTGCTCTTCTCGGTCTCAACAGACTTGGCCGAGATTCTCCTGGCCCCAGCGCCCTCCCCTCCCCCAACTCCTCGTTGTTTGGGCTCCTTAGTGACTGCTCCTTGACCCGGGTTGCCTGGCTCCACGATCGTGGCCACGTTATTGTTATCCCCTGCCAGACTGGAGCTCCTCAGCTCAGCCTGGGGAACGGGCTTGGAGAGCACCTGCTCCAGGAGCCTTTTTAGCCCCTGCATTACCCTCCACCACCAGGGGTGTCTTACCTCCGACCTTTACCTCGGGTTTTGTAGAGCCGCTGAAGCAGGAGGTGGAGACCTTGTCATCAGCTGCCTCGCCTATCCTCTCCAGGGTGGACGAGGAGGAGTGAGACTCCAGGGAGAAGTGCGAGGGCGAGTTGGAACGCAGATGGAGCTTGGCGGAGAGGGACCAGGAGGGCTTGGAGCTGTTCTCAATGATGGCCAGAGGGCTGGCCATGTTGGAGCACAAAGATAAGGTTTGCCTCTGGATGCTCCGCACCGCCGGGCGGTTTGAGAAGCCTCCTCAACAGAAGAGGAAAGAGAGATAAAACTAAAGCGCTGGTACTAGACTAAGTGGACTCAGAACCTGCATGTTCATCACCTCCTTATCAGCAGGTTTTAAGCTAGTAAAGGCTGATATTAAATAATTATATTAAAGAATTATACCGTTTTTTATGCTATACAAAAATTACTGAAAGTAGGTTACTGTATAAATAGGGCTTACACCATCATCATGTCGATATACAGTGCATTCAGAAAGTATTCAGACCCCTTGACTTTTTCCACATTTTGTTTTGTTACAGCCTTGTTCTAAAATTGATTAAATTAATTGTTGTATTCATCAATCAACACACAGTACTCCATAATGACCAAGCAAAAACAGGTTTTGGGATTGGAAAATTTATGAATAAATAAAATAATTAATATCTTATTTACGTGAGAATTCAGACCCTTTGCAATGATAATCTAAATTGAGCTCAGGTGCATCCTGTTTCCATTGATCATCCAACTTGATTGGAGTCCACATGTGATAAATTCAATTTGTTGAACATAATTGGAAAGGCACGCACCCGTCTGTATAAGGTCCCACAGTTGACAGGGCGGCAGGGTAGCCTAGTGGTTAGAGAGTTGGACTAGTAACCGAAAGGTTGCAAGATCAAATCCCTGAGCTGACAAGGTAAAAAGCTGCCCTGTTCTGCCCCTGAACAAGGCAGTTAACCCACTGTTCCTAGGCTGTCATTGAAAATGTTCTTAACTGACTTGCCTAGTTAAATAAAGGTAAAATAAAAATGTAAGAGCAAAAACCAAGCCATGAGGTCAAAGGAATTGTCCGTAGAGCTCCGAGATAGGATTGTGTTGAGGCACAGATCTGGGGAAGGGTACAAAAAAATGTTTGCATCATTGAAGGTCCCCAAGAACATAACTGCCTGCATCATTCTTAAATGGAAGAAGTTTGGAACCACCAAGACTATTCCTAGAGCTGGCCGCCCGGCCAAACTGAGCAATTGTGAGAGAAGAGCAAGAACCCGGTGGTCACTGATGGAGCTCCAGAGTTCCTCTGTGGAGATGGAAGGACAACAATCTCTGCACCAATCAGGCCTTTATGGTAGAGTGGCTATTCAGAAGCTACTCGTCAGTAAAAGGCCTGCTTGAAATTTGTCAAAAGGTACCTAAAGACTCTCAGACCCTGAGAAACAAGATTATCTGGTCTGATGAAACCTGAAGATTGAACTTTTGCCTGAATGCCAAGCGTCACGTCTGGAGGAAACCTGTAACCATCCCTACTGTCAAGCATGCTGGTGGCAGCATCATGCTGTGGGGATGTTTTTCAGCAGCAGGGACTGGGAGACTCATCAGGATCAAGGGAAAGACCAACGGAGCAAAGTACTGAGAGACCCTTGATGAAAACCTGCTCCGAGTGCTCAGGACCTCAGACTGGGTCGATGGTTCACCTTCCAACAGGACAACAACCCTAAGCACACAGCCAAGACAACGCAGGAGTGGCTTCGGGGCAAGTCTCAATGTCCTTGAGTGGCCCAGCCACAGCCTGGACTTGAACCTCATCGAACATCTCTGGAGAGACCTGAAAATAGCTGTTCAGTGACACTCCACATCCAAACTGACAGAGCTTGAAAGGATCTGTAGAGAAGAATAGGAGAAACCCAAATACAGGTGTGTCAAGCTGATAGTGTCAAAACCAAGAAGACTCGAGGCTGTAATCGCTGCCAAAGGTGCTTCAACAAAGTGCTGAGTAAAGGGTCTGAATACTTATGTAAATGTGATATTTCAAATGTTTATATATACAGTGGGGCAAAAAAGTATTTAGTCAGCCACCAATTGTGCAAGTTCTCTCACTTAAAAAGATGATAGGTACATCATAGGTACACTTCAACTATGACAGACAAAATGAGGGAAAAAAATCCAGAAAATCACATTGTAGGATTTGTAATGAATTTATTTGCAAATTATGGTGGAAAATAAGTATTTGGTCACATACAAACAAGCAAGATTTCTGGCTCTCACAGACCTGTAACTTCTTCTTTAAGAGGCTCCTCTGTCCTCCACTCGTTACCTGTATTAATGGCACCTGTTTGAACTTGTTATCAGTATAAAAGACACCTGTCCACAACCTCAAACAGTCACACTCCAAACTCCACTATGGCCAAGACCAAAGAGCTGTCAAAGGACACCAGAAACAAAATTGTAGACCTGCACCAGGTTGGGAAGTCGGAATCTGCAATAGGTAAGCAGCTTGGTTTGAAGAAATCAACTGTGGGAGCAATTATTAGGAAATGGAAGACATACAAGACCACTGATAATCTTCCTCGATCTGGGGCTCCACGCAAAGATCTCACCCCGTGGGGTCAAAATGATCACAAGAACGGTGAGCAAAAATCCCAGAACCACACGGGGACCTAGTGAATGACCTGCAGAGAGCTGGGACCAAAGTAACAAAGCCTACCATCAGTAACACACTACGCCGCCAGGGACTCAAATCCTGCAGTGCCAGACGTGTCCCCCTGCTTAAGCCAGTACATGTTCAGGCCCGTCTGAAGTTTGCTAGAGAGCATTTGGATGATCCAGATGAGGATTGGGAGAATGTCATATGGTCAGATGAAACCAAAATAGAACTTTTTGGTAAAAACTCAACTCGTCGTGTTTGGAGGACAAAGAATGCTGAGTTGCATCCAAAGAACACCATACCTACTGTGAAGCATGGGGGTGGAAACATCATGCTTTGGGGCTGTTTTTCTGCAAAGGGACCAGGACGACTGATCCGTGTAAAGGAAAGAATGAATGGGGCCATGTATCGTGAGATTTTGAGTGAAAACCTCCTTCCATCAGCAAGGGCATTGAAGATGAAACGTAGCTGGGTCTTTCAGCATGACAATGATCCCAAACACACCGCCTGGGCAACGAAGGAGTGGCTTCGTAAGAAGCATTTCAAGGTCCTGGAGTGGCCTAGCCAGTCTCCAGATCTCAACCCCATAGAAAATCTTTGGAGGGAGTTGAAAGTCCGTGTTGCCCAGCGACAGCCCCAAAACATCACTGCTCTAGAGGAGATCTGCATGGAGGAATGGGCCAAAATACCAGCAACAGTGTGTGAAAACCTTGTGAAGACTTACAGAAAATGTTTGACCTCTGTCATTGCCAACAAAGGGTATATAACAAAGTATTGAGATAAACTTTTGTTATTGACCAAATACTTATTTTCCACCATAATTTGCAAATAAATTCATTAAAAATCCTACAATGTGATTTTCTGGATTTTTTTTTCTCATTTCGTCTGTCATAGTTGAAGTGTACCTATGATTAAAATTACAGGCCTCTCTCATCTTTTTAAGTTGGAGAACTTGCACAATTGGTGGCTGACTAAATACTTTTTTGCCCCACTGTATATTTGCAAATATTTCTAAAAACCTGTTTTTGCTTTGTCATTATGGGGTATTGTGTGTAGATTGGTGAGGATTTTTAGAATAAGGCTGTAATGTAACAAAATGAGGACAAAGTCAACGGGTCTGAATACTTTCTTAATGCACTGTGTTTTGTATCAATTTTACTGTGGTTGTGCAAACATATTTGATATTGCAGAAATGTAACATCTTGACAAATATGGATGAGTGTCTGTCTCTCACCGTCGTCTTCGCTGCGTTCTCCAGTGAACTCGGTCGACTCGGAGAGGGAGGCCAGCGAGGTGCGTCTGGAGGAGCCGGAAGAGGCCTGGCTGGGAGGACGACTCCCCATCAGCCTGCTTATCCAGTGTTCACACAGAGACGAGCTGGTCGAACCTGGGAGGAGCCAACAAAGGGCATTTATGTTTATCTGTATATATACACTAGGGCTGCACAATTAATCAAATTCACATCGAAATCGCAATATTGACATGCGCAATTTCCATATCGCAATATTTTGAAATGCCAATCAGCCGCATGTAACGTCCGTTTTTATAATTTATTCCATTTGTCATGTCTTACTCTCTCCTCTTGCTGCTACTTCCCACGCACAAGGCCCTACCCTTGTCACTCAAGCATGGCAGTTCCTCCTCGTCGGTGTTAGATTCACTATAAAGCCTGCATGGTGTTCTGTTAGGTCAAATGCAGCTAACAGATTGTTCCAAACAAGGACAATGCTGATTTCCACTTTGCTTTCTTAATATAAGTCATTCTGTTTCTATGATTTCAGTCTTTTGACCTTTGGACCTTTATCGCAAGTCAGATCACAATCGCAATATTTGCCCATATCATGCAGTCCTAATATAAACTATATAAATCATATGTGCACATACAGGTAACTGACAAAATAAAGGAAACGCCAACAAAGTTTCTTAATAGGCGTTGGGCCACCACGAGCCGCCAGAACAGCTTCAATGCGCCTTGGCATAGATTCTATAAGTGTCTGGAACCTTATTGGAAGGATGCGATACCATTCTTCCATGAGAAATTCCATCATTTGGTGTTTTGTTGATGGTGGTGGAAAACGCTGTCTCAGGCACCACTCCAGAATCTCCCATAAGTGTTCAATTGGATTGAGATCGGGTGACTGACATGCTCCTTTGAGTTCCCTCTTACAAAGTCACTGAGATCTCTTCTTCTAGCCATGGTAGCCAAAATAATGGGCAACTGGGCATGTTTATACATGACCCTAAGCATGTTGGGGTGTATTCATTGTTTAACCCTCCTGTTGTGTTTGTTTCATGTTAATTAATTCTGTGTTCCCGGTCTAAAATGACCACACCATTATAGTGGATTATAAATCCATAATAATACATATATTATCACCTAATGTTGTGTTAGATCTTTTGATCAACTTAAGTTCTTGTAAACATTACACGTTTTGAACTTCTACTTGCTATTTATGGCCTGTAGGCCTCATTGACCTGAGCTCATATAACTCGTTTTTGAGTAAATAAAATCATAATGTATGGATTATTTTGATAAAATATATAAAATATATTGTACTATTTATCACAGACTACTAAGTTTAACAAGGACTCTCCTCCTCACCAGTGTCATGATCAATGATATGATCAAGAGCCTCCCATACAGTTTATCGTTTGGTCATTGTGCTGTCACAGAATGAATTGTGAGCAAGGCTTCAAAAAAAGCTTTATATACCAGAGCTGTGAGAAAAGTTCTATATATTATTGAAACAATGTTGCGATTGTTTGTGAGAATGCCAACAGGTGTGGTTCCCGTGGGGGAAAGATTGTATTGGGGAAAGGTTCCCCGTGGGGGTTGCCATGGAAGCCAAGAAGGGGAGTGAGGTGTGTGTGTGTGCTCAAACACACATGCACTTCTTAGGCAGCAGCGCACGAGGTGACCGTTTTGGAGACCCTGGCGTGCCCAAAGTAAAATGCCTCCCATTCAGGCCCAGAAAATAGGATATGCACATATTTAGTACCATTGGATAGGAAACACTCTGAATTTTCTAAAATTGTTAACATTTTGTCTGTGAGGAAAACAGAACGGATATGGCAGGCGATTTCTGTCCTGGAAAAAGTGGTTTTGACACATTGCCTCATTTGGAACCCCTCCCTTATGAAAATGCCCATATAAGGGCATATGCATGCAGTACCTATCGCTTCCTCTGGATGTCAACAGTCTCGAGAAAGTGTTCTGATTCTTTTTAGATGCTTTTAGAGCAGAGAAGAAGAGGAATAAGGAAGTGCCCCCACAGATGTCCTTTACAAGTAAATGCGCGCTCCCGGCAGGCAAGTTCTTTTGTTTTTTCCTTTCTTATAGCCCAGTTTATATTCCGGTTGAAATATTATGCTATTTATACATAAAAGTGTCCCTAAGGATACATTTGATTGTTCTTGGACAAGTTTATAGGTATAAGTTGAACGAGTTCTCTTCACGTTTCAATGGCTGAGTCGACGCTGTTTTTTCTGATTATAACGCGCCAACCAAACGAAGATTTATGGATATAATACATTACTTTTTCTAACAAAAGAACCATGGATTGTCTTCGTTGGACACTTTGGAAGCCCTCAGCAGAAGTTCTTCAAAAGGTAATTGATTTGTTTTCGCTGTGAAATGTGTTTTCTGTGAACCGTGGAGGCTTATGAAATTATGGTAATGGGAAAATATGTTAGGTGCTACCCTCAAACAATCAAATGTGGTGCTTTCGCCGTAAAGCCTTTTTGAAATCTGACAACACTGTGATATTGCCAAGAAGCAGAGCTTTTGATGAGTATGAAACACTTGTATATTGATGCATGTTTAATAATTCAACTTTTGGATTTTGAATTTGGCGCCTTGCATTTCACCTGGTAGTGTCGGGAGTGGGGCGCTGGTGGCCCAGCGCACCTTGCTGGTCCTTAAGAAGTTAATAAAGCACTGTGAATTACCATATGTGACTCGTTTCAGGAAACTAGGTGCATGTCACACATCACTACTTCACAGGAGAGGCATTGAACGTAAACATTTATTATTTATCAAAATGTGTTTTTTGGCAGAAACGCTTTCTGGAACATGTGAACTTTCATGTGCCTTAATAACAAACTTGTATTACATCCATAAATACGAATAAAATTGTTAAATTACGAGCCTAGTTGGTTTAGCCACGGAAAAAGACAGAACCTTCCCGCTAGCCATGATTGGCTGAGATAATGGATGGGCTGGACATGCCGGGAGATGAGTTCGGATTGGTCTGCCAAGTAGGACGCTTCTGTCTATAACGTGAGCTGTTCAGTATGTGTTGATAGTCCTTTCTACAGTGCAGCCACGGTCAGTGTGAACCATAGTGACTTGACACAACGCTGCCCAAACAAGATGTAGCTACAAACAAAATGGAATTAAATGGTTCCAGTCTGCCGTGAAGCATTCATCCAAGTATACGGGTAAGAGTCTAGCTATATTTTCAGATATAAGTTTCCAATTTTGTGAGAAAGTCATTTTTATTGCAAGTTAAAGCGTACTGTTAGTTAGCTAGGAAACGTTAGCTTGCTGGCTCGCTAGCTAACGTTATGTGTATGATCTGTTTAGTAATATTATTCGAATCAGAAATCCATTTGCATTGCTAGTTATAGCCTAATGTTAGCTAGCTAACATTGAACCTAGTTTGTTAGCTTTAGCTTCCTGCAGATTCATACTACAGCTATGATAATGTTTGTATTGGTAGTAGTATGATTTGGGATTATGCCGGCTCATTGTTTAGCTAGCTAGCTACATGTCTAAACAAAAGACTCCACTTCGGCCGGATTATTACATGAACATGTGTACATGTCTCGACAATAGAGACCCATCCACTTAGCTAGATGTGGCTGGGGGTTTAGCATTTCCTTCCACGTGACCCATGAATTTAGACAAGTGTGTCGGGTAAGCATCATCTAATAAATATATTTGGACACTTTCTGGTTTTGATATTGCTACTATGCAAGTAACCATTTCAGTGTACCGTTAACAACTTCTGTATCCTGTGCATGTGACAAATAAAAAAATTATTCATATACCGCGTGTTTACCATATTGCCTCACATGTGAATCCTTAAAGAGATGGGAGGGGCTACGGCTTAAGAGGGTGTGAACGATGCGGAATGGTTGTAGAGAAAGTTGAGCTCTCCAGTAGGTGTACCAAATAATTCAAGGGCCATTTTCTCAAATGTGGGGTTATAAGTTTATCGAATTTCAAAGCAGAATTTACTTTCCCATTGTTCCTCAACTGCAGTGTATGATTTACCATTTTCTAGCTCTACGTCTTCACTTTTATCCAATGTAAAAAAAACACTATTTCAAAGTTTGCTACATGACTGAATCGAGGATGCTTACAAATGTTTTCTATTGCGTGACGCCGTATTTTTGGGAGGGTGTGACCATATCATGGGCTGGTGCTACCAGGGAATAAGAGCCCTGTACTATCTATCTATGACACATCTTGTTGTTTGTAAAACTTTGCAATCCATAGAATTGTGAATGAAATAGTTTTTTAACAAATGCATATTCTTACCTGCAATAGAGCTGTTAGCAGACCATGATGGGATGGTGGCCCGTCTTTGATAAAACAGTATGTAGGCGTTCTGCTTGCAGACTTCATCGTCAGATATGGCTTGGACATCACTGTCGTCAAAGCAGTACCACATGCCATCGATGGAGTTCTTACAGTGAGCTGCAGAATAAGGATGGGATAAAGAGTCATTGATCATGTTACCTAGATAATTCAGTGGATTTTAATTATTTGAGTTTCTAAAAAGAGCAGGGATATGGATTCCAATTTTATAGAAAAAACCCACACATTGCTTCCATTTTTATATGTATGATGGACTGTATATTTAGCAATATATGGAGTAAGTGACTTTCTCAAGGGCACAACAGCATTGTAACTAGGGCTAGGAATTGACAATAAGTGCCATGGGATCTTTAGCGACCACAGAGAGTCAGGACACCCATTTAACATCCCACCCGAAAGACAGCACCATACACAGGGCAATGTCCCCAATCACTGCCCTGTGGAATTGGGATATCATAGTTTTTGGGGGACCAGGGAAGAGTGCCTCCAACTGGCCCTCCAACACCACTGCCAACAGCATCTGGTCTCCCAGCTTCAGAGGCAAGTGGGATGCAGGGTGCTGCTGGCTCCCCTAATTGTAACCCCATTGGGATTTGAGTCAGTAACCCTGTCAACTGCTATCCCTACTGCTGCCGGAGCATATTAGAGTGTGTGTGCATATGTGTGTGTTAGCTAACCTGTGTAATGACCTCCCGCCATTGTCCCGTGGTGGTTACACACAGCATACAGGTCATACAGGTAGTCCTCTGGGTCGCGGCCCATCCCGTAAGGTCGTCTCCATGGCGACCAGTACGAGGGCAGGCTCCAGCTGCTCTGGCTCCGCTTGACCATATGGGGCGCCATGTCCATCCCGATCACAGGGAACTTCACCATGTTTTGCATCTTCATCCTCCGGTCCCCGTCCTGAGAGGACACCATACACACACAAGAAAAACAAATTGGATTATGTAGGTTGAGTGTGGAATGCTAACTATGCTAATGCAGATTGGTTGAGTTTTCAATGCTGACTGAGCTTGTAAGAATGAACAAATACTAGTGTTGACATACACTAGTAATAGGATCTATACAAGTGTACATTGAATTAAAAACTATTTTTACTTGATTCCTAAGGGAATATAATGCTAACTGCGCATATACTGTACACTTTGATTAGGGCAGATTGACATTTACTAGGGGGGAGGAGCTGGTCCAACTCAGTGTGTCCCCCCAAAAAAATGTTCCCCCCTCCCCAAAGTTACAAATATTTACACATGACCCTCCCCTTGTTCTGTAAAATTAATTGAACACCCTCACCCCTCATAAAATGAACTCAAAATAATGTTTATGACGACAAATAGCAATAGCTGTAGCAACCCTGTGTTTATAAACGTGGATATTGACTTTGCCACTTGGCTTTTGTGGCACAGTCGATACCACGCAGGGCTATGTGCCGGGAGGTTGAGGGTTCACTGACCACCACAGACGAGCTCACTCCCCCTGCCTGTTTCATTATACTACGATCAGAGCCGGCTGCAGACAATGATCAGCTAGTGGGAAATCAGATTTTCAAAATTTTTATGCCATATTTAAATTTGGGATTTTTGTCAAATCAAAATCAAATCAAACTTTAGGTGTCACATGCGCCTAGGCAGCTCACGTCTAGGTTTTGTGGAGTATAGGTGGTCCAGAGTTTTTTTCCTCTGGTTGCACAATTAGGTAAAATGGATTTAAGTTTGCCTGCATTAAAGTCCCCGGCCACTAGGGGCACCGCTTCTGGAAAAAAACAAAGTGAAAAAATGAACAAAATAGCAGTTTGTTAGGAGCATGTAAAACGTCAGCCATCCCTTTCGGCGCCATACGAAAAGCCTCCATTCCAGGTGAAGCTGGTTGAGAGAATGCCAAGAGTGTGCAAAGCTGTCATCAAGGCAAAGGGTGGCTATTTGAAGAAACTCAAATATGAAATCTATTTTGATTTGTTTAACCCTTTTTTGGTTACTACATGATTCCATATGTGTTATTTCATAGTTTTGATGTCTTCACTATTATAATTGTTTTTAGAAAATAGTAAAAATAAAGAAAAACCCTTGAATGAGTAGGTGTTCTAAAAAATTTGACCGGTAGTGTATATGTATAAAGGAAGAGAAGCTTATGCCTAACCCCAGAGAGAGAGATATGATGGTGGCATGCTACGACACCAACATGTATTTCCTTGTTAGAGATCTACTGCGTCTGCTACAGAGATTTATACAACGAGTGGGTCTAATCCCCTCTCCACTGGGATTCTCTGCCTCTAACTCTATTACAGGGGCTGAGTCACTGGCCTACTGGTGCTCTTCCATGCCGTCCCTGGGAGGAGGTGCGTCGCTTGAGTGGGTTGAGTCCCTGACGTGATCTTCCTGTCCGGGTTGGCGCCCCCCCTTGGGTTGTGCCGTGGCGGAGATCTTTGTGGGCTGTATTCGGCCTTGTCTCAAGATGGTAAGTTGGTGGTTGGAGATATCCCTCTAGTGGTGTGGGGGCTGTGCTTCGGCAGAGTGGGTGGGGTTATATCCTGCCTGTTTGGCCCTGTCCGGGGGTATCGTCGGACGGGCCACAGTGTCTCACGACCCCTCCTGTCTCAGCCTCCAGTATTTATGCTGCAGTAGTTTATGTGTTGGGGGGCTAGGGTCAGTCTGTTATATCTGGAGTTTTTCTCCTCTCTTATCCGGTGTCCTGTGTGAATTTAAGTATGCTCTCTCTAATTCTCTCTCTCTTTCTTTCTTTCTCTCTCTCTGAGGACCTGAGCCTTAGGACCATTCCTCAGGACTACCTGGCCTGACGACTCCTTGCTGTCCCCAGTCCACCTGGCCGTGCTGCTGCTCCAGTTTCAACTGTTCTGCCTGCGGCTATGGAACCCTGACCTGTTCACCAGACATGCTACCTGTCCCAGACCTGCTGTTTTCAACTCTCTAGAGACAGCAGGAGCGGTACACATACTATAAATGATCGGCTATGAAAAGCCAACTAACATTTACTCCTGAGGTGCTGACCTGTTGCACCCTCTACAACCACTGTGATTATTATTATTTGACCCTGCTGGTCATCTATGAACATCTTGGCCATGTTCTGTTATAATCTGCACCCGGCACAGCCAGAAGAGGACTGGCCACCCCTCACAGCCTGGTTCCTCTCTAGGTTTCTTCCCAGGTTCTGGCTTTTCTAGGGAGTTTTTCCTAACCACTGTGCTTTTACACCTGCATTGCTTGCTGTTTGGGGTTTTAGGCTGGGTTTCTGTACAGCACTCTGTGACATCAGCTGATGTAAGAAGGGCTTCATAAATACATTTGATTGAATGATAATTGGTTAAAACTGCATTCCAGCAGTGTTTATTCCACAAGTTACCACCAGCTAAATCTATGACGTTAAAATGCCTATTTACTCTGTTCCATCTGACTGCGCAATCCAGTGTCTCATCAGACCAGCCAGGCACATTATAAACTTGATCTCCACTATAAAAAGTGTCTCGACATTATCTCATATTTCTTTTAGACTAACATTTAATTTAATTTTCAGCGGAGATTGTATAAACCTTGCTGTCTGTCTCTCCGACATCTGCAACATTGTTTCAATATTCAATATCGATCTCCAGATGTCCAATATTAATGAACGTGTCGGGGCTTTTCTCAGCCAGTCGAAATCATGAATCAGCATAATTTGTATGGACATATACAAATAACTATCAATAGAAAACAGGTAAAACGAAACGAAGCGCAGCTAGTTTGCTGTCTTCCCAGCTTCAATTTAAAGTGATTGGGTTAGCTGTGTTGTTGGCTATTTCCTCTGAATAAGTGTCCTGACGAGAGAGCACATTTTCTACGCCAGGCGAAATCGCGCATCATTAGCTCATTGTTATGGGTGTGTCCAAATAAAACAGCTTAAACAAACGCAAACACAGCTACTTTGCTGTTATTCTAGCTGCACTGTTTGACATGACTGTAAGTTAGCCGTAGTTGGCTAGCTAGCAAGCAAGGGACAAGAACGTTGCCAGCCAGTATGGCAATGGAACGTTTAGAATGAACGACTGTGTCCATAGATACAGAACAAAAAGACTGAACGATTGGGTCTCCGCCAACTCAAACAATAGAACGAACAACCATTTTTGTGGAAAGATGAAAGAGTATGAATAAATTAATCTAAATAACGTATTGAATGAAAATATGTAAATCAATATTTGAATATGTTGGTAACCCGTTGTATAAAAGTGATAATGCTCCCGAAGCCTGTGTTTGGAGGATACTTTGACATGGTTTGGCAACACCCATGCCAATATAACCTCCAAACACCGGCTTCTCTGGCATTATCACATAATTAGACATACAGAAGGAGGGTAATTCGTACATTTTCTACTCTAATATTTTGCATAAAGATAAGCATTATATTGTTAGACTACAGGAATAACTCTGGTAGGCCTGAAACATTCTTCCTCAAGTTTAACTGTCGGAGTCAGTTGGAGAGCCGGGGCTCACTGCCTTCATATCATAGGCCTGCAGTAGCTAAAGCTTAATAACAGTCATACCATACAAAACAAATGTTTCTAAACTTTATTACGGTACTATCAAAAGTAAGTCAAGCCATTGTTTATAGGAAAAATACGAGCAGAAGAGCATTTCTATTTTGGACCACTCCTCTCCCCAGCACATTTCTATCTGTCTCTTACGTAGTTCTATGAATGATGTTGATGTATAGTGCACTGCCCTGTACCTGTCTGAAGCGTTTGAGGTGGAGTATGAGGATGTCAGGCAGGGTCCAGAGGCTCAGCTTGATGCTGCCCTGCTGTAGCTGCTTGCAGTGTGGGCAGCGCCAGGCATCATCTGGAGCTAGCTGAAACACACAGAGCAGAGATCTCAAACACACACACAAACATAAATGAATGTGCATGCCCGCGCACACACACGCGCACACACACACGTACCTGTTCCTCTCTGGTGTAGAGCTGAAAGCACTGGGCGAGGGAGCATGTCTGAGGCTGCAGGTGTCCGTCTTTCTGTTGGCGTACACTCTCAGCATCTGGGATGTACTCATCCTCAGTGCGCTTGAACAGACTGTAGTCAAACACAACAAATAAACAGCACAAGTCAACACGGAGGTCGCACAACAAGCTTCAAAGGAAACCATGAAAGTCATATTAAATTGTGTTGACAAACAGAAACAATGAAAACTTCTGAGACCTCAGTCACAACAATTACTTTGAATTCACATTCTCTTCAAACAGCAAAATAATTTTTCTTTAAGTATGAATGTCTGCTAGTCATTGCTGAATGTGTGCACTGTATCAAGATGACAGAGGTGAGCATCTTTCCCTAACAGCATAGTGGGTTTTTCCCAGGGGTTGGAACCGGTTCATGGAACAGAACTGAAAACCGGAAAATATACATTTTTGGAGGAACAGAACCTGGAACAAAAGTGATCTATACTGTTCCAGAACAGAGGAGAAGAATGGATTAACTTTTTCAATGCTAGTTAAAGATACAAAGTATTTTGGTTCCAACCCATGGTTTTGCCCCATTACACTTACTAGTCTTTTGTCTCCTTGTCCCACTCCACCACAATCTTGACATGTGGGGGGCCTCCCGGACCGCAAGATTTGTACGCTCTGCAGACAAACAGTGGATCAATAGGAAGTCAACGCAACATTATCTTTCATCCCTATGACAGCTCAATGTGGAAAACAGGGCATGCACCGTTTTGAACAACAACCCAGAAGATTTAGAACATTTCAAAAACCATGGAAGGGTAAACACACGTCATTGAAGGTTTGACCACAAGGCTAACGGTAACATTTGCTAATAATCCTCTATCTGTGAGAGACAAGCTCCCTCTGGTGGCAATGGGTGACATTACCTCTCCACAGAGGGGTGGCATAGTGGTTGCTCCTCTTGAGGTAAGAGATACGCTATTCCAACCACCCCCACTACACGCAAACTGAAGGGCCCAACCTGAAGGATGGCAATAAGTTTAGTTACACCTTTACATGTGTGTGTCGTATGTGTTGTGTTATGTCTGTGTGTGTGTCGAATGAGAGTGTGTGGAAAGCCTGCACCTACCTGGACAAAGACCTCAGGACGCAAAAGGTGGAGCATCTTCTCCAGGATCTCCTTCTGCAGAACGTCCCAGGTGACCGTCCTCTCCAGATACAGCACAAAGGGGTGACCAAACCTGGAATCGTCATAGACAAGGTAAAGAACAATATTTTCCACATCTAACATAACTATATCATATTAGTTTTAATCTACACTATATGAACATGTTCCTGAGATCTTATCTTCCTGGTGCTATTTTGAATTTTGAAATCTTGAGGAGTTGTTTTGTGTACCTGCATCCCTGCTGTCCAGCGCAGGCTCTATTACACACAAGCAAAATTATCTTGTCAGCCCCGCTGTTCTTATTGGGGCTTGGAGGGGGAATCACTGACTCTTCTATTTTTGTTGATACCTGTATCCTGTTGTCTATCCCATACTTTAAGTTGTTCTGGTTCAGATTAGCGTGGGGACTTCCTGAAACACATTACATTATATAAATGTACACACAGCACTATATGAACAAACTTTGAGGTCTATATCGAACATATCTAAGCCTGGGTTAAAGTCACATTATTGTGAAGTTTAATGACATGAAAGATCAAAGCCTGCTTCAGGTCATTGAAAGATGCAAATTTGCAAATCATCGCAATATGTCAGATTTTGGAATACGGACGCATATCCATATACCCATTTCTTATTGATCTCATTGAACATTTTCCAAAAGACACCGCATACGAATCAGTGAGGGTGAACATACATTATATTTACAAAAGTATGTGGACACCCCTTCAAATTAGTAAATTTGGCTTTTTCAGCCACAGCCGTTGCTGACAGGTGTATAAATATAGCACACAGCCATGCAATCTCCATAGACAAACATTGGCAGTAGAATGGCCTTACTGAAGAGCTCAGTGACTTTCAACGTGTCACCATCATAGGATGCCACCTTTCCAACAAGTCAGTTCTTCAAATTTCTGCCCTGCTAGAGCTGCCCCGGTTAACTGTAAGTGCTGTTATTGTGAAGTGGAAAAGTATCGGAGCAACAACGTCTCAGTCGCAAAGTGGTAGCCACACAAGCTCACAGAACAGGAAATGCGTAGCGCCTAAAAATGCACAAGAACGGTTAGTCGGGAGATTCATGAAATGGGTTTCCATGGCCGAGCAGCCACACACAAGCCTAAGATCACCATGCACAATGCCAATCATCGGTTGGAGTGCTGCCATTGGACTCTGGAGCAGTGGAAACGCGTTCTCTAGAGTGATGAATCAAACTTCACCATCTGGCAGTCCGACAGCATACATTGTCATGCTGAAACAGGAAAGGGCCTTCCCCAAATTGTTGCCACAATGTTGGAAGCACAGAATCATTCAGAATGTATGCTGTACAAAGCGAGGTCCTTACAGATATGGTTTGTCGAGATCTGTGTGGAAGAACTTGACTGGCTTGCACAGAGCCCTGACCTCAACCCCATCAAACACCTTTGGGATGAATTGGAATGCCGACTGCGAGCCAGGCCTAATTGTCCAACATCAGTGCCCTACCTCACTAATCCTCTCGTGGCTGAATGAAAGCAAGCCCCCACAGCAATGTTCCAACATCTAGTGGAAAGCCTTCACAGAAGAGTGGAGGCTGTTATAGCAGCAAAGGAGGCTGGTATATGGACTAACTCCATATTAATGTCCATGATTTTGGAATTAGATGTTCAACGAGTAGGTGTCCACATATTTTTGAACATGTAGTGTAGGTAATAACATCCGGATTAGACATAATTTCCAATGAATTTGTAATCTAATCTACACTCTTAACATGGCCTAGAGCTAATACGGCCCTAATACGACCCATAGCTAAACTGATTTACGGGGAATCAAAACCTGAAGTCATACCTCGCTTTGAGCGGATCTGCTCTGGTCTAAAGAGCTCAGGTGTTTCAAACGCAAATATGGAGTCACTCTCTTGAATGATCTCAAGGTCGTCATCGTCATCACAAAAGGAGCGGTGAAAGCCATCTGAGTACATTTCAGTAAGGACAATCTGCACACACATATGGATCATTAACAGGGTTAGGATTGATCTTATTCAATTCTATAAATACTTGGGTCTCTAATAACTATATGAATAAAAAAGAAAATGATTTTTTTTGTTTGTTTGCTGTAATTTGCATACATGGCAGCTAAAACTTAATTACGTATACAAAAGCACATCACAAACTACAACATATACAAAACAATAACATTTTAACACAGTACGGAAGCTAGGGACTGGAAAGATGAATGATGGATCAAGGATAGAAGCAGTTATGATGGCACTGAGAGCGGAGGAACTTCAGGCATAGATGGTCACAGAGGAGGGAGCCGGTCAGAGTCAGTCAGACAGTCAGGTCAGAGGCCTCAGCAGCGCACCTCGCTGTCCCCAACGTCCGTGCACCAGACTTTTTGGACATGAGGTGTGTGTGGATGGCGCATATTAAATTCATATACATTAAAAATGAAAGGTTATACACAGTAGCTCAGGATTTATACACAGTAGTGGACCATATAAAATAGGATGAGCAAACAAGATCACATGATCTGAGCCTCCCATGACACTGGGGGACACCTCAAACACAAACAGTGATTTCGATTTCTCTGTAATGACAAGGGCCTTTAGTCTCTATCATTGGCTGAACTTGCCTCAAAAACAAACACACATCCTACTTCAACAATACATGAACATGACTACAACTTCAATTGCTAAAGTTTGGAATGGAATAGTGTTGACATTTTATGTTTCAGTCTGAATAGGGGTAAAGGTTGCTTTTTAGAAGGGTGGGCATTTTCATTCATTGCAGACTTGTCTCCGATCAGTTTATCTGTATACAAAATGTATATACAGTTTGAGGTTCAATTTCAAGGGTATTGGACTTGGTACCTGTTCTGAGGGTATTTTGGTCTCCTGGGCCACAGCGTTTCTCAGTCTGGACACAGTGCTGGAGAGAGGCACTGCCACACCCACTGTCATACAGTGGGAACACTTTCCCTGGTACACTACCGTCACATACAGGGGCCTGGGAGGGACACACAGGACAATTGAGTTAGCTTCCCCAGGCTTTAACTACAACTATCTCATCCTGCATCTACATTGTTTGTGGTTTGTCTGTGGCATCCTTCTGTGTATCACTGCCAGGTTTGACACTCTTGTAAGTTGAGGTGAAATACAGCAGAACAAGATCCGGTCTTTCTCCAATTTGTATTGGGGTATACCGTTCTCTGTGTATAAGATATTGCCTTCCCAAGATATTAGATATCTTCTTACCGAGTGTGTGCTACCGGGATGGGCAGTGAGATGCAGAGGAAAGGGTCAAAGGTGTTGCTCTGTTTTTGGCAGTGAGGGCAAGTCAGGGAGGATCTGTTTGTGTGGAGACAAATAACTTTTCACTTCAAACCGCATTTGACAACCGCATTGTCTCAATGTAAAAGCTATAACAACAACAAGTCCAACGTTAGTTGTCAAATTAGCATTCGAAAATTGTCTCGCTCACTTGCAGTCTACTGTACGTGTCTATCTATAGTAACTGTATTCTGTAAGAGTGCAGTGGGGTGTCAATAAGAAGAGTTTTTTGGGGAGTCACCTGTATTGAGCCTGAAATAGCTCTTGTACGAAGGAGCCAGCAGCTGGTAATGAGGATCCTTCAGGGACATTTTCATCCTCCAACAGAGGCTACAGAGACAGCAAGCAGACAGATGACAGTCAGGAGAGACACAACATACAGTAACACAGAGTTAGCCAAGAGATAGATACAGTGGGGAAAAAAAGTATTTAGTCAGCCACCAATTGTGCAAGTTCTCTCACTTAAAAAGATGAGAGAGGCCTGTAATATTCATCATAGGTACACTTCAACTATGACAGACAAAATGAGGAAAAAAAATCCAGAAAATCACATTGTAGGATTTTTTATGAATTTATTGGCAAATTATGGTGGAAAATAAGTATTTGGTCACATACAAACAAGCAAGATTTCTGGCTCTCACCGACCTGTAACTTCTTCTTTAAGAGGCTCCTCTGTCCTCCACTCATTACCTGTATTAATGGCACCTGTTTGAACTTGTTATCAGTATAAAAGACACCTGTCCACAACCTCATACAGTCACACTCCAAACTCCACTATGGCCAAGACCAAAGAGCTGTCAAAGGACACCAGAAACAAAATTGTAGACCTACACCAGGTTAGGAAGACTGAATCTGCAATAGGTAAGCGGCTTGGTTTGAAGAAATCAACTGTGGGAGCAATTATTAGGAAATGGAAGACATACAAGACCACTGATAATCTTCCTCGATCTGGGGCTCCACGCAAGATCTCACCCCGTGGGGTCAAAATGATCACAAGAACGGTGAGCAAAAATCCCTGAACCACACGGGGGGACCTAGTGAATGACCTGCAGAGAGCTGGGACCAAAGTAACAAAGCCTACCATCAGTAACACACTACGCCGCCAGGGACTCAAATCCTGCAGTGCCAGACGTGTCCCCCTGCTTAAGCCAGTACATGTTCAGGCCCGTCTAAAGTTTGCTAGAGAGCATTTGGATGATCCAGATGAGGATTGGGAGAATGTCAGATGAAACCAAAATATAACTTTTTGGTAAAAACTCAACTCGTCGTGTTTGGAGGACAAAGAATGCTGAGTTGCATCCAAAGAACACCATACCTACTGTGAAGCATGGGGGTGGAAACATCATGCTTTGGGGCTGTTTTTCTACAAAGGGACCAGGACGACTGATCCGTGTAAAGGAAAGAATGAATGGGGCCATGTATCGTGAGATTTTGAGTGAAAACCTCCTTCCATCAGCAAGGGCATTGAAGATGAAACGTGGCTGGGTCTTTCAGCATGACAATGATCCCAAACACACCGCCCGGGCAACAAAGGAGTGGCTTCGTAAGAAGCATTTCAAGGTCCTGGAGTGGCCTAGCCAGTCTCCAGATCTCAACCCCATAGAAAATCTTTGCAGGGAGTTGAAAGTCTGTGTTGCCCAGCGACAGCCCCAAAACATCACTGCTCTAGAGGAGATCTGCATGGAGGAATGGGCCAAAATACCAGCAACAGTGTGTGAAAACCTTGTGAAGACTTACAGAAAACATTTGACTTCTGTCATTGCCAACAAAGGGTATATAACAAAGTATTGAGATAAACTTTTGTTATTGACCAAATACTTATTTTCCACCATAATTTGCAAATAAATTCATTAAAAATCCTACAATGTGATTTTCTGGATTTTTTTTCCTCATTTTGTCTGTCATAGTTGAAGTGTACCTATGATGAAAATTACAGGCCTCTCTCATCTTTTTAAGTGAGAGAACTTGCACAATTGGTGGCTGACTAAATACTTTTTTTCCCCACTGTACCTAACAGGCCACATTAATGCCCAAACAGAGTAACTGGAGTGTAAACAATAAACACAATCAGGTAATTGACAGTTAACAGATACAACAACAGAAGTGCAGTAAAGGGGGATACAGCCCAGACAATACAGTTGGGGGAGATACAATGCTGTCTGTTCAGAACAGAAAGGTACCAATCCACAGTCTACACTCTTAGTAAAAAAGGGGCTATCTAGAACCTAAAATGGGCCTTCGGCTGTCCCCATAGGAGAACGCTTGAAGAATCCTTTTTGGTTCCAGGTAGAACCCTTTTGGTTCCAAGTATAATCCTTTTGGGTTCCAAAAAGAACCCTTTCCACAGAGGGTTCTACATGGAACAAAAAATAGTTATACCTGGAACCAAAAACATAACCAAAACAGTCAGGACATGAAGTGCAATTGGCAGCGATGCTACCAGACATGGCAATAGGCTATATCTAATATCATTCAACTGTCTGAGATATAATCCCCAGCTTGTAGCTGATGGAATGAACAAAAGCGTGTCCCCCAAAAAGTCAGTTGCCTTCCTGGGTGGTCTGCTGCTGGGCAGGACGATGTTGTTGAGGTCCTCGTGAACTCTGTCCAGGAGCCACAGGAGGAACTCCTGGGCATCATGCTGGGCATTGCCCCGGAACTGCAGGGCACTCTTCGACACAACGTTCTGGAGCACAAAAATTAAAAGATCAAATGGTAAGAGTTAAGGGCTACAAGTTAATATCAGACACAAAATCATTTTAGGTGGTCTTCAGATGGATAAAACATTTTATAAAATGTTTTATTTAACTAGGCAAGTCAGTTAAAAAAAAAATCTTATTTACAATGACGGCCTACCAAAAGGCAAAAGGCCTCCTGTGGGGACGGGGGCCTGGGATTAAAAATAAATACATTATAAATATAGGAAAGAACACACATCACGACAAGAGAGACAACACAACACTACATAAAGAGAGACCTAAGACAACAACATAGCAAGGCAGCAACACATGACAACACAGCATGGTAGCAACACAACATGACAACAACATGGTAGCAACACAACATGGTAGAAGCACAAAACATGGTACAAACATTATTGGACACAGACAACAGCACAAAGGGCAAGAAGGTAGAGACAACAATACATCACACAAAGCAGCCACAACTGCCAGTAAGAGTGTCCATGATTGAGTCTTTGAATGAAGAGATTGAGATAAAACTGTCCAGTTTGAGTGTTGTCAATGTCACCATTATTAGTCAGTTGTACAACCGAATGCCTTCAACCGAAATGTTTCTTCCTCATTTAACCCAACCCCTCTGAATCAGAGAGGTGCGGGGGGCTGCCTTAATCGACATCCACGTCTTCGGCGCCTGGGGAACAGTGGGTTAACTGCCTTGTTCAGGGGCAGAACGACAGATTTTTTCCTTGTCAGCTCGGGGATTTGAACTTGCAACCCTCCGGTTACAAGTCCAACGCTCTAACCACTAGGCTACCTGCCGACCTGCCGTTGTTGCAGCTCGTTCCAGTCGCTAGTTGCAGCGAACTGAAAAGAGGAGCGACCCAGAGATGTGTGTGCTTTGGGGACCTTTAACAGAATGCGACTGGCAGAACAGGTGTTTTATGCGGAGGATGAGGGCTGCAGTAGATATCTCAGATAGGGGGGAGTGAGGCCTAAGAGGGTTTTATAAATAAGCATCAACCAGTGGGTCTTACGACGGGTATACAGAGATGACCAGTTTACAGAGGAGTATAGAGTGCAGTGATGTGTCCTTATAAGGAGCATTGGTGGCAAATCTGATGGCCGAAATGGTAAAGAACATCTAGCCGCTCGAGAGCACCCTTACCTGCCGATCTATAAATTATGTCTCCGTAATCTAGCATGGGTAGGATGGTCATCTGAATCAGAGTTAGTTTGGCAGCTGGGGTAAAAGAGGAGTGATTACAATAGAGGAAAAAAAAAAAAAGTCTAGATTTAACTTTAGCCTGCAGCTTTGATATGTGCTGAGAGAAGGGCAGTGCACTGTCTAGCCATAATCCCAAGTACTTGTATGAGGTAGTAATAACACATGTGGGAGGAGGGGCATTCTTATTATCAAACCACATTACTTTTGTTTTGGAGGTGTTCAGAACAAAGAAATCTTTGTTGTAGAGTGTTTAACAAAAAATCTGGAGAGGGGCCAGCTGAGTATAAGACTATATCATCTGCATATAAATGGATGAGAGATCTTCCTACTGCCTGAGCTATGTTGTTGATGTAAATTGAGAAGAGTGTGGGGCATAGAATCAAGCTTTGGTGTACTCCCTTGGTGACAGGCAGTGGCGGAGATAGCAGATGTTCTGATACACTGCACTCTTAGAGAGAAGTAGCTAGCAAACCAGGCCAAAGACCCCTCAGAGACACCAATACTCCTTAGCCGGCCGACAAGAATGGAATGGTCTACCATATTAAAAGCTTTGGCCAAGTCAATAGAAATAGCAGCACAACATTGCTTAGAATCAAGGGCAATTGTGACATCATTGAGGACCTTTAAGGTTGCAGTGACACATACATAACCTGAGCGGAAACCAGATTTCATACCAGAGAGAATTCTATAGACATCAAGAAAGCCAGTCAGTTGATTATTGACAAGTTATTCCAACACTTTTGCTAAACAGGGCAAAATAGAAATAGGCCTATAACAGTTAGGATCAGCTTGATCTCCCCCTTTAAATAAATGACGAACCGTGGCTGCCTTCCAAGCAGTGGGAACCGCCCCAGAAAGGAGAGACAGATTAAAAAGGTCGGAGAGGCTTGGCGATGATAGGGGCAGCAACCTTAAAGAAGAAAGGGTCTAAACCATCTGACCCAGATGTTTTTTTGGAGTCAAGTTTAAGGAGCTCATTTAGCACCTCAGACTCAGTGACTGCCGGCAGGAAGAACCTTTGTAGCGGGGTAGGGGCAAGAGGGAGAAGCATCAGGGATAATCGCATTAGAAGGGGTGGGAGATGTTGGATGGGCAAGGAGACATGGCTGAGTAAAATAGGGATCCTGACTTAATGAAGTGGTGATTAAAGAGCTCAGCCATGTGCTTCTTGTCAGTAACAACCACATCATCAACATTAAGGGACATGGGCAGCTGTGAGGAGTAAGGTTTATTCTCCAGGTCTTTAACTGTTTTCCAGAACTTCTTGGGGTTAGACACAGAGAGAGAACTGCTCCTTAAAGTAACTAACTTTGGACTTCCAGATAGCCTGAGTGTACGTATTTCTCATTTGCCTGAATGATTTATTGTGAGGATAACTGGGTGTTTGGGTGTTTGGAGTCATACCTTGTGGGATTGGTAATAATCTGAGAAAGATTTAGGGAGTCCCATTGCTTTAGGGCATGGTCAGGTGGTTTAAGCAAGTCGCAGTTTAGGTCACCAAGCAGGACAAATTCAGACTTTGTGTAAGGGGCCAGGAGAGAGCTTAGGGTAGGTAGGGTACAGGCCGGTGCTGACGGAGGACGATAGCACCCAGCAACAGTCAACCAAGAGCTATTTGAAAGTTTCATGCTTAAAACCAGCAAAACATTGGAGCTAGCATCAGTAAACGGGCCAGGGTGTACATGCACATTTCCAGATATCATCAACAGTAATACAATCAAGGCACGGCATAGGACAGGGAGAGCTCTGCAGTGCTGATTTATGACATCTGAATGTGCATCAGCTGGCAACAAGATCATATTGTACAGCAATTTCATCAGGTAACATGAATACAAAGCTGGCGATAGGTGGTTAGAATAGGATGGGAGGCCAAAAGTTTGTGGAACCAATAGAGAGCCAGAGTGTGGGAACAAACATAGTCTGTCCCACGGTTGGGTAAAGAATGTTTGTAGTCAACAAAGTATGCAGGAGTCATGAGGCAAATAGCAAAATAGCAAAATGCACAAGAAAAAATGTAACATATAATGACTTGGGGCTCGCCATTGTAAATTCAGAGTCACTCGCCCCAACAGTGCGTGAGTGCTGGAGACGAGCAAAAGCTCGGGAGAGAGGGGTGAGTGTGGTGGGGGTACCTGTACCAGACACAGGGAGACAGGCCAGGGCAGATGAAGAACAGATCGCCAGGTCGAATCCAAGCAGCAGTGCAGCAGACAACGGGAGTAGGTGTCACACCCACTTGGGAGAAGCTTTTATTTCTGGAGGCAGATTTCTTGTAGAAAATGCCAGTGAATGGTCTTTGAACAGCAGGAGGAAGCTTCAGAGCACACTTCAAAGACTCCTGCCACTTGCTGGGCCCAAAGGCCTCAACACCTTTTACTTCACACCTTAGTGCTAATTTAATTTGGTCTGTTCTTGCAAGCCTGGGAGCCTTAACTCAGCATTCAGTCCCCATAAAATAAAATGTATCATTGTAATGTACTTATTTTTGTATTTTTTTTCTTGGCTTTCAAAATAGCATCAGACCAAACACTACTCACTCAGTTCCAGGTTGGATGGTGTCCTCAGGTCTTTGCTGTTTGTTTGCTAGAGCACCCTCTGTATAGCTTGGAAAAATAAAGCCTTGGAAGTAGTAATCTCTCCGGTTAATTTTGGTCAAAATTGCTGTAGAGCTATAGAGTTGAAGCAAATCAAAATGTTGGTTGGAAAAGGCAGCATTGCAGCATTGCAACATTGTGACGGAAAAAAAAACTCTGAAAAGACTTGTAGAAAATGACGCTTTATTAGCTAGGTGAGTGACAGATTTAGTCATTGGAGGACACCTCATTGCGTAGTGACAGAGCCATCATTCCAGGCCAGCTGTAGTCACTAGCTATTAAATGTGACACAAGCTCAATGATGCAACCAGAAGACTGAGCACTGTTCCTCCCAGTAAATCCCATAGGGAAACTCTTCTCATTTTCAAACCATTAGCACTGGAGCCCCCAGCACTGAAATGCAAAAAAAGAGCAAGCACCTAAACCAAAGCCTCTGTGTGCATACTAAAGGGGAAATGTGCAGTAGGTCTATGATGTGCACTGTATCATTGTATGCCACAGTAAATATCTATTCAGAAAAATAACAAAGTAAAATGGAGGTTGAGTGCTGTTGAGTTCTGGTAAGCTTTTTTTTACACATCTGCATAATCTGTCTATGGTATTTAAGTGTAGTGCAGTATAATACAGCCAGGGAAACTACTGATCATATGTAAATACACAATTACATTTGTATAATGGGCCTAATTAGTAAATGACAGTGGTAGTTAGACAATGTATTACACCGCTCCTGTAATGGAGACGCAGGGAGTCAGGAAGCAGGTGCAGTTGGTGAGTTTAAGGGAGTGATGAAGTCCAGGTGTGCCTCATAATGGGGAACAGGTGTGTGTAATGATGGTTGCCAGGTGTGTGTAATGATGGATTGCCAGGATCGGTGGTTAGTAGACTGGCGACGCCGAGCACCAGTAGACGTGACAGTAACCCCCCACCCCAGTGATCTGACAGCATAGGCGGGGCTTCCCTCGATGTCCAGGGGAGTTGAAGGTGTGTCGTGGGGGACGACATCAGCCAGGGCACCAGGAACCACCGGTCTGAAGAGGGAAACTTGTAAAGAGGGTGAGATCCGGTAGTGTGAAGCTGTAGTCAGTATGTTACCACATTGACCCTCCGAAGGAATTTGAATGGCCCCACAAACCGGGGGTTCCTGGTGGAAAGCCAGACGCGATCACTAGGATGGAACACAGGAGCCTCCCTGCGGTGGCGGTCCGCCTGCTCCTTCTGGCGGCAGACAGCGCGTTGGAGCCTCATGTGGGCAACGTTCCAAACCTCCTCTGCATGCCGGAACCACTCATCCACTGCATGGACTTCGGTCTGGTTCGAGGTCCGCGGGGCCAGGGCCAGCTGGTACCCCTGGACACACTGGAAGGGAGACAGCCCGGTGGAGGAGAGATTAAGTGAATTCTGGGCGTACTCCGCCTACTCCCTGCCGGTCCTGACAGTGACTCCTGAGGAACCTCCCCAGCTCCTGGTTGGTCCTCTCCACCTGCCCGTTGGACTGAAGCCGGTACCCAGATGTGAGGCTGACCGTGACCCCCAGCTTCTCCATGAAGGCTTTTCATACCTGGAACGTGAATTGGGTTGGAGACGATGTCCTTTGGAAGGCCATAGTTCCAGAAGACCTGCTGGTACAGTGCCTCAGCGACCTGGAGAGCAGTAGAGACCAGAGAGAGCAATAAAACGGCAGGATTTGGAGAATCTGTCCACAACATCCATAACAGCGGTGAAACCTTCAGACAGGGGAAGATCAGTAACAAAATCTATGGACAGTTGGGACCAAGGCTGCTGAGGCACGGGAAGGGGAAGGAGTTTCCCTGCTGCAGCATGCCGGGGAGATTTGGTTTGGGCACATACGGAGCAGGAGTTGATGTAGTGTGCGACAAGGTGGGCCACCAGTACTTAACGGAAATGGATTGAGAGGTGCGGGTGATACCTGGGTGTCCAGCGGCAAGGGATGTGTGAGCCCAGGTCAATAGCCGATCCCTTACCTCCGTGGGAGAGTAGGTGCACTCCGGAGAACAGGTAGCAGGCATGGGTTCCCTCTCCAGAGCCTGGCAGATGTCCACGTCTATGTCCCAAAGCAGGGGGGCAACGATTCGGGAGGGCGGTATGATGGGCGGGAACCTCTCCCGAATCGTGTAGACGGGGCAAGGCATTGGCTTTGATGTTCTTTGAACCTGGGCGATATGACAGCTTGAAGTTTAATCTACTAAAGAAAAGGGCCCACCTTGTTTGGTGCAGGTTGAGCCGCCTCGCTGTCCGTATGTACTCCAGGTTCTGATTATTGGTGAGGATGAGAAACGGATCCATGGCACCCTCCAGCCAGTGTCTCCAATCCTTTAATGTCAACTTCACCGCCAGGAGCTCCCGGTCACAGACGTCATAGTTCCTTTCTGCAGGAGACAGTTTTAGAGTTGTATGCACATGGATACAATTTTTATCTTGACAATGTGACAGGATGGCCCCCATGCCCACTTCTGAGGCGTCCACCTCCACCACGAAGGACAGCGTAGGATCTGGGTGTTTCAGCAACGGGGTGGAGGTGAAACGCCCCTTCAGTAGGCGGGAGGCGTCATCGGCTGCAGGACTCCACACCAACTTGCTAGGAGAGGCGATGGAGATGACGTTCCTGATGAAGCGGCGGTAGAAGTTGGCAAACCCCAAAAAGTTGTCCCTTTATGGTGGTTGGGACTGGCCATGACCTGACTGCATCGACCTTCCTCTCCTTCATAACCACTTCCTGCGGATTGATCCGATATCCCAAGAAGGAGACGGTGGCCTGATGGAACTGGCACTTCTCCTCTTTGACGTACAGATGGTTCTCCAGGAGGCGTCCCAGGTTTACCCGGACGTTGGCGAGTAAATACATGACCACCTGACGCCCAAGCAAGTTCCAGAACACCTCATTCACAAATACCTGGAACACAGATGAAGCATTGGCTAATCCAAAAGGCATCACCAAGTACTCGTAGTGCCCAGACATTGTGCTGAAGGCCGTCTTCCATTCATCCCTCTCCCGGATGCGGATCAGATTGTAGTCACTCCACAGGTCCAGCTTAGTAAAAAAAAAAAGGGCCCCACGGAGCTGTTTGATGGCTGCCGGCACCAACGGGAGGGGCTAGCGGTACTTGTGGTGATGGCATTGAGACCTCTGTTGTTAATACACAAACAAAGACCCCCCTCCTTCTTGGCCACGAAGAAGAAACCCGCCGACAAAGGGGAGGTGGATGGGCGGATAAAACCCTGTTGGAGAGCCTCCTAGCTGTATTTCTCATAGCATTGGTTTCAGCCACCGACAGGGGATAGATGCGGCTGCACGGAGGTGCAGAGTCTGTAAGCAGGTCAATGTCAGTCCCAGGGGCGATGAGTATGGAGACAGGTGGCACGGGTCTTGGAGAAAACCTCCCGGAGATCCTGGTAATCCTCCGGGATGTCGGCCTGGAGGGCAACCACAGGACTCACCCGATGTGGAACCACAGGGTAAGGGAAAGTCGGTGTTCCGACATCCGGGTGTCCAGGCAGTGATCTCTATCCTTGACCAGGAGATGGTTGTGTCATGGTGTTGGAGCCACGGGAGGCAGAGGATGACTTTGTGTACAGGTGGCTGGATGATGAGGAAGGGAAGGCTTTCTTGGTTCTGTAATGTTTGTGATTGTCCAAGATCCCAGTGGTTGGTTGTCCAGCACTTGAACCGGAAATGGAGAGAGCGGGTATGATGTTCAGGGAGGAGGCAAGGCCCTGGTCAATAAAATTCCCCGCTGCACCGGAGACCACTAGAGTTGTAGAAACAACACAAGGGACAGCCAGCAAGTGAAATCGGTACAAAAAGGGTTTGGTGGAGAGTGATGATGGAATACTCACACCTAACCCAGGAGACGGATGATCACGCGGCCCTCCCTCTGCTCTAGTGGCTCCTGGGTTGGGACATGGTGGACACCGCTGAAGCTGCTGCCACTGTATGGAAGGTGAGGGCGTATTCAGCAGCGGTCTGGTCCTCCTGCCGTAGTTGAAGTAGGAGCGTTCTCAGGAGCGTGGTCTCAGAGAGTAACTATATCCTGTGCCTCATATTCAACATAGCTGTGATATGAAAAGTGTGTATACTCTATACCTTCTACTGTCAATGGTGGGAACTCAAGTTAGCTCCAATACAATTTGGCTATTGACTACCAGGCAATTTGATAATGCAAATATTGAAAAGCATGAAGAAAATGGGTGTAAGAGTAGCCTAAACACGATATACTGTACTTTTTTAGCCCAGCTCAGAGATATTGTGACAAGGCCGGCCGTCGCCTTGTGCACTTAAAGGCTTAAAAAGTACACTGAGAATAAAACTGTTTATTAAACGTAATTTATTGTGCGAAATAAGTAAGACTCAGATTTGTCACTTTAAAATGTATGCCAAACCAAAACCATTAATTTCAACCATACAACTCTATGCACAAGGACTACTTTTAGCAATTTACACAGAAAATGTAGCAAAAGCACATTTATTGGAAGGACTGTGCAGATGCAAAGTTGGGTAACAGAATTTTGGTAAAATCTCCCTATGTTTTTTTGTGTGGCCACATTTTCCAAAAACTCTTAAATACCTGCTCCAAATTAAAATTCAAAGATGTCTGCAGAAAGAATGGGGTGTCATCTATGATATGAAATATAACATGTATTTTGGTTATTGAACTATAGTAAGTAAAGTGGATCTACAACCGGTGTCACGATCTTCGGAAGGGACAGACCAAGGCATCCAGTATACATATTTTATTTAGCACGTAACTGGGACAAAAACAACAAAACGAACGAAGATCGCAACAATGAACATAACATGAAACATAATGACGCTATGAACAAAACAATAACTCAAAAACCCCTAGTGCAAATTACAAACATATATATGGTTCCCAATTAGAGGTAACGACACTCAGCTGCCTCTAATTGGGAACCATTACTAACATAGAAATAGAGAACCTAGAACAGAAAAACCCTACACCAAAACAAAACAAAACACGCCAGCCTGTCTTCTCAGGCCTGGACGTGACAGTACCCCCCCAAAGGCGCGGACTCCGACCGCGCCAAAAGTCCATGGGGGGGTCTTTGGGTGGGTCTTTTTGTCCCAGGTGGCGGCTCCGGTGCCGGCCGTGCTGACTTGATGTCCCGCACCGGAGGCCCTGGGCTATTAGCCGGAACTCTGGTGCGAGGAGCAGGAACTGGCCGTGATGGGCTCATGACGAGCACTGGAACTCTGGTGTGGGGAGCAGGAACCGGCCGTACTGGACTCCCGAAGCGCACTGGGACTCTGGTGCGAGGAGCAGGAACCGGCCGTATTGGGCTCACGATGCTCACTGGGACTCTGGTGCGAGGAGCAGGAACCGTCCGTATTGGGCTCACGATGCTCACTGGGACTCTGGTGCGAGGAGCAGGAACCGGCCGTATTGGGCTCACGATGCTCACTGGGACTCTGGTGCGGGGAGCAGGAGCCGGCCGTACTGGGCTCATGATGCGCACTGGCACTCTGGTGCGGGGAGCAGGAACAGGCCGTACTGGACTCATGACGCGCACTGGCACTCTGGTGCGGGGAGCAGGAACGGGCCGTACTGGACTCATGACGCGCACTGGGACTCTGGTGCGGGGAGCAGGAAGCCTGGAGCATGGAGCAGGAACTGGTCGTGCTGGATCCACTACACGAACAGGGATCCTGGAGCGTGGAACAGGAACTGGTCGTGCTGGATCCACAACACGAACAGGAATCCTGGAGCGTGGCACAGGGACAGGACGTACTGGATCCACAACACGCACAGGAGACCTGATGCGTATAGCCGACACACCTCTCCCAGGTTGTTCACTCATCCTGGCTTCACCGATGAGGGGAGCTGGAATGTCGTGCACCGGGCTGTGCGCGTGAACAGGAGACACCGCACGCAGAGCCGGCGCAGGATATTTCGGTCCCAACAGGCGCACTGGAGACCTGGCGCGCAGAGCCTGCACCACTCCTCCAGGCTGCACACTCACCCTAGCCCGACAGATGAGTGGCGCTGGAATTTCGCGCACCGGCCTATGCATGCGCACTGGAGATACCGTGCGCACAACAGCATAGCACAGTGTCTGCTCAGTACGACGCACCCTCCAACGCTCCCTCCAAAGAGCTAGTCCCTCCTGAACTGGCCAACCTCCTCGTGTGCCCCCCCAAAAAAGTTTTTGGGGGCTGCCTTTCGGGCTTCCCAGCCAGCCAGTCTCCAGACCTTAATCTCATAGAAAATCTGCAGAGTGAGCTGAAGGTTCGAGTTGCCAAACGTCAGCCTCGAAACCTTAATGACTTGGAGAAGATCTGCAAAGAGGAGTGGGACAAAATCCCTCCTGAGATGTGTGCAAACCTGGTGGCCAACTACAAGAAACGTCTGACCTCTGTGATTGGTTTTGCCACCAAGTACTAAGTCATGTTTTGCAGAGGGGTCAAATACTTATTTCCCTCATTAAACTGCAAATCAATTTATAACATTTTTCACATGCGTTTTTCTGGATTTCCTTTTTGTTATTCTGTCTCTTACTGTTCAAATAAACCTACCATTACAATTATAGATGGATAATTTCTTTGTCAGTGGGCAAACAAAATCAGCAGGGGATCAAATACAGGAGGTTCTCACCCAAGATTTGACGGTACTTGGCCCCGTCCACTGTCCCTTTGATGCAGTGAAGTTGTCCTGTCCCCTTAGCAGAAAAACACTCCCAAAGCATAATGTTTTCACCTCCATGTTTGACGGTGGGGATGTGGTTCTTGGGGTTATAGGCAGCATTCCTCCTCCGCCAAACACGGCGAGTTGAGTTGATGCCAAAGAGCTCCATTTTGGTCTCATCTGACCACAACACTTTCACCCAGTTGTCCTCTGAATCATTTAGATGTTCATTGGCAAACTTCAGACAGGCATGTATATGTGCTTTCTTGAGAAGGGGGACCTTGCGGGAGCTGCAGGATTTCAGTCCTTCACGGCGTAGTGTGTTACCAATTGTTTTCTTGGTGACTATGGTCCCAGCTGCCTTGAGATCATTGACAAAATCCTCCTGTGTAGTTCTGGGCTGATTCCTCACCGTTCTCATGATCATTGCAACTCCACGAGGTGAGATCTTGCATGGAGCCCCAGGCTGAGGGAGATTGACAGTTATTTTGTGTTTCTTCCATTTACGAATAATCGCACCAACTGTTGTCACCTTCTCACCAAGCTGCTTGGCGATGGTCTTGTAGCCCATTCCAGCCTTGTGTAGGTCTACAATCTTGTCCCTGACATCCTTGGAGAGCTCTTTGGTCTTGGCCATGGTGGAGAGTTTGGAATCTGATTGATTGATTGCTTCTGAGGACAGGTGTCTTTTATACAGGTAACAAACTGAGATTAGGAGCACTCCCTTTAAGAGTGTGCTCCTAATCTCAGCTCGTTACCTGTATAAAAGACACCTGGGAGCCAGAAATCTTTCTGATTGAGAGGGGGTCAAATACTTATTTCCCTCATTAAAATGCAAATCATTTTATAACATTTTTCACATGCGTTTTTCTGGATTTTTTTGTTGTTATTTTGTCTCTCACTGTTCAAATAAACCTACCATTAAAATTATAGACTGATAATTTCTTTGTCAGTGGGCAAGCGTACAAAATCAGCAGGGGATCAAATACTTTTTTCCCTCACTTTATGTGGTTTCCAGTTTACATAGAGTCCAATGAAGTTCTTTCAGGTCCGCCGAAGTGTCTGCTTGGGGGGGATATACACGGCTGTGATTATAATATAAGAGACTTCTCTTGGTAGATAATGCGGTTGGCATTTGATTGTAAGGAATTCTAGGTAGGGTGAACAAAATTACTTGAGTTCCTGTATGTTGTTATGATAACACCACGACACGTTAATCATAAGGCATACACCCCCGCCCTTCTTCTTACCAGAGAGATGTTTGTTTCTGTCGGCGCAATGCATGAAGAAACCGGGTGGCTGTACCAACTCTGATAACGTATCCCGAGTGAGCCATGTTTCCGTGAAACAGAGAATGTTACAATCTCTGATGTCTCTCTGGAAGGCAACCCTTGCTCGAATTTGGTCTACCTTGTTGTCAAGAGACTGGACATTGGCGAGTAGTATACTCGGGAGCGGTGAGCGATGTGCCCGTCTACGGAGCCGGATCAGAAGACCGCTCTGTCCGTCTGCCCCGTCTGCCATGAGGTCCAAGGAATTGTCCATAGAGCTCCGAGACAGTGTGTCGAGACACAGATCTGGGGAAAGGTACCAAAACATTTATGCAGCATTGAAGGTCCCCGAGAACACAGTGGCCTCAATCATTCTTAACTGGAAGAAGTTTGGAACCACCAAGACTCTTCCTAGAGCTGGCTGTCCAGACAAACAGAGCAAACAACCTGGCACCATCCCAAGTTGAAGCTTGGTGGTAGCATCATCATGCTGTGGGGATGTTTTTCAGTGACAGGGACCGAGAGACTAGTCAGGATAGGCGGAAAGATGAACAGAGCAAAGTACAGAGAGATCTTTAATGAAAACCTGCTCCAGAGTGCTCAGGACCTCAGACTGGGGCGAAGGTTCACTTTCCAACAGACCAACAACCCTAAGCACACAGCCAAGACAATGCAGGAGTGGCTTTGGGACAAGTCTCTGAATGTCCATGAGTGGCCCAGCCAGAGCCCGGACTTGAACCCGATCAAACATCTCTGGAGAGACCTGAAAATAGCTGTGCAGTGACGCTCCCCATCCAACCTGACAGAGCTTGAGAGGATCTGCAGAGAATAATGGGAGAAACTCCCCAAGTGTAGCTGTAAGGCCAAACCAGCAGAGGGAGCCATCACCTGAGTACTAACTGTGCTCCACTCCCCTTGGCTTCCTCTGCACTAATTTCCTGTTTGGTTTCCTATTTAGCCTGTAACTCTGCCTGGACTCATTGCGAAGTATTGCCAGTTACCCTGCCTTACCGAGCGTTTTCATAGCCTGCTGTACCGATGTTTCTGTTAAGAACTCTTGCCTGCCTACTGACCTCTGCCTTGTGGATTATCCCTTTGTATGACGACAGATCTGACTGCTCCTCTGGTTTTGACCCTCTGCCTGCCTTATCGTTTATGTCCAAGGAATCTGCCCTTAATAAACCTCCGCACTTGGATTCTAACTCTGCCTCAGTGTATTCGTTACAGTAGCGTGGTTCGCTCTGCGTTTTGTAATTGAATGAGGACACTGCCACAACTGGAGGTCTGCTTGTTGGATTTTTATTTGCCCTGTGCACGAAGAGACAACGCACAATATGTTAGCCCTTGGCGCAGTCACAGCTCTCAGGCACCTCGCTAGCTGAAGGTCAGGCAAGAGAGAACAATAGGCGGGTACAGACATACAGATAACCGACGATGGACCAAAACAAAATATACAAAACTTTTACAATAAAGTGTATTTACAATATAGATATGAAAAAGTGTTTGTACACAAAAAATAGCATTAGCTATGCAGCTGTAATTAATTTGAAAAAACACACTGAATTATTATTATCAAATTATTAACATCCCCTTTTGACCTGGCCTATTTGAACTGGGGAACAACATCACACTGCTACATTCACCCCCACTGTTTTACACTAGATTATAGTCACAAAACAAAACACGTTACCTCGAAGGTAACAAAGCAAAGAAAGAAATAAATAAAATCACACCCACAGGGTGACAGAGTAACCCAGTGTAGTCCCTTAATTCTAGACCCACAAATGGTCGACCAGATGAAAAGCTATCTTGTGAAGGATTAGAAAAAATAAGGTGTAGCTAATCCCTTATTCAACCGTATACGAAAAATGCCATATACATTTTATGCTGATGGACTACACAAAGTTACATGAATTGTTCAGTATTTTAGACAAACCCACAAATTATTCTAAATCACACTTAGATTACTACATATATTAAAAAAATAAAAGGTAGGCAATATCCTACTGTCACTGAGAAACCATGAACTGTTTCATTTTCTGTGTAGACAGTTTGGATTAGCCTATTCACTGGCTTAATAAATCTACCTAGTCTAGTCCGGACACCCTCACCCAAAAACCTGGCAGGAATGTCACGGACAGCACTAACCGTGCTCAGAGGTCTAACCTTAGGATGGGGAGTAATACAGATCGGCATATCCGGAGCCGGCACACTTTCAGTTATAGATTCAATACTAGTAGTGTCCGACGACTGATCGGAATCCTGGTAGGTTGTTATAGACCACACTGACGAAGCATCTTCAACCCAGTTAACATCATCTGTCACAGCATCATTCACACTGAATGGTCCACTTCTGCTGAGCACACCTCACTCAAGGGGACTTCATATGGTTGTTCAACTTCACTTCCATCAGCTGGAACTTCACAATCCTCTTGGAGTATCCTCCCAGAAGACTCAGGAGGCCTGCTACCCAGTGGACAGTCCTGGCGTCACTCCCATCCATTTGGCTGGACTCTGCAGACATCTTAGATATCACGTCACCACTCGATAGAGATCCGTGACCCTCAGGTTCCTCCCAAGAAGGCAAAGGCAGAAAGATGACTGGCATAATCATTCCTATGCAGTTTTGATGCATCCAGTGGTAGGGTGATGGATACGATATGTGTTAATTGAGCTGTTCTTCGCAAACAATTATGTACACCACACTGTTCCAGCAATCAGCCAGTTTCTTCTTGACCCTCTCTCCCTTGTTAGCAAGTAGACCTCTGTCTCCCTTCTCTACCGAATGACCCTTAGACCGTCTGTGGTAGACCTCGGCTTATCTCTTTTGTTGCTTTTTGGCATGCTGCTGGGCCAATGTCATGGCCTCTCTCAGATCCTCACCCAGAGACTGGAAATACTTATCCACATCTACTGTGTCCCCATCCAACAGCACACTTTCAAACATAACATCTACTGGCAACATCAAGAAGAAGGGCGGAAACCCAGTAGTCTCGTGAACAGTGCAGTTATAGGAGAATGTCAATGTGTTCAACATCTGAGGCCATTTAGCCTTGGACCTAGCTGGCAGAGCTCTAATCATCCCACCCAGGGTGCGATTCTGCTTGACCATTACCCATGGGATGGTAAGGTGTGGGACTTTTCAACACCAGATAACTGAAGTAATTATGCAGTAAGTGAACACTCAAAGTTAGCACCCCTGTCAGAATGGATACAATCAGCGAACATGAGCAACAGTCTTAGCAGACTGGTTTGGACATGGATACGCACAGGCCAGCTTAGTAAAGTGATCAGTCAGTACTAACACATCTATAGACTTGTTGTTTGAATCTTCTGCAGTCCAGAAATCAATACACACGAGTTCCAAAGGTGCCGTTGTCACAATGGAGACAAGTGGAGCTCTTGCTTCAGGCTCAGGTGCTTTACTCAACACACATCTCTTACAGTGGGCCACGTATTCCTTGGCCTCCTTTTCCATAGATTCCCAGTAAAACTGCTGTCTCCCCACTGTCTTAGAGTGTTAACTGTTTCTTTAGCTTCAAGGACTCGCTCTCTCCTAGATGGGCATCGGCCTCTATCGACAAAGAACATGACTCTGTTGATGACAGGATCCAGTGACTGGTTATCATACAGCTCCTTGTGTGTAAGGACAAGTAATGGACAGGCTCTGACCCATGGACATCAATTTCTCAAGGTGCTCTACATGTGAAACGGCCCTCACTGTGGCACCATCATCCCATTGGCGGTGGGCATGGAGGACAGCAGACACCTCTTCAGAGGAAACCAACCCACTGACATAGTCTCCAGCTCTACTCAACTCACTCCCAGGAGCCATAGACATTCTACAGCCGGCCTCGGGCTGCTCACAGGAGAGGCGGAACATGTCTTGAACATCATCCACTCAAAGACCTCTGGCTTCCTCCAGAATGACATCATATGTCATTCTTGTCAGTAGGTGCAGAACTTTGGAGCAGACAAATGGCTCTCTGCTCAAAGCATCAGCCACGACATTCTTGGGCCCTGGTATGTACTGGATATGAAAATCAAAGGGTGCCAGCTTTTCAACCCATCTCTGCTCGCATGCATCAAGTCTCAGCTTTGCAAGAATATAATTGAGTGGATTGTTGTCGGTCCACACAGTAAACTTATGCCCTCGCAGCATAACGCTACACATCCGCCACTTTAGCCACGCTACACATCCGTCACTTTAGCATTTCGTCTCAGGGTAACTGGCGATGTTCACAATCACAATCACAATGTTCACAATCTTCACAGGGAGCCATTCATCCCCCCACAGAGGTGTAACTACTCTCCCTACTAATATGTGTTGATTCACACAACGAGACGTGCTGGGCTCGACAACAACAGTACTGCCCACAGAGAGTTTTGTCTTTGGGGGTAGGCGGCCCCACACCAGATGCTCACTCATGGGTTGGAGCGTTACTGCTCTCTTCAACTTAATGGTGCCCACTTTATCTGGGATGGAGTCTCCTCTCCATCTCTCCAGATTTGATAGGAGACGCAGGAAGTGGCTGTCATCACACTGACTAGAAGAACCTGGTGTACCCACCACCCGCCAGTAGCTGTCATTTGATTTGAACTGTCTAATCAGAGACTTCAACACATTAGTGCCCACAATGAGTTCATCAACCTGCCCATCTACAATACGCACTGGGACTACATAGCTGAAGCCATAAAGCATCCCAGCACAACCCACCAGGATGATGTCTGAAGGAGCTAGAAAGTACCCCTCTACCACTCCCGCCTCCCTCAACCGAGGTACAATATCTGCACGCAGAGTAGTAGCCATGGACCCACTATCTAACATCCCTTTCAGCTCAACTTCATCCTGTACTAGCACGGTGGTGTAAAACAAACTGTCATTGAGTAATTCTCATAGTGTTCTGAAAAATTACTGTGTTGTTCTTGGGTACTGACTGCCCTCCTCAGAATGGAGGCTTTCTAGTTTTCTTGACCCCTGCCGGTCTGTCCACATCCAGGACTCTGTCGCTGCCCAGTCTCACCACAGTCAAAGCTCATGTGGCCCGGAGAGAAGCACTTGAAAACACAGCTGGTGCATCTGACAGTGTGCTTTGGTCCAGTGATTAGTGCTTCCACAGACAGCACACTCACGTTTGGGGAACTGTTTACGGGGCCCTCTGTTCACAGACTGAGTATTGCTGACAAGAGCCTTCTCTAACATACTCAAAACTTTCTCTAATGTCCCACCCTCAGATACAGGTGGGGCCTGTTCTGGTTCACGGCCACATCAAGAAAAAGATGACACATTAGTTCTGCTCACAGGATCCACTTCCTCCTGGGGGGAGTCAAAGACGGCAGCCACCTGCTGTGAAAGATGTGATCTACATGCTTTACGTTCCCTTAACAGTACATCCAAACGATCCTGTACCTCACTGGCTGTCCAGTCCCGAAGGGGTTTGCTTTTGAACACTTGGGCCAACTCTTTATTAGGACAGTTGCGTACAAACATGACTGCCAACTCTGAGCACTGATTGGGCAAGGTCCTACCCTCGCTTACAAGGTAGTGTTCAGCTGCCTCTGCAGCTTTGTTAAGCCTAATCCAGAAATCTTGTGGACCCTCATTAGCATATGGTTTAATTGAATAGAAATCAGCTAATGGCATACCTGAGCAGACAGTATCCCCAAAGTGTTGCTTGAGAACACTGAACACTGCATTAACATCTGTGACAACAGGGTTGTTACGCATCTAGACTTTGGTCACATCCCGTGCCCTCCCCATGAGCCTAGACATCACCTCCCCAACATTCTCAGACCCAGTGTAACCCCTCTTCTCTAGGTAGACTCCCATTAGCTCCTCCCACTCCAGGACAGAGTACTTATCTGAGCCATCACCCCTAAAGAAAGATGGAACACTAACATCTGACTTCACAACCAGATTCAGTTTGGACGCATCAATAACAGTTGACCCACATTGCTCAGGCAGGGGAAACTGCTGGGGTTGGTGAGGGGGATGGGCAGGAGAAATACTTGAAGCCCCAGGCTGCAGTAAACTTGCTCTGATAGATGATCCTATCTCTGACCCAATCTGCTTAATAAGGTCACTAAGCTGACTCGGAGGTGTCCCATTATTACTGAGGACTGGGGATGATGGAACATCAAAAGACAGAGGTGGGGTACCCTGGGCAGGTGGAGTAAACAGCCTACCCCTCCCAGTGCTTTTAAACTCAGGACTAGCAAACACTCTACTCCCAGGAGCTGACTGTACAAATGGTGTAAATGCAAGGGCACCCCTCCCTCTATCCACATCAAAACCCCCAACATAACTAATTTTATGGACTTGAGTTATCCATGGCTCAATAGAGCACTAAAATACAATGTAATTTACTGCATTCAAATACAAAAAATGTGCAATAAACAAATTCCTCCAAAACATACAAATAAACACAAAAAACCCTCATCTAGTGAATATGCTACATTCACCTTCACTATTTACAGTATATATTCACTTATAGCAAACCATCAACAAGTGCGCATGTGCAGATCGCGCACCTCATCCACATGCACAGCTCCGGTGGTCGGCTTGAGCTGACCAGTCGGCAGGTCGCGGCACCAGTTTGTAGCGTGGTTCGTTCTGCGTTGTGTAATTTAATGAGGACACTGCCACAACTGGAGGTCTGCTTGTTGGATTTTTATTTGCCCTGCGCACGAAGAGACAACGCACAATATGTTAGCCCTTGGCGCAGTCACAGCTCTCAGGCACCTCGCTAGCTGAAGGTCAGGCAAGAGAGAACAATAGGAGGGTACAGAAATACAGATAACCCATGTTGGACCAAACCAAAATATACAAAACTTTTACAATCAAGTGTATTTCCAATATAGATATGAAAAAGTGTTTGTACGCAAAAAATAACATTAGCTATGCAGCTGTAATTAAATAAAAAAAAACACTTATTATTATCAAATGATTAACATCCCCTCTTGACCTGGCCTATTTGAACTGGTCCTTGTGTGCAACTTGGTGCATTATCTAGGGGAACAACATCACACTGCTACATAAGCTTGTGGCGTAATACCCAAGAAGACTCGAGGCCGTTATCGCTGCCAAAGGTGATTCAGCAAAGTACTGAGTAAAGGGTCTTGTCAATATAATAGACCATCTTTGATGAAAATACCCATTGGCAGTTCAAAGGTGCTAAAAACAACCTCTCACATTACATGGCTCGCAAACATTCTGAACACCTGTTTTATACTGTGGCTTAAGCAATTAGCTAACGAGGTACACCAGTGAAGTGACCTGCGATGCAAAACTGAGTCAATACCAATGATGACAAGATAAAATATTATGGAGTTATGGAGATAAACTGTTATGGAGATAAAATGTAAATTAATCAATCAATACAAAACATATAAACACATTTGCTTTTCATAAATAACTTGCATATTTAAAATAGTTCAATGTCTCTAGTGAAGGAGCCTTTCCTTCACAGATATGACAATGGCCCCACACTCCAGAGTGAATCTAGATTGAATAATACAGTTTGTTCTCTGGCTGGCAACCAAGGGAGAAAATTTGACAGAAATAGAAACAGTGTCAGGAATAAGCTGGATAGGCCTGTTCAATTCAATTCCCCTCCAATATGTACTTTGAACCGGTAAAGCAGGACTTATAAGACTGAAATAGACCAAAATAACATCCCTGGTGCAAAGAAATAGAGGTTCACAGAGAAATCTTTAGTTGTGTGACTTTGACAGGCATGGTGGTGTAGAAAGCTGACCAGGCTAGCTGCTGGGACACAAGCTGGTAAGTTCAGATGCTTCTACACCTTTCAATGTCTACCAAACACTCTACAAGAATACAATCTCTCTGCTCTTCAGAAAGTCCGAAAACTGTAGAAGCTTGACTTGACTTCACTGGGCGTGTTACCTTGGTGTGCTACCTTGTTCCAGACCTGCTGTTTGTTCACTTTGAAACTTTAATTGCCTGAGTATGAAAAAACAACTGACATGGACTCTTGAGGTGCTGAACTGTTGCCCCCTTTAGAGCCACCATGGTTATTATTTGACTCTGCATCTATGAACGTCTGAAGTCTTGAAAGCCACATGTACTCTTAAATCTCCACCCGTTACAGCTAGAAGAGGACTGGCCACCCCTCGAAGACTGGTTCCTCTCTAGGTTCCTTCCTAGGTTCCTGCCTTCTAGGGAGTTTTATTTAGCCATTGTGCTTCTGCATCTGTATTTCCTGCTCTTTGGGGTTTTAGGCTGGGTATGTAAAATGGGCTTCATATTATACATTTGATTGATTGATTGATTGAGTGGCAAAAGTGTTTATGCCATTCTCAACTAAACCCTGTAAATCTGTCTGATTAAAGAGATCCAACAGATAAGCGAGAGGGATTCAGATCAGAGATTCACTGCTGCTGAATCCATCAATCATATCTGCCACTGCTAGGCTACTTGGTGGTTGTTGCTAAATGATTTGATTAATCAAGAGAATGGTACATTTAGGCTTTAATAAAAAATTGACATGACACAATTACACTTTTTGAAATGATGTTCATAAATTAATGGAGTTATATAGATATCTGCAAATATATTCATAACTTTGATATAGGCTTACATGTAACTATTGATCACTCGTGTACTAACAATTAATCATATACATCACTCAAGGCCCATGCACTAAACCAGGATTGGCCAACCATATGCAGTTATTTTTTCTCCCGCCCTGTTCTAACACCTAGCCTACTTGCAGCTGCCATTATGTTTCTGATAATGTCACTTCGAATGCATCAATAGTAGGTCTACAGTAGTTTTGTTGGCACTTTCAATCCCCGCAGACAACCAATAGGGCTGGGCCTACAGTAAACTGGAGCAAGCTTCTGCAACGAAGTAAGACCATGAAAGAATGTACCCATGGAACATTGCGTTATATTGTAATGCTTGGCAGGTGCATATTAGTCACGTGGCTCCATTGCAACAACCCATGCATGCCAACTATTTGATTGACTTTCCAGTGTGCGTCCTTTGCTGAGTTTATAATCCTGTCGGAGTTCATTCTTAATGCTATTTCTATCAACAGGCAACGACCAAAAACAATGCAAACGATTCATAGTTGGCCGCGCATGTATCCACGTACCTTGAATTCTCGACTGTGTTGTGGGGTGTACTCGAACGTCCACAGAGCACGGACGAGACCAGACAGTTGCTCTGTGACTTTACCAGACTCCTGCTGGTGTCCCTTTCTTTGGATACAAACACCATTTGCTGAATTCGATTCAGTCGATTTGTCATTGGTGCTGTGACAGCTGTCCTCTCCACGGTATTGTTCCAAAGCAAGATATTCAGCAAAGAGCTCCGTGTTGCTCAGACATTGCAAGATAGCGTTCATGAAACAGGTGTTGCCATGGTTCTTGAGTCCGGAAACTCCGGGGACCTTGTCCCCAAATAGGAACCCGACACATCCCCTGTCGTCGGAGGGGACAGAGCCGCCTGTGGTTGCCTGGATGAAACTTGCATCGTCCTTCTCGTTATCTTCATGCTCCTCGTTGCCGAAATGGGACAGAGTAGACAGAGTCCTGAGAACTCTGTTCATAAAACTCCCTACAGAGCGCACAGAGCCCCTTCGGAAGAGCTTCTTGCCGAAGGATTTCTTCTCTTTAGTGGTAGCTTTCGACATGGTTGAAGGGCTGGGGTTTCTCAATATTTAAATCACAGAGCGAGAGAGCATCTGGACAACAATTGGATCAGTCTGTCGATTCCAATGGCAAAGGCCAAACAGTGATAATTTATGTTCCTTGCGGATGACAGTAGGCTATAAAACATTATTTTGGAGGAAAAAGTGGAGCATTTCGGGGTCTTATCACAAGTAGCCTATAACCAAAAACAAAAAGACCGATGACATCTCACTTAAAACACTGCGTCGGATTGCATAAATATTATCCATGGGAAGATGCTATCATGCCTAATGCCACTTTATTTAAAGGTAGCCTAGAAGGTCTCCATGCACGAGTTAATTTTATAAATGTTGTGTCATGTCATGCAGGCGTAACATTTAGGATGCCCAAAATGATGCGCGTCAGAGCATCAGCGGGTCATGATACTCGAACATCAACAGCAATAAATAAGCCCATAATTTGGGACCACAGTGTACCGAGCGGTGCTCCTGATGTTCTATTAAATAAACCGCAGCTCCACCCATATAGCCTTATCATATTCTCGCATCTTAAGATAAAACAATATTCCACGATATTGCCCGAAACTGCTGATGTTTATAGATGTTTATAGACCCGTGGATGTCCTCACTAAATCGCCATGGAAGCGTTTACAGAAGCTCTCTCAAACTGAGAAGCCCCCAGAAAGAAGCCCCGAAGGGAAGTATAGTCCAACGCTCCCTCCAGTCAGGATAATACTATCCATCGTATATACGCCCTAAAAATAACATGCTTCGTAACCTCCGTGGCCAAGTTTGAAGTAGTGTCTCATCCTGTGATGTCTTATTTTTCTCCTACTTCTGATTCATTGCACGGCCGCTTCTCAAGTCTTCATCATGTGGAGTCATCGATTCTGCAGGCAGGGCGGTGACGACTGACGTCAGTACCAAACACTGATCCATGTTGGAGCAGAGGAGAGGTGGTGAGAGCATGTGAGGCTGGCGACTTCTACTATGCCGGCTTGGGTCGGTCTCACTCAGCTCTCCTGCTGTAGGCCAGAATGTTCCACTAAAAAGCAGACACCTAGTGAGTTGTACAACTGAATGCCTTCCGCATTTAACCTAACCCCTCTGAATCAAAGAGTTGCGGAGGGCTGCCTTAATCGACATCCACGGGGAACAGTGGGTTAACTGCCTTGCTCAGGGACAGAACGACAGATGTTTACCTTGTCAGCTCTGGGATTTGATCCGGCAACCTTCCGGTTACCGACAGTGATAAACAACTGGGTTTAAGTGATAGAAAAAAAACTCAAATTTGGAAAGTACTGAGATATGTTGATGCCCAGAAAATTATCCTTAGTAGGATAGGTAAACTACAACTGTGTTTTAATCATTACAGTATGTTTAATACTTTTCTGAGGGGAACCTTCATAATGTAAAGTGAACAATACAACTCTTGTTTGCATACAAAACACAGCATCCTCAGTTAACCCTTTACACTCATGGGAATTTTCCTATATGCATATGGACAAAGTTATTTTAGTAAAACGGAAAATGAAACTAAAATAAAAAAACAATTTAGTAAACTGAAAGAAAATATTTGAAAAACAAACTATACTGAAACTCCACTGAACAAAAATATAAACGCAACATGTGTGTTGGTCCCTTGTTTCATGAGCTTAAAAAAAAGCTCAAAATTTGTGCACACATTTGTTTACATCCCTGTTAGTGAGCATTTCTCCTTTGCCAAGATAATCTATCCACCTGACAGTTGTGGCTTATCAAGAAGCTGATTAAACAGCATGATCATCACACAGGTGCACCTTGTGCTGGGGACACTAAAAGGCCACTCTAAAATGTGCAGTTTTGTCACACAACACAATGCCACATATGTCTCAAGTGTTGAGGGAGAGTGCAATTGGCATGCTGACTGCAGGAATGTCCACCAGAGCTGTTGCCAGAGAATTGTATTTATTTATTGACCATAAGCTGAGGCTTAGAGAATTTGGCAGTACATCCAATGGGCCTCACAACCACAGACCACGTGTAACCATGCCAGCCCAGGACCTCCATATCCAGATTCTTCACCTGCATGATCATCCAAAACCAGCAACCAAGATAGCTGATGAAACGGTGGGTTTGCACAACTGAAGAATTTCTGCTGTCAGAAACCATCTCAGGGAAGCTCATCTGCGTGCTCGTCATCCTCACCAGGGTCTTGACCTGACTGCAGTTTGGCGTCGTAACTGACATCTGTGGGCAAATGCTCACATTCGATGGCCGCTGGCACCCTGGAGAAGTGTGCTCTTCACGGATGTACCGAGCATATGGCAGACAGCGTGTATGGCGTCGTGTGGGCAAGCGGTTTTCTTTGTGAACAGAGTTCATGGTAGCGGTGGGGTTATGGTATGGGCAGTCATAAGCTACGGACAATGAGCACGATCGCATTTTATTGATGCCAATTTTAATGCACAGAGATACCGTGACGAGATCCTGAGGCCCATTGTCGTGCCATTCATCCACCGCCATCACCTCCACCACCAGTTTCATAATGATAATGCACGGCCCCAGTCGCAAGAACTGTACACAATTCCTGGAAGCTGAAAATGTCATACAGTTCTTCCATGGCCTACATACTCACCAGACATGTCACCCATTGAGCATGTTTGGGATGCTCTGTATCGGGATGTACAACAGTGTGTTCCAGTTCACGCCAATATTCAGCAACTTCACACAGCCATTGAAGAGAAGGACAACATTCCACAGGCCACAATCTGCAGCCTGATCAACTCTATGTGAAGGAGATGTCGCGCTGCATGAGGCAAATGGTGATCACACCAGATACTGACTGGTTTTCAGATCCCCGTTTTGAGTACATTGCTGGAAAGGACAAAAACAAACGTATTGTAGTGTCAGAAGATGGCAGCGTGTGGAAAACTCAACCAACCTCAAAGTTCATCTGAACAGAGCCCACAAAGAATCATACAAACAATTTCAGGATAAAGACAAGGGGAGACAGCCAACAGGTTTTAATAGCTGCATGTCAACGGCAACCCGTAGCTTCAAGTCAGGACAACTTTAGCAGTTTACATGAAAAGAGCAGAAACATGAAAACCTAATTCAAATGAGTTTAACAAAAGAGAAGAAGCACTGGTTAATTCATTCATCCAGTTTGGCAAGTCCACGAGACTTTGCGCTGAGCCAGCCTTCAGAAAATTCAATCAAACTCTTGATCTCAAATGTAAAACTCCTGGCTACGCTAGAGTAAAAGAGTTGATTGCTTTGCAAAATGAATAAAGCAACCCAGAAAGTTAAGGAGATTCTGAGAGGCATGGAAAATAACCCTGTTTGTTTACGGATGGATTGCCTGCTTCGTTTATGGAGATATCAGCTTGGTTCTATCACCCCCTTCTCCAACAAGGCACAGCATGCGTTGCTCAACCTCCATCGGATTAAGCATCCACACATCAAATCAAATTTTATTGGTCACATGGTTAGCAGATGTTAATGCGAGTGCAGCGAAATGCTTGTGCTTCTAGTTCCGACCATGCACCTGTTCTGACCTCGCCTTCTGGATGATAGCGGGGTGAACAGGCAGTGGCTCGGGTGGTTGTTGTCCTTGATGATCTTTTTGACCTTCCTGTGACATTGGCCTTCCTGTGACACCCCGGTGATGCTTTATGCAGACCACACTACCCTCTGGAGAGCCTTACGGTTGTGGGCGGAGCAGTTGCCGTACCAGGCAGTGATACAGCCCGACAGGACGCTCTCAATTGTGCATCTGTAGTTTGTGAGTGTTTTTGGTGACAAGCCACATTTCTTCAGTCTCCTGAGGTTGAAGAGGCGCTGTTGCGCCTTCTTTACCACGCTGTCTGTGTGGGTGGACCATTTCAGTTTGTCCGTGATGTGTACGCCGAGGAACTTAAAATGTTCCACTTTCTCCCCCTACTGTCCTGTCAATGTGGATAGGGGGGTGCTCCCTCTGCTGTTTCCTGAAGTCCACGATCATCTCCTTTGTTTTGTTGACGTTGAGTGAGAGGTTATTTTCCTGACACCACACTCCGAGGGCCCTCACCATTGTTGGTAATCGTCGTTGTTGGTAATCAAGCCTACCACTGTAGTGTCGTCTGCAAACTTGATTGAGTTGGAGGCGTGCATGGCCACGCAGTCATGGGTGAACAGGGAGTACAGGAGAGGGCTGAGAACACACCCTTGTGGGGCCCCAGTGTTGAGGATCAGCGGGGTGGAGATGTTGTTTCCTACCCTAACCACCTGGGGGCGGCCCGTCAGAAAGTCCAGGACCCAGTTGCACAGGGCGGGGCTGAGTCCCCCGGGTCTCGAGCTTAATGACGAGTTTGAAGGGTACTATGGTGTTAAATGCTGAGCTGTAATCGATGAACAGTATTCTTACATCGATATTAGGGCAGTGTGCAGTGTGCAATTGAAAGGGAACAGTTTGTAGATAATGGAAAAAGTATTAGTCAAAGGTGAGTATTCAACAGTTTACCTGACAAGACTGAAACCAAACATTACACTTGATGTTATGTTCATTTTACATTTACTGTACTTTTCGCCACATTTGTTGATAACGAAATCTGAAAATACTCTGGATACATTCAGTAACATAAGACTATTCCTGGAAAATGTGGTGTAGGTGCAACATAAGACAAAAAAAATAGACAAAACAATTACAAGGGATTGAATGAGAGGACTACGCAATTTCAATACACTTTTATGACTCAAAGAGGAGTCTTCAGTTATAAGATATATATTTTTTTGCTCTCCTAGCTGTGCTGCAGAGGAACTAAAGCAAGCGCACTTGTATTCGTTTCAGTTGAAACACAACCCTGCATACAAAAATTGTCCATTATAAATCACAATCTGGGTCAGGTGGACATGATTTGAAAGCTTGTTCTATTGCCAACATGACTAGCAAAGTTATAAAATATGACATTACAGTGTTAGGCTTTCACAAGGCAATTCAGAGAAACAGATCGTAATTATGGTGCGCATAGAAAGGAGTCATGAGTGCATTCAGGTGCATGTGCCATGGCAGATTTTCTTCACAATAAACAAACATAAGGTTGTTCTGTTCTATGACACCATGTAATCTTGTAACTGTACATCAAACATAGTGATCAGAAACGTTGACACTGTATATGACCTGAGTTTTATGAATTGGAAATGTGAAGCGCACACTTGTACTCATGGTTGTTTGGCTTGCTTTTATGACTTGAGCACCGCGCGCAACAATACGTTTTGCACATTTTTTTGTTGCCTGAGTGAGGGAAATGCTGTAAATTAAGAAGCCTCAATGTATTTTGAAAGATGAGTGTGGAGCGATTTCAGTGCCAACATCAATTGTATTTTACAATTTTGAATTTAATATTTTTGAATGTTTAATGCACACATTGAAATCATTTAATGAATAAATGTAACTGAATGTTGCATTAACTTTTAAAAAACTATTTCAATTTAATTGAATATTGATATTCAATATTTATATATTCCTATTCAATAGGGTAGGTATTGCATTTATCCTCTATGTATCAAAGTTTACAAACCATCACTTCAAGTTAATTAAAGTTTCATATATTCATTTCTCAGATGCATTCAGATTCAGTTTTCAAATTCAGTTCTCTAAATTCCAGATTCAAAACCAGAGACAACATCCTGACTGCACGGTGGAGTGGGTCTAGGGTTTCTGGGATGATGGTGTGGATGTGAGCCATGACCAGCCTTTTAATGCATTTCATGGCTACAGACGTGAGTGCTACGGGTCGGTAGTCATTTAGGCAGGTTACCTTAGTGTTCTTGGGCATAGGGACTATGGTGGTCTGCTTGAAACATGTTGGTATTACAGACTGAGACAGGGAGGTTGAAAATGTCAGTGAAAGTCTTACATCAGCTGCAGAGAGCGTGATCACAGTCGTCCGGAACAGCGGATGCTCTCGTGCATGTTTCAGTGTTACTTGCCTCGAAGCGAGCATAGAAGTTATTTAGCTTGTCTGGTAGGCTCCTGTCACTGGGCAGCTCTCGGTTGTGCTTCCCTTTGTAGTTTGTAATAGTTTGCAAGCCCTGCCACATCCGATAAGCGTCGGAGCTGGTGTAGTACGATTCAATCTTCGTCCTGTATTGAAGCTTTGCCTGTTTGATGGTTTGTCGGAGGGCATAGCGGGATTTCTTATAAGCTTCCGGGTTAGAGTCCCGCTCCTTGAAAGCGGCAGCTCTACCCTTTAGCTCAGTGCGAATGTTGTATGTACGTACAGTCATTGTGGGGATGATGTCCTCGTTGCACTTATTGATGAAGGCAGTGACTGATGTGGTGTCCTCCTCAATGCCATCGGAAGAATCCCGGAACATATTCTAGTCTGTGCTGCAAAACAGTGCTGTAGTTTAGCATCTGCTTCATCTGACCACTTTTTTATAGGCCAAGTCACTGGTGCTTCCAGCTTTAATTTTAGCTTGTAAGCAGGAATCAGGAGGATAGAATTATGGTCAGATTTGCCAAATGGAGGGCGAGGGAGAGCTTCTACACATCTCTGTGTGTGGTGTAACGATGGTCTGGAATTTTATACAGATGAAAACTCTCTAGGTAGATAGTGTGGTCTACAGCTTATCATGAGATACTCTACGTCAGGCGAGCAAAACCTCTAGACTTCCTTAAATATCGTGCACCAGCTATTGCTCACCGGAGCACCAAGTCTAGGTCCAAAAGGCTCCTTAACAGTTTCTACCCCCAAGACCACTGAACAATACATTTTTACACTGCTGCTAATCGCTGTTTATTATCTATGCAGTCACTTTACCCCTACATACATGTACAAATTACCTGGACTAACCTGTAGCCCCGCACATTGACTCAATACCGGTACCCCTGTATATAGCCTCATTATTTTTATAACTTTTTTATTTAGTAAACATTTTCTTAACTCCATTTTCTTAAAACTGCATTGTTGGTTAAGGGCTTGTAAGTAAGAATTTCACGGCACATGGTATTCGGCACGTGGAAAGTAAAGTTGTATTTGAAATCTGCCATTTTCAACCCGTATACAGGTATGAGTACAAAAGGGCTACAGGAGTATTTAGTTTTTTCCACTTGTTTTTGAGTGGTCAGTTTCTGACCCCAAACATCAAATTACTTCCTCATCCTTCATGTGTTGTATGCCCCCCCCCAAAAAAATTATTTAAATGTTGTACACATGAAATTGTAATTCCGAACTTTATCCGCAACGTTAGCCTATATACCCATTTCCCCTATCCAGCGGTTTCTTCTGTGTAGCCTGCTGCAACAGAACAATTAGAGGAGACACTTACATAAAGTGTCTTATTAGGGCGGTGGGCCACCAAGAGCCACCAGAACAGCTTCAATGTGCCAGCTTCAAATGTGCTTTCTACAAGTGTCTGGAACTACCTGTGTGGAAGCACCCCAAGCTTTCAAAAAACACAACATGTAAAGTGTTGGTCCCATGTTTCATGAGATTAAATAAAAGATCCCAGAATTTTTCCATACCCACAAAATACTTATTTCTCTCATTCTGTTCACAAATTTGTTTACATCCCTGTTAGTGAGCATTTGCTGATGTCAACGTTGTGAACAGTGCCCCATGTTTGCGGTGGGGTTATGGTATGGGCAGGCATAAGCTCCGGACAACGAACACAACTGCATTTTATCAATGTCAATTTGAATGCAGCGATAACCGTGATGAGATCCTGAGGCCCATTGTCGTGCCATTCATCCACCGCCATCACCTCATGTTTCAGCATGATAAATCACGGCCCCATGTCGCAAGGATCTATACACAATTCCTGGAAGCTGATAATGTCCCAGTTCTTCCATGGCCTGCATACGCACCAGACATGTCACCCATTGAGCATGTTTAGGATGCTCTGGATCGCCGTGGACAACAGCGTGTTCCAGTTCCCGCCAATATCCAGCAACTTCGCACAGCCATTGAAGAGTGGGACAACATTCCACAATCAACAGCCTGATCAACTCTATGCAAAGGAGAAGTCACGCTGCATGAGGCAAATGGTGGTCACACCAGATACTGACTTGTTTTCTGATCCACGCCCCTACCTTCTTAAAATATCGGTCCCAGTCATGTGAAATCCATAGATTAGGGCCTAATACATTTATTTCAATTGATTGACTTCCTTACATGAACTGTCACTCAGTAAAATCTTTGAAATTGTTGCATGTTTTTATTCAGTATACTTTGTACCTCTCATTTACTCAAGTGTTTCCGTTATATTGGAATGGACAGCGGTATTGCTCGAGTCGCAATTCTTTTAAATATAATGCGGATAAAGTTCGGAATAATGACATGTGTACATCTAACAACCTGCATCACTAAACAGAGCTTTGCAGTTTCGAAAAGGACGTATTTGGGTATTTTATTTTTGTTGCCTTTGTTCATGTTTTTTCAGGGCCCCATACTACACAAGTTAAATCACAAAAGAGGTGTCTGAACCCTTCTAGAACATGCCCTTTACATCACATATAGAGATTTGGTTCTAAAAATAAAAGGTCTCCTTTGAATCAGACATTTAATTTGAATCTTTAATTAACGTCATTATCAAAGAGTTGAAGACAGAGGCCAGACGTTTATTAAATTAGTGGACAGATTCCAGTACATTACAAATAAGCAAAACCATTTCAACCCTGATTTCCAGAAATTATAGAAAATATTTAAAAAAAGACAAACAGTATGATGCCAAAGCAGTTTAAATATTTGATAACCAGATGTTGCTTATAGCCATTTCATGATGGGAATATCCCTAAATGGAGACTTCAGTTGCCATACCAGGGTTCCAGACTCCAGATTCTAGTATCATATCTACAGAAAGGGAAACAGTGAGCAACAAGCGTTTTGAGTAGGATCATAATTGTTACATTACATAAATCTAGATTTATTCTTTATATAATGTTTGTCATTTGATTGTTTTTTCATCTTTGACATGGGATTAGTTTTTTTTGTCAGGTGTAAACACAAGATATCTGACCAACACAGGTCAGGGAGGAAACAACGTATTTGTGTTGGGATGAGAAAACTCTGGGCCCTATATTGTGACAGGGACAGTGCACATTAAATCAACATTTCAGTGTTCATATAAGCGCCAGAGTTCGCAAAAGAGCAAATTTTTGTCCATAGTCCCTTACCTGTTTAGAGTGCGACCGTGGTCAGTGGTCCAGCCCCCTCAGGGCAGCGATGGTGGACACCAGTCTACGTGGCAGAAGTTTGGCTGTCAGTCTATACTCCTCTGGCTTGGCCCTCAGCAGGGTCACTATCTGCTGCAGGGTCCTGGAGGGCTGCAGGCCCAAAGCATCCATCACGTTGCTCAGATAGTCTGTGGGGAGTTAGATGAAGACCAACACTGTTACAGACACACTGAAAACACAGTATGGATATACTAGTGCCTTCATAAAGTATTCTTAGCAACTCCAGTGTAGATTTGGCGTAGTGTTTTAGGTTATTGTCCTGCTGAAAGGTGAATTCATCTCACTTTAATGCCTTGTTGCAAACAGGATGCATGTTTTGGAATATTTGTGTTCTGTACAGGCTTCCTTATTTTCATCTCTGTCATTTAGGTTAGTATTGTGGAGTAACTACAAAGTTGTTGATCCATCCTCAGATTCCTCTTATCACAGCCAATAAACTAACTATTCTTAAGTCAGCACTGGCCTCTTGATGAAATCCCTGTGCGGTTTCCTTCCTCACCGGAAACTGAGTTAGGAAGGACGCCTGTATCTTTGTAGTGACTGAGTGTATTGATACACAATCCAAAGTGTAATTAATAACTTCACCATGCTCAAAGGGATATTCAATGTCTGTTTTTTGTTGTTGTTGTACCCATCTACCATTAGGTGCCCTTCTTTGTGAAGCATTGGAAAACCTCCCTGGTCTTTGGGGTTGAATCTGTGTTTGAAATTCCCTGCATGACTGAGGAACCTTACATACCTTATGTGTGGGGTACAGAAAATAAATATGTTAAACACTATGATTGCACAAGAAATGAGTCCATGCAACTTATGTGACTTGTTAAAAAGATCGGACCATTTTTTCAATTTTCGCCTAAAATGACATACCCAAGTCTAACTGCCTGTAGCTCAGGACCTGAGGCAAAGAATATGCATATTCTTGATACCATTTGAAGGGAAACACTTTGAAGTTTGTGGAAATGTGAAATTAAAGTAGAAGAATATAACACATTATATCTGGTAAAAGATAATATATATATTTTTTAATCATCTTATATGACTTAGAAATCTAGGCACAATTTATATTTGGGCCACTAGATGGCAGCAGTGTATGTGCAAAGTTTTAGACTGATCCAATGAACCATTGCATTTCTGTTCAAAATGTATCAAGACTGCCCAAATGTGCCTAATTGGTTTATTAATACATTTTCAAGTTCATAACTGTACACTCTCCTCAAACAATAGCATGGTATTCTTTCACTGTAATAGCTACTGTAAATTGGACAGCGCAGTTAGAGATTAACAAGAATTTAAGCTTTCTGCCCATATCAGATATCTTTGTTTTACAACCTCATGCTAATCACATTAGCCTACGTTAGCTCAACCGTCCCGCGGGAAGGGGGGGGGACACTGATCTTAAGCACATTTTTACTCCTGAACTTATTTAGGTTTTCCATAACAAAGGGGTTGAATTCTTATTGATTCAAGACATTTCAGCTATACATTTTTAACTCATTTGTAAAAATGTCCCAAAACATAATTCCACTGACATTATGGGGCATTGTGTGTAAGCCAGTGACAAAAAAATATATAAATTTAATCTATTTTTAAATTTAGGCTGTAACAACAAAATGTGGAAAAAGTCAAGATGTGACTACTTTCTGAAGGAACTGTATATTATTACAACATTATTACTATATAATTACCAATTAATCTTGTGGACAAACGTAACAAATTATATCGTAGCGTCTGTCAACAGATTGTGGGATATGACGACTAATGTGGAACGGTGTGCAGATTTTATTTTCCGGTGCGCGCATCTTTCTAATTTCTGAAGGGGAGGGGAACATCTGTCCGATAAACTTGAAGGGGGGTGGAGACTTCACAAGTCACAATCGTACCTTTCTCTAACATCTCCCCCCTGAACTTAATTGAGCATATGATGCAATTACGCAAGATTTTAGTTGTGAGTTTCCGAGATTACAAATAGATGTAGAGTGCACCTGCAAAGCTTAATGACAAACTTATTGATGCTTTGGCAAGTAGGACTTGATGATGCTCTATTACTAGCAACATCAATGTAGTTACAACCAAAGTATGTATTGCTTCTTGGTTTACGTTAAACCATCTGAAAATGTTAAGTCTGTAGATAAAAACCCACATTAGATTCAGATTTTCTAAACAACCACCTCCAGACGATAAAACGGAACCCAAGAAGCAATGACATTCTTATAAACATGTTTGCTCCATGTAAAACATATATCTAGAACTAGAGAACTATCTAGCACATTTTGTAGGTAAGTGATGGTGGTCCGGTACCAATGTCGGTGGCCAGCTGTTTGGTGGAGTGGGCCGTGAGCTCTGGGATGAGCAGGATGGCGTCACAGTACGTCTGCATTGTCGCCCTGGCGATAGAGCCCAGCCAGTAGTCTGCCGTGTTGTCCAGCTCCGGAAGGTCATCACCTCAAATCAAATGTTATTTGTCACATGAGCTGAATACAACAGGTGTAGACCTTATCATCAAGTGTGCGCTCTGAACGCTCCGAGAGTGAAAAGAGATGGGTGGGGCTAAAGCTTAAGAGGGTGTGAACGATGCTGAATGGGTGTAGACAAAGAAGAGCTCTCCAGTAGACACCAAAACATTCAAAAGGCCATTTTCTCAAAAGTGAGTTTACACGTTGATCAACATTCAAAGCAGAATTACTTTCCCATTGTTCCTCAAATGCAGTGTATTAAATACCATTTTGTTGCTCTGAGTCTCTACTTTTATGTTATAGATTTTATGTTTTGATGACTAAATGTTTGTACTTAATACTAAGAACATTCCATTCTGAAAATGTATGCAATAGAGAGGGTTACAAGACAAATGGCAGTCCAATTAATGTGTGTGTGTGTCTAGATATTAACTTGGTGTGCAGAAGTATGACTTCATTTAGGGGGTGTCTGGGAGAACAAAGAACTATTTGATTCTACCAGACACATGCGAGAGGCCCGTCCTTGAGAAGAACCTCCCAAGTTTGACTTATTTGCAAAGATTGTGATAAGGAATGAATGGGTACTGTGGGAAGACACTATGTTCTTGGAGAGGGTGGGGGAAGAGGTGGGAATTTTGTATCTTTGTATTTCAACATTGTACCATATAAAAGACTGTGTACACCTTTTAGAGCTCAGAGCTCTCCCATGAATAAATAATCCACATTTGATCATTATACATTGGGCCTCTGTTTGTCTCATTTCAACCAGTATCTCACAAATACTGGGTAACAGACAGAGTTTGTTTAATTGAAGTTCAGTTTATGAACATTGAGAACAAAATTTCTATAACATTTTATCTAATGTAAAAAACACAATTTAAAATTTTGCTACAAAAGACTGAATCCAGGTGGTGTCACAAATGAAGACAGAGAAAAAGGGGGAGACGGTAGAGGAAAGAGGTAGGGAGAGATGAAGTGAGTTAGCGGAGGAAGAAGAGAGAGTAAAAGACAGATAAGGGAAGATGTAAAGAGGCGAGAAAGAAAGAAGACAGCAGGAGTTTAAGGAAATGGGTTAGGTAGGGGAAGATGGAGAAGAGGACTGGGAAAGATAGATACATTTGGAAAATAGGAAGAGATATAGCGCAAAAGAACAACAGAGGGAGACAGGTAACAGACAGAGGGGCAAACACCTAAAAGGAGGGAAGAGTATGGAGACAGAAAGAGAGAGGGGGAGAGACAGTCACCTTGCTCAGGAGGGAAGGGCAGTTTGCCTGCATGCAGAGCCAACTCCAGTGCCGGGTCCTCTTGCGTCACAAAGGGCTCCAAGTGGAGCGGCAGAGACATGATGTACTGTCCTATCTGTCAAGGAGAAACACAGGCAGTTTGCCACCTTAACACACTCATGTCTGCTAGTCTGAACATTCATGGTACTATAGTAACACTAACTGTGAACATTTACAATAGAAAACACCACTATTGTTTTCTAAAGACAGGCTATGTACTACATTATACTGCCGTGATATGACGATCATTAATCTGATTACTTATTTATTGTATTAACTATGTTTAATTGTTACTCGATTTATTAATTTAATCATTTATTTACTAACTAACTAAATAATAACACAGAATACACACTTACATGAGATAAAAGTCCCTAGTGGACTGACAAGATATGATGGCTTGTTACACATACAGAGAGGGAGGGGTAGGTAAAGAGAGGGAGACAAAGCGAGACAATACTTGGAAGCTACACTCACAGAAATATTAATACTTAGCACCCTAACCACAGCTCATTCGGATTAGAAATGCAATGTATATTTACGCATAGCTGTCCCTGATCGTCGTCTATCCATTGAAACCAATCGATCGGTCTATGGGTAGTGGCTCGATGTAAGGCTCTGGTGCTCCACCCGAGGTCACAATGAGCTTCTCTGGTAGTGGAGTGCTTGTTAGACAGATACTTCAGATGTACCAATGTTTGTCTGTGGGGATTCTCCTTCCCACCTTGTGTCTTTAGTCAAAGTTCTAGGAGCACTTTTACATGCACAGCTGCAGACTGTTTCTGGTCTCCTAGGTGAGGTTATCTTCTCTTCTAGTGTTGAAGTTGAGAGCTCCAGATTCTCACCATTTCAACGTGTAGACTAACGTCTCACGTCTTTTGGTATCAATGGTTGATTTTTCAGGGTACAGCTCCCGACCACTTTACCCGTGAGTAGTAACCCTGCAACGTACGGGTCTCACCATTTTCAGCCGTGCACGTTGTTTGGTCTTGTTGTTTTAACCATTTGTAACGTTCAGCTCACGCTGTCCGTCAGGCTGGTCTCCTAGTGGTCTCAAGGTTGATTTTTCAGGTTCAGGCTCCCGACCACTTTACACGCAAACAGCAACCCGGCATGTTTTGGTCTGATATGTTAATTCTTAGCGAGTCCTTTTAAGCACTCTGGTCGGAAAGGCGGTTCCATCACACTGACACGCTCTTCTGACCTCATTAGGGGCGTGGCTTAGTTAATTGTTTTCATGTCCGTTGCACACGATCTCATTAGAAGATTAAAATCACATTTCTATCTTTTCAAAAATAGTTTTATCGTTCTTCATATTGTATTAACATCCTATTGGATGGAAACTTTACAGCTAGAATATGTTTACTTCCTAAGTTACAGTATTTTCGTTATATAGTTTAATGGCATCACAAAATGAGAAGCAATATGACAGAATTATTCTTTAGATCCCCACAAACCATTCTTAACATTCCTATCTCATGAATATAAGTTCATTCTCTTGGAGAAAAGAGAGTCATGACAATACATATAAAATTTTACTCTTTGACTTTTGAATTATCCTGTAGATGTTTAGCCCATAGCAGGAAAAACTTACATTGGTGATGTACTCCTGTGGGGACAAGCTGAAGGTAGGCAGGTCTTCAGCATAGCTCTCTCCAAATCCTCCTGCATCTCGGCTCTGATAACAGCCATGGTACAAGATGGAACATACAGTGGCAAGAAAAAGTATGTGAATCATTTGGCATACCTGGAGTCCTGCATAAATTTGATTTGAAGTCAAATTTATGATATGATTGATTAAATTTGAAGTCACAACAACAATAAACTAATAACACACAAATTGTATTTTTCTTGTCTATATTGAATACATAATTTAAACATTCACAGTGTAGGTTGGAAAAAGTATGTGAACCTCTAGACTAATATATTCCCCAAAAGCTAATTGGAGTCAGGAGTCAACTAACCTGGAATCGAATCAATGAGACGAGATTTGAGATTTTGGTTAGAGCTGCCCTGCTCCATAAAAAAAACCTCAAAATGTGAGTTTGCCATTCACAAGAAGCATTGCCTGATGTGAACCATGTCTTGAACAAAAAGAGATCTCAGAAGACCTAAGATTAAGAATTGTTGCCTTGCATGAAGCTGGAAAGGGTTACAAAAGTATCTCTAAAAGTCAGTTCACGGTAAGACAAATTGTCTATAAATGGAGAAATTTCAGGCTGTTGCTACTCTCCCTAGGAGTGGCCGTTCTGCAAAGGTGACTGCAAGAGCACAGCGCAGAATGCTCAATGAGGTCAAGAAGAATCCTAGAGTGTCAGCTAAAGACTTACAGAAATCTCTGGAAGATGCTAACATCTCGAGTCTACAATATGTAAAACACTGAACAAGAATGGTGTTCATGGGAGGACACCATGGAAGAAGCCACTGCTGTCCAAAAAAAAAACATTGCTGCACGTCTGAAGTTTGCAGAAGAGCACCTGGATGTTCAGCGCTACTGGCAAAATATTCTGTGGACAGATGAAACTAAAGTTGTGGTGTTTGGAAGGAACACACAACACTATGTGTGGAGAAGGCACAGCACACCAACATGTAAACTATGGTGAAGGGAGCATCATGGTTTGGGGATGCTTTGCTGCATAAGGGCCTGGACAGCTTGCGATGGAAAAATGAATTCCCAAGTTTATCACAACATTTTGCAGGAGAATGTAAGGCTATCTGTCCGCCAATTGAAGCACAACAGAAGTTAGGTGATGCAACAGGACAACAACCCAAAAGACAGAAGTAAATCAACAACAGAATGGCTTGAACAGAAGAAAATACGTCTTCTGGAGTGGCCGACAGCCCGATTGAGATGCTGTGGCATGACTTTGAGCGGTTCACACCAGACATCCCAAGACTATTGTGGAACTGAAACAGTTTTATAAAAAGGAATGGTCCAAAATTCCTCCTGACCGTTGTGAAGGTCTGACCTGCAACTACAGAAAACGTTTTGGTTGAGGTTATTGCTGCCAAAGGAGGGTCAACCTGTTATTAAATCCAAGGGTTTCCATACTTTTTCCAATCTGCACTGTGAATGTTTACACGTTTGTTCAATAAAGACATCAAATTATAATTGTTTGTGTGTTATTAGTTTAAGCAGACAGTGTTTGTCTATTCTTGTGACTTAGATGAAGATCAGAGGAAATGTTATGACCAATTTATGCAGAAATGCAGGTAATTCTAGATGTTCACAGTTTCTCTTCCCACTGTATATAAGCCATACATTTACATACAGAAACAAGACTCTGACTGCACACACACACACACACACTACACGCTAGAGAAGACCTATAATCTTCAGAGCCGATAGTCCCTCTACATAGCAAAGCTGCTGCTATGCCAGCCACCACTCACTGCTTGAGCCACAAGCACTGCACAATGCCAAGGAATGTCTAGCTGGGAAAATCAGCAGCCGCAAGCTAGTTAATTCTCCAACAGAAAGGTGCAGTATTGAGAAATGGATGAATTGACAGTTATCAACATCGAACTCCTGTTGCAAATATTAGTTTAGTTATTTCACTAATAATAAGGCTTGTGTCGACGTGCCCGGAAATGCATGCAATAAGCAAGCTAGCTAAGCAGATAGTTTTGGTAAAGTAGTATAGCTATGTGGACACTTGCTGGTTGAACATCTCATTCCAAAATCATGGGAATTAATAAGGAGTTAGTCCCCCCTTTGCTGCTATAACAGCCTCCACTCTTCTGGGAAGGCTTTCCAATAGCTTTTGGAACATTGCTGAGGGGACTTAGCCATAAGAGCATTAGTGAGGTCGGGCACTGATGTTGGGCGATTAGGCCTGGCTCGCAGTCGGCGTCCCAATTCATCCCAAAGGTGTTTCGATGGGGTTTAGGTCAGGGCTCTGTGCAGGCCAGTCAAGTTCTTCCACACCGATCTCGACAAACCCTTTCTGTATGGACCTCGCTTTGTGCATGGGGGCATTGTCATGCTGAAAAAGAAGGGCCTTCCCCAAACTGTTGTCACAAAGTTGGGACGCACAGAATTGTCATGCTGTAGCGTTACGATTTCCCTTCACTGGAACTAAACGGGCCTAGCCCGAACCATGAAAAACAGCCCCAGACCATTATTTCTCCTCTACCAAACTTTGCAGTTGGCACTTTTAGGGCTGTGGCAGTCACGAAATTTCGTCAGGCGGTGATTGTCAAGCAAATAACTGTTGATCTCACGGTAATTGACCATTAATTAACATAAACACATTTAGCATCTCCTGGCTTTCTCCCACCTACAAGCAATTTTAAAAAGTTGAATAAATCCATGTTGTTACGTTCCCCAGTTTCTGTGTTGTGCTTTTGCTTTTATGTGTGTGTTTCAGGATGGCTTCCTGAAATTCTCCCCATTTACTAATTGGAGCTGACCCCCGCCCCCTCGTCAGGATACAGCTGTATCCCATTAGACACCTTCTCCAGCTATATAAGCCAGTGTTCTGTTGCTCAGAAGGGAGAAGACAAAGGAGAGAGAAGGAGACTGATTGAGGTTGATGGCTAAAGATTAAGTGTTTGTTTGGTTATACCCGAGTGTTGATAGTTGTTGCTCCTTTTGTAGTATATTGTAACTGGTCCTGCTGGTGTCTATCAAAAGGTCCGTATTGATTGTTTGTATTTTTCTGTGTTTGTTCCCAGGGGGGAAGGGGAAGGCACCTAGGGAGTGCTTAGGCAAGAGGCCTGCGGGGCATACATAACCCGTAGTATTTCACTGTCTATGCACACTAGGTAAGACCTGGACGGACCACCCCTGTATTTTGGTTAGTGCACCAGGTGGTGCTAAGTTAGGTAAGTTGTGGGTAGGCAGGTAAAATAGGAGAGGGGGCTTTGATTTTTACTTTCTCTGCTTTGGTTCCGTTCAGCCCCTTTTCCCCAAAATTACCGTGTGACGGAATAAATTCCTTGTTAACGGTACCGCTTACTGCTTTTGTCATCCTTACTCGCACCTACAGTCCCATACCTCTTTCACTCCGCGGGGAATTTAGAGCAGCAGGGAGTTGCGTTCCCTCCTCCTAGAGGCGTACGTAACATAGTGGGGGCTCATCCGGGATCTCAACCCACCGGACCCTGCTGCTCTGAGCTCTCTGTGATTGAGGTGTGGTGATAGGTTGTGAGTTTGGGTGACGTGTTTAGTTTGTGTGTGTTAGTAGGGAGCAGTGTACAAAATGGCTGCCTCAGCCATCTCCCAGTTTATTGAAGCGCCCTCTGTTGAACGGTTGGTGGGGTTGCGGAAAGTAGACCTTTTCGCTATAGCTAACCATTATGGACTCTTCGTCCCTGAGAAAGCCCTAAAGGCTGAGCTTTTGGTGCTAGTCAGGGAGGGCTTAATGAGGAAACAAATTTTCTTGTTGAAGGATGACGAGAGGGAGGCTTCAGGAGAGGAGATGGGTAAACCTTCCGATGCCAAGTCGGAGGACGGCGCGGAGGAAGGGGTTGCTCGTACCCCCTTTACATTGCCCCGATTTGACCCTTTATCTTCTACTTCGGGTCATTCAGACGCTAGGCTAAAGGTGAGGCTGGCCCGTTTAGAAATGGAGCAAAGATAAAGAGAGACAGTTTAGGTTCGATTTAGAAATTAGGAAAATGGAAATCGACAAGGAGGTGAGGATCCGACAACTGGAGCTAGACGCTGGCTCCAGGATGACTCCACAACCTGCTCATCATCAAGCCCACTTCGATGTGAGTAAAAATATAGCTTTAGTCCCTCCATTCCGGGAGTCGGAAGTTGATTCCTATTTCTCTGCGTTTGAGCGTGTGGCCGCTGCGCTGCATTGGCCACTCGAGGTTTGGCCACTTCTGTTGCAATGTAAATTGTCTGGGAAAGCCCAGGAAGTAGTAGCTGCTCTCTCCTGGAAGACAGTTTACAGTATGATAAAGTTAAATCAACCGTGTTATGGCTTATGAGTTGGTGCCTGAAGCTTATAGGCAGCGCTTCAGGAACCACAAAAACCCTCTCATCGTACTTTTGTTGAGTTTGCAAGAGACAAAGAGTCTCTGTTTAATCGCTGGTGTTCAGCTAGCAAAGCTAACACCTTTGCTGATATTCGGGAGTTGATGCTGTTGGAGGATTTTAAAAGCAACCTCCTGATAGAATTGTAGTTCATTTAAATGAACAGAAAGTGACGACATTGGCCCAGGCAGCAGTGTTGGCAGATGAGTATGCTTTGACACACAAGACTGTCTTTGGTGCGCCTCGTTGTGAAGGCCGACTGATTACGTCATCAGTGCCTCATTCAGGTCGCTTTTCCTCTGACAACCCTAAGCCTTCCCATGAAATCCGTGAATGTTTTTACTGTCATCAAAGGGTCACGTGATTGCGGACTGCCCGGTTTTGAAAAATAAACCGAAACAGTCCCTGTCACCATCCCTAAATTGAAAAGTGTGGGTTTAGTCCAGTCTTTGGCTCGTCCGTTGGACAGAGTTATTGATTCAGCATTTGGGAAAACGGATCCTATCTATGCTCCGCTTTATCTCTACTGGTTGTATTTCCTTAACTGGAGAACAAGCGGATCAAAAACCAATACCAATCTTCACGAGATACCGGTGCGGCGCAGTCAGTAATCCTTACTGATGCTTTACCCTGGTCCTCTGAAACGTATTGTGGTTCGCATGTTATATTACAGGGTATTGAGACAAAAACAGTACCTGTACCATTACACTGGATCCACTTAGTGTCAGATTTGGTATCAGGGCGTTTTGTGTTGATGTAGTGTCCACACTGCCAGTAAAAGGAGTCACATTGCTACTAGGGAACGATATTGCTGGTGGTAACGTCACTCCTGTGTTAGAGGTAGTAGACAACCCAGAAATCAAAACAGCAGATGATAAATTGGTTCAAGCGTTTCCCCATGTTTTTCCTGCTTGTGTGTTAACGAGGGCACAATCTAAAGCTGGGAGATGTGGTGGATTTGGCTGGTTCCATTTTTGAGAATGTTGAGGTAGAAGACAATGCACGAGTATTTCTTCTGCAATGCCAACGGTTTTTACCCCGTAAAAACTAAGGCAGGGAAAGCGAAATCGCACCCCAATTACATGACATTCTTTTGTCTGTCACCCCGAGAAGGTGATTGAATGTCAAAAAGAAGACTCAAGTCTTCGCAAATGTTTTGCTTCAGTAATTTCTACTGAGGAAGCTAAAACGAAGGAGACTGCCTACTTTATGGAAGCAGGAGTTTTGATGCGAAAATGGGCAGCTCATGACACCGTTAGTGACTGGAGTGAAGTGTGTCAAGTGGTTGTTCCTACACCGTTCCGACAGCAGGTGCTCTCACTTGCCCATGACCAGGCGTGGTCCGGACATTTGGGGATCACGAAGACTTATAACAGAGTCCTTCGACATTTCTTCTGGCCAGGTTTGAAGTCAGACGTGGTCCAATTTTGTAAAACATGTCATGTATGTCAACTCACTGGGAAAGCGAATCAAACAGTTCCTCGTGCGCCGCTCTGCCCGATTCCTGTAGTAGAGGAACCGTTTGAACGAGTAATAATTGATTGTGTAGGTCCGTTGCCGAAAACCAGAAGCGGTAACCAGTTCTTACTAACAATAATGTGCAGTGCTACTCGATACCCAGAGGCTATACCTCTTCGTACTATAACGGCTAAGACTGTGGTGAAGGCACTAGTGAAGTTCTTCTCTACGTTTGGACTCCTAAAGTAATCCAAACTGATCAGGGAACCAACTTTATGTCAAAACTGTTCTCAAATGTGTTAAAAACATTGTGTATTACCCATCAGGTCTCTAGTCCGTATCATCCGGAGAGTCAAGGGGCCCTCGAACGCTGGCATCAGACGCTAAAGGCGATGCTACGCAAGTATTGCATGGATACCAGTACCGATTGGGATGAGGGTGCCCTTTGTCCTATTTGCTATTAGGGAAACAATACAGGAGTCCTTAGGGTTCAGCCCGGCTGACCTTGTGTTTGGACACACTCACGGGTCCGCTAAAAGTTGAAGGAGCATATCCTATCTCCTATACCCAGTAGCGCCCCTAAAAATGTGTTGGATTATGTCAGTAAGATGCGGGAGAGACTGCACGCAGCGGCATGTGCGTTGGCCCAAAAGTCTCTCTCGTCTCAAAAGCATGAAGTTGCATTATGACAAAGGCTGTTGGCCGTTCTTTTGTACCAGGGGATCAAGTTTTAGTTTTGTTGCCAATCCCTGGCTCATCTCTGTCCGCACGTTTTCTGGTCCATATCTTGTGGAAAAGAAACTCAGTGACACCAATTATGTAATAAAGACCCCAGATCGTGGGCGTTCTTCCGTGTGTGTCATGTTAACATGCTGAAAGCGTATTATCTGCGTGATTCTCCCAACTGTTCCTCAGGTAAGCCGGTCCAGCCCGCCGTCTCAGTTTGGCTGCAGTGGTGCTGACACCTGGCTGGAACCTAGAGGAGGATAAGGAGGACGGGTTGGAGTTACGCCATACGTTACAGCAATGTGAACGCCTATGTAATTCGGAGATGCTGAAAAAGTTACCCTCTCAAATGGAACATTTGGATGGCGATCAAACTAATGATCTTATCATATTGATAAATAGTTTTCTCAATGTGTTTCAGGACGTTCCAAGTCGCACGTCCATCTTGGAACATGACGTGGATGTGGGGAACGCGGCTCCTATACGTCAGCATCCGTATCGGGTTAATGCAAAGAAAAGGGATATAATGAAAAGTGAGGTAGCTTATTTATTAGAGAATGACATGGCAAAACCCAGTAACAGCTCCTGGAGTTCCCCGTGTATTCTCGTTCCTAAGCCTGACGGCATCGTCCGCTTATGTCACGGACTATCGCCGTGTAAATGCTGTTACAAAGTCTGATTCGTTTCCTCTACCTCGCTTAGACGACTGCATTGATAGAATTGGCTCTTCTGCTTACGTTAGTAAGTTAGATTTGCTAAAGGTTATTGGCAGGTGCCTCTGACCTCTCGAGCTTCTGACATCTCAGCTTTTGTAACGCCTGATAACTTTGTACAATACACTGTGATGCCCTTTGGAATGTGTAATGCACCTGCTACCTTTCAGCGGCTAGTTAATATTGTGTTTGCGGATGTGCCAAATTGCACTGCATACCTTGACGATGTGGTGATTCATTCGTCGACTTGGACTGATCATCTCGCCACCTTGAGAAGTGTGTTTCAGCGGTTGGAGAAGGCTTCTTTAACCCTCAATTTGGCCAAGTGTGAGTTTGGGAAGGCAACTGTGACTTACTTAGGGAAGCAAGTGGGACGAGGTCAAGTGCGCCCAGTAACTGGCAAAGTGGAAGCAATTGTTGCTTTTCCTGCTCCCACTACTCGCCGCCAGTTGCGCAGATTCTTGGGGATGGTAGGGTACTATCATACGTTCTGTAAGAATTTTTCGACGGTAGTAGCTCCCCTTACATCTCTGCTCAGTCCCAAAGTACCATTTAAGTGGTCCCAAGAATGTAACTATGCTTTTGAGTCTGCCAAAGTGCTACTTTGTAGTGCCCCAGTGCTTGCTGCCCCTAACTTTGATAAACCTTTTAAGTTGGAGGTAGACGCTAGTATAGTGGGGGTGGGTGCGGTTCTCTTACAGGAAGATGAAGAAGGAATGGATCGGCCCGTCAGTTTCTTCTCCCGTAAGTTCAACTCGTGTCAGTCAAGGTACTCCACCATTGAACAAGAGACGCTGGCTTTATTGCTAGCATTACAGTTTTTTGAAGTATATGTGGGCTCCAGTGCCTTGCCTGTGCTGGTCTTCACGGACCATAATCCTTTAGTGTTTTTGAAGCAAATGTACAATCAGAACCGCCGCCTTATGCGGTGGGCTCTGATTGTACAAGGATACAATGTACAAATTAAGTATGTGAAGGGTTCAGCGAATGTGGTTGCCGATGCGCTATCACGGGTTTAGTAACTGGGGATCGTGTTACATTTTTTTGTTATTGCAAACTGTATGTTTGCATGTTTTGTGGTGGGCGTATTCGTTCCCCAGTTTCTGTGTTGTGCTTTTGCTTTTATGTGTGTGTTTCAGGATGGCTTCCTGAAATTCTCCCCATTTACTAATTGGAGCTGACCCGCCCCTCGTCAGGATACAGCTGTATCCCATTAGACACCTTCTCCAGCTATATAAGCCAGTGTTCTGTTGCTCAGAAGGGAGAAGACAAAGGAGAGAGAAGGAGACTGATTGAGGTTGATGGCTAAAGATTAAGTGTTTGTTTGGTTATACCCGAGTGTTGATAGTTGTTGCTCCTTTTGTAGTATATTGTAACTGGTCCTGCTGGTGTCTATCAAAAGGTCCGTATTGATTGTTTGTATTTTTCTGTGTTTGTTCCCAGGGGAAGGGAAGGCACCTAGGGAGTGCTTAGGCAAGAGGCCTGCGGGCATACATAACCCGTAGTATTTCACTGTCTATGCACACTAGGTAAGACCTGGACGGACCACCCCCCTGTATTTTGGTTAGTGCACCAGGTGGTGCTAAGTTAGGTAAGTTGTGGGTAGGCAGGTAAAATAGGAGAGGGGGCTTTGATTTTTACTTTCTCTGCTTTGGTTCCGTTCAGCCCCTTTTCCCCAAAATTACCGTGTGACGGAATAAATTCCTTGTTAACGGTACCGCTTACTGCTTTTGTCATCCTTACTCGCACCTACAGTCCCATACCTCTTTCACTCCGCGGGGAATTTAGAGCAGCAGGGAGTTGCGTTCCCTCCTCCTAGAGGCGTACGTAACACATGTAATTTAGCCTACACCTTAATAAATCCATTATTTATTTTAGACAGGTCTAAAGAAGCATGATATGAAGAAAATGTAGCCTATTTCAGAAGAAAAGAACAGCATACTCTCAGTTGTCCTTATGTTAGGTCCTGATGTGGCTATGCCAAATGGCTGTCGGCTACACTAGTATATTATTTAGCAGACAGGATTTGCTTATAATTCCGTGGCATTATTTTATAGTATGAAGAATACAATTGAACAAAGCTGAATAAAATATTGAATATTTTCTCCAAACGATTTGAGGGAGTGCGCGTGTTGAGGATGTACACACTCCAATAGTCTCATTCAGATTTGACAAGCACTTGATAATGATTTCACTACGGCATCCCCTTTGTGGCTGTAATGCACCCTAAAAAAAATCCATGCCTTTTGTTGCCCGGAGTGCTGCTTTGTGCCCTTCTCCCTGAGTGTGCTGCGCAATCTGAATAGTCTCTCACTCACACGGCTCTCTGTCACTGATCGGGTCTTTCTCACAGGCTACAAGTTAAGATAGACACATCTGTAACAACTGCGCGCGTCCTTATCCAATTCCGAGGTGCATATTGAAGATATTGGAAGAACTGTCCACACTTACTTTTCGCCAGCCAACAAGATGAGTAGGCCTAACGAACAGCAAAAGCACTAGCCTATGTCAATCTACTATCCTCCATAGTACAAAAGTCGACCTATTGTATTCTGTGCAAGAAATAAGTATTCCAAACATAGTCTGAGACCGTTTAGGGATGCGATAGATCCCAAATTAATACAACCACTAGCATAAAAATGCAATGTGGCTGACACAACAGATCAGAATGTTTAGCTTAAAATGTTGATAAACTATTAGGCTATTTCTTCACATTATAAGCGCAGCAGTGCACACATGGTAGTAGGTTATAAGCACCAATGTTACATTAGTGGAAAACACCATTATCAAAAGTGACCGCAAAAGCAATTATGCATGTAATGCTTTTATTCTAAAAAGGTGAATTTTTTATGGTTCCCCAAACTTGAAACTCTGCTGCTTATATATGCCAGTTACATGCAGACCAGACCGCTTGTGCGCATGTTGATTTTGTCCACCCATACCAGACGTGATCAGGACACGCAGGTTGAAATATCAAAACGAACTCTGAACCAACTATATCACAGGTCGAAAAGCATTAAACATTTATGGCAATTTAGCTAGATAGCTTGCTGTTGCTAGCTAATTTGTCCTGGGATATAAACATTAGGTTGTTATTTTACCTGAAATGCACAAGGTCCTCTACTCCGACAATTAATTCACAGATAAAAGGGTAAACAGAGTTTGTTTCTAGTACTCTCTCCTCCTTCAGGCTTCTTCTTCTTTGGACTTTTATACAGCACTTGGCAACCAACTTCAAGGTGCATTATCACTACCAACTGGACTGGAGTGTGGACCTCCACCTTTCAATCACTTACATGGTTATATGCTCCTACAAACCAATGAGGAGATGGGAGAGGCGGGACTTGCAGCAGGTCAAGTGTCACAAATAGAATCAATTTCTATTTTAGCACCTGGCTACACAGACGCTTCGTTGATGCGCGCGAGCAGTGTGGGTGCAATGATTGAATAGCATGTATGTGTACATTTATTAAGCGACGCGAGCGGATTACGCGCATGTTGATTTTGTCCCCCCCCACACCACGCGCAATCAGGACACGCAGGTTGAAATATCAAAACGAACTCTGAATCAACTATATTAATTTGGGTACAGGTTGATAAGCAATAAGCAAGCACTTTTGTCAATTTAGCTAGCTAGCTTGCTGTTGCTAGCTAATTTGTCCTAAGACATAAAACATTGGGTTGTTACTTTACGCTCACATCGCGAGAAATGTGGTCAGCATGTTAGGCTCTACACTCCTTGTAAAGCGGATTAATGTGCTTAATTTTAAGAAGTTATTTGGCCACTTTAGTTGTAATACAAACCTTATTAAAACATATAGGCCTATGGGCTAGGCAACATGAGGTGTGCGACTATGATTCAAACAAGTATGCTGGGCATCATTCACAAGTGATAGGCTAATATTGTCTCCCATCAGACTATTCTTGACATAATGTCTTTACACATACATATATGTGTGTGACATTTGTTTAGATTTAGAATGGACCATTATCATGCACCTGTAATCGAAACAGAGGCAACGGAAATAAATACATGTCATCTACACACTTAAATAGTGAATGGAGGACACTTTTTCCCTTGGTTTATTTTCATGCCAGCCAGATAGGCTATTCTCCTGTTGCCATCCCTCGCTCTCCTTGTTAGATATTAAAACACATGTATGGCTTGGTAGCAAAAGTCATCACCATTGAGCTAGTTCTCATAGTAGCAGTAAACAGGACAAAGTGATGGAGAGAGATTTGAGGAGATGTGAAAGGAAGGGAAGTTAAGGCCTCGCACTATCCAATCGTAGCAGTAGAATCAAGTTACAACCCGCCCATTTGTTGACATAGTTAAAATAGCCAATTGAGTTGTTTAAAATGTAGTCCTGGCAGCGGAGTTGTTTAGACAGCTGAAAAAATATATTTTCAAGATCACGGAAAATAAAAAAATCTGTGCATCTGTGATCACAAATCATGATGTTACGTTGGTTCCATTTGCATTGAATAGATGTTATTTTATATTCTCAAACTAGACTAATAGTAGGCTAATATAAGCCCCAAGTGGAAGGAAAACACATTGTTTGTCATCTGTAGCACCATAGACTTCACTGATCAGCCAAAACAAGCTCAATAACTCAATGCATGCACACACTTCAATTGAATATGCATTTACCTGTATTGTGAATAGGCCTATGCAATCTTAATTTACCTAGTTGATCAAGAGATTTACCATTCAAATACAATTACTACCATTATATTGTTATGTAGTTAGATTGGTAAAAACAGTCACATTTATAGTTTGATTTAAAAATGTATGCATTAATTCATCTCATGAAAATGTTGTCCAACATATTTTCAAATGAAATGATATTGAATATTGAAAAAAAATCCACTGGTTATTCTCTAATAAACACACACTCACTCACCTCCATTGTGGAGACCAGGCAGAGTTGATGTTTGATCTTCAGGAAGACCGAGTCGAAAGCCAGCTGATTGGCCTGCTGGTTGAGACGGGTCAGAGCCACCCGGGGCTCAGCCAGAAGACTGGAGTTACCTGTCCCCTTCTCCTACAAAGCAATGGAACTTGAACATGCCAGACTTCACAACAGACCTAACTCCCTAAAATATACTCACACTTAATTGCATTACAAGGCTTTACTGAAGCAAAAATGACAAAGTCATTAATCTCAAGAATATATCTTCTCACTGATTGTACCCAATCTAAAAAACAAAACACAGACACAAATTAAAGTCAAGTCATCTCCATTTCCCGTCAGCATCACCATCCTTACCTTGAGGGAGTAGAGGACCTCCATCAGGCTGTTGTACTCTGCCATGTTGCCCCTCTGCAGGTAGTTGTACTCCTGCCAGGGGTTCCTGCCGCTGGTCTTCCTCTCTGTGGAGCTGGCCTCCTGGATGCCTGCCAGGCTCAGAGGGCTGTATGACTCAGACAGGTACTTCCCTGCCGTGGCCAGGATCCTATAGGATCATAATGTAAAGTGTGTTGAGACCCATGCACATTGAAATACAGTGTACTTCAGTAAACTTCACATATAGGACATGGCAAGAGAATGGGGGAAGGAAGAATGGATATCAGTCAGGGAGTCAGGTAGCTACGGAGTAAGGGCTGGGGGTTGATTTGGAATTCAGCAATTGTGATGGTGTTGGTCTAACTTGTTTGACAGCTGCTGCTCATAGGCACCACACTGTCTCAGCAACTCCCCACAGGTGGCAATGATCCTGCAATGCAGAGGAAACATGGGGAATCAAAAAACGTTCTATACAGTTCATGCACAACTATATATGCTTTTCCTACTACTGAGCCAAGCCCAGCCGAGCTGTACTGCACTGGCCTGGTTACGCATTAACCATGGTTGTTGGAACCGTCCTGAAAATTACAATGGGCAAAGGAAAATATCAGAGCCAGTAAACTTTGGATTCGGTTTGCACAAAACCTACCTGACAGAGTTCTGGAAGGCGGTCCAATCCTCTTGGAACACAGCAGCACTGGGCGTGTCCTCCAACCTGCACTTCTTCCTGACTGACTGCAGAGTGGTGGAGAAGTCTGACACATACCTGTGGAAAATATGGCCAAGACACATAGGTGAGGGCAATGGGCAAAAGTCAACAGGAATATTCACGTGTACTGTGTAGTATATACAGTGGGGTCCGAAATTAACACCGTTGATAAAGACAAGCAATAATGACTGAATAAAATAAATAATGAGTTATTGTATGCAAAACCTTTTTTGGGAATATTATATTATTTTACACAAATACAATTGATTACCTTTACTCCACACACAGAAACGCATACAATACGCTCCCTCGCCCTCCCTTTGACCATAACTCTATCCTCCTGATTCCTGCTGACAAGCAAAAACTCAAAAACAGGAAGTACCAGTGACGCACTTGCAAGGGAAATTCTGTGTTCTATTCATGTGCTGTTCTATAAAACAATGTGTTCATGCAAGTGGTTGACTGAACAAATCCTCCTCTTATCAGTAGCTGCAATTTGGCAGTATGCCCAGACCTTGTTTTGAGAACAAACTAAATATATCTCAGTTGCAAGGTCTCAGCTTAGAGAGGAGAAGCCTCGGGAGGTGTTGGTCTGTCACATGTTATGAAACAGTATTGGTCAGTCACATGAATGAAACAAAACAGTAATGATGAATTAATCATGCTAAATCGCGCAAATATAACTTGTCTGTGTATCGCCGTATATAAGACAACTGCTGGGTCTGCCCAGAGAGAGCTCCTGATTGACATGTGTACTATGGTACATTGAGTTGGGTGGAACCTCTCCAGCTCGCTGACAATAAACAATGATTCATTTAAGATTGACTGAGTGTCCCTGTGTAAGAATTTCCACGACAATTTGGCATCAACGAACATAGACAAAACAATTTCAGAAGAATATTCTTACTGAAGAGTTCAGTGACTTTCAACGTGGCAGCGCCATAGGATGCCACCTTTCCAACAAGTCAGTTTGTCAAATTTCTGCCCTGCTAGAGCTGCCCTGCTCAACTGTAGGTGTTGTTATTGAGAAGTGGCAACATGTAGGCGCAACAACGGCTCAGCCACAAAAATCACATAACGGGACGGCCGAGTGCTGAAGCCTGTAACTCATAAAAATCGCCTGTCCTCGGTTGCAACACTCACAACAGAGTTCCAAACTGCCTCTGAAAGCAATGTCAGCACAATAACGGTTTGTCGATAGCTTCATGACCCCCATGCGCTAGGAGTGGTGTAAAGCTCACCGCCATTGGACTCTAGCAGTCCAACGGACGAACTGGACATCTGGCAATCCAACGGAGGAATCTGGGTTTGGCGGATGCCAAGAGAACGCTACTTGTCTGACTGCATAGTGCCAACTGTAAGGTTTGGTGGAAAAGGAATAATGGTCTGGGGTGGTTTTCCATGGTTAGAGCTAGGCCCCTTAGTTCCAGGGAAGGGAAATCTTAACGCTACAGCATACAATGACATTCTAGACAATTCTGTGCTTTCAACTTTGTGGCATGCCCTTTCCTGTTTCAGCATGACAATGCCCCAATGCACAAAGCGAGGTCCATACAGAAAAGGGTTTGTCGAGATCGGTGTGGAAGAACTTGACTGGCTTGCACAGAGCCCTGACCTCAACCCCATCGAACGCCGACTGCGAGCCAGGCCTAATCGCTCAACATCAGTGCCCGACCTCGCTAATGCTCATGGTTGAATGGAAGCAAGCCCTCGCAGCAATGTTCCTACATCTAGCGGAGAGCCTTCCCAGAAGACTGGGGGCTGTATCAGTCATTGGCTTCATTAATAAGTGCCCGTACGTACGTACCCCAACCAGAAGCCATGGATAACAGGCAACATCCGAAGTAAGCTAAAGGCTAGAACTGCCACTTTCAAGGAGGGGGACACTAATCCGGAAGCTACGACCTCTTACGACCCATCAGAGAGGCAAAGAGTCAATACAGGACTAAGATCGAATCAATCCTACTATGCCGGCTCTGACGCTCGTCAGATGTGGCAGGGCTTGCAAACTATCACAGAATACAAACAGAAACTCCAAGAGCTGCCCAGTGACGTGAGCCTACCACACGAGCCAAATTACTTCTATGCATGCTTCAAGGCAAGTAACACTGAACCATGTGTGAGAGCACCAGCTGTTCTGGATGACTGTATGATCACTCTATCTGTAACCGATCTAAGTAAGACCTTTAAACAGGTTAACATTCATAAGGCTGCAGAGCCAGACAGATTACCAGGACACGTACTCAGAGCACACTTGCCAGCGTATCTTCACTGACATTTTTAACCTCTCTCTGACCGACTGTTTCAAGCAAACCACCATAGTCCCTGTACCTACGAATTCCAGCACCTCCCAGGGGTGCGTGCTTAGTCCATTCCTGTACTCCTTGTTCACCCACGACTCCAACACCATCATTAAATTTGCAGACGACACAACGGTGGCAGGCCTGATCACCAACAACGCTGAGACAGCCTATGGGGAGGTAAAGAGACCTGGCAGTGTAATGCCAGGACAACAACCTCTCCTTCACCATGGGCAAGACAAACAAGCCTATTGTGGACTGTAATGGAGCAGGGCGAGAGCTACAAGTTCCTCTGTGTCTACGTCACTAAGGACCTATCATGGTCCAAAAACACCAACACAGTCGTGAAGAGGGCACGACAACGCCTTTTTCCCCTCAGGAGGCTGAACAGACTTGGCATGGGGCCTCAGATCCTCAAAAAGTTATACAGCTGCACTATAGAGAGCATCTTGACTGGGTGCATCACTGCATGGTATGGCAACTGCTCGGCATCCAACCCCAAGCCGCTACAGAGGGAAGTACGTACGGCCCAGTACATCACTGGAGCCGAACTCCCTGACATCCAGGACCTCTATACCAGGCTGTGTCAGGAAGGCCTAAAAATTGTCAAAGACTCCTGCCACCCAAATCATAGATTGTTCTCTCTGCTACCACACTACAAGCGGTACTAGAGCGCCAAGTCTGAAGGCACCTGAACAGCTTCTACCGCCAAGCCTGCTGAACAGCTAATCAAAATGGCTACGTGGACAATTTGCATTGACCCTCTTATTATTTATCTTACATTTTTTTGCACACACTCATATATACAACCTTGACACTCCAACACACACACACTGATGCCACACACAGACACTGCTGCTACTCTGTTTATTATATATCCTGATTGCCTAGTCTCTTTTACCCCTACCCACATGTACATACTGTATTACCTCAACTACCTCGATCCTCTGCACATTGACTCGGTACGGATTCTTCTATTTAGCCTCATTGTTTTTATTTTGTTACCATTTTCTTTAGCAAATATTTGTCTTATTTTAACTCTGGACTGTCGGGAATGGGCTCATAAGTAAGCATTTCACTGTAAAGTCTACACCTGTTGTATTCGGCAGGTGACCAATAAAATTTGATTTGAGAGTATGGGTAAAATTAATAGACCAAAAAGTGAGGACACAAGAGTTCACCTGACAAGCTTGAATCCAGACATGACACTGTTGATTGTGAATTTTACATTTACTGTATTTTTCGCCGCATTTGTTGATAACAAAATCTGAAAATACCCTTTAAATATTCAGTAGCATGATTAGAACATTCCTGGAAAATATGGCTGGGACGATAGCACACATCCCTGAGGGGCCCCGGTGTTGAGGATCAGCGTGGCAAATGTGTTGTTGCAGACCCTTACCACCTGTGGGCGGCCCGTCAGGAAGTCCAGGATCCAGTTGCAAAGGGAGGTGTTTAGTCCCAGGGTCCTTAGCTTATTTGTGTCATTCACAAAACTTTTGGCCACGACTGTACAGCCAACGCTATATAATTTAGACATTTATCAGTGCCCAAATCTGACATTTTCAAGTCTGAAGTTTACATACACCTTAGCCAAGTACATTTAAACTCAGTTCTCTACAATTCCTGACATTTAATCCTAGTACAAATTCCCTGTCTTAGGTCAGTTAGGATCACCACTTTATTTTAAGAATGACACCAGACCATCCTCCAAAACAATGTCAGAATAATAGTTTTAGCTTTTATTTCTTTCATCACATTCCCAGTGGGTCAGAAGTTTACATGCTACCAAATACTAATTGAGTGTATTGCCATTAAATTGTTTAACTTGGGTCAAATGTCTCGGGGAGCCTTCCATAGGTTTCCTACAATAAGTTGGGTGAATTTTGGCTCAATCCTCCTGACAGAGCTGGTGTAACTGGGTCAGGTTTGTAGGCCTCCTTGCTCGCACATACTTTTTCAGTTCTGCCCACACATTTTATATAGGATTTAGGTCAGGGCTTTGTGATGGCCACTCCAATACCTTGACTTTGTTGTCCTTAAGCCATTTTACCACAACTTTGGAAGTATGCTTGGGGTCATTGTCCATTTGGAAGACCCATTTGCGACCAAGCTTTAACTTCCTGACTGTGGTCTTGAGATGTTGCTTCAATATATGCACATAATTTACCTACCTCATGATGCCATCTATTTTGTGAAGTCCCTCCTGCAGCAAAGCACCTCCACAATATGATGCTGCCACCCCCACGCTTCACGGTTGGGATGGTGTTCTTCGGCTTGCAAGCCTCCCCCCTTTTCCTCCAAACATAATGATGGTCATTATGGCCAAACCGTTCTATTTTTGTTTCATCAGACCAGAGGACATTTTTTCAAAAAGTACGATCTTTGTCCGCATGTGCGGTTGCACACCGTAGTCTGGCTTTTTTATGGCGGTTTTGGAGCAGTAGCTTCTTCCTTGCTGAGCGGCCTTTCAGGTTATGGCTATATAGAACTCGTTTTACTGTGGATATCGATACTTTTGAACCTGTTTCCTCCAGCAGCTGGGATTGATTTGCACTTTTCGCACCAAAGTATGTTCATCTCTAGGAGACAGAACGCGTCGCCTTCCGGAGCGGTATGACTGCTGCGTGGTCCCATGGTGTTTATACTAGTATTGTTTGTACAGATGAACGTGGTACCTTCAGGCGTTTGGAAATTGCTCCTAAGGATGAACCAGACTTGTGGAGGTCTACAAACTTTTTTCTGAGGTCTTGGCTGATTTCCTTAGATTTTTCCCATGATGTCAAGCAAAGAGGCACTGAGTTTGAAGGTCGGCTTCGAAATAAGTCCCCAGGTACACCTCCAATTGACTCAAATGATGTCAATTAGCTTATCAGAAGCTTCTAAAGCCATTACATAATTTTTCAGGAATTTTCCAGGATGTTTAAAGGCACAGTCAACTTAGTGTATGTAAACTTCTGACCCACTGGAATTGTGATAGAGTGAATTAATTATAAGTGAAATAATCTGTCTGTAAACAATTGTTGGAAAAATTACTTGTGTCATGCACAAAGTAGATGTCCTAACCGACTTGTCAAAACTATAGTTTGTTAACAAGAAATTTGTGGAGTGGTTGAAAAATGAGTTTTAATGACTCCAACCTAAGTGCATGTAAACTTCTGACTTCAGCTGTATGCTTATGAGTGTAAAGGGTAAAACATGATATCTTTCTCTGAGCAATTGTATTAGTATAAAACAATTAATGTTTTTTTTTAAAGCATACAACATAGCTCAGTAATTCAATTATGTTGGTTATACAGTCATTATTACTCATCTTATCAAGGGTGTCAATAACTCGGACCCCACTGTAAGTGTTTGTATTTTGTAGCTGTGTACTGTGTAGCTGTGTAGTGTAATTAAGTGTGTGCAAATATGAACTGTAGTGTATAATTACTTGGTGAAGAGGGCTTTGAGGGCCTTGAGGAGGCCACACACAGCCAGGCCATCGGTCAATTTGGCACAGCGGTCCACAGCAACACTGGCCAGGCCAAACAGCTTCCCCACGGAGTGACTCAGCTCCTCCACACAATCTATCACCTCCCCACGCTCCTGATATTGGGAGGGTGATAAGGAGAAAGAGGTAGAGGGAGACGGAGGAGAGAAAGTGTAATGAAGAGAGAAGGAAAGAGGTACACAGTCAATGGTCACATGGTCCTTTCCACCTTTCCTCTCGCCTACCCAGGTATGACACTAAAATAGGAAATTACCATTGTATCAGGGTTGGGTTGTGTGTGTGTGTGTCTGTATAGGGTTGGGCAGTATCCATATTTTCATACCACCCTTGTGCCATACCGGGGTATATGGCATTACCAGAACTGCACACAAAAAAAGCCTAATGAATGTTATCAGAATGCAAACAAAACTAACAAGTACATGCATCACCGCCTGGTATGGCAACTGCTCTGCATCCGACAGCAATGCACTACAGAGGGTCGTGCGTACGGCCAAGTACATCACTGGGAGCAAGCTTCCTGCCATCCAGGACCTATATACACTAGGTGGTGTCAGAGGAATGCCCAAAAAATTGTCAAAAGACTCCAGTCACCCAAGTCATAGACTGTTCTCTCTGCTACCGCACGGCAAGCTGTATCGGAGCGCCAAGTCTAGGTCCCTAAGGCTCCTTAACAGCTTCTACCCCCAAGCCATAAGACTGCTGAACAATTGTTTGCATTGACACACCCCCCCTTTGTTTTTACACTGCTGCTACTCGCCGTTTAATATCTATGCATAGTCACTTTACCCCTACCTACATGTACAAATGACCTTGACTAACCTATACATTGACTCGGTACCGGTACCCCATGTATATAGCCTCATTATTGTTATGTTATTTAAAAATATATAATAATTACTTTTGTTTATTTTGTAAATATTTTCTTAACTCTATTTTCTTAAAACTGCATTGTTGGTTAAGGGCTTGTAAGTAAGCATTTCACTGTAAGGTCTATACCGGTTGTATTCAGCACATGTGACAAATCAAATTTGATTTGAAATTCCCATTGCGGTTGCTAGATAAATGCTAAGGAGCGAAAGCGAACATAAACTAATTGCAAGGACAGACAACCCAGCTCATAAAGTAATACCTAAAAGTCTAAACAGTTTGCTGCACACACAAATCAAATAATAGACACCAGGGATCTTGATCCAGGAGGGGATTCTATGCTGAGAATACTAAGATAACTAGCAAGTTAGCAAAGAATACACAACTGGAGAGTATTCAGCACATTTAACTTATTAATATAAGATACTGTATCTAGCTGGTAAACTTGATCACCTCTGCCATGCTGCACAGTAACACTCGTTGTGCACTAGCTGTAAAAAAAACAACATTTGTTTTGGGAAATTACCGGCAAGCTGCAAAAAGTGAAATTAAGAACGCAATCTGCTTCATCTTGTAACCTAATGCACAAGTTGACTGCAGGTATTTACTTAAAGTCTAAATAAAAATGTTAATGTCATAAAAAACATAAGAAAATACGTTTCAATGGTATTGAAAATCATACCGTGGATATTTCAAAATACCCCGGCATACGGTATACCACCCAACCCTATGTCCGTACGTACAGTCAGGTCCCAAATTATTGGCACCCTTGATAAATACTGCATAAAACCTAGGTGGGACTAAGTCACTATTATTCGAGTCACAAGTATATTTATGGTAATCAACTCTCCCTGTTCGCTAGCTCACCCGACCTGTGCTGATTGGCAGTTTGCTAGTCCAATCAGAGGGCTGAGTGTGCATTTCACTAGCCAATCTGTTCCACTGTTTTTTTTTTTTTGCAAGTGCGATGCCTAAAATATGGTAGTGGATCTTTGATGTTATGGGGCTATTTTGCATCCACTGGACCTGGGGCCCTTATTAAGGTCAACGGCATCAGGAACTTGACCTGGTACCAGGACATTTTAGCTAAAAACCTGGTTGCCTCTGCCAGGAGGCTGAAACTTGGCCGCAAGACAATAACCCCAAGCACAAAATCCACAAAGAAATGTTTAATTAACCACAAAATAAACAGGTTGCCTTGGTCATCTCAATCTCTGGACTTGAACCCCATTAAAAAGCCTGCGGTTTGAATTGAAGAGGGCAGTCATAAGCGCAGACGAAGGATAAAGGATCTGGAAAGATTCTGTATGGAATCTTGGTCTAAGATCCCTCCCAATGTGTTCTCCAATCTCATGAAACATTTTTCAAAAAGGCTCAGTGCAGTTATCCTCGCATGGTGAGGTATTGAAAACAATATTTTAGTGGGAAAAAGTATTACTTGTTAAACAAAATATATATATATTTTTTCAATTGTATTAGTATAAAATAATACAAAATGTTCAAATTGTTTTGAGCATACAATATAGTTCAGTCTTCTTTGCTCATCTTTATCAAGTGTACCAATCATTTTGGACCTGACTGTACGTGTGTCTCTCACCAGGGGCATGGCGCTGATCTGGATGAGGAGGTGGGATTTCTCCAGGTCTCCATACTGCAGCTGGTAGGGTTTGTAGGGGTCGTACAGAGAACTGACCAGCTCATTCACCTTCAACAAGTTGTTCTCACCTGAGAGGTACAACCACAATGTAAGTCTACAGTACCTTGAGGTCTGAACAGTGAGCACTGAACTTTCCCCCCCAAATCGCTCATTTAACGTCGATCCTAAGGAAAACTTTAAATTACGTGGGTGGAGCTAAAGTCAGGATTCATCCTTTTACATCATTACAATTCATTAGTCATTATAAACATATCATGAGCATATCTTTCAAATACTTGAGCTGCATTTACTTTAGCTTCCATACTATAATTATGTTAACTATGGAATAGTCCCAAAAGTGCAAACGTCAAGCCAAATCAAATTTGACATGTATTTAACCCAGGTCTCATATCAATACTGTTGTTCTGGGATTGATTTGCACTTTTCGAACCAAAGTACGTTCATCCTGAGCGGTATGACGACTGCGTGGTCCCATGGTGTTTATACTTGCGTACTATTGTTTGTACAGATGAACGTGGTACCTTCAGGCGTTTTTAAAATTGCTCCCAAGGATGAACCAGACTTGTGGAGGTCTACAAATTGTTTTCTTAGGTCTTGGCTGATTTCCTTTGATTTTCCCATGATGTCAAGCAAAGAGGTACAGAGTTTGAAGGTAGGCCTTGAAATACATCCACAGGTACACCTCTAATTGACTCAAATTATATCAATTAGCCTATCAGAAGCTTCTAAAGCCATGACATCATTTTCTGGCATTTTCCAAGCTGTTTAAAGGCACAGTCAACTTAGTGTATGTAAACTTCTGACCCACTGGAATTGTGATACAGTGAATTATAAGTGAAAAAAATCTGTCTGTAAACAATTGTTGGAAAAATTACTTGTGTCATACACAAAATAGATGTCCTAACAGACTTGCCAAAACTATAGTTTGTTAACAAGAAATTTGTGGAGTGGTTGAAAAACAAGTTAATGACTCCAACCTAAGTGCATGTAAACTTCCAACTTCAACTGTATATCATCACTCTCACTGTTGACAACTGATTAAGGATGAAAATAAGCTGTCTAGCTAAATCCAGCACTATTTCGCACCTCAGCATTGACTGACTTGTTGATTAATATACATTGTCCCTATTAAATATAAATGATAGGCCTAAAAATACATAGGAGTAGTAGCAGGTGAACAGACCCAGGTGTGGCAGCATAGCTTGCTCCAGGCTCCTGCCGAAGGTGGCAGCGGTGTGGTGGAGCTCCAGCAAGGTGTCCATCCGCTGCTCCTGGGGGGTGCGCTCCATGGCTGTGCTCAGACACACAGGGATGGAGGGCACCATGGCCCCCAGGGTCTGGATCAGCAGCACTGTCACCACCTCATACGGGTTCTTAAATACCTGGTGGGGGAGGGTAGATGATACACAGTCAATTGGGGACATGGGGTTAGGCTGTAGATTGCAAAATATACATGGAAGATTGTGTATCCTTGAAGCTCTGTAGACATGTTTGTTATAGCAAAAGGCAAATGTGTGTTATTGTACAGCCTACAAGCATTAGCTATGCTATGAAAATAGGGTATAATTTATGATATGAGTGTGTGAGGATGTGTTGCTGTACAATAGTGTGTGTGTGTGAGGATACTTAGCTGTGTGTTTTACTGTGAGATGAAGTGTGTGAAAGATGCCTAGTTGTGTGTGTTACGGTATGAGACAGCGTGTGTGTGAGTATACCTGGCTGCTCCACTGTAGCTGTGAGTGCCAGGTGGAGAGCAGGGTGTCGTAGAGTTCAGCCAGCTGCTGGTTCAGACTCAGCTCACTCTGAGACAGATCCTGCCACACGCTCACCAGCTGACCCTGGAAACAAACACACACTCCTACAGATAAACCCTGTAAGACCCTAGCAATTACAGTCCCTCCAGGATTTCGCAATTCTGCGATCGTATAATTCATGCAAAAATCAACCAAACCATGCAAAATATGAAAGAGCTCGCAATTTTGACCAATCACGCACTTTTACTGCATAAAAAGGTCCAATCAAAAGAGAGTTCGCAATTCCGACCACTGTTACCACAGAAAACAGCCCAATCAAACCACTACTCAAACTTTTTTTTCCCTGCCAGCGTGTGAACCTGATGGTTGATAACTGACAGATTACGCCTGGCAGGCAGAACAATGAACAGGAATCCATTTCATTTACCAACAAAAGTCACAGCTAAAGTGGTGCCAAATTGTTTTGCACTCCATGCAACGTTGTGTTGGAACACAAGAGAAAGTCATGCAAAGTATGTAAAAACTATGTCTGAACAGACACCACAGCAGCGGCAGATCACCATGACTGAAGCGAAAACCGAGAAATCTGTGATAGTGATGAGCAGCTTGCGAATTATTCATCATTTTTGAATGACCCATTTTACTGACTCGAGAATCATTATTATTTTTGTTTGAACTGCTGGCCGCAATGAAGGATCGATTGATATACGCTCCTGTCTATTATATGTTCACGCAAGAAAATAGATCATGCTGCAGGCAGCATAGAGACTGGGGCTATTCTGCTTAAAATACTAGAACTGAGCACATATGACTTTTTTATTTGCTTTATATGAAATGAACATGATCAAAACAAAAATATGTAAAGCCGCCTCAAAATTAAGCATTTTTGGCCGCAGATATAACAACAACAAAAAACATAGAGAAATCCTGGGGGGACTGATTAAATTAATCAGTGATAAATGCAATACATACCTTATGACACTTGTAGTAGTAGGCAAGGAGCTGTGGCATTCGGTCTATCTCTGTAAAGACTTTCACAAACAGCTTGGCTTGGTCTACAGGGAAGAAAAGCATGAAAAGGAGAAATAGGAGTTTAGAAATAATATAAATACTGGATTCAGGTTGAGGCAAACACTTAATTTCAACAGTATTCAGTCAACAGTTTAATCCGAAATTAACTTAGGAGACCAATGTATATGCAAACCACCATAGACCTTGGCATGGTCTGAACCGGATGTCTAAACTAATGAGGATTCAATATTCAAACTCTCAATCCCATCCTTTACAAACAGTATCTTACCCACAGACATGGAATTGAAGGTGGCTACTATCTGGGGGCTGGCCAGGGCCTCCAGCCTGTTCTTCAGAGCCTCCAGGTAGACACATTTTTCAGAGTAGTCTGGCGTATCCACCAGCATGGCTAGGCTGTTCTGCATGGCGGTAAGCTTAGAGGAGATCACTGTCAAATCCTGGGGAACGAGGGAGCGCTGGAGGTTTAGGTTAAAACAAAATTGATGTTTGGTTGAATCAAAATGACTAAGCACACGCACAAGACTATACACAAAGTCTACAAAACATTAAGAACACCTTCCTAATATTGTGTCATTCCCCCCCTCCCTCAGAACAGCCTGAATTTGTCGGGGCATGTACTCTACAAGGTGGGGAAAGCGTTCCATAGGGATGCTGGCCCATGTTGACTCCAATGCTTCCCACAGTTGTGTCAAGTTGGCTGGATGTCCTTTGGGTGGTAGACCATTCTTGATACACACGGGAAACTCTTGAGCGTGAAAAACCCAGCAGCGTAGCAGTTCTTGACACAAACCGGTGCGCCTGGCACCTACTACTATATCCTGTTCAAAGGCACTTAAATATTTTGTCTTAGCCATTCACCATGTGAACAGCACACATACACAAGCCACATCTCAATTGCCTCAACCCTTGAAAATCCTTCTTTAACCCATATCCTCCGCTTCATCCACACTGATTCAAGTGGATTTAACAAGTGACGTCAATAAGGGATCATACACTGACCATGTAAAAGCTATGTCATGGAAAGAGCAGGTGTCCCTCACACACACTACATTCGCACGCACATAACACACACGACAACACAAACACACATGCATACCGAAACAAGTCCACACCCATTGTATTCGGTGCATGCGACAAATACCATTTTATTTGAAATTAAAATCAGTAGACCCTATGGCTTCCCATAAATGTGGGATCTCTACCCTGACTCTATACCACCGAACATAAATATGTAGTTCTGCCTTTTGAGGAGTTAGAATTTTGGGATATCTCATACTATTAAAGCACACCAAAAAGGCGGGATGTGTAGTGCTCTTTGAAGAACAAGAATAATATGGTCATAAATATAATATGTGCCCAATAAAATAATCATTTTGAATCCTAAATGTATAAAATCTGTACAAAGAGTAAATCGCCAGTGTTCTATATCACAGGATAGGAGAGCAAAAGTTTTAGAGGTAGTTTGACGCCACCTGTGTCTTGAAGGTCTCCTCAATGTCTGCACTGAGCGTGCTCCATTTGTCTGCTTCCTGTAGTGCATCGGCAGCCAGGTGCATGCGAGACTTGACCTGATCAAGCTCCACCAAGACCTGCAGCACAGAATCAAGAACAGTATAACAAACAATTCATATTTTGCACATTGTGAGCTTGTTCTACTATTTGGATAGTATGATATCCTGTCCAGGTGCTAGATCTTAGACTATTATGCACCTGTGTATGTTGCCATTAACTGTGCTGCATCTGTGTTATGGGTCTTTGCTTAGTTACAAGTCACTTAACCCAGTCTGTCTGTGTATTTGTAATGTACAGTGGGAAGAAAAAGTATGTGAACCCTTTAGAATTACCTGCATTTCTGGATAAATTGGTCATAAAATTCTCTGATCGTCATCTAAGTCACAACAATAGACAAACAGTCTGCTTAAACTAATAACACACAAACAATTATAATTGTTCATGGGTTTTTTTATTGAACACACCGTGTAAACATTCACAGTGCAGATTGGAAAAAGTATGTGAACCCTTGGATTTAATAACAGGTTGACCCTCCTTTGGCAGCAATAACCTCAACCAAACGTTTTCTGTAGTTGCAGATCAGACCTGCACAACGGTCAGGAGGAATTTTGGACCATTCCTTTTTACAAAACTGTTTCAGTTCCGCAATAGTCTTGGGATGTCTGGTGTGAACCGCTCGAAGTCATGCCACAGCATCTCAATCGGGTTGAGGTCAGGACTGACTGTCGGCCACTCCAGAAGACGTATTTCCTTCTGTTCAAGCCATTCTGTTGATTTACTTCTGTCTTTTGGGTTGTTGTCCTGTTGCATCACCTAACTTCTGTTGTGCTTCAATTGGCGGACAGATAGCCTTACATTCTCCTGCAAAATGTTGTGATAAACTTGGGAATTCATTTTTCCGTCGATGATAGCAAGCTGTCCAGGCCCAGAGGCAGCAAAGCATCCCCAAACCATGATGCTCCCTCCACCATAGTTTACAGTTGGGATGAGGTTTTGATGTTGGTGTGCTGTGCCTTTTTTCCCCTCCACACAGTGTTGTGTGTTCCTTCCAAACACCACAACTTTAGTTTAATCTGTCCACAGAATATTTTGCCAGTAGCACTGTGTAACATCCAGGTACTCTTTTTTTTGGACAGCAGTGGCTTCTTCCATGGTGTCCTCCCATGAACACCATTCTTGTTCAGTGTTTTACATATTGTAGACTCGAGATGTTAGCATCTTCCAGAGATTTCTGTAAGTCTTTAGCTGACACTCTAGGATTCTTCTTGACCTCATTGAGCATTCTGCGCTGTGCTCTTGCAGTCACCTTTGCAGGACGGCCACTCCTAGGGAGAGTAGCAACAGTGCTGAACTTTCTCCACTTATAGACAATTTGTCTTACCGTGAACTGACTTTTAGAGATACTTTTGTAACCCTTTCCAGCTTTATGCAAGGCAACAATTCTTAATCTTAGGTCTTCTGAGATCTCTTCTGTTCGAGACATGGTTCACATCAGGCAATGCTTCTTGTGAATGGCAAACTCACATTTTGTGAGTGTTTTTTATGGGGCAGGGCAGCTCTAACCAAAATCTCCAATCTCGCCTCATTGATTGGACTCCAGGTTAGTTGACTCCTGACTCCAATTAGCTTTTGGAAAAGTCATTAGCCTAGGGGTTCACATACTTTTTACAACCTACACTGTGAATGTTTAAATTATGTATTTTTCTTGTCTATATTGAATACAATAACTTGTGTGTTTATTAGTTTAAGCACACTGTCTATTGTTGCAACTTAAATGAAGATCAGATCAAGTTTGATGTCAAATTTAGGCAGAACTCCAGGTAATTCCAAAGGGTTCACATACTTTTTCTTGCCACTATAAATAATCTCTATACCTGCATGGACTGTACAGTGTCCTGCTCAAACTTCCTAATGTCCTCTTTGACCAGAACCATCTGCTCCTTCAGGAACGACGCCTCCTGCTTCAGAGCCTCCACATCCCGCAGCACTCTGGGCATGTTCTGCAGGGCCTGGTTACTGCTATCTGAAATATAATTCAAAAACAAAAATGTATATGTGCCAAGGACTAGGACCTGGTCAAATGTTTCCTGTTGTGTCCGTAAATAGTCAGAGAAGCTGGCGACATGGCATTGGTACCACAACACAACTGCCAGTGCCAAGTCAGATGGAAGAGGTAGATCTGCACTGACTGAGATAAAGGAATTACATTGAATTAGTTAAGAATATGTATCCTATGACTCTTGGTTTCTCCAGTTCAGTTAACAACTGAACCTGGAATACTTTACTTCCTTAACAGCTTTGTGGAACAGGCAGCAATACAATAACATGAGACACAATAATTTAAGTATGTCTAGGCAGGGCAAACACGTTTTGGTGATTTCTAGTATGTCATCAAAATAAATCAATCACAGCACGTTTTTGGACTCACACAGCAGTTTACCTGATTAAGTACAATACCATTGGAAATTAATGTTGAAAGTTCCATTTAAATTCCTAAAACTTAAGTTGAAAATGGTATCGCTGCTTCCTGTTGACAAGACATATTGAAAAATAGCCCCATGTCACAGTTTTAAAACATCCAAATCAATAGCCAATATTCAAAAACAGTTTGTGATATTGAAAACCTAAAAATAAAATGTACTATCTAGACATACACAACCGTTCAAAAGTTTGGGGCCAGCATCCCGTTCAAAAGGCCAGCATTCCGGAGTCGCCTATTCACGGTTGACGTTGAGACTGGTGTTTTGCGGGTACTATTTAATGAAGGACTTGTGAGGAGTCTGTTTCTCAAACTAGACACTATAATGTACTTGTCCTCTTGCTTAGTTGTGCACCAGGGCCACATGGAATAGCCTTCATTTCTCAGAATAAGAATAGACTGACGAGTTTCAGAAGGAAGTTCTTTGTTTCTGGCCATTTTGAGCCTGTAATCAGACCTACAAATGCTGATGCTCCAGATACTCTAGTCTAAAGAAGGCCAGTTTTATTGCTTCTTTAAATCAGAACAACAGTTGTCAGCTGTGCTAACATAATTGCATAATTTCTAATGATCAATTATAATCTTGGATTAGCTAACACAACGTGCCATCGGAACACAGGAGTGATGGTTGCTAATAATGGGCCTCTGAACGCCTATGTAGATATTCCATTAAAGATCAGCCGTTTCCAGCTACAATAGTCATTTACAACATTAACAATGTCTACACTGTCTTTCTAAGCGACACCATAACTTTTGAACGGTAGTGTACATGCTCAACAACAGTAATCATATTACTTTAATGGCAGCACCTTAAACTGCACATGCCCAAAACTGCACATGCCCAAAATACCCTGTTGTTTGGACAAATGGCAATAAATCACACAATCGGTTGGGGGGGGGATATGCGCTGTTGAAACTACCACAACTCAAAAAACACATAGCAACTGGAGATATTTTTACATCACTGGTTAGAGGACAGCCAGCAGAACACAGTCAGCTCCATTTTGGAATGTTACATTTTGATATGGGATAAACGCAACACTTTTGTAAATAAGTCATTGATTGTCACATTGAAATCAATTGCGCGAGAGGGGGAGACGAGGTTGCACGTCCTATTAAAACTAACACATCTCAAAAAACACACGGAATCTGGGAATAATGTGTGCACCACTGATTAAAGAACAATTTGTAGAAGACAGCTAACTACATATTGAAGTGTTGCATTTTGATTTAAGTGGGTTGCTAAAATAACATAAGTGTATCGCAACACTTTTTGTGTTAATCACATATCGATATCACGCTGAAATCAATAGAACAGGGGGGTAAACGATTGAACAGTTTAAACAGTGCTACACCCCAAAGGCCACATGGAAACTTGGAAAAACCTATACATGGTTGGTTACATGAATGGCAAATGTTGATTTCGGAAGGCTGCCATCAACGGAAAATGTAAGAAACCACTTTCAAGTAAGTTATCCTCCACGAATCACGACCCGCCATAAGATATCAACAGTGACAACAGTTGGCTGCTATTGAAGTCATAGTTGACTGTCAAATCAGTTTCTGGGTGTGGCCAGTGACTTTTATAGAGAGACCTTGAATAATCCATGCCATTTCAGAAAGAAAATAATACCTACGTTCTAAGTCCTGTGACCCCAGCGCATATGACAAAATCAAGAGTACAAAAGATATTCATCTGTTTTAAGCAACTGATTGTGTAATTCTGTTGACTTTTAAACATCACCAATCTGAGGTAAAAACGGTGTAATTTCCCCCAATTTGATGTGGTAAAAACACGCTGTCGTACACGTTAATCCAGTTCATCCCAAAAAGGCTCAATGGGGTGACAAGTCTGGTGAGTATGCAGGTCATGGAAGAACTGGGACATTTTCAGCATCCAGGAATTGTGTACAGATCCTTGCGACATGGGGCTGTGCATTATCATGCTGAAACATGAGGTGATGGCAGCAGATGAATGGCACAACAATGGGCCTCAGGATCTCGTCACGGTATCTCTGCGCATTCAAATTGCCATCGATAAAATGCAATTGTGTTGGTTGTCCGTAGCTTATGCCTGCCCATACCATAACCCAAGGATGCAAAATAAATTGTGCACAACATTTGTGAGAAATAAGATTTACATGATGGTTTATTATTTTGTTCAGTATACGCAGGGCCGGTCCTGGCCGACTTGCCGCCCTAGCAGAGACAAAAATTGCCACCCCCTGCAAATGTTGAATGTCAGACCAAAAACGAATGTCTATAGATGTGGAAATCAAGGCTGGTCCGGACTACATCAAAAATTAAAAAAAGACATCAGTGTCAGTCCGTGCTTACTAAGATACAGCCTACAGTGTCACCTGAAATATACTTTTTGGAATGCCTATCCATGTGGCAGGCTCACTGTTTGTAAAACAGGCCGTTGCATTGGCTTTATTAGTCTTGATTCCTGTGACTAATCAATGTGGCTATTTAAGATCTGAATATCTGCTACCCAACTTTATCAGGAGTTATCCTGAGCCTATTTGCAATGTGTTTACAGTGGGAAATGCGGAAGTATTTTCTTTTTCGCTATGATCAGCTCGTAAAAAATGTACTGATAAACTTGAAACTACTGATCATGACAATTAACCCACGGGATGAAACTCCTGGACTGCAGTAGCCTGATTGTCCATTCCATATTGTCCATTTTACTTTGACCTCTCCTGTTTTTAGGGTGTGTTTATTAACATGTCAGCACATGTTTTATTTGACTGGGCACCATTTAGGTTAGGCTATTTGATCTGATTAACCAACATGATGTAAATAGTTTCCATCTTATTACCTTTTCATACATTTTATACAGAAAAAAAGGCCACAGTCTTTCTACCATATGCTATATCTGCTAAATGATTTATGTTAGATGTTTGTTTCCCTGCCTTTGGGCACTAGTTATCACATGGCGGTATCAGCGCTCACCAAAAATTAGCAATTGACACTGGTTGAGAGAAATTGTCCTTGTTTTTGGGCAGATTTATGTGAGGTTGCATGTGTTGTTGGAGGTGCGTTTCTCTGCCGCCCTCGTCCATCTGCTGCCATAGACGGCCGCCTAACCCTGCCTAATGAGCGGTCCAACCCCGAGTATGTCCCATCACAGTGTGAAACACTCTTTTCACGCCACGTCGATACAGCTAGGACCGGAAGTTACTTTTCCATGGCAGATTAGGGGAATTAGCTAGGACGTTGGGAAAAGGGTTAACGAAAATGCACCGTTAACCTGCTACGAAAATCCCTATCGAAGTGGCGTGAAAGGAGTACTGTCACAGTTAACCCATAGGTTAAAGTCAGTTAAACAGATCTTCGGTTACCCTCTATTGCGTTGTTGACTTCCTGGATGAACACCTGCAGTTTCATGACCAGCGTCGCGGCGTGCGCATCGGCCTTCCCAGGCGCGTCCTTCTGCATCTTGAAGGCCCCATTCACCCAGTCTTTCACGTCGAAGCCATCGTCCAGAAATTTAGAGAAGTCCATGTTGCTGTCCGAAAAACTTCAGATAGCTGGTGAATGAGGACATTGACAGCTTCGTTAGCCAATAGCATTCACTGTGTGGCTTATATGTTGATCAAATAGGAGCTACATTTACAAGTGACACTCACCATTTCACTGCTGAATGTGACATGCACATAGACTTCAAATGCAGGTTAACGTTAGCCAAGTCCGGGTGATGTCGATCTGCTTCTTTTCATTTGAAATGATCTAATTTCTCCACATTACAGGTTTAGAAACGAACAGAAAATAAACAGCCCATGAGAATGAAATGACCATAATAACTAAATAGAGTTCGAGCAAAGCAACTGCCTCCTCCAGAGTTAATTTGAATGGTCTAAAAAATATATATTCCGAATTTAAGTTGATGACAGCAAATTCCGGTTTGAGCTCACTCAATTACCTTCCCCTAGAAGCAAATGAGGATAACTGGTTCCTATATCGCGTCCTCATCGCAATGATCTCTGCTCGTCAATGTATCAAGATTATATAAAATATTTTATTAAATATTAATTCAAAGCATCCATGAGGTTAACCTTCACCATCAATTATAACATGTGTAGATTAAAATAAAGTACTGAGGAATGCATTTGTTTGTGTTACACTTGAAGTCCCTTTAAAACCAAATCCTGCTTCATGGTGGCCTTTTTTGATGAGGTTTAACGGCAGCTGGCATCCAACTAGACTGGACTATAATTCCCTTATACTTTGCTTGAAAAAAAGAAAAAGAAATAAACAAATACCCTACCATTTTACCCTAAATTTATTAAAAACACACCAGCCTACTCCAATATTTAAATCTGTCTTGTCCTACCTCAGGCCGATAGCCTGAAAGGGCAGGACACCACCACTGAAGACACAATGTAACTCTTCTGACGTCAAATCTTGTACACCCAAATACTTATCTGCAGCTGCCACCACAACCTCTATTTTCTGCAACTTACATTCCATCCCTGCAGTACAGTTGATAGCCATTGCTATGAATGGTAAAAGTCCAATATGACTGAAGCATATATCACTCGATGGCCTATCCCCTCTGTGTTGATACAGACCTACTACTCACACGAATCCTCTCAGGATCCCTCCACCATGGCGCGGAAGGGAGTTTACATACACCTTAGCCAAATACATTTAAACTCAGTTTTTCACAATTCCTGGCATTTAATCCTAGTAAAAAATTCCCTGTCTTAGGTCAGTTAGGATCACCACTTTATTTTAAGAATGTGAAATGTCAGAATAATAGTAGAGTGATTTATTTCAGATTATATTTCTTTCATCACATTCCCATTGAGTCAGAAGTTTACATACACTCAATTTGTATTTGGTAGCATTGCCTTTAAATTGTTTAACTTGGGACAAACGTCTCGGGTAGCCTTCCACAAGCTTCCCACAATACGTTGGGTGAATTTTGGCCCATTCCTCCTGACAGAGCTGGTGTAACTGAGTCAGGTTTATAGGCCTCCTTGCTCTCACACACTTTTTCAGTTCTGCCCACACATTTTCTATAGGATTGAGGTCAGGGCTTTGTGATGGCCACTCCAATACCTTGACATTGTTGTCCTTAAGCCATTTTGTCACAACTTAGGAAGTATGCTTGTGGTCACTGTCCATTTGGAAGACCCATTTGCAACCAATCTTTAACTTCCTGACTGATGTCTTGAGATGTTGCTTCAATATATGCACATCATTTTCCTCCTCATGATTACATCTATTTTGTGAAATGCACCAGTCCCTCCTGCAGCAAAGCACCCCTACAACATGATGCTGCCACCCCCGTGCTTCATGGTTGGGATGGTGTTTTTTGGCTTGCAAGCCTCCCCCTTTTTCCTCCAAACATAACGATGGTCATTATGGCCAAACAGTTCTATATTTGTTTATTCAGACCAGAGGACATTTCTCCAAAAAGTATGATCTTTGACCCCATGTGCAGTTGCAAACCGTAGTCTGGCTTTTTTATGGCGGTTTTGGAGCAGTGGCTTCTTCCTTGCTGAGCGGCCTTTCAGGTTATGTCGATATAGGACTAGTTTTACTATGGATATAGATAGTTTTGTACCGGTTTCCTCCAGCATCTTCACAAGGTCCTTTGCTGTTGTTCTGGGATTGATTTGCCCTTTTCGCACCAAAGTATGTTTATCTCTAGGAGACAGAACGCGTCTCATTCCTGAGCGGTATGACGGCTGTGCGGTCCCATGGTGTTTATACTTGCGTACTATTGTTTGTACAGATGAACTGAGGTCTTGGCTGATTTCTTTTGATTTTCCCATGATGTCAGCAAAGAGGCACTGCGTTTGAAGGTATGCCTAGAAATACATCCACAAGTACACCTCCAATTGACTCAAATTATGTCAATTAGCCTATCAGAAGCTTCTAAAGCCATGACATCATTTTCTGGAATTTTCCAAGCTGTTTAAAGGCAGTCAACTTAGTGTATGTAAACTTTTGACCCACTTGTATTGTGATACAGTGAGTTATAAGTGAAATAATCTGTCTGTAAACAATTGTTGGAAAAATTACTTGTGTCATGCAAAGTAGATGTCCTATCCGACTTGCCAAACTATAGTTTGTTAACAAGACATTTGTGGAGTGGTTGAAAAACAAGTTTTAATGACTCCAACCTAAGTGTATGTAAACTTCCGACTTTAACTGTATATTGTGGCAGACCAGGGGGTTGGGTCAAGACGTTTACACAGATCACACACGGAAAAAGTAGGATTAGCTCAGTTTCACAAGTGTTTATTAAAAATAATAAAAATTACTGTCTTCTGGGTCTTGCTGTATCCTGTGGGGATGAAAAACTGAACTCACTCCTCTTACTTCTGTCACCATCCCTCCAGCTATACGGGAGTCCTTTCTTCCCCCAGTCTCCCCTGTGTGCTGCCCTTCTGGCAGCTTTATGGGACTTGCAGAGCTGGTGAGCAATCAGCCCTTGATTACTCACCAACTCTCAATCAGCCCCAATTAGTCCTGGCTGGAGAGCCCATCGAGACCTGGCACGTCCAGCAGATGAAGCCATCGCCACGTGATGTATATTCCATCTGTCACCAGGCCTCGACGAGTCTCCCCCTGGTGGCTGACCTGCTGTACGCCACAATATGTACAAAATGGCATTAAATAAAATGATATTTTTCACATGCTTTGTAAACAACAGGTGTAGACTAACAGTGACATGCTTACTTACGGGTCCTTCCAAACAATGCAGAGAGAATAATAGAAAAATAATAACAAGGAATAAATACACAAGTAACGATAACTTGGCTATATGCACTGGGCACTAGTACTGAGTTGATGTGCAGAGGTATGAGGTAATTGAGGTAGGTATGTAAATATAGCTTGGGGTAAAATGACTAGGCAACAGGATAGACAATAATAAGTATAATCAGTGTACGCAATGAGTCAAGAGTTAGTGCAAAAGGGGGTCAATGCAGACAGTCTGGGTAGCTATTTGGTCAACTATTTAGCAGTCTTATGGCTTAGGGGAAGAAGCTGTTCAGGGTCCTGTTGGTTTCAGACTTACATCGGTACTGCTTGCTGTGCGGTAGCAGGGAGAAGGGAGCAGGGAGTCTACGACTTGGGTGGCTGGAGTCTTCAACTATTTAGGGCCATCCTCTGACACCGCTTGGTACAGAGATCCTGGATGGCAGGGAGCTCGGTCCCAGAGATGTACTGGGCCGTACGCACTGACCAAGAGTCCTGCAATACAGACAATGCTTTGTGTCGATTTTTACTTAAGTCGTTTTTGGGGGTATCTGTACTTTCGTTGCCGAAAGAACCTGAGGCTTCCCGACCTGCCCCGAGTGCTGCTGAAGACAGCCGAGTCACCGCTTCCTGAGCCTATGCCATTAGGCAGAGCTGGGCTGTTACCAGCAGAACGGCAATACAAGATCGACAGAAAGCGTTGTCTGTATTGCGGGACTCTTGGTCATTTCGTGTCCTCTTGTCCTTTTAAAAAGACCAGGCTCACCGGTAGGAGTGAGTATTCTGGAGGACCATATGGAGAATGTTCCTGCTTCCCTGCTGTGGGAAGACCAGTCCAAATCTCTCTGGGTTCTCATTGACTCTGGGTCCGACGAGAGCTTTTTGGACGCTACCCTGGCGTCCAAGCTGAACATCCCCACTCAGCCCCTCTACACATGGTTAGCAGAGTGTAGTGAAATGCTTGTGCTTCTAGTTCCGACTATGCAGTAATATCTAACAAGTAATCTAACAAATTCACAACAACTACCTTATACACACAAATGTAGAGGGATGAATAAGAAAATGTACATATAAATATATGGATGAGCGATGGCGTGCCGCATTGGCAAAATGCAGTAGATGGTATAGAATACAGTATATACATAGTATGAGATGAGTAATGTAGGATATGTAAACATTATTAAAGTGGTGATATTTAAAGTGGCTAGTGATGCATTTTTTAAAGTGGCCAGAGATTTGAGTTAATATGTTGGCAGCAGCCTCTCTATTTTGGTGATGGCTGTTTAACAGTCTGATGGCCTTGAGATAGAAGCTTTCTCAGTCTCTGATGGCCTTTCTCAGCTTTCTCAGTTTCTCAGTCTCTGATGGCCTTGAGATAGAAGCTTTCTCACCTGTACTGACCTCGCCTTCTGGATGAATGCGGTGTGACCAGGCAGTAGCTCGGGTGGTTGTTGTCCTTGAGGATCTTTTTGGCCTGTGACATCGGGTGCTGTAGGTGTCCTGGAGGGCAGGTAGTGTCCCCCTGGGGGCTGTTTCCTGAAGTCCACGATCATCTCCTTTGTTTTATTGACGTTGAGTGAGAGGTTATTTTCCTGATACCACACTCCGAGGGCCCTCACCTCCTCCCTGTAGGCCGTCTCGTCGTTGTTGGTAATCAGGCCTATTGTAACCACAATGTCACAAATAATTTGTATCTACCTTTCCAATTACTTTGGGAGTTTGGGATTTACAAATGTGCGCTGTGAGAATATATAATAATAATAATTGCTTTGTCAATAAGGATGTATTATGAAAGGAAAATGACATAAGCAAGAGACGGTGGTATTATTTTTCCTTTTAGAGACTATAATACCGTACATTGCGTCCAGGTCATTTTTGTTTCTCTTAGAATAAAAACCTTAGTATAACAACAGTTTTAGTAATATGCCACAGTCCAGTTAAAGCTTGTCTTTTTTGGGGGTGTGCGTGCAGAACAGAGGAATAGCAATTCTTATTCTATTGTTCAGCAGGAACGGAAAATTATGTGACAATTCATAAACCTTGTGCAATCAAAAATCTCTTCCCACTATTTTGCAATCTATATGTCTCCCCGCCAATAATTACGTTTAGAGGATTGGAGGATTCTAAATTAATATCTAAGGGGCATTTTTCGTTCAGGCAAATCTGGGAAATGACATGTGCAAGAGACGTTGGTAATATTTTTTATTTGAGAGACTATAGTACTGTACATGGCATCTAGGTCATTTTCGTTTTTCTGACGGGCTGACTACACCGCTCGCGTCAAGTGCGCGAGCATTGCAAAATAAATGTAGAAATCTATATTATTCAATTATTGCACCCACACTGCTCGCGAGCGTCTGCTTTGCCAAGGGCTAAAATAGAAGTCAGTTCTATTTGTGACGCAGATCGCACTGCAAGTCCTGCCTCTCCCATCTCCTCATTGGTTTATAGAAGCAGATACCCACGTGCCATCTCCTCATCGGTTATACCCACGTGGGTGACTGAAAGACGAACAAGGTCGGTGGCGGTAATGCACCTAATTTATGAAAGTTGCCAATCGCAATATAAAGTCAAGAGAAGAAAAAGCCCAGAAGGAGGAGACATGACTAAAAATGATTTGGTTGACCATTTTATGTGTGGATTAATTGGCAGAGTAGAGGACCTTGTGCATTTCAGGTAAAATAACTAAATGTTTATATCCCAGGACAAATTAGCTAGCAAGTGCAAGCTAGCTACCTAAATTGCCATAAATTATTAATTATTTTCGACCTGTCCCCAAATTAATGTAATTGGTTCAGAGATATATTAACCTGCGTGTCGTGATCATATTTGGTGTGGGGGGACAAAATACATTTATGCACGATGGCGCATGGTTTGGGTTCTGTGTTAAAAACCCTTAGTGTAGCAACAGTTTTAGTAAGTAATATGCTACAGTCCAGTTACAACTTGTTCTGATCAAGTAGAAACAAAAACTTTGTCCTTTCTCATTGTTTATTTAATGGCACCACAAATTAATATTCATGAATTAATATTTACAAAACAATTTAACAAGCAAAGCACATTACAAAATTGCATTTTTGAAATTTTATTTAATCGTTATTTAACAAGGCAAGTCAGTTAAAAACAAATTCTTATTTACAATGATGTCCTACCCCGGCAAAACCCAGATGACGCTGGGCCAATTGTGCACCACCCTATGGGACTCCCAATCACGACCGGTGTGTTCTGTTGTTTTGTACTGTTCTGTAGTTTCGACCCAATGATTCTTTGCATCCTGCAGGCCCAGACATGGATCAAAGCTGGCGAGAGTATTTGTATCATTATTTTATTAACGAAAGCATAAAGATGTTGATGAAGATCTATCCCAGTTGGTATTCTGTGGAACCATGCGTTTTTTCGGTCCAGCCCTTTTTCCAGCCCCCAGGTGTGTAAATCAAGACAAAAACAATGGAGAAATGAAAAGTGGATCGGCGATGGCTAGAAAACCGGTGACGTCGACCACCGAACGCCGCCTGAGCAAGGAGAGGGACCGACTTCGGTGGAAGTCGTGACAGTCGTTGTATGCTCTGCAAAAACACATTCATGTTTTTAGTACACAATTATCGATTTTATTACACAGTATGCCTACACATTGATAGGCTACATACATATATTCTTTTTTTGAAAATGCACTGAAACCAAAATACCTTTTTGGTGATCCTCTCAGCACTGGCTCATAATGGGTGGATGAATGGCTTATTTTGTATTCCAATGTATTGAACGAATGTATTAATTACAGTAATTTACCATTTACCATTCTCGGATTGGAAACGTTGTTTGCAGAGTTCACAATCTCATTTTCAAGTCCTTGTTTAAAAAATAATGATATTTGGGAGATTATTTCGTTTTCAAATAACCGAAAGTCAGCGGTTGTAATCTGAATAAAGCCCAAAATATTTATTTCTGTTTTTAGAGGGAGAGAAACCAAAAGCCCACCGTGCCTATTTTTTGGACAAGGACATCTCGGCCGGCCAAACCCTCCCCTAACCCGGACGACGCTGGGCCAATTGTGCGCCGCCCTATGGTACTCCGAATCACGGTCAGATGTGATACAGCCTGGATTCAAACCAGGGACTGTAGTGATGCCTCTTGCACTGAGATGCAGTGCCTTAGACCACCGCGCCACTCAGGAGCCATGACCAATATGACCAATATATATTGTCCTGCTAATAGCCCATCCTAGAAATGTTGCTTGCAGAATTCACAGTGTGAAAAACAGGCTTAATAAGAATACACTTGTTAAAGGTTCCAATTGATAACGTTGTTTTTAATCAATTAGTATATTTGAGTTTAACCACAATATTTGTTGCATTATTTGTCTTTTCTGGTGAATTAAACTGAAATTGCAACCAACTTTCTATGGCTTGTTTAAAAAATAACAATATTTTGGAGATTACTTAGTTTTAAATAACTGAAAGTGAGCGAGAAAAAGGCCATTCTTGAACATGGGGTGAGACATTCTTACTAATTTGTAAATAAAGCTAGTTTGTTATTTAGAATTATTTATTTCTGTTTTTAGAGGGAGAGAAACCAAAAGCCCACTGTCGTTTTATGGGTCTCCTGGTCGCGGCCAGCACGGGTATCGAACCAGCATCTGTATCAATGCAGTTTGCACTGCGATGCAGTGTCTTAGACCACTGTGCAACTAGGGAGGCACTATCCACAAAGTTTTTAATGCTGATCAATTGTCTTGCACAAAGTATCTATTGTCTTGCTAATAGCCCATAATGGTGATGGACAACGTGACTGGTCGGGAGTAGGCTACAGTACTACAGTAAGAGCAAAATAATCCTAACATTTCCACACCCTAATTGTAGTCTAACCAATACCCAAACGGAGATTAAGTGAAAATAAAAATCTTGTTGATTTATCAATACCAGTTCCCATGCTTGTCTCAGAGCAGTGCTGTCTTGACCTCTGAATGCTGTCTTTTCCCCCTTCAACTAACCTCTTCCATTAATTTTGAAAGAGTATTTTCCAGTAAGCATAATCAGTGCTCTACCTCCCCCTTGCGCTGGTCTGGTGCAGTGACGCAGCGCACCGTACTAAACCACAAATTACCTCTAAATCCCACAGCATAATCTCAAAACTTTTAGTTGAGCAAACACTGTACTACCAAAGTTTTCTGGTGCACATCTATCAGGGGGCTAGACATGTACAACAAGGTACATGTGCAAAATACATGTAGAGATTATTCTAAATGAACATGGCATGGAGAATATTACTGAACAACTCACTTGTAAGGATCACATGGCAAGAAGTGTCTGTTGGAATGCAGGAAGTGCTGGTGGCAGGCAGGTGGCGTACTGGCGGTGCGGATGGCTTACTGGTGATTCTGGTGGCAGCTGAGAACATTTTGATTAAACTTCAAATTACATCATCACCTCATCTTATGTGTTATTTGCAGAACAGTATAACATATCACATATGACATGGAGTTCTACATTGTTATCCAATATCTTGTATTGATGACGGACGAATAAAAATATATTTCAGTCGCTCCATTTCTTTTTGCAGCGGGTTCTAGATGCAAAATGTGTTGTGTTAGTGGCACTCTTTGTGGTCAACTTTGGCTGCATCCTGAGCTTTGAAAATGAATTTAACCACCTACTCCCTTAAATGTTCCTTTTTGGGGAAGTTAAACAACTGCTGTAAAGTGCATTTGAAGCAAAAACACAGTAACAAGCCCTTTTTGCTTACCAGTAACTTGCTAGCTATCTGACCTGTTGCCCCCCTCCTGTTGCCCCCTCTGACCTGTTGCCCCCTGCCCCCTTTGTTATTGTAAAATAAATCACAGTGTTCTATCGTGTGTGTAACGATGCCCCCACCCCCTCCCAAAAACAACCTTACAAAACAGGTTTGCAGTTTTGAAACTGCGGTAAAAGTACAGTAACTGCAGTTGACTGTGGTATTTTGGACGCAGTAAATGCAAAACAACTGCAGTGTACACTCTAACTTCAGTTACACTGCAAAATTACTGCAGTAAAAAAATCTGTGTTATTTTGGACACAGTTATACTGCAGTTATACTGTGTACTGCAGTTATACTGCACTTTGACTGCAATATTTTTTCGTAAAGGCAGTGTTTGTTGTTGTTGTAATATCCCAAACAGATGTGTCAGTTTCCCCCTTTACAGATTTCAACGTTAAGGAGGCTACTTGCAAATGTATTTTTAGTAAAAAAAATACAAAATAAATAAAAAGAATTCAGCACCAGTATTTTGTAGTTTATTTTGAATCATTGGTCTTTCTTTTTTTATATGTTTTTTATTATTATTTTGAAAATGTATATAGACTGGCATTTTCTAACTTTTTTCACTCTTTCTTTCAGTCCCTCCAAACAGGGTTGCCAAGTCTGCAGTTTCCTTCCAAATTGGTCTACTTTGAATGTGGATTTCCTGACAAATTGGTGGCCGCCATATCAAAATCGAATCTTATTTGTTACATGCGCCGAATACAACAGGTGTAGACCTTATCGTGAAATACTTACTTACAAGCCCTTAACCAACAATGCAGTTAAGAAAATAGAGTTAATTACAAATTGACTAAATAAACAAAATATGTATTGTTTTTATAAATAAATGTAACACAATAAAATAACAATAATGAGGCTATATGCAGGGGGTACCGGTTCTGAGTCAATGCACTGGGGGTACAGGTTAGTCAAGGTTATTTATACATGTAGGTAGGGGTAAAGTGACTGCGTAAAAAATAAACAGCAAGTAGCAGCAGTGTAAAAACAATGGGATCAATGCAAATAATCTGGGACATCAGTATATTTGTCAATGGAACCTTCTTGACCAACAGGGCGTGTACAGTGAGGGAAAAAAAGTATTTGATCCCCTGCTGATTTTGTACGTTTGCCCACTGACAAATAAATGATCAGTCTATAATTTTTATGGTAGGTTTATTTGAACAGTGAGAGACAGAATAACAACAACAAAAATCCAGAAAAATGCATGTGAAAAATGTTATACATTAATTTTAATGAGGGAAATAAGTATTTGATCCCCTCTCAATCAGAAAGATTTCTGGCTCCCAGGTGTCTTTTATATAGGTAACGAGCTGAGATTAGGAGCACACTCTTAAAGGGAGTGTTCCTAATCTCAGTTTGTTACCTGTATAAAAGACACCTCTCCACAGAAGCAATCAATCAATCAGATTCCAAACTCTCCACCATGGCCAAGACCAAAGAGCTCTCCAAGGATGTCAGTGACAAATAATCTGATTGTAGACCTATACAAGGCTGGAATGGGCTACAAGACCATCGCCAAGCAGCTTGGTGAGAAGGTGACAACAGTTGGTGCGATTATTCGCAAATGGAAGAAACACAAAATAACTGTCAATCTCCCTCGGCCTGGGGCTCCATGCAAGATCTCACCTCGTGGAGTTGCAATGATCATGAGAACGGTGAGGAATCAGCCCAGAACTACACGGGAGGATCTTGTCAATAATCTCAAGGCAGCTGGGACCATGGTCACCAAGAAAACAATTGGTAACACACTACGCCGTGAAGGACTGAAATCCTGCAGCGCCCGCAAGGTCCCCTGCTCAAGAAAGCACATATACATGCCCGTCTGAAGTTTGCCAATGAACATCTGAATGATTCAGAGGACAACTGGGGGAAAGTGTTGTGGTCAGATGAGACCAAAATGGAGCTCTTTGGCATAAACTCAACTCGCCGTGTTTGGAGGAGGAGGAATGCTGCCTATGACCCCAAGAAAACCATCCCCACCGTCAAACATGGAGGTGGAAACATAATGCTTTGGGAGTGTTTTTCTACTAAGGGGACAGGACAACTTCACCGCATCAAAGGGACGATGGACGGGGCCGTGTACCGTCAAATCTTGGGTGAGAACCTCCTTCCCTCAGCCAGGGCATTGAAATGGGTCATGGATGGGAATTCCAGCATGACAATGACCCAAAACACATGGCCAAGGCAACAAAGGAGTGGCTCAAGAAGAAGCACATTAAGGTCCTGGAGTGGCCTAGCCAGTCTCCAGACCTTAATCCCATAGAAAATCTGTGGAGGGAGCTGAAGGTTTGAGTTGCCAAACGTCAGCCTCGAAACCTTAATGACTTGGAAAAGATCTGCAAAGAGGAGTGGGACAAAATCCCTCCTGAGATGTGTGCAAACCTGGTGGCCAACTACAAGAAACGTCTGACCTCTGTGATTGCCAACAAGGGTTTTGCCACCAAGTCTTAAGTCATGTTTTGAAGAGGGGTCAAATACTTATTTCCCTCATTAAAATGCAAATCAATTTATAACATTTTTCACGTGCGTTTTTCTGGATTTTTTTGTTGTTATTCTGTCTCTCACTGTTCAATTAAACCTACCATTAAAATTCTAAACTGATAATTTCTTTGTCAGTGGGCAAACGTACAAAATCAGCAGGGGATCAAATACTTTTTTCCCTCACTGTATTAGTGCAAAGTCAATTACAATGCCTCTGAGCTACACTCCAGCAATGTCATGTTGGGAATTAAAGGTAACTCTTTCGTAGTCTTTGAAGTCTGAAATTAGGTCTAAGACCCTGATTGAATACTTTGAAAATATATCCTCTCTTTCCCCCTACCTTGACGTAATGACTGATCTGACACGGTTGGGTAGGTTAAAACATGAGTTCCTCATTACAGCTTTTACCAATCCAATAACATCTGCTGAAGGGAGAAAGGAATGGATGCCATTTATGAGTTGCTAATTTGTAGTTGCTCTCTGATATTACTCTTATGTATTCAGTTCTCAGACGAGTGAGGGCAGCAAGTAGGATGTAGGAGATGACGGTAAAGCTAACAAATTGGTACACAAATGGTCATGTGAATCTAAACGCTTTACTTTAAAATCAAATAAATGAATCTCTCTCTCTCTCATTCCTAGTTATCATTTCTCTTCCATTTCCTAATTTTAAACGCTTTCAAAGTGACTGCATTTGAACTCCCCTTCAGAAGATAGTGGAGCATATGAGATGAAATATTTCGTTCTGCCCCTGAACAGGCAGTTAACCCAGTGTTCCTAGGCCGTCATTGAAAATAAGAATTTGTTCTTAACTGACTTGCCTAGTAAAATAAAGGTAAAGAAATCTAGGAATAAAGTGACAGATAGTAAACAGTAGCAGCAGAATATGTGATGAGTCCAAAACAGTTTGTACAAAAAGGGTCAATACAGATGGGTAGCTATTTGGTTAACTATTTAACTAACTATTTAGCAGTCGTATGGCTTGGGGGGTAAAAGCTGTTCAGGGTCCTGTTTGTTTCAGACTTGGTGCATCGGCACCAGAGAGAACAGTCTATGACTTGGGTGGCTGGGGTCTTTGACCATTTTTTAGGGCCTTCCTCTGACACCGCCTGGTATGATGGCGTCGGAGAGGATGGCTGCCGTTTTATTGTCTCTTAACCAACCATGCTATTTTGTTTGTTTTTTCGCATTGTTTGTAACTTATTTTGTACATAATGTTGCTGCTACCGTCTCCTATGACTAAAAGGAGCTTCTGGACATCAGAACAGCGATTACTCACCTCGAATTGGACTAATCATTTTTCTTTAATGAGTAGGACGGGAAGGATATACTCCAAACACCCGAACAGGCCTTCATTCGCAGGAGAAAATAACTGAGATTTTGCGGAAGGAGACTGTGGTGCCTTGTAAGGATCAGGCGACGAGTGGCTAATCTGCCTTTGCTATCTGCACTGTTAGCCAATGTTCAATCGCTGGAAAATAAATGGGACGAACTAAGAGCATGTATATCCTACCAACGGGACATTAAAAACTGTAATATCTCATGTTTCACCGAGTCGTGGCTGAACGATGACATTAATAACTTACAGCTGGCTCTATCTCTATCGGCAGGATAGAACAGCAGCCTCTGGTGGCGGCCTATGTATATTTGTAAACAACAGCTGGTACACGATATCTAAGGATGTCTCAAGGTTTTGGTCGCCTAAGGTAGATTATCTCATGATACGCCTACAGCGTACCACACTATCTACCTAGAGAGTTTTCATCTGTATGTTTTCACCGATGCTGGCACTAAGACCGCACTCAATGAGCTGTATACCGCCATAAGCAAACAGGAAAACGCTCATCCAGAGGCGGCGCTCTTAGTGGCCGCGGACCTTTAATGCAGGGAAACTTAAATCAGTTTTACCTCATTTCAGCATGTTAAATGTGCAACCAGAGGGGAAAACACTCTAGACCACCTTTACTCCACACACAGAGACGCATACAAAGCTCTCCCTTGCCCTCCATTTGGCAAATCTGACCATAATTCTATCCTACTGATTCCTGATTAAAACCAAAAATTAAAGCAGGAAGCACCAATGAAGTGGTCAGATGAAGCAGACAGGACTGTTTTGCTAGCACAGACTGGAATATGTTCCGGGATTCTTCTGACGGCATTGAGGAGGACACCACATCAGTCACTGCCTTCATCAATAAGTGCATCGATGACATCGTCCCCACAGTGACCGTACGTACATACCCCAATCAGAAGCCATGGATTACAGGCAACATCCTCACTGAGCTAAAGGGTAGAGCTTCCGCTTTCAAGGACTCTAACCCGGAAGCTTATAAGAAATCCCGCTGTGCCTTCCGATGAACCATCAAACAGGCAAAGAGTCAATACAGGACTAAAATCGAATCGTAATACACCGGCTCTGATGCTCATTGGATGTGGCAAGGCTTGTAAACTATTACAAACTACAAAGAGAAGCACAGCCGAGAGCTGCCCAGTGACTACCAGACGAGCTAAATAACTTCTATGTTCGCTTCGAGGCAAGTAACACAAACATGCATGAGAGCATCAGCTGTTCCGGACAATAATTACGCTCTCCAAAGACGATGTGAGTAAGACCTTTAAACAGGTCAACATTCACAAGGCTCCAAAGCCAGACAGATTGCCAGGGCGTGTACTCCGAGCATGCAGTTACCAACTGGAAAGTGTCTTCACTGACATTTTCAACCTCTCCCTGTCGGTCTGTAATACCAATACCAAGCAGACCACCATCCCTGTGCCGAAGAACACTAAGGTAATCTGCCTAAATGGCTACCGCCCGGTTTTGAGTAAAAAAAGCATAATGTATGGATTATTTTGACTATAACAAATACTCAGATAAAACATATTGTGCTATTTATCACAGACTACTTTGTGTCAAAAAACTCACATACAGTATATCGTTTGGTTATTGTGCTGCCACAGAATGAATTGTGAGCAAGGCCTCAAAAAAGCTATATATACCAGAAAAGCTCTATATATTATTGAAACAATGTTGCGATTGTTTGTGAGAATGCCAACAGGTGTGGTTCCCGTGGGGGAAAGATTGTATTGGGGAAAGGTTCCCGTGGGGGTTGCCATGGAAGCCAAGAAGGGGAGTGAGGTGTGTGTGTGCTCAAACACACATGCATGTGGGGGTCTGGGAGAGGAAGTGTGTCAATCTGATGAAAGGGCATGTGCCTGAACTCAATTTTATACACTAATTGTAGTCCCACCCATTGATTTCTAATGACTGGTAATTTTTGACCGGGAACACTACAGGTGTACAAAAGTTAAATAAAACACCCCAAATTTTATGAAAATCATCAAAATGTATGTTGTGTGTTCAGATGCCCTGTGTGGACAAAGTCATGGAACCTTATGACAATCAGATTAAATGAACTACATTTTTCAGAGAGAGAACTTGTAAATCGGTCCAATTCAACCGGAACAAAGCAGGAGGGTTAAATGTGATAGGAAAGCATTCAACAGGAAAGTGCGATTATTGCCAGGAAACAGACCGTGGAGCATGTATTGCTACAGCGTGGGCAGTATCAAAGGGAAAGAGAGAGGTTGAGATCTAGTATGAGGGAGAAGGGGATACAGTAAATTCGTTTATTGAGTAGAACATCATCAGATATAGTCTCAAATATTGAGGGATCATTTAGTTTCTCCCTGTCTCTGGCCCACACCCCAGTACCGTAGGTGGCGGTAATGCACCATAACGTTGGATGCGAACCGCCGATAAACCCCCCTGAAGAAGAAGATGAAGTGACGTCCACGGAACCACGTTTTACCTCTTTCCTGACGCCAGTGCCTGAAAGAGGCTTTGCACTCTGCTGGCTGTACCCGTACAATTGCAAAGGTGGATTAGAAATCATTCCCCAGTGATCAGACACACAACATCAAATTTTCCTGGACATAGGTGAGTCCCTGGTAATGATTAGTTGGAGCTGTGTTGAATGGACATTTGCTGGTAAAGGTTTCGTCTAGGCATGTCTGGGCCTAGTAGTAGTGCGTCAGCAGCACACTAGCTCCGGCTCGTCGGGTTCGCCTTGAAACGGAAGCGTTCCCTGTTTATTTGGTCTTGTTCGATAGCTATACCCGTTACAATTTCACCGTGCGAGGAATATGTGAAACCAAACGGTCAGTTGACTTGCTAACTAGTTTCTGAATGAACTAATAGGCAACCTTACTCCGCCAATAGTTGATGATCGTGCCCAGAGCCATGGATGTATAGCCTACTACATGTTCTTACACCCGTTAATGTGATTTAACCGACGGTTTGGTTTCCATTACTGCTGGGAGTTTGCCGAGAGGTTTGCCGATCCAAAACTTCGCCAGATATTTCTTTTCAACAAACCTGGTATTTTTCTACTATCTTAGTTCTCGATTCGGCTAAACGTTTCTTCTAAAATGTCCGGCTGCAGATTGCACTTTGGAATTTAGAGAATATTATAAAAATTCATGTTTTGCTCCATGAAGTAATCTAACAATGTGTACGCCGCCATATTGTCTATTTCAAATCTAATCCGAAGATTCTCTATTGACAAGATATTCGAGTGATAGCTCTAACAATGGAAATGCATGTCCTCAAAGATGGAAGGCATACAGGAGGAGGCGAGTTCAGTTGGGACCATTCTGGCCAATGAGAGGGCAGGTACGTGTGATCAAGGCCATCTCCATTTAGAAGTAGTGAATTTTCTTCATTGGCTGTTTTGATCCAGCCTCATAGGTATCCCCAACGAGTTGACTATTTTTAAAATGGTGGAAGCCCCCAATTGCCTAGTCCATTCTAAAACGGGTTATGTCCGTGAGTACTCTCTCTATTTTTGACTTAGATACCAGGTTTAGAATCATGATCCTCCATGCCAAAAAAAATGATGCGTATATTAGCTAAAGTCACAGAATAACCACTGGGCTTAATTTTTTTTAAACATTGAACATGTTAACTGGTAGAGCAAACAAAACAAATTCTATACTGAACAGAAATATCAACGCACCAATTTTAGATTTTACTGATTTACGGTTAATAAAAGGACATCAGTCAATTTGAAATACATTTATTAGGCCCTAATCTATGGATTTTACAGACATGCATATGTTGGTCACAGATACCTTAAAAAAAGCTAGGGGCGTGGACCAGAAAACCAGTCACAATCTGGTGTGACCAGCATTTGCCTCAAGCAGTAGGACACATCTCCTTTGCATAGAGTTGATTAGGTTGTTTATTTTGGCCTGTGGGATGTTGTTCCACTCTTCAATGGCTGTGCGAAGTTGCTGGATATGGGCAGGAACTGGACCACGCTGTCGTACATGCCGATCCAGAGCACCTCCAAACATGCTCAATGGATGACATGTCTGGTGAGTATGTAGGCAATGGAAGAACAGGGATATTTTCAGCGTCCAGGAATTGTGTACAGATCCTTGCGACGTGGGGCTGTGCGTTAACATGTTGAAACATGAAGTGATGGTGGCGGATGAATGGCACTAAAATGGCCCTCATGATCTCACCACGGTATCTCTGTGCATTCAAATTGCCATCAGTAAAATGCAATTGTGTTTGTTGTCCGTAGCTTATGCCTGCCCATACCATAACCTTAATGCCACCATGGGGCACTCTGTTCACAACGTTGACATCGGCAAACCACACAACGCCATAAACGTTGTCTGCGATTGTGAGACTGGTTGGACATACTGCCAAATTCACAAAAATGACGTTTGAGGCAGCTTATGGTAGAGAAATGAACATTTAACTCTCTGGCAAAAGCTCTGGTGGACATTCCTGCAGTCAGCATGCCGATTGCACGCACCCTCAACTTGAGACATCTGTGGCGTTGTTACAAAAAATGCACTATTTAGTGACCTTACATTGCCCCCTGCACAAGGTGCACCTGTGATCATGCATTTTAATCAGCTTCTTGATATGCCGCTCCTGTCAGGTGGAAGGATTATCTTAGCAAAAGAGAAATGCTCACTAACAGGGACGTAAGCAGATTTTAGAGAAATATGCTTTTTGTGAGTATGGAACATTTTGGGGATATTTTATTTCAGCTCATGAAACATGGGACTAACACTTTACATGTTGCGTTTATATTTTTGTAAAGTGTATTACATTTATTCCAAAAAATAAAACTCCACGTTAAATATCAGGAGAATACATACATTTTCCTTATGCAAAACAATCTGAGACTCGCAGCTCGCACTGTCAGCTGCATGCACAAGTAGCCTGGCTAGCTACTGCCCCCTAAAGAAAGAATCAGACAAATTACTAGACGGACTCAATCCTCTCAATTTGAATATGACTTCAGACACGTTTGACAGAAGTACCGAAAGATACAAATCTAGTACCAAGCCATTTTTCGTCCTTTAGTATCGGAAAAGTACTCAAGTTTTGGTATACCGTGCAACAAGAATATGACAAGCATTATTCCTATATGAAGTATATTTTTCAAAGTTGCCCTACCAAATGCTTTGCTTACCGGTAGCTAATATTAGTGTTAGCATGCTAGCTTGTCAGCCATTTGTACCACTTTGTCAGATAGCTAGCTAGCCGCTCTGACCACAAGATTGGCCTATCAGTTATTTTGCCAGGGAGGATATTCCGTCTTTTTGATTATGACTTGTACATCAATCAGACATAGCTTGCTTCCTAGCGAGCTAGCTTACATTAACTAGCTGTTGTTCACAGGGCAAGTGTTAGCTAAATTGTTAGCTAACTAGCTATTAGTCTTATGCCATGAGACCAACTTTAACATCTACTGGCCAGCAATCTAGCTAGCCAACTGCATCAATTCAATAATGATGATGTGGGGGATTTCTGCCAATCTTTCTGGTTCAACTGGTACGTGTTAGCTTTCCAGTTGCATGTAGGCCTACATCTGACATGGAATTTCTACAGATTAGTACAGTATGTGGTCAGGGAAGTGGATTCTAGAATAGTAAAACAAAATAAAATGTTATCTGTAATTTCATATTTCTCCTTCACACCAGATGTTTGAACCTCATTGTAAGATATCATGATTCCACTTCCACAGATTGACGGCAGCCTTCAGCAATGTCACGTTTCTTTGCCACCGGGTCCGACAGCGAGTCGGAATCCTCCTCGTCGGCTGACGAGATCACCCCTAAAGCACCTGGAACTACTTTCACTAAGCAGTCAGTACTACTTTATCTCACCAAAACCTCAGTCACACTAACTTTTGTTTCTACAGCTCTCTCACTTTTCCACATTTGGTCCCTGTAGGTCATTGCTCCTTAGTGACGATGAGGAGGACACCAAGAGAGTGGTGCGCAGTGCCAAGGACAAGAGGTCAGGCATTTACTCTACTTCATGATCACAAGAACCATCTTAGCCTTGTCCCTGATCTAGTTGTGCTGTACAGCCAACTCCTATGGTACTTGTTATGCCGTTTGGCTAACAACCATCATAGGAGTTGGCAATACAGCACAGGCATAACTAGGGTTGCAAAGGGTCAGAAACTTTCTTGGACATTTTCAGACATTTTGGGAAGTTATTTAACCAGGTAGGCCAGTTGAGAACAAGTTCTCATTTACAACTGCGACCTGGCCAAGATAAAGCAAAGCAGTGCGACACAAACAAAAACACAGAGTTACACATGGAATAATAATTCCATGTGTTCCACATGAAATAATTCCCACAAAGTTTCCACCTCTGAATATTCCCCAAAATGTGCAACCCTAGGCATAACTGATCTCGGACCAGGCTACCACCCAGAGGAGTTGGCTGTACAGCATAAACATACAGTACCAGTCAAAAGTTTGGACACCTACTTATGCCAGGGTTTTTCTTTATTTTTACTGTTTTCTACATTGTAGATTAATTAAATATCTCACATGGAATCATGTAGTATCCAAAAAAGTGTTAAACAAACCCAAAAATGTTTTATATTTGAGATTCTTCAAAGTAGCCACCCTTTGTCTTGATGACAGCTTTGCACACTCTTGGCATTCTCTCAACCAGCTTCATGAGGTAGTCACCTGGAATGCATTTCAATTAACTGGTGTGCCTTGTTAAAGTTAATTTGTGGGATTTCTTTACTTAATGTGTTTGTGCCAAGCAGTTGTGTTGTGTTGTGACGAGGTAGGGGTGGTATACAGAAGATGGCCCTATTTGGTTAAAGACCAAGTCCATGTTATGTCAAGAACAGCTCAAATAATCATAGAGAAATGACAGTCCGTCATTACTTTAAGACATGAAGGTCAGTCAATGCGGAACATTTTAAGAACTTTGATTTATTTAGAATTCAAGGCACACTTAACCAGCATGGCTACCGCAGCGATATCCCATTTGGTTTGCGCTTAGCCCCACTATAATTTGTTTTGCTGTCTTTACTATTATTCTACAATGTAAAAAATAAAAACCCCTGAATGAGTAGGTGTGTCCTAACTTCTGACTGGTACTGTATCTGGGACCAGACTAGTGTCCCTTGACTGGACTGCCTCAGACAGTATGTGATAGTATGCCTGCGCTGGACTATGCCATCTAACCAATTCTTCTATCCCAGATTTGAGGAGCTGACAAACCTGATCAAGACGATCCGCAACGCCATGAAGATCCGAGACATGTCCAAGTGTCTGGAGGAGTTTGAGCAGCTATGTCGAGCGTTCCTCAAAAGCAAGACTATAGTGGACAAGGAAGGCGTGCCCCCCTTCTACATCCGTCTTCTGGCCGACCTGGAAGACTATTTGAATCAGGTAAACCTCCACAGTTCACACGCTCGAACGTCAGCCTGTTACATCTTGGGACTGTAAGGTTCTAGCGCAAAGCATATTTCTGAGATATTGAGCATCTGTTTTCAGAGCTCAGAATTGTTTTGTTGTGGATTTTTCTTTCATAACCCATTAAGGGTCTCGCCTGAAAGGTACCTAAAGTGTGGAGTATCAAAATCCTGAGACATTTTGTAAATATATTTTTATAGGGGGGTGCAACTAGGGCTGTGGTGGTCACAAAATCATCAGCCGGTGATTGTCAAACAAATAACTCGGTCTCACGGGAGTTTACGTTAATTAACAAACACATTTAGGATCTCCTGATCTTCCACACACAGCCTACGAGCCATCGATGCAGATCTTTGGAACATCTACATTTTAAAAAGTCTAAATCCATATATTATAGCCTACACCTTCACAATAAATCCATTATTTAATATAGACAAGTCTAAAGAAGCATAATATGAAGAAAATGTAGTCTATTTCAGAAGAACAGAATAACATACTGAATAGCATACTGTGAGTTGTCCTTATGTTAGTTCCTGATCTGGCTTCTAAATGTCTGTGGGCTTCACTAGTTCATTTAACAGACAAGATTTGCTTAGATATCGGTTACATTTTATAGTATGAAGAATACAATTGAACAAAACTGAATGAAATGATATTTTGGGGGTGCGCATATTCTATGTTGAGCGGTTAACAAAGTAATAGGTACTCCTATATGCTTAATTTAGAGTTTATGTAACTTTGCTTGTTGTGATACAAACGTTGGGCTAGATGTTTTGACTTTGAATACATTGTTAGGCTGCATGATGCGACTTGAAAAAAGTCACTTGAAAGGCATGAGCTCTGCTTTGTTTTTTGTGCAGGCTGTACACACTTCTCAGTCTCTCATTCAGAATTTGACAAGCACTTGATGCTTTGTATTTCACAGTGGCATCCCCTTTTGTGTGGCCATAATGCACCCTAAAAAAAGTGCTTGTCAAATTCTGCCCCTTGGCCCGGAGTGCTGCGCGGTGCCCTTGGCCCGGAGTGCTGCGCTAAAAGAGAATTCGATAGGAGGATGAATAGAATGAATCCTTCATTCTGAGAAAATAAACATTTATTTTGGATACAGCCAAGGGTGTTCGAACACATCAGGTGGTGGTGGTAAAGCGATGTCGGACGTGCTTGTGCGATTTCGGACACACTTGGGCAAAATGCTGCTGAGTAGATTACTTTTTGCAAGTGACAGGCTCCCGGTGGGTGGAGTTTACACTTTAGAACCCTTGGATTTGCCCAAACTGATGAGGATTGGATCAACTCTGTATGTCGTCGCCTGCTGCCTAGCAAAATAAATCCACCCATGAGTGTGCCGACTCGCCGGCGTTGCTTGCATCTTTTTTCCAACCGTTTTTTTTCTTCGAGCTTCAGATTGATTTTGTAGTGCGTAATGAAGGTGTCAGGGGAAATGTATCGGAGTAAAAGTATACTTTTCATTTTATGTAGTGAAGTAAAAAAACTAAGTATTTGTACTTTTACTTTACACAACTGCTCTATACTCATTGTAAAGTGGATTAATGTGCTTGATTTAAAGAAGTTATTTGACTACTTTAGTTGTGATACAGACCTCATCAAAACGTATAGGCCTATGGGCTAGGCTTCATGACGTGTGTGACCTATGATTAAATAAAATGCAAAAAATGGGCAGTGCTTTATGCTGGGCATCATTCACAAGTGATGGGTTAATATTGTCACCCTTCAGACGATTCTTGATTTAATCTGGTCTTTACATATAATATATTTGTGAAATTTGTTTTTATTTAGAATGGACCATTATCATGCACCTTTCTCAAACCGGGGGCAGTGGGAAAAATACATGTCATCTATGCACTTAAATAGTGAATGGAGGCTTTTCCCGTGGTTCATTTTCATGCCAGTCAGGTAGGCTATACTCCTGTTGTAAAGATAAGCAATGTGCTTAATATTACGAAAGTTGAGAAATAAATATAGTAGGCCTGGCCTATAAAAAGATGATTGGATCCTATTTTTAAGAGGCCATCACTCTGTTTTCTCTGGCAATTGCATAGCCTATAGAAACGTTGCGCAACATGAGCGCATGGGCTCGCATGAAGTGTTTGTTTTGCAACTGCCTGCTGAATACCAGGCAGTTAAGCTAGTTTGGTAGGCTACTAATGACCATCAGAACTTGGATAAGCCTAATTACCCTGACTAAACGGTCACGTGGAATTTGACTGCCTTCATGACTCGTGACTGCCGGTGTGCCGGTAATACGGTCACCACTACAGCCCTAGGTGTAACCGCAGATAGAACCTTATGGCTTTCAAATGTCAATCTGGGTTCAGCCATAAAGTTCTGACACTTCTGAATTTGTTTTCTTAAACTGAACATGTCTATCTATTAGAATACATAAATGATAGAATAACACTTTACCAAGATGGTCAGAACACATCGGCAAATACATTAGTAAATGTATTATGATCGTCAGACGAGTTCAAATGTATTTTTTTATGTACTTTTTCAAAAATCCAACTTCACAGATGTATGAAAACCCAGATCAATTGTTACTAACACATATTTTACAAAAATTACAGATAGAACCTTGTAGTCCCAAGTTCTTGATCTGTTGATGGGAGGTTATCCAAACTATGAATAATAGTTTCTCGATAGAAAGAGAAAAAAACATGAAAAAGTAATGTCCGGAACTCTGTGATTTATGAAGACTTAACACTATCCCTAAAGACGTGATGTTTGCCTACAGCTTTGGGAGGACAAAGAAGGCAAGAAGAAGATGAACAAGAACAACGCCAAAGCCCTCAGCACCCTGCGGCAGAAGATCCGCAAGTACAACCGGGATTACGAGACGGAAATCGCCAGCTATAAGGAGGTGAGGCTTTTCACTACGACAACACTGGATGGTAGATTCTTAAGAATACGTAAAAAAAAAAAACATTCAGTGCCTTTTAGAAAGCATTCACACCACTTTCTTCCATGTTTTGTGTTACAGCCTGAAGGAAAATTGTACTAAATTGAGGTTTTGTCACTGGCCTACACACAATAACCCATAATGTCAGATATGTATTTTAAAATGTTTAAAATGAATGAAAAGCGGTAATGTCATGAATGCAACAACGTTCTAGAACATTTATAAACTGGATTGTGTTTCGGAATTATATCAGTATAGACCTGGATAGCCTGCAGAGTTCTGTCATACTATCTCTACAGTAGATTGCAATTCCGCCCCCTTTAGCAGTTCTGTCTTGACGGAAAATGTTGTATTTGGGGGATGTAAATGTAAAATAAATTGGTGGCCTTCCTAAGCCAGGATTCCGACATGGCTAGGCAATCAGGGTTGGCGGAGTGTGCTAAAGCAGTGAGTAAGACACACTTAGGGAGGAGGCCTCTGATGTTAACATGCATGAACCCAAGGTTTTTACGGTTGCAGAATTCAGCAAATGAGAGCGCCTACGGACACACAGGGCCTGTGTTAACCAGAGGAGGAGTAGGATGAGGGTACGGCTAAAGGCTATAAGAACTGGTCGTCTAGTGTTTTGGGAACAGAATAAAAGGAGCAGATTTTGGTGCGTGGTGGAATAGATTCAGGGCGTAGTGGACAGACAAGGGTATGGTAGGGTGCGAGTACAGTGGGGGGTAAACCTAGGCATTGAGTGTTTTATTGAGAGAGGTTGCATCTCTGGAGGCACTAGTTAAGCTAGGTGTGGTTTCAGCATGTATGTGGGGTTGAACAAGGGGGCAATTTGAGGCATGTTGAGCAGGACTAGGGGCTCCGCAGTAAAATAAAACAATGAGAGCTGCCCTAAACAACAGTATACAATGCATATTGACATTAGAGAGAGGCATAAAGCAATCACAGGGGTTGATTGGGAGAGCTAAGATAACGAGTGAGACAACAACGGGTAAACAGCTAAGACAACAACAACAACGGGTAAATGGTGATAAATGGGCAGAGCGGGTCAGTTAGCTACACACAAGGGCCTGAGTTCGAGGCTGGGGCCGACAGATAGATAAAATGAAGAACCGTGTTAATGAACAGTCCAGCAGGCATCAGCTGTGTAGCTGAGTGATCATAGGGTCCAATGAGCAGCAATAGATGAAACCGGGAGCCGTTCGGTAGTCGGTTACTACTATTTAGTTGAGGTTTATGGTTTAGTTCATGTTTGTCCCAAATACAATGCTTTTAGTTTTAGGAATATTTAGGACTAACTTATTCCTTGCCTCCCACTCTGAAACCAACTGCAACTCTTTAAGTGTTGCAGTCATTTCAGTCGCTGTAGAAGCTGACATGTATAGTGCTGTCATCTGCATACATATACACTCTGGCTTTCCTCAAAGCCAGTGGCATGTCGTTAGTAAAGATTGAAAAAAAGTAATGGGCCTAGACTTCCATTAAAGAACACCCTCTGTGCTCTTTTAGACAGGTAACTCTTTTTCCACAATATAGCAAGGGGGTGTAAAGCCTTGCACATCTCCACAGCATGATGCTTCCACCACCATGCTTCACCGTAGGGATGGTGCCTGGTTTTCTCCAGACGTGGCGCTTGGAATTCAGGCCAAAGAGTTCAATCTTGGTTTCATCAGACCAGAGAATCTTGTTTCTCATGGTCTGAGAATCTTTAGGTGCCTTTTGGCAAACTCCAAGTGGCTGTCAAGTTGCATTTTTTTTTACTGAGGATTGGCTTCTGTCTGGCTACTCTACCACAAAGGCCTGATTGGTGGAGGGCTGCAGAGATTGTCCTTCTGGAAGGTTTTCCCATCTCCACAGGGGAACTCTGGAGCTCTGTCAAAGCAACCATTGGGTAATTGGTCACACCTCTGACCAAGGCCCTTCTCCCCCAATTGCTCTGCCGGGCAGTGTTAGGGTTTGTTCCTTGTGTCCTTATCAATCATTGGCTCATTGGTGAAATTAGCATTATGACAATATATTTAATTAAATCATTCAAAAACCTTTATTAATGCAATTGCAGACAAAAGTTGACAAACAGGAACATAGCACGCATGTTTCCGAGTAAGTTCTGCACTTTAGGGAAAGTCTAAGTTGCTTTTATCATGCTTGGAGCCAACCCTCTGTGATGTCACTGCGTTCGTTTATTACTATCTACTTATCAGACCAAGCCCATGCATCCACAGCTGCACAAACATATAGTTTGGTGTTATCTAAATGCTAGGCAATAAATGTCCACTCCCCAAAGTTGATTTATTGTGGAATGTCTTGACTAGTCTCATCTCCCCCACTCCTTTGCAAAGCTATGTCTCAGTCACACATTTCCCATAGGGCTTCTTTATAAGAAGCAGAGAGAGAGAACTAAAACAACTGTGGAACAATACTAAAACCTCTACAATTAATATATATTGTTAATCTGTAGTCTAGGAACCTATAAATGTAAGGAGGGAGGGGTCTTATAACCCCTCCCCTTCTATTAATATAACATAAGCATAATCAATTATTATAATACAGCCTTATCATGACCCCTAGGTGATCTTCTAACATTAGCCAGCTCTAGGAAGAGTCTTGGTGGTTCCAAACTTCTTCCATTTAAGAATGATGCAGGCAGTTATGTTCTTGGGGACCTTCAATGCTGCATACATTTTTTTGGTACCCTTCCCCAGATCTGTGCCTCGACACAATCCTGTCTCTGAGCTCTACGGACAATTCCTTTGATTTCATGGCTTGGTTTTTGCTCTGACACGCACTGTCAACTGTGGGATCTTATATAGACTGGCGTGTGCATTTCCAAATCATGTCCAGTCAATTGAATTTACCACAGGTGGACTCCAAGTTGTCGGATGCTCAATGGAAACTAGTATCGTAGCAAAGGGTCTGAATACTTATGTAAATGAGGTATTTTTGTATACATTTGAAAACATTCCTTAACTGTTATTGCTTCGTCATTATGGGGTATTGTGAGTAGATGAGGAAAAACATTCATCCATTTTAGAATAAGGCTGTAATGTAACAAAATGTGGAAAAAGTTCTGAATACTTTCCTTTAATGCACTGTAGGTGTTTAATGGCTTTTCATGACAATTATTCTGGGATACACTACGCAATCTGAAGTAACTCTTGCACTCATAAATTCAATCCGATATCCCCCTTGTGATTTCAACTTAATGACCCTTTCCCAAGATACTCCGAGCCAGGGTGAGACGTTTAGAACCTACTGTTGACATAATGCCGATCTTACTTTTCTCTCATTCAGAACCCAATGGCGTCAGCGGATGAGGAGGAGGAGGAGGAGGAGAAGGATGAGGTTGACTCAGGTGAGTTTCTTACCACACCTTTTCATTACACCTCGAGCTATGCCTACAGTAAATGCCAGTAATGGAAGACTCAAGTCTGCTTTTGTTAAAGCCAGAACCGACCGTAGCGCATGAGACTACCTCCAGTTTTGGTCTAATGAGGCAGCTTGATGTACTACTACACCCCCTGGACAGGACACAAATCTATTGCAAGGCCTTAAGGCGTCGGCATGCTTCTGTTCAGCTGGCGGCTAGGCGGTGTCGGCTAGGCGAACTGAATGAGTGTGCTCACATACTCCCTTAAGACATTCTCTTGAGAAACGAGAAAAAAGCTGCCATAGTACTTTGTCCATTTTAGAGAAGTTGTAGCCAGTATACATTTCCTCAAAAAAGATAACTCAATAAATATCATTCAGTTTTTAGTGAGGAGATCTTATTCGCGCAATTTTACATCTAAGATGTTTGTTGCAGTATTTCTCAATGGGGAAAAAAATTACATTAAAACGAGTAGTCTCTCATTGAATGACAACAAAGCCTTTACTGAAGACTCCCTACTGTTGACCAATCACTGACAAAGGGGCGTAAACATGGGCTACTGACAACTTGCCTCAAGAATTTTACTGATATCCAAAACAAACAGCGTCACAAAATGTTGTCATAATATATGCACAAACGCTTCCGAACTGTTTCGGCTGGGAAGCATGTGGACTACTTTACCCCCAATCATTTCCTTAATGCTGAGTGACGAGCAGAGCAGCATTGGGCCCATTTTTAGAGTGGAATGATTTGACTGGAGATCAAATCCCCAACTTTACCATCGCAATGCGCCATTGATACATAAATTATATAGACTAGCCTCTGTTTTAACTGCAGTTTTTTTCTGATCACCTTGGTGTCTGTAGGGTCGTCGTCAGATAGCGACGAAGTGCCTGGAGTTGCCAAGAGCTTCCTGAAGAAGAAACCAGCTGCCGAGGTGGCAGCGGCTCCGCCGGACCCCAGCAAGTTCCTGAAGGCAGCGGCGGTAAGATGGATGATGCCCTCAGTGGCTTTATTGCAGTGAGCAGTTATTGGCAAGCCCACTCACTTGAAAAAATAAATAAAATTGAGTGTAGTAAGCCAGAAATGTGACATTTCTCTATTTTGGCTGAGGGCTGCCTAATCGTAAAGCACTATCATTCTCCCTACCAAGCCTTCTCCCACCGACAGTCAATCTTTGTTATTGTCCACCATCACTTTAGTCTAACTTGTATGTGTGTGTAATGACTGTGTACATTGTCGTCTTCAACAGGACAAGGACGCTTCCAGCAGCAGTGATGAGGATGACGAAGAGTGGGACTCGGACACCGCAGAAAGCGGCAGCGGTAGTGAAGACGAAGAGGGCAAGAATGCCTCCATGGCCCAAATCTTCCTGAAGAAGTCAGTCCCTTTCCCTGTTCTTTTTACTACAACATCCTTTGTACCTCACGTGTTAGACTCAATCCACAATCTTTCTGTCTTATCACTGCCTGTGTAACTGAACATTTCTCTAATTCTAAACCTCCTGCCTCTTGCTTTCATTCAGTAGCTCTCACTCTGTAAAACTACGCTCTAGAGTAGAGGTCGGCAACAGATGGCATGCGGGATTTCATTTGGCCCCTCAGTCTTCTTAGTTAAGGGAGGAAAAAGATATGTTCTGGCCCTCTGACCTTCTGTTCCGGGAAGAAATCAGCCGACAACAGAATCTAGTTGCCTACCCCTGCTCTAGAGACGCTTGTCTCTGACTTTTTTTAAACACTGTCAGATCAGTTTTAGACACTGTCTGACTGCAATGTATTTACATCACCCCATTCTGTCTCGCCAGGCCCGGTAGTGAGGCAGAGCGACACACCAGCGAGAAGAAAAAGGAGGATAGGAAGAAGAGACACAAGCGGAAGGAGCGCCTGGAGGAAGAGGCAGAGGAAGAGGCCCAAGATGAGGGTGAAGGCGAATGGGAGAAGGTGAAGGGAGGAGTGCCCCTTGTCAAGGTGGGTGATCAAGTCGTGGCATGACAATACAAAGAGTATCCTCACTACACTTATCTGTATATATGTTTTGTGTTCATTAGGCACCAAATGTAAGAGAACTGATTGAAACGGAGAGGGACCACTTTGACTTTACCAACAAGAAACGCACATTTTCATTTTCCATTGCAATATGTTTTAAAGCATTTTCTGTTGCGTGTCCAAATGAACACGACCCAATGGTCCTATAGACTTTGGCCCGGAGACATAACGCTTCTGAGTAGTGCTACTAATCTAGGATCAAGTCTATAGATTGTAATGAATAGACAGAGGGGACCTGATCCTATATTAGCACTCCTACTCTGAGACTTTTTAAATTTTTTATATATAGACCCAAACCTGCCAGAGGATGTGTGTAGTGTGCTAATTGCTTCTCCCGACAGGAGAAGCTTAAGATGTTTGCCAAGGGAACAGAGATCAACACAACCGTTGTGGTAAAGAAACTCAATGAGATTCTGCAGGCCCGTGGAAAGAAGGGAACAGACAGGTATAACTCATTTGACCACATTTACATATGCTCTGTCCCAAAAGTAGCCCCTAGTCACTACTCGTTGTCCCTTTGTAGATCTGAAATCTAGCATGATGGAAACAATATGGTATCGGTTCTTCCTAAGGCTAGACAAAGTTTTAGCCTTTCACTGATATAGCACTTTGTCTACAAGGGGACATCCCGTGGGGTTTCTTTTGCGACCAGACAAAAAAATGTTGTTAAAGCCCTAGCCAATATGACCCCAACGCCTGAAAAGTCCCAGAACTAACCTAACGCTGTTCCTACACCCCTTGTTCTCTCTACCACCACCTCTACCTTCTGCTCTGTTCAGAGCTGCCCAGATTGAACTTCTCCACGCTCTGGCCAACATCTCCAACGAGAACAACCTGGGTGAGGGCATCCTGGTCAAGATCAAGTTCAACATCATCGCCTCCTTGTACGACTACAACCCCAACCTGGCCGCCTTCATGAAGGTCAGACTCAATGCTGTTAGATGATCATTTAAATGATGATCATGCTGTTAGATGATCATTCAATAATGGCTATTCCATACGTTTTTTATATTCCCCCAATAGTACAGGGAAAAAAGTGGTACAACTTGAACTTATTGGACAAGTTCAAGTTGTACCTTGCCCATTTTTAGAAATGTTTTCTCAGAATTGCATTTACAGTGCCTTGCAAAAGTATTCACCCCCCACTGTGTTTTTAACTATTTAATTTAAATAGATTTTTATTTGGATTTCATGTAATGGTCATAAACAAAATAGTCCAAATTGGTGAAGTGAAATGAAAAAAAATATTAACTGAAAAGTGGTGAGTGCATATGTATTCACCCCCTTTGTTATGAAGGCCCTAAATAAGATCTGGGGCAACCAATTACCTTCAGAAGTCACATAATTACTTAGATTGCACACAGGTGGACTTTATATAAGTGTCACATGATCTCAGTGTATATACACACCTGTTCTGAAAGGACCCAGAGTCTGCAACACCACTAAGGGGCACTACCAAGCAAGCGGCACCATGAAGACCAAGGAGCTCTCCAAACAGGTCAGGGACAAAGTTGTGGAGAAGTACAGATCAGGGTTTGGTTATAAAAAATATCAGACACTTTGAACATCCCACAGATCACCATTTAAATCCATTATTAAAATAGTTGAAGAATATGGCACCACAACAAACCTGCCAAGAGGGCAGCGCACCAAAACTCACAGACCAGGTGAAGGACGGCATTAATCAGAGAGGCAACAAAGATAACCCTGAAGGATCTGCAAAGCTCCACAGCGGAGATTGGAGTATCTGTCCATAGGACCACTTTTTAAGCCGTACACTCCACAGAGCTGGAGTGGCAGCATGCTGTGGGGATGTTTTTCATCCGCAGGGACTGGGAAACTGGTAAGGCCTAGTCAAAGCCCAGACCTCATACCACAGATTCCAAATTGGATTGACTTAAATATTGCTGTATACCAGCGGAACCCATCCAACTTAAAGGATCTGGAGCAGTTTTCCCTTGAAGAATGAGCAAAAATCCCAGTGGCTAGATGTGCCAAGCTGATAGAGACATTGACTTGCAGCTGTAATTGCTGCAAAAGGTGTCTCTACAAAGTATTAACTTTGGGGGTTGAATGGTTATGCACGCTCAAGTTTTCAGTTTTTTTGTCTTATTTCTTGTTTGTTTCACAGTAAAAAATATTTTGCGTCTTCAAAGTGGTAGGCATGTTGTGTGAATACTTTTTCACGAGCCACTGTATTCACTGTATTCAAGTACATTTACGTTTACAAGGAATTTGTCCTGGCAAAATGGTGCTGACAACCATAAACTCCTGTGAACAGCCTGGATTCTCCTGTATCCGTCCCTTAGTGTGACCCCAATTCCCACTAATATTCTCCTCATCCCCTTTACCTGTTCCGCATAACCCCTCTCCCAGGCTGACATGTGGAAGACTTGTCTGGACTGCATTGACGAGCTGCTGGACATCCTCTTTAACAACAACAACATATTTATCGGCGAGAACATCGCAGAGGACAGTGAGAACCTGGCCATAGCTGACTCTCAGGTAATTCTCTCACAAACTCTTAGTGAATGATTGGCTGATTTGAATTTCTAAGTGAATTATTGATTGGTTGGTTACATTTATTTGAACTACTCCAAACAAGAACTTCCCTCACAGGAAAATAAAGCTCTAATATACAATTTAAACATAAATGTAAACAATCAAGAAAAAGCAGTATGTACATTAGAAAAACCTTTCAAATATAACCATCTTTTATTTATTTCCATATTGATCCTTTTGGCAAGAATAGGCAGGCATGGCAAGAATGACAATACACTTCATGTGATAGGCTACAGTTTACAGTAGAAGTAGATAGTCCAACTGAAGTCCGTTTTTCCATCTTCATCAGCCATTCAGGGTGCGCGGCTGCATTCTGACCTTGGTGGAGAGGATGGATGAGGAATTCACCAAGATAATGCAGAACACTGACCCCCACTCTCAAGGTGAGGCCCATTTTTGGATCCACATCCCCCTTTTCACATTATATAGGTCACTTGTGCGTTTGTCAAGGACAAACTAAATTGATACTCAATCACTATAGACACGTATGAAGTAAAATTGTTGAGAGAGTAGACTGCAATAGAATCCCTATGAAAACCTGTATACCACACATTATTGGGATCACTTTTTCACCTATAAAAACCCCATACCCATAATTAGTGTTTCCTTACCACTGCGTTTTGATCTGATCATTCACTTGCAATCGTACATGATCATTCAATCACTCACTCTATCTTCCCCAGAGTATGTGGACAACCTGAAGGATGAGGGGCGTGTGTGCGGCATCATCGACCGCCTGCTGGGCTACCTGGAGACCAAGGGCAGCACGGAGGAGGTGTGCCGTGTCTACCTACGCCGCATCATGCACACCTACTATAAGTTTGACTACAAGGCTCACCGCCACGCACTGGGCCTCCAGGGAGAGACCAAGGTAAGGAAAATGACAAAAAATGAGACCACAACATAGACATGGAATGACATCCTTGTTATGGGTACATTAAATATGGCAGCCGGTCCACACATCCTAGAACTCTAATGGCAATGTCTGTTTTAGTAATTCTATTTCTATGGACCCCAAGGCTGCATCTCAATTGTTTAAAATTACTTCCACATCTCCTATTTCTCGTTTGAAATTTCAGGATAGGAGAGGTGTAAGCAATATGGCAGATACTCACTAGGAATTTGTGTAGAACAGTAGACTATTGAGGGTAGAGGTCGACCGATTATTGGAGGACCCCAAAAAAATCTGATACCGATTTGAATCGGCCGATTTCTTTTATTTTTATTATATATTTTTTTTAATATACATTTGTAATAATGACAATTACAACAACACTGAATGAACACTAACTTAGTATAATACATAAAAAAAACTACTTTAGTCTCAAATAATGTTCAATTTGGTTTAAATAATGCAAAAACAGTGTTGAAGAAAGTAAAAGTGAAGTATGTACCAAGTAAAAAAGCTAACGTTTAATTTCCTTGCTCAGAACATGAACATATGAAAGCTAATCTCAGCCTCTGACTGAGAGCTTTGTAGGTGTCTCTGTGTGTGGAGTAAAGGCGGTCTGGAGTTTTTAATAAAAAATGTTTGCACATATAACATGCTGATAGAAATTTGGTATAACTGATTTAAGTTTCCCTGCATTAAAGTCCCCGGCTACTAGGAGCACCGCCTCTGGATGAGCGTTTTCTTGTTTGCTTATGGCGGAATAGAGCTCATTCAATGCTGTCTTAGTGCCAGCCTCTGACTGTGGTGGTACGTAAACAGATATGAAAAATACAGCACTAGAGGTAGGTAGTGTGGTCTGCAGTTTATCATGAGGTTCTCTACCTCGGTCGAGGTAGAGAATCTCATGATAAACTGCAGACCACACTACCTACCTCTAGTGCTTCCTTAAATAGACTTCCGTAAATATCGTGCACCAGCTGTTATTTACAAAAATACATAGTCCACTGCCTTTTTTCTTACCAGACGCCGCTGTTCTAGCCTGCTGGTGCAGCGTATAACCAGCCAGCTGTATGTTGATATTGTCGTCGTTCAGCCAGGACTCCGTGAAGCATAAGATGTCACCGTTGGTAGTTTAATCTTCTCCGTAACTCGTTGATTTTATTGTCCGAAGATTGCACGTTTGCTAGAGGAATGGAAGGAAGTGGGGGTTTATTCGATCACCTACGAGTTCTCAGAAGGCAGCCTGCCCTCTGGCCCCTTTTTCTCTGCCTCCTCTTCGCCCAAATCACGGGGATCTGGGCCTGTTCCCGAAAAAGCAGTATATCGTTCGCGTCGGCCTCGTCAGACTCGTTAAAGAAAAAAAAGGATTCTGCCAGTCCGTGGTGAGTAATCGCAGTCCTGATGTCCAGAAGTTATTTTTGGTCATAAGAGACGGTAGGGGCAACATTATGTACAAAATAAGTACAAAAGTAAGTTACAAACAAAAAAAAACACAATCTGTTGGGGGGCACGTAAAATGTCTGCCATCTTTCATGTCATAATTATGTAAAATTCAGGTAAATTAATTACGGGATTTGTTAAGAAGAAAGGGTGTTCACACAGTACGCAACTACTGCATAAACTCTGACTGCTTGCACTGAACGCAAGACAAGTGATACAATTTCCCTAGTTAATATTGCCTGCTAACATAGTTAAAAAAAGTAAGTATGCAGGTTTAATTATGCTTCATTGAATTGATTTTAAATCATCACCCGTTTGGCGAAGTTGAAGTAGGCTGTGATTCGATGACAAATTAACAGGCACCGCATTGATTATATGCAACGCAGGACAAGCTAGTTAACCTAGTAATATCATCCACCATGTGTAGTTAACTAGTGATTATGTGAAGATAGTTTTTTTATAAGACCAGTTTAATGCTAGCTAGCAGCTTACCTTGGCTCCTTGCAGCCACAAGGTCCTTTTGATGCTGCACTCGCGTAACAGGTGGTCAGCCTGCCACGCAGGCTCTTCGTGGATTGCAATGTCATCGGCGTCCAAAAAGGCGGATTACCGATTTTGGTATGCAAACTTGAAATCGGCCGACCTCTGAGGGCCCCCTAAATAGTCAATTGAATGCTTTTCATGACTATGAAGTGTTAATTGGATACAAAATAATTATTATCCATGAGCTAATGTCATAACCCAACCTTGTACTCACCTCCCATTGAGTTATCACTCTGTCCCTCTCTACCTCCTCCCTAGTCTGAGCAGGATGCGGAGGAGAGCGAGGGTGAGGACAGCGCCTTCATCATGGACCGCCTGTGCAAGTTCATCTACGCCAAGGACCGCACGGACCGCATCCGCACGTGCGCCATCCTGTGCCACATTTACCACCACGCGCTGCACTCGCGTTGGTACCAGGCCCGTGACCTGATGCTCATGAGCCACCTGCAGGATAATATTCAGCACGCCGACCCACCTGTACAGGTATGAACACGTGAGTGTGGGGGCACAAAACACAGCACCCAGGATGTCAAGCTGTTCATACAAGCAGGGGTACCCTGCTGGGCAACGTCCGTAGGGGTGTAAAACTCACTTAACACATGCTTCGTTTTCTAAATGATGTCTGAGTGTTGGCGCGTGCCCCTGGCTACTCGTAAATAAAAAATGCAATGATGCCGTCTGGTTTGCTTAATATAAGGAATTTGAAAATATTTAGTATAAGTGTATTTTAGCGTTTGCATTTACTTTTGAGACTTAAGCATATTTAAAACCAAATACTTTGACTTTTACTGGGTGACCCACTTTATAAAAATGTATCTTTTATTTTACTCAAGGATGGGTACTTTTTCCAGCCTTGATCATCCGGCACGTTACAGGGCTCCCTTGGTGGCGCTGGTGCCACTAATATTTTCAGTTAGTGGCACCAACCCATGATTTGGTCACAACATTTTGCTGTGGTGTCACGCAATAGAAAACCTTTTCAATCATCTTATAAAGTCATATAACGTAATTCACAGTGCAACTAAGGTTGTATGATTCAAGGAATTGTTTATTATAACATGTCCAAACAGGAATGCATAATTCAATATATTTTGATGTGCAGCCTAAACTATTGATTGTCATACATTTTGGGTTGACAATTAGTCTGTTGCTATATTTACACTCCTAATTGGTCTCCAGAATTTCTGATTTCATTTTTTCATTGCACATTTGCGGTATACTAATATCCAAAAACATGTTTGTTTTATCATTGGAATGTGCTACAAAACGAGGCAACGATTCACTTTAGGACCATGCGGGCGTGTCCGAGCGGTCGGGAATACTGTTTGGAGTGTTTATCCGACTGGATACATGTTTTTATAAAATAATATGTCCCCCCCACTTCTAAAACCAAAGTTGCACCCCTGCTAATATCACATATGCTTTACTTTATTTTTTTTCTTCACCATTTAAGGAAGTGGAAATTCAACTCATTATCTAGATCACTAAATATAATAAACTGCTTCTTAGATTAATTACAACTAACAGTACATTTAATGTCCTAAAAACTTTGCCACGTACTACCCAAGGATGTCTTTTTAGGCCTATGCAATCATCAGGAATGGCCAATACGCGCTTTGCCCGATCCCGATCTCAAAGATCCATACCAGTTAATTTGTTCTAAAAACGGTGCTAAAACACTATTTAGAGTTGAGAAAATAAACAGAAACTCATGTAATACTTATATAAAGCTGAGACCTTCCTTTCCTCAACTGGCACAACAGTAGTTGCTTTCAAAACCGTTCTTTCTCGCAATTGCATTTTGAAATGTTGCGCAGTCAGAACACATTTACTTTCTCTGGCTACTTGAAGTGCTCAGGGGGGAGGGAGTGTGTCGCTCCTGCCAGCAAACAGGGGCAGGGCAAACACTTTAATTTTCAGGGATCAGGATATGCCTGCTTGACCAAATCAAGCTTTTAGCCACCCCAAAAACAGAAAGCATTGAGTAAAGTGATCAACTAGAATTCGCAGCTCGTACCGATGTGACCAAGAAAACAGTCTCACATTTTGACAAAATTATTGCACTCTGGGGCTCTGCACATAAAAAAACTGTACACACCCACCGACACAGACTGATAGAACTCTGTGTGTGTGACCATGTCTCCCCCCTCCAGATCTTGTACAACAGGACCATGGTGCAGCTGGGGATCTGTGCCTTCCGCCAGGGCATGATCAAGGACGCCCACAATGCCCTCCTGGACATCCAGTCGAGTGGCCGCGCCAAGGAACTGCTGGGCCAGGGTCTGCTCATGAGGAACATGCAGGAGAGGAATGCAGAACAGGAGAAGATCGAGAAGAGGCGACAGGTAAGCTACGGCTCGGCTAGGCTAAACTTAACTCAGCGGAAGAAACCACTGGTAGACTAAGGCTACGATAGGTTGAAGCCAGCAAGCAGAACAGTAAAGGATCGAAAACACACTACAGGTACCCTAGGCTAGTCAAACGCAGAAGAGACGATCGGTAGGCTAGGCTAAACCCAGCAGAACAGATGACAGGTAGGCTACGCTGAACCAAATCAAGCAAAAGACTATGCAAGTATGCTAGGCAAGGATAAACCCAGCCGAGCAGGAAACTAATGAGAAGAGACTACTTGTTGACCAATCTCGGCTAGACAGGTAGGCTATTCTAACCATGTGGGCTAGGCAAAACCCGACCACATCGGGGTCACCGACCTTTTCCGCGTAGGTTCCGAGCTGTAAAGCCTTTTTGTCTGGAAAGATTGAATAAAGATTTTGACGTTTGTTTAGGATGATATACTGGAGCCTGTTTTGACTATTGTACAGTATTACACTGATACATTACACTGACTGGGCGTGGTTTACATCGTGACATTGTTGTCCATCTTGTTCCAGGTGCCCTTCCATATGCACATCAACCTGGAGCTGCTGGAGTGCGTGTACCTGGTGTCTGCCATGCTGCTGGAGATCCCCTACATGGCGGCCCACGAGTTTGACGCCCGCCGCAGGATGATCAGCAAGCAGTTTCACCACCAGCTGAGGGTGGGCGAGAGGCAGCCCCTTCTCGGTACGTACAGTAGACTGGTGACAAAGCAGGGTTGTGTTCATTACGCACCAAATGGAAGAAAACCGACTGAAATGGAGAGGGACTACCTGGACCTTTCCAAAAAGAAACTCATTTTGTTTCTTAGAAAGTTTCCCATTACGTGCCCTATTGAACACAGCTTAGTTTAGGACTAAAAGGTGGGTCGACACATGTAACTCATGACTAAAAAAGAGACACAGGACTTAAGACACAGGGGCAAGAAATTTTGTTTTATTCTGATTGGCCTCAAATATCCAGTAATCCTGAGATGTCAACACAATGTACATTTAGAGATGTTGCGCTGACCGTATTACCGCCACACAGGCAGTCTTGACCGCAGTTACATTTCTGCCTCGTGCACAAATTCATGTTACTCCTATGAACCCAGAAAGTGAAATTCCTCTATTTAAAAAAGACCCAAGCAACTAATAATTACGCAAGCCTATCGATACACTTTCCTACTTCCTTCTCATTCATTGCAGTGCTGGTTGTAGCGCGAATGGAGGCCTACAATCCTGACTCAGTTACACGAGCTCTGTCAGGAGGAATGGGACAAAATTCACCCAACTTATTGTGGAAGGCTACACGAAATGTTTGACCCCAGTTAAACAATTTAAAGGCAATGCTACCGAATACAAATTGAGTGTATGTAAACATCTGACCCACTGGGAATGTGATGAAAGAAATACAAGCTTAAATAAATCCTTCTCTACTATTATTTCACGTTCTTAATATAGTGGTGATCCCAACTGACCTAAGACAGGACATATTTATTAGGATTAAATGTCAGGAATTGTGATAAACTGAGTTTAAATGTATTTGTCTAAGGTGTATGAAAACTTCCAACTTCAACTGTATCTATATACAATCCTGTGTGAAGGTATAGTTTTTTTAATGGTTGCCACTAAAAAGAGGAAGATCCCACCTGCTACTAGGCAATATTTATTTCTCAGCTGCGCTGCTATAAAACCAGAGTTTATCCGTCTTGAAACGAATTGCTGGAAAGTGTCCTCCATTCGCTGTTCAAGTGCATACGGAAGACGTCTTTTTCCCCCTGCCCCTGTTCCTGCCCATTTGATTATGCGCCATTCTAAATCAAATACATTTTACATATTAGTAAAGACAAGAATACATTGAGAATAGTCTGATGGGTGAAAATATGATCACTTGATGAGAGAACAGCATGTGCAGCCTGAGGCAAGGAACAGAGCACTACCTTTTTTTGCAACTTTTTCAAATAGTCAATAGCCTACAGTCGCATCATGCAGCCCATATGTTTTGATTTCTAAGACATTCTAAGGTTTGTGTAATTCACAACTAAATTAGCCAAATAATTCAATCTAGCGTATAGAACCTGTTTCAAATGATCACTTTTACGCTCAACATGGGCTCTTCATATGCACACTCGCTCCGGAATGGGAAAAATGTTCTATTTTATTTTCCGCTAAGTTCAATTATATTCTAAGCATATGGAATAAAATAATGGCAGTTTATACAGTTTTAAACATTACAATATATTCACAGATTTCAGAACACACTGTGCCCTCTGGCCCCTACTCCACCACCAACACATCTACAGTACTCAATCCATGTGTATGTATAGTGTGTGTGTGTATGCATGTGTCTGCCAATGTTTGTTGCTTCACAGTCCCCGCTGTTCCATAAGTTGTTGTTTTTTTAATCTAATTTTACTGCGTGCGTCAGTTACTTGATGTGGAATAGAGTTCCATGTAGTCATGGCTCGATGTAGTACTGTGTTGACATCCCCAGGAAGTAAATTAGTTAATACACCAATAAGAAAGAGTTCCAAACCTCTCTGCCAATAACTAGTTTTCAGTTTTCCCCTCTCCTCTCAGACAATACTAGCAAAATTCTTGCTTGAGAAATTGCTGTTTCCCCCCCCAAAAAAAATTAAACATCCTTTTTGACAATTTTAATAGAAAAATAATCACAGTAAGGTACTTAATGGTTACCCAGAAATAATTTGATATTGAGATAAAAACGGCTGCATTTGACCTTTTTTTAAGTTAAGATTGTATTGGTACTTGTCTGTATTAGCACAATAATGGACATACAAACACTAAACAAATCCGTCCCTCTCCGTGCATCCTCCAGGACCCCCAGAGAGCATGCGCGAGCATGTGGTGGCGGCCAGTAAGTCCATGAAGATGGGCGACTGGCGCACCTGCCACTCGTTCATCATCAACGAGAAGATGAACAGCAAGGTGTGGGATCTGTTCCCTGAGACACAGTGTGTACGAGAGATGCTCGTCCGGTGAGTGTTTCGAAAATGAATTGCAGATAAATAAGGTCTGCATCAACACCCCTTTTGTGTAACTGTCACTAGTGTTATCAGTAGTCAGTATTAACCAAATTGCAGCCTGGAATTGTTTAATAAAATGAATTCGATCAAGACCGTCAAATAAAACACTACCTTTTAGTAGCTTTCTTTAGAAAAATTAAGTTGCAAACTCTACTTACAGTAATTGGTTATTTCATGACTGAACTAACGTTTCGGCAACACAGTGCATCCTTCAGAGGTAGCATTCCTGTAACGTTTCCTGATGGTTTGTGGTTGCAGGAAGATCCAGGAGGAGTCTCTGAGGACGTACCTGTTCACCTACAGCAGCGTTTATGACTCCATCAGGTAATAACTTTTAAAACTATTAGTGGTGGTTTCCCAGTTACAGATTGCACCTAGTCTTGGACTAAAAAAGCACATTCAGTGGAGATTCTTAACTACTGTAGCCTGGTCCCCAACTGTTTGTGTTGTATAGCCAACCGCAATGACCATGGAGATTACAATAGGCTTAGTCTCACGTAGCCAGCCTTCCAAAATCCCATCTTGTTCACTTGACTATCAGGCGAACTTCACGTTTTGGATTTTTGCCAGAGTCTGTGAAATTCGGCACTCACATTTGATTGGCTTTAATTACATTTCCCCTCAGGAAAGGCATTTCTTTGGTTTTGTCTGTGTTTTAGTAGCCTGTGTGGCATTCATTTGTATCTTATGCATGCTAGTTTGTTGCAAGTCAGATTTGCAAGTCCGATGTCTTTTTTGGAACTCCACCCAATGCAAAATGTACCGTATTTTAAGGTTGCGTCATTAGATTTGGGGTTGGGTCCCCAGAAATTTGGGCGAAAAAATTGTCCCTGCTGAAAAAGGTTAAATGCCACTGGTTTAGCCTATTTCAACTTGACTGTCGCAGAGCTGTGAAGAATAGAAAGCAGGAGAGGAACGTGGGCTAGAGAATTCCACCAAAGCAGTGCAAAAAATGTCCAGTCAGAATACTCTCCATCTGTCTTGTCTGTCGGACGCATGAACACTAGTCTATAGCCTAAACGTTATTTTTTTATAACTGACATCTAGCCAATATTCCCTTCTCTCTCCATTCGATAGGCAGTGAATATGGCTGATGGCTACCCTTCATCATTCTATGCATGGCTTTCTCCCGATCAAATAAAATGTAACTGAGTTCTATTTCAAAGTTTCAAACCAACAATATAGGCTATTCTTTTTTATTTGTTTTATTTTTACCTTTATTTAACTAGGCAAGTCAGTTAAGAACAAATTCTTATTTTCAATGACTGCCTAGGAACAGTGGGTTAACTGCCTTATTTCAAAACTATGAAATAACACATATGGAATCATGTAGTAACCAAAAAAGTCTTAAACAAATCAAAATATATTTGAACGACAGATTTTTACCTCGTCAGCTCGGGGATTCAATCTTGCAACCTTTCGGTTACTAGTCCAACGCTTTAACCACTAAGCTACCTGCCGTTCTCTGATTACCTTAAGTTTCTAGGTTATTCACATAACTTTGGAATGGAACTGTTACATTTTTATTGTTTGATCGAGAGAAAGCCATGCATAAAACGATGAAGGGTAATTTTTATAAAGTTTAAGCTTATTAAGAAATAAATTATTAATGTTGCCGGGAAAATCCCTCCATGCGAGGTTGAAAACCAAATGGCCAATAGCCTATCCTCTTACTAGGCCGATAATAAAAGGTTTAAGACAACTTAAAGTTTTGAACAGTAGCTTGTTTCCCAAATAATCTAGCCTGCATAGGCTATTCTCATTCACAGCTTTATGAGAGAGATAATTTTTCTATTTTATGAGGCAAGTAAAGCAATTATCCAATTCTGAAAATAGTAGACTGCTTCTATCCAGCCAGTGATTTAGATTATATCCCTAACTCACTACGGTAAAGCAGCCCGTTCCTCAACAGTCACTGTTCCATGTGCGCGCCACACACACACACCTGTTTTGCTCCTCCACCAGAAAGGAATATTAGAAAAGATTTAGCCATTGCCTGCACTTGGCCTCTTCCCAGACTTTCAGCATTCTTTTGTCATGATTTGTCTAGTTGCATTCGTTTTCGTGCTGTAGCCCAACTCGTTTTTAGATGAGTTTTTGTATAAAACATTTTTTATTTGAGGGGGGGCAGCAATAGGGTCGATTTAGCATTGTATATCACAATGTTTTATAGGTACATAATCACAACAGGACAATGGTTGACATCACCGTCAAACTCCTTCACAGAGTAGCCTTGCTTAGGTTACTTCCCCAGGCTTTCAAACTAATGTGAGAAGCCTGGGTTTCCGAGGCTACCATTGGTTATACAGCACAAAATGGTCTGGAACCAGGCTACATCGACTGTGCCTCATCATATAATTGGCTTACCTGGTTAAAGAATGGATCAATAAAATTCAGACATTTCTTCTTCCCCCCTCTTTGTCTCAGTATGGAGACGCTGAATGAAATGTTTGAGCTGGAGCTGCCCACCGTGCACAGCATCATCAGCAAGATGATCATCAATGAAGAGCTCATGGTAAAACCCACGGCATCACTGATCTCAAAGGGCTGTGTGGTGTCAGCCCCATAGATCTAATTAAGCTAGGTGATATGATGTATGAATGTGAAGGTGTAATATGTTCATGTCTGTGTCTGAATGGCTTTCTCCTGTGTACATCTGTCTGTGTGTGTCACGTGTCTCCCCTCCCACAGGCGTCCCTGGACCAGCCCACCCAGACTGTGGTGATGCACCGCACAGAGCCCACCTCCCTGCAGAACATGGCACTGCAGCTGGCTGAGAAGCTGGGCGGCCTGGTAGAGAACAATGAGCGCATCTTTGACCTCAAGCAGGGCGTGTATGGCGGCTACTTCAACCGAGGTTAGTGGGGCTGCCCCATAGAATACATGCAGACCTGCCAACCTGCACGTATCGTGCACGCATTTTGAGGCCAAAGTACCCTGGTATTTAAAACTACCTTAACTAGAAGCCTATTTTTGCATATTTTATCACATTGTTGTTTTTGACAATCAGAGGACTTGGACAATCAGAGGACTTGGGCATCTCTAGCTCTCCAACCCGCCCCTGTAGTCATAGTAGTTTCCTCCCTCAAGCTGGATGGCAGCACTCCACTTTGTCTGTTGATACAATTGATGTGTGAGGGGGGGGGACGGGGATGAACTGTTTGCCAAATACATGTTCCAAAATTATATGTGTTAGTCAAGCACATATCCACTATTTTACTTGGCTCCTTAGCTAAGGCGTCATTACGACAAAGGTAGTTAACTACAGCTAAGCCAGAACACTTTCTTGCCCACACATGCTCTGATCTCCTCAGCGGTAATGGGCGCGGGCGCATTGACTAGCAAGGAAACGTGCAGTGTTGCGGCAGTTCAGTGTGCGTCGCTGCGTGGATGGAAACAGACAGGGCTGTTCCGCAAAGTTACGTTAGGCCTAATCATCTTTAGTCTGTTAATTAATCAGTTCTTGATCTGTCCTCTTTATATAGCTGTATGTCAACAGCAGGCTGCTAATAATGGGATAATAGCCTAGTCAGTTCACCAATGACAACAAGGCATGTTGAATGAATGGTAGCCTAGTAGTCAGACCTAACTTGATGGATTGTGTCAGGGATGGAGATCTGAAAAAGCTAATATAGGCCTAGTTCGGTTGTTTCATATTACAATGAGCCTACAGTAAGCATCCAGCAAATGCAATTTTCTGAATTTTGTTTGCAACCAAAATTAAGACCGTTTGCATTTTCACTAGACTATCCACGTAAAGACACCTATTTAATAAGAATAATCATTACCCCTAAATTGTACTTAAAATAATTGAGACAAGCTCAATTTCATTTAGGATTAAACAAGACTTCTTTGTCGGCTCCATTTTTGTATATAATTTTAGACTGTTTCAGGAAATGGCAGTTACAGGTTTTTCAAAAATGCTAAGTGCTCCAACTTTGGACCTCCCCTCTACCCAACCTTAGGCCTACATCAGCACAACCTTGTCAGAAAATCCTAGGGAGAGCCCTGATTTTGTTATTTTAAACGTATTTCTAGTTGGCTACTGAAGAGCAGCCAATTACCAAGTATCCATAAGTCTATAGCCTACCATTCCTACTGAGGCAGTCTTCATTATTAGGCAAAAAAAAAAGGTGCATTTGCCTATGATTTGAGCAGTGGGTGTCGCACATGCGCCTTTGGTGTACAGAGCTAAGGGTGCCGCTGCACTGAAGTGGTACTCATAAAAATGATTCTTGGTTGGCAGCTCTGCATTTGCGGAGCCTTTTGTTCTAGTGCATTCGGTCTTCACCAAGGTCCAGAGTGCCACCCTTAAATGTATTTTTTTTTTTATTCCCCAATTTCAATCTGCTAAGAATAGTCCCATATCCATCACTTTTGGAATTTGATGCTCCCCGAGTGAAGGGACTATAAATGTAGCTCCATTATAATTTTTACAGTTTTTGGTTTTTTTGTCATTGGAATGTCAATTCAAATAGTTTTTCCCAGAAAGTGTGTATATTAACGTGCACAAGTATTCAGACCCCGGGACTTTTTCCACATTTTAAGTCACAGCCTTATTCTAAAATTGATTAAATAGTTTTTTTTCCCTGATCAAGCTGCATACAATACCCCATAATGACAAATCAAAAACAGATTTTTATATATAATCAAGTATTAAGACCCTTGACTCAGTACTTTGTTGCTTCACCATAGGGATAGTGCTAGGTTTCCTCCAGATGTGACCCTTGGGATTTTTAAATTTGATAAAAAAAATTAAAATCTGTTTTCACTTTGTCATTATGGGGTCTGAGTACTTTCCCAGATTTTTTTATTTTACCTTTCTTTTACTAGGCAAGTCAGTTAACTACTTAGGGAGTGGTGGGGCGCTTCACTACCCTGTGAAATGCAAGGCGCCAAATTCAAAATCCAAAAGTTGAATTATTAAACATTCATCAATATACAAGTGTTGCATAGTCATCAAAAGCTCTGCTTCTTGGCAATATCACAGCGTTGTCAGATTTCAAAAAGGCTTTACAGCGAAAGCACTACATTTGATTGTTTGAGGGTAGCACCTAGCATAAATTCATAAACCATCGCTGTTCACACAAAACACATTTCACAGCTAAAACAAATCTCTTACCTTTTGAAGAACATCTGCTGAGGGCTTCCCAAGTGTCCAACGAAGACATCCAATGGTTCTTTTGTTAGAAAAAGTCATTTATTATATCCATAAATCTCTGTTTGGTTGGCGCATTATCTTAATTAAATACAGCGTCCACTCGCCCATTGAACCGTGAAGAGAACGCGTTCAACCTATGCACTTGTCCAAGAACAATTAAACATCATTGATAATGTTTCCTTAGGAACACTTATGTATAATATTTCAACCGGATTATAAACTGGGCGATAGGAAAGGAAAAAACCACAGTGCGTGCGAGCCCGTGAACGCGCATCCTCTTCTGTTTACATCCGATGACCACTTCGAATTTCTTCTCCTATTACCATCCAGAGCAACTATAACATAATCAAACACTGTTGACGTCCAGTGGAAGCAATAGGTACTGCAATCAAAATGAGGCAATGTGTCACACTTTTTCCAGGACAGAAATTCCTCGGGTTTTCGCCTGTTATATCAGTTATGTTATAATCACAGACAATATTTGAACACTCTTAGAAACTTCAGTGTTTCCTATCCAATAGTACTAATTATGTGCATATCCTATTTTCTGGGCCTGAGTGGGAGGCATTTTACTTTGGGCACGCCCGACTCTCCAAAACCGTCACCTCGGGAGCTGCTCCCTAAGAAGTTAAGAACAAATTCTTATTTTCAATGACTGCCTAGGAACAGTGGGTTAACTGCCTGTTCAGGGGCAGAATGACAGATTTGTACCTTGTCAGCTCGGGGATTTGAAAACACAAAATAACTCAACACTACAGAGACAGGGGAGAGGCTGTTTATCGTTAGACATGTAGTAGTCAATTTAATCCAAAATGAGGGGAGTAAGCATCTTATCACCCACCATTTACTAGATGCATGGGTTAGTTCACCCAGGGTCTTAAAACCTCTTGGGGATAATTTAGGAGCCAAAATCCATGACAACATCCGGGAAAATGTAGAGCGCCAAATTCAAAATGCAAATGTAGTATTATAAAACATTCATAAAAATACAAGTGTTGCACACTCTTCAAAAGCTTAGACTCTTGGCAATCTCACAGCGTTGTCAGATTTCAAAGGCTTTTGATTGTCTGAAAACATTTGATTGTCTGATGACAGCACCCCATGTACTTCCCATATTAGCATAATAATAAAACCAATGCAGGTGTCACAAAACACCTAAAAAGAGCTAAAATAAATCGCTTACCTTTGATCTTCTGCTGAGGGCAATCCGAAGTGTCCAAGCAAGACATCCAATGTTCCTTTTGTTAGAAAAAGTCCCTATTTATATCCATAACTTTGTTTGGTTGGTGCGTTCTGTTCAGAAAATCCACCGTCCACTCGTCCCATTATACAAGACAAATAATATAACTATCAACTTTGTCCAAACAAATCAAACATTGTTAATAATCGATCCTTAGCTACACTATTATGTATATTAACTATTATATTTCACACGGATAATATCCTGAACGATAGAAAAGTAAAATACCGAGGTGCGCGCTCCCGGGTCCCTCGCGGCACAGACAGAAATCACTTCGTCACTCCACTTGGAAAAACTTCCTGTATTTGTCTAGTTTTCAAGGTAAACTCTTGAAACCTTGTCTAAAGACGGTTGACATCTAGTGGAAGCCATAGGTACTGCAACCTGGGAGCTGGAATTCAGCAGATCCCATATCCAACCATTGGAAAAGAAGGCATGTCACAAAAAAAAATATTTTTCTGGATGGATTTTGCTCGGGTTTTCGCCTGCCATATCAGTTCTGTTATACTCAGACATTATTTTAACAGTTTTAGAAACTTCAGAGTGATTTCTATCCAATAGTACTAATTATGTGCGTATACTAGTTTCTGGGCCTGAGGGGCAGGCATTTTACTTTGAGCACGCCAGACTCTCCAAAACTCCCAACACTGCCGCCGCTCCCTAACTAGTTAATCAGATCAGTCTTTTATCAAATCAGTCATGTCGTATAGAGTAGTCCATCTTTGGCACTATCAAATTAACTGAAATGTGCTTCAAATGTGGAAGCTTCTGTAGTGCACTGATATGCCTTACTCCTACAGTCCAACGATCACAAATACTAGCATACTGATTATATGTTTAAATATGCTCCGTTACGTGAGATAAATTGCCACAATACCACTTACTGAATCCTCTTGGTGCCTTTGGACATGACACATAAGGCACCACATACCACAAGTAACACTGACTGTTAGTGATTTGTTGGGTCCTGTATGTGTGTGTCTATTACAGATCAGAAAGGTGGCTACCAGCAGAAGCAGGGTGGTTACAACAGAGGTAAGTGCCAATCTTGAACGAACAGGGCGTCTGCCGTAGACCCTTAGGGTGTGTGTTTCCGTACCACTGAACACAATATTATCCTTAGCCAACCTGCATGTTTCTTACAGTAGATGCATCGCAGGAAGTCGCTGTCCTGAATGTTATTTATGATGCATGATTTATTGAATATGTTAAGATGTTTGAGTGTATTGCCTATTTCACAGTACTCGGCCCGGCCAAGCTGTATTGCGATGGCCTGGTTACACATCCATTATAAATCCTGGAACCGTGCCGGAGAGAATAATGTGAAAATAAAATATTAAGCTAGCACAATACAAGTATGGCTGGCACGATAGTGTGAAAAAGATATTGGTGTGCATGTGCGCCTGGAGGCAATAGACAATGTACTGTGTGAAATAAAATATATGTACAGTGCATTCGGAAAGTATTCAAACCCCTTCCCTTTTTCCACATTTTGTTACATTAGTCTTATTCTAAAATTGATTCAATATTTTTTTGCCCCTCGTCAATCTACACACTACCCCATAATGACCAAGCAAAAAACTGTTTTAGAAATGTTTGCATATGTATAAAAAAATAAACAGAAATACCATATTTACATAAGTATACAGACCCTTTTGCTATGGGACTCTAAATTCAGCTCAGGTGCATCCTGTTTCCATTGATCATCCTTGAGATATTTCTACATCTTGACTGGAGTCAAGCTATGGTAAATTCAATACATTGGACATGATCCAGGCTGTATCACGTCCGGCCGTGATTGGGAGTCCCATAGGGCGGTGCACAATTGGCCCAGCGTCGTCCAGGTTTGGCCGGGTAGGCTGTCATTGTATATAAGAATTTGTTCTTAATTGACTTACCTAGTTAAAAAGGTTCAATAAACAACAAAAAGTTGGAAAGGCACACCCCTGTCTAAGGTCCCACAGTTGAGGTTGAAGGACTTGTCCGTAGAGCTCTGAGACAGGATTGTGTTAAAAACAGTTCTGCAGCATTGAAGGTCCCTAAGAACACAGTGGCCTCCATCAATCTTAAATGGAAGAAGTTTGGAATCACCAGACTCTTCCTAGAGCTGGCTGCCCGGCCAAACTGAGCAATCAGGGGAGAAGGGCCTTGGTCAGGGAGGTGACCAAGAACCCAATGGTCACTGACAGAGCTCCAGAGTTCCTTTGTGGAGATTGTTGTCCTTCTGGAAGGTTCTTCAATCTCTGCAGCACTCCACCAATTGGGCCTTTATGGTACAGTGGCCAAACGGAAGCTACTCCTCAGTAAAAGGCACATGACAGCCCGCATGGAGTTGGCCAAAATGCACCTAAAGACTCTCAGACCATTAGAAACAAGATTCTCTGGTCTGATGAAACCAAGATTGAACTCTTTGGCCTGAATGCCAAGCATCACGTCTGGAGGAAACCTTGCCCCATCCCTATGGTGAAGCATGGTGGTGGCAGCATCATGCTGTGGGGATATTTTTCAGTGCCAGGGACTGGGAGGTCCTTGATGTAAACCTGCTCCAGAGTGCTCAGGGCCTCAGACTGGGGCGAAGCACACAGCCAAGACAACGCAGGAGTGGCTTCGGGACAAGTCTCTATGTCCTTGAGTGGACGGAGCCCGGACTTGAACCCGATCGACCATCTCTGGAGAGACCTGAAAATAGCTGTGCAGCAACACTCCCCATCGCACCTGAAAGAGCTTGAGAGGATCTTTAGAGAAGAACGGGAGAAACTTCCCAAATACAGGTGTGCCAAGATTGTAGCGTCATACCCAAGAAGACTCGAGGCTGTAGTCACTGCCAAAGGTGCTTCAGCAAAGTACTGAGTAAAGGGTCTGAGTACTTATCAAAATATAATTTTTCAGTTTTTGCTTTGTCGTTATGGTGTATTGTGTAGATTTAAAAGTATAGAAAATTAACAAAATTTTCGAATAAGGCTGTAATGTAACAATCTGGGAAGGCGCTGTATATTTGAGTTTGTATGATTTTTTTTTGTTTTGTTATTGTTTGTGTCTACGCCCACGCTCATTGCATGCCACAGCTGTGTTTTCTAAACTGTTTTCACTGTACGGTTTCAGACCAGAGAGGCAGTTACCAACAGAAGCAAGGCGGTTACAACCGAGGTGTTTGAAATAACTGATTGAAATGCATGATTGTCGGAATATTATAAGAGCGACTGTGTATTTGTCTTATTTTAGTGTGTATGTGAAAGTGAAAGTGAGAAATACATAAATAGTATATGTATGTAGTAAAAAAAAAAATTTATCTTTTTTTTATCCCCTTTGTGTGTGTGTACGCCCAAGACGTGTCACAGCTGTGTGTCTAAACTGTTGTGCGTTTTCAGATGGTCAGAGAGGCAACTACCAACCGAAGCAGGGCGGTTACAACAGAGGTGACCAAATTTATACCTCCTTTATGTTCTAATGGAAGTCTTTCTTTTGAAAAAAGAAAATGATCCTGCTATTTTTAAAGTCCCTATCGGTGAACTGCAGTCCCCTCTGTCTATGAATGATAAGACATCAGGATTTGGGTGGCGGCAACAACTGTCTTTTTAACGTCTACATTTTAAAGTGTAATAATTCCATGTAATGTATACCATCACAATAATATGCGTTGGTTGTCTTAGGCAGTTCTTCAGAAACATTGGGATACCATAAGTTAGAATTTCTAAGACCACAATGTATTCGTTACTGTACTGTGTAAATGTTTTTTGTGTTTAATAATTTTCATCTTTGGATTGCTCTAGCTAAACAGAAAGAACATGTAATTGAACCAAAATACGCCTTCTTGCCATGAGGAAATTACTATATTTTTTTACCTAAACCCGCATGCAAGGTCTAGTGACGAAAACACCTAAACAACACAAATGTATAGACATTATAAAGGGAAATAACTGTAGTTGTGAAAGTGTGAATTATATTGGCCACATTGAATTATGGATTCGCTCGTGCTTACAGTTTATGGTTGGTTTCAGATGGAGGTGGTTACCAACAGAGGCAAGGCGGTTACAACAGAGGTGCTTATGAACCATTTTAAATTGATATTTTCGTATATACATTTCCCTTCTGTTTATTCTAAAAGCCACCGTCAGTAAGCTGCTCTCACCTTTTTCTCCCATTCCGCTATGCCCGAGCCTTGGGCACTGTTAACAGTAGTCTAGAAACAAATGGATTTGATGCCTATAGAATTTAAATAAATAATTCAACTTTCTTTTTAAAGTGTACTAATTCCATTTAATATATATCGTCATAAAAAAAACTATGCATTTGGTATGTTTAAGTAGGTCTAAAGAAACCGGTATTTCAAACGTACTATTCACTTTTTTTCTTTTGAAAAAATAATTTTAACATTTTATTTTTATGAGAAGGAAGAAAAAGTACCTTAAACCTGCATGGAAATAAAAACAACTAACCTCTGCATAAGAACCAATGCAAAAAAGTCATTTGTGGATTATACTGGACATGCCTAGCACATGCTTACCATTTCTGGTTTGTTTCAGATGGAGGCAGTTACCAACAGAGGGGCGGTTACAACCGAGGTGCTTATGAATTTATGCCAGCTTTATCCTATAAATGTCAAAATGTTACTTTTGTTTTTTGTTAAAGCCACAGTCTTTGACATGCAGTCCCCTCTCGTCCTCCCTCCATGCCTGAGCCTTTTGGCCACTCTTAACACCCCACACACACACAATTCTCTCTTGCAGTCTTTCACTTCCGTTCTTCGCACAACTTGTTAGCATTAGCCCACATGTATTGTGAAATGTCTTGTCAGCTCATTTTGTCTGGACATTTTAGTGTCGCTCTTCTGTTCACATTATCCAATTATAATTTTTTTGTCTCCATCTCTGGTCCTCTCCACAGACGGAAACAGAGGAGGTGGTGGTGGCTACCAGGGCCAGAACAGGGGAGGCTACCAGGGAGGCGGGGGCTACCAGGGAGGCGGGGGCTACCAGGGAGGCGGGGGCTACCAGGGAGGCGGGGGCTACCAGGGAGGCTACAGGGGGGGCTATAAAGGGGGCTACCAGAACCAGGACAGGAGAGACTACTGAGCCAGAGGAACCTGGTGTAACAGAGCCAGCCAGTCTTCATTCCAAAACATCATCTTGGGTTACATCACTTGACGTTGCACCTCTACTACACTATTCTCCCTTTGTACAACATTAATCAGCTTTCCCTAGAACGTGCTTGAAAACTGTCAGCTTCCCTATGAATACTTTGTAGTGTAATATCAGTATTGACTACTCTTTTTGTCGAGGGTGAATAGTTTTTCGACTAATTGAGTTTTGACAAGATTACTGCATTTGCAGTGTGACAGGTTTTCTTTTGGCAGTGTAGTTGGGGCAGATGTGTCAAGTGACGTTTTTTTAGTTGTAACCTGCGAAATAAACATTATTGAAGTAATACATGCTTTGACTGATTCTTTATGACCATTGTAACATCAAAAACATTGTCTAGTAATGGTAACGACTACAGCATCTAGTGTATATACACACATTTTCAGTGATTTCTGCTTGAACTGCTTTAATCTTTTCTGCACACATTCATTTCCCCATTCTATTTGTCTGTTCAGTTGGGTTTCAACATGTTACCACATTTTCTGAAGTTTGGCATGTATTAACAAAAAACAATCCTCTGAATAAGGTATTCAATGACTTTAGACTAGGCAAGGTTTGCTCCAACATCCTCTTCCACAGAACATTCTACCTCTGGAACTCGAGGGCATGCTGAGGGTGCGTTACTTCTGCGTTTGTGACGATGCTTCCTCTCTTTTCATTAACATCTAAAAGTCTGCCTTTTTGTCATCTGGATATGTGCGCAACAAAAGTTCAACATTCACCTTCTGCTACCATTTCTGTCGAGCCATTTATCAAATTGTATTTGTCACATGCACTGAATACAACAGGTGTAGACCTTATAGGGAAATGCTTACTTACAAGCCCTTAACCAACCATGCAGTTAAGAAAAATACTTTTGTTTATTTTAAGTATTTATTAAGTAACTAATTTAAGAGCAGCAGTAAAATAACTTCCGAGGCTTTATACAGGGGGTACCGGTACAGAGTCTATGTGCAGGGGCACTGATTAGTTGGTAATATGTAGATAGAGTTAAAGTGACTGCATAGATGATAAACAGAATAGTGTGGTGGGCAATGCAATTAGTCTGGGTAGCCATTTGATTAGCTGTTCAGGAGTCTTATGGCTTAGGGGTAGAAGCTGTTGACAATCGCTTTGGACCTAGACTTGGCGCTTCGGTACCGCTTGCCGTGCGGTAGCAGAGAGAACAGTCTATGACTAGGGTGGCTGGAGCCTGACAATTTTTAGGGCCTTCCTCTGACACAGCCTGGTATAGATGTCCTGGATGGCAGGAAGCTTGGCCCCAGTGATGAACTGGATTGTACGCACGAGCAGTTGCCATACCAGGCATTGATGCAACCAGTCAGGATGCTCTCGATGGTGCAGCTGTAGAACCTTTTTAAGGACCCATGCCAAATCTTTTCAGTCTCCTGGGGGGAATAGGTTTTGCTGTGCGTTCTTCACGACTGTCTTGGTGTGCTTGGACCATGATATTTTGGTGATGTGGACACCAAGGAATTTGAAGCACTCAACCTGCTCCACTACATTCTCGTCGATGAGAATGGGGGCGTGCTCTGTCCTCCTTTTCCTGTAGTCCACAATCATCTCCTTTGTCTTGATCACATTGAGGGAGAGGCTGTCCTGGCACCACACGGCCAGGTCTTTGACCTCCCTATAGGCTGTCTCATCGTTGTCTTTGATCACTGTTGTGTCATCAAACTTAATGATGGTGTTGGAGTCGTACCTGGCCGTGCAGTCATGAGTGAACAGGGAATACAGGAGAGGGCTGAGCACGCACCACTGAGGGTCCCCTGTGTTAAGGATCAGCGTGGCAGATGTTATTACCTACCCTTACCACCTGGGGGCGGCCCGTCAAGAAGTCCAGGATCCAGTTGCAGAGGGAGGTGTTTAGTCCCAGGGTCCTTAGCTTAGTGATGAGCTTTGAGGGTACTATGGTGTTGAACGCTGAGCTGTAGTCAATGATAGCATTCTCACATAGGTGTTCATTTTGTCCAGGTGTGTAAGGGCAGTGTGGAGTGCAATAGAGATTGCATCATCTGTTGGGGCGGTATGCAAATTGGAGTGGGCCTAGGGTTTCTGGGATAATTGTGTTGATGTGGTCCATGACAAACCTTTCAAAGCACTTCATTTTTTATATTTTTTTTATTCACCTTTATTTAACCAGGTAGGCCAGTTGAGAACAAGTTCTCAATTACAACTGCGACCTGGCCAAGATAAAGCAAAGCAGTGCGACACAAACAACACAGTTACACATGGAATAAACACGTACAGTCAATAACACAATAGAAAAAGTCTATATACAGTGTGTGCAAATGGTGTAAGGAGGTAGGCCTTAGTAGCCATAGTAGCGAATAAATAGGCCATAGTAGCGAAGTAATTACAATTTAGCAAATGAACACGAGTGATGTGCAGATGATTATGTCCAAGTAGAAATACTGGTGTGCAAAAAAAGTAAATTAAAACAACATGGGGATGAGGTAGGTAGTTGGATGGGCTATTTACTGATGGGCTGTGTACAGCTGCAGCTGTTCATGGCTACAAACGCGAGTGCTCCAGGTCGGTCGTCATTTAGGCACCACAGAGACTATGGTGGTCTGCTTGTTGCTATTACAGACTCTTGCCAGTTGGTCAGCGCATGCTTTGAGAATACGTCCTGGTAATCCGTCTGGCCCTGCGGCCTTGTGAATGTTGACCTGTTTTAAAGGTCTTACATCAACTACGGAGAGCGTGATCACACAGTCGTCCGGAACAGCTGAAGCTCTCATGCATGTTTCAGCAAACAGAAGTAATTTAGCTTGTCTGGTAGGCTCGTGTCCCTGGGCAGCTTGCGGCTGTGCTTCCCTTTTGTAATCTGCAATAGTTTGCAAACCCTGCCACATCCGACAAGCGTCGGAGCCGTTGTGGTATCTTTCGATCTTAGTCCTGAATTGACACTTTGCCTGTTTGATGGTTCGTCGGACGGCATAGCGGGATTTCTTATAAGCTTCCGGGCTAGAGTCCTGCTCCTTGAAAGCAGCACAGTATGGATGCAGAAATTATTTCAGTGGACAAATGTGAGTAAGCTTACAGGAGACTTTTGAAGTGATTGTTTGTCAGTCAGATGAAAACATCATGACATGAAATTAAATCTACTTTCACCCCTGAACAGGAGCAAACACGTCAAAGGCTGTTTGAATAATGATGCACACCATTATGGGGAAACATGTCGTTCAGTACAAACTGTCAAGGAACATAGCAAACTTTGAGGCGAACTGAACACACCACTATTCAAGGCAGTTAGGAGTTAATATTTTCCTCTGGAACAGTTAGCTTGGTCTACTTTGGGGCAAAGTATTTTACCTCCAACTCCTCTAAACTACTATCTTTGTTTAACACCTGTCCCTTTCTCTCTGCCATTTCTGGGTAATTCTAACATCTGTGGTTTTCCCAACATCCTCTATGATCTATTGGTTGAGTCAAGTTCGTTCCCGACTACTGTAGTTGGGCATCAAATTGCTATGTCATAGGAAGTGGTAGCTGATAAGTTAAACACCTACCCAAGCATTGTGAGTTCTAGCAGGGGTCTGCAATGTAGACAGGCAGGAACGCCACCTTTACTTTATTTTGGGTGGTTGCCATTCTCTTGGTCTGGGAAAAGGGGGGAACAGAGGAGAAGTTGGGGTTTGGCAAAAGGTTGAAAAGAGGGAGGAGTTGGGGTCTGGGAAAAAGAAGACTGGGAGTTTATTTCCAATTTTTCCTGAAACTCAAGGTGTTGGTCCATAATGAGCAGAGAGGAGAAAATACCTGGCTTATACAATATGAATAAAACAAAATATTGCCACAAGTGGTATAGCTACACAAATGGTCTATGAAATGTTGAAGGATTTCTGATTTTACGTTAATCGAGGTCAATGATTTTTATATTGGTTGTCGAGTCAATTATACCTCGTCAATTTTAATGTATATTTCAAGCAAATCATAGACATAGCTATAGATGCAAGGACTGACCATCCACGGGATCAAAATGACAGTTTTAACCATGTTTTGAGGCTATATAGTGTTTAGTTTTGCAATAACATTGTTTACGAACATTGGAGTAAATTAAGCTTATTTTAGAATCTGATGGGGTACAGCGGTTGAAAAGAATTAGGCATTTCTAAGTTATAGATATTTTTTATCAATGGGTGTACAGTATAATTAATTTAAAAGTACAAAAATGGATGTAGCAATCGCAGATTGCAACTTTAAACTACATTTTTGATTAATAACTGGAGTAACAATGCACTTTGTGAAAAGCATTTATCTTCATAGAAAACCAGTGAGTTGAAAATGATGGGTGTACAGTTAATCATCAGCAGAGAGACTAGTGCTGTTTTGTTTTAATGAATTAAAAGCTCTAAAATCTTTCACTTGTCTGTCTGAGATGGAACTACTACCATTGATTTGTAAGGTATTGCCAATGTTACTTTGGATCGAACGTGGGCTTGACATTACTACTACAACCATTGATTTGTAAGGTTTTGCCAATTACATTTTGGATCAAACGTGAGCTTGAGACTACTATTGCCATTGATTTGTAAGGTTTTGCCAATGACTTTGGGATCCAACGTGGGCTTGACAATTACATTTTGGATCCAACGTGGATTTGACACCAATTATTTGTGCTCTCCGAGGTGAACCTGATGTTTACTCAAGTTAGCCACTCATTAACTAGCTAGTTACCCAAGCAATGGTACAACACATCGGTGTCCACCCCCATAGAACCTTCCTCTAGATTAAATTTGTCAATCGACTGGTGACAGACCGTGTACTCTGGACATATGGTAAGGTTTCCTTTGCTTTTTCTGTCTTGGTTTTTATTAGCGATGGGCACCTATAAAAAAAATCTTTATTGATTTGCATTTTATTGATAGAATATTGATATTGGTTTTATAAAAAAACATTTTATAGTAAATAGACATTCACATAATATCACATTTCACTTCTTTAAATCAACTGGCAGTGCAACTAAGATAATACCTCAGAAAAATGTAAAATTCGTACATTTTGATTGAATACTTTTACTGTTATACAAAATATGCATTTTTCTACTGAGTGACATGCCTAAAAGATCAAATGTTTTTGTCAATTTAGTGTATTTTCATTCAAATATAAGTTTCGAATCATAACATTGCTGAATGACCCCTATTTTAATTTTTTTTTTTACATTAAAGTGTTACAACTGTCCCATATAGCATAACTATTAACCCTGCTATTGAGTTTAATTGTAACATCAGGACTTTTTCGGATTAAGACAGAACTGTAAAAATTCTACATTTAGCACAGGTGTCTAAACTATATTAATAGTTAGCAGGCAAATAAATGTAAGTTACCTTTGTGAAATGTAGAACTTACTACATCAAACAGTGTTAGAATAAATACAATATAAATAAACAACTCCAAAATGCGTTACAACTGTCCCCGGTCTCCCCTACAGAAACATGTAGGTTACACTGTTAACAATAAAAAAAACAGTTTATCCTTCATTTGGGCATGGTGTCGTGTGGTTTACTCCACAAAGATAAAACGTGCAATATATGGACATCAGGTTTTATCTTAGCTAGACAATGCACTTGAACATCAGGCGAGCAATCTTACTGCTTTGAATCAGCAAAATAACAAAAACCACAAACATATCATACATTGAGTAATACTTCTAGGTAAGTCAGCATCACTTAAATAGAGTTCATGGGAATTTACAGCGGAGGGCTGGAGGGGAGGACGGTATAAGGAGGGAGAGAATGGAGGAACACAGAGTAGGGGAAAGTGGGGTAAGTTGATCCAAAGGGTTAGTTGAGCCATCCCTTGTTTCTAGGAAACCATACATAAAATGTATCATGAAACCAAATATTAAGTCTGTGAAGGAAGAAACCACATGGAAAAAGTGGTAAGCAACCTAGGTCCAAAAAACAGATTTCACAAAGTCAAATTAATTTTGTTATAGGTTTCATGATGTTTGTATCTGATCAAAAGTAAAAGATTTTATACATCAGTTGGGGTCTCTATAAGCTACAATATGACGCCCTAAAACAGGGGTGTCAAACTCATTCCATGGAGGGCCTAGTGTCTGAGGGGTTCCTGCAGACACTCCATGGAATGAGTTTGACATGTGTGCCCTAAGCCTAGCATGAATGTGCATATTTGGAGCTCTGTGGGCTAATATAGTCAAAATGTTTGCTTTGGGGTATGTTTGCTTTGATTACATTGTCAGGTTTATGCATAATATGCATAGTATTTTTGCAATGTGTCATGCATATGAATTTAAAACTGCATTTTTGTTACAGAGTATACAAATGTAAATCAAGCAGGGTCTAGCCCCTTGAGGTTCTTGACAGAGCAGCCAAGGAAGTGAGAGAAGGGAAGAAATCCATTTGAGCAGAAGCAAGGGTTGAGAAAAATAAATGACACTGAAGAGGTACATTGACAAAAAAATGTAAAGAACAAGTACAGTGAGGGAAAAAAGTATTTGATCCCCTGCTGATTTTGTACGTTTGCCCACTGACGAAGAAATGATCAGTCTATAACTTTAACGGTAGGTTTATTTGAACAGTGGGAGACAGAATAACAACAAAAATATCCAGAAAAACACGTGAAATTTTTTATAAATGGAATTGCATTTTAATGAGGGAAATAAGTATTTGACCCCTCTGCAAAACATGACTCAGTACTTGGTGGCAAAACCCTTGTTGGCAATCACAGAGGTCAGATGTTTCTTGCAGTTGGCCACCAGGTTAGCACACATCTCAGGAAGGATTTTGTCCCACTCCTCTTTGCAGATCTTCTCCAAGTCATTAAGGTTTCGAGGCTGACGTTTGGCAACTCGAACCTTCAGCTCCCTCCACAGATTTTTTTTTTAAGGTCTGGAGACTGGCTAGGCCACTCCAGGACCTTAATGCGCTTCTTCTTAAGCCACTCCTTTGTTACCTTGGCCGTGTGTTTTGGGTCATTGTCATGCTGGAATACCCATCCACGACCCATTTTCAATGCCCTGGCTGAGATTCTCACCCAAGATTTGACAGTACCTGGCCCCGTCCATTGTCCCTTTGATGCAGTGAAGTTGTCCTGTCCCCTTAGCAGAAAAACACCCCCAAAGCATAATGTTTCCACCTCCATGTTTGACGGTGGGGATGGTTTTCTTGGGGTCATAGGCAGCATTCCTCCTCCTCTAAACACGGCGAGTTGAGTTGATGCCAAAGAGCTCCATTTTGTTCTCATCTGACCACAACACTTTCACCCAGTTGTCCTGTTCATTGGCAAACTTCAGATGGGCATGTATATGTGCTTTCTTGAGCAGGGGGACGTTGCGGGCGCTGCAGGATTTCAGTCCTTCACGGCATAGTGTGTTACCAATTGTTTTCTTGGTGACTATGGTCCCAGCTGCCTTGAGATCATTGACAAGATCCTCCCATGTAGTTCTGGGAGGATTCCTCACCGTTCTCATGATCATAGCAACTCCACGAGGTGAGATCTTGCATGGAGCCCCAGGCCGAGGGAGATTGACAGTTATTTTGTGTTTCTTCCATTTGCGAATAATCGCACCAACTGTTGTCACCTTCTCACCAAGCTGCTTGGCGATGGTCTTGTAGCCCATTCCAGCCTTGTGTAGGTCTACAATCTTGTCCCTGACATCTTTGGAGAGCTCTTTGGTCATGGCCATGGTGGAGAGTTTGGAATCTGATTGATTGATTGCTTCTGTGGACAGGTGTCTTTTATACAGGTAACAAACTGAGATTAAGAGCATTCCCTTTAAGAGTGTGCTCCTAATCTCAGCTCGTTACCTGTATAAAAGACACCTGGGAGCCAGAAATCTTTCTGATTGAGAGGGGGTCAAATACTTATTTCCCTCATTAAAATGCAAATCAATTTATACAATTTACACATGCGTTTTTCTGGATTATTTTTGTTGTTATTCTGTCTCTCACCGTTCAAATTAACCTACCATTAAAATTATAGACTGATGATTTCTTTGTCAGTGGGCAAATGTACAAAATCAGCAGGGGATCAAATACTTTTTTCCCTCACTGTATCTGTGTGAAAGAGAGGCTATGATAGAGTAGCAGAGGCATACTGGTCTTATCTGATGACATGGAGTCTGAGCTTGCTAAACATACCACGAATTTCGCTGACCAGTTTCATGGTCTTAGTAGCCTCAAATGCAGAGAACTTGCCTACAAATTGGCATATTGAAACAACATCCCTGTCCCAGACAATTGGTCAAGAAATGGAAGGGTAAGTAATATTGAACAGAGAGATCTACAGGTAACTGACAAAATAATGGCAACACTTGAGTAAATTAGGGTTTTGGCGGCTCTGTTATGGTGTGGGGTGGATTTCCTGTCATGGTTTAGGTCCACTCAACCCCTTAGAGGGTAAGGTAAACGGCTGTAAATACACACCCATACTGAGTGATCACATTCAACCTATAGTAAATCATCTCTGTTCTGATGGGAGTGGATGACAATTCCCCCATCCACAGGGCACGAGTAGTCACTGAATGGTTTGATGAGCATTAAAATTATGTAAACCATATGGAATGGCCGTCTCAAACTCCAGATCTCAACCCAATTGAACAATTATGCACGATTCTGGAGCGGCGCCTTAGATTGGCGCCGGAGGAGATGGCTGCCGTTTTACAATCTCTTAACCAATTGTGCTATTGTGTGTGTTTTCTTGCGTTATTTGTAACTTATCTTGTACATAATGTTTCTGCCACTTATGACTGAAAAGAGCTTCTAGATATCAGGACAGCATTTACTCAGCCCGTACTGGAGGAATACTTTTTCTTTAACATGTTGGACAGGAAGGATTTACTTCAAACGCCCGACAAGGCCCTCATCTCCGACATTCGCAGGAGAAAGAGACGGAGATATCGGGGACGAATATCGGGGTGCCTTGTAAGGATCCGACGACGAGTGGGTAATCTGCCTTTACCATCGGTCCTATTAGCCAAAGTAATAAATAATAATAAATAAAATAAAATACGAGCACATATTTCCTGCCAACGGGACATTAAAAACTGTAATATCTTATGTTTCACCGAGTCGTGGCTGAACGACAACATGAATAACATACAGCTGGCGGGTTTTAAGCTCTTTCGGCAGGATAGAACAGCGGCCTCTGGTAAGATAAGGGTTGGCGGTCTATGTATTTTGTAAACAACAGCTGGTGCACGAAATCTAAGGAAGTCTCAAGGTTTTGCTCACCTAAGGTAGAGTATCTCATGATAAGCTGTAGACCACAATATCTACCTAGAGAGTTTTCATTTATATTTTTTGTAGCTGTCTACATACCACCACAGACCGATGCTGGCACTAAGACTGCACTCAATAAGCGGTATTCCGCCATGAGCAAACAGAAAAACGCTCATCCAGTGGCGGTGCTCCTAGTGGACGGGGACTTTATTGCTGGGAAACTTAAATCTGTTTTACCAAATTTCTATCAGCATGTTAACAGCTTCTACTCCCAAGCCATAAGACTCCTGAACAGCTAATCAAAGGGCTACCCAGAACCCTCTTTTACGCTGCTGCTACTCTCTGTTTATTATTTATGCGTAGTCACTTTAACTCTACCTATATACACTGCTCAAAAAAATAAAGGGAACACTTAAACAACACAATGTAACTCCAAGTCAATCACACTTCTGTGAAATCAAACTGTCCACTTAGGAAGCAACACTGATTGACAATAAATTTCACATGCTGTTGTGCAAATGGAATAGACAACAGGTGGAAATTATAGGCAATTAGCAAGACACCCCCAATAAAGGAGTGGTTCTGAAGGTGGTGACCACAGACCACTTCTCAGTTCCTATGCTTCATGGCTGATGTTTTGGTCACTTTTGAATGCTGGCGGTGCTTTCACTCTAGTGGTAGCATGAGACGGAGTCTACAACCCACACAAGTGTCTCAGGTAGTGCAGCTCATCCAGGATAGCACATCAATGCGAGCTGTGGCAAGAAGGTTTGCTGTGTCTGTCAGCGTAGTGTCCAGAGCATGGAGGCGCTACCAGGAGACAGGCCAGTACATCAGGAGACGTGGAGGAGGCCGTAGGAGGGCAACAACCCAGCAGCAGGACCACTACCTCCGCCTTTGTACAAGGAGGAGCACTGCCAGAGCCCTGCAAAATGACCTCCAGCAGGCCACAAATGTGCATGTGTCTGCTCAAACGGTCAGAAAAAGACTCCATGAGGGTGGTATGAGGGCCCAACGTCCACAGGTGGGGGTTGTGCTTACAGCCCAACACCGTGCAGGATGTTTGGCATTTGCCAGAGAACACCAAGATTGGCAAATTCGCCACTGGCGCCCTGTGCTCTTCACAGATGAAAGCAGGTTCACACTGAGCACGTGACAGGCGTGACAGAGTCTGGAGACGCCCGTGGAGAACGTTCTGCTGCCTGCAACATCCTCCAGCATGACCGGTTTGGCGGTGGGTCAGTCATGGTGTGGGGTGGAATTTCTTTGGGGGCCGCACAGCCCTCCATGTGCTCGCCAGAGGTAGCCTGACTGCCATTAGGTACCGAGATGAGATCCTCAGACCCTTGTGAGACCATATGCTGGTGCGGTTGGCCCTGGGTTCCTCCTAATGCAAGACAATGCTAGACCTCATGTGGCTGGAGTGTGTCAGCAGTTCCTGCAAGAGGAAGGCATTGATGCTAAGGACTGGCCCGCCCGTTCCCCAGACCTGAATCCAATTGAGCACATCTGGGACATCATGTCTCGCTCCATCCACCAACGCCACGTTGCACCACAGACTGTCCAGGAGTTGGCGGATGCTTTAGTCCAGGTCTGGGAGGAGATCCTCAGGAGACCATCCGCCACCTCATTAGGAGCATGCCCAGGCGTTGTAGGGAGGTCATTCAGGCACGTGGAGGCCACACACACTACTGAGCCTCATTTTGACTTGTTTTAAGGACATTACATCAAAGTTGGATCAGCCTGTAGTGTGGTTTTCCACTTTAATTTTGAGTGTGACTCCAAATCCAGACCTCCATTGGTTGATAAATTTGATTTCCATTGATAATCTTTGTGTGATTTTGTTGTCAGCACATTCAACTATGTGAAGAAAAAAGTATTTAATAAGATTATTTCATTCATTCAGATCTATGTGTTATTTTAGTGTTCCCTTTATTTTTTTGAGCAGTGTATATATAGGTAGATATTTCCTCAAGTATATATTTCCTCAATTACCTTGACTAACCGGTGCCCCCGGACATTGACTCTGTACCGGTACCCCCTGTGTATTGCCTCGCTATTGTTATTTGACTGCTGCTGTTTAATGATTTGTTACTTTTTTTTATTTTTATTCTTAGCACATATTCTTTCTTAAAACTTCTTAAAGCATTGTTGGTTAAGGGCCTATAAGTAAGCATTTTGCTGTAAGGTCTACTACACCTGTTGTAGTCTGTGCATGTGACAAATACAATACAATTTTATTTGATAGTGTTATCCACCACAATCAACAAAACACCAAATTATGGAATTTCTCTCAGAAGAATGGTGCCAAATGCCTCCAATAGCGTTCCAGACATTTGTAGAATCTATGCCAAGGCGCATTGAAGCTGTTCTGGTGGCTCGTGGTGGTCCAAAGCCCTAGTAAGACACTTTATGTTGGTATTTCCATTATTTTGGCAGTTACCTATATATCTCAATGTAGGCATACAATTAAAATATACAATATACCACACCCCATTCCATGAATTAAACTTTTACCTACCAGCACCATCACCCACTTACCCCAAGGCGGCTCAACTTACCCTGTCCTCATACTCAACTTACCCCATATCCGGGGTAAGTTGTGCCAAGAGATCACTTTTTTTGGACAAGCTATGTTTTCAAAACTTTTATGTTTACATTCATTCTGATTATTTCCTGGGATACAACATCCTGAAATATATGTAGATATCTTTTTTAGAAAGAATACAATATTTCCCTTGACCTAGTAATTCTGAATGTAAAAAATGGCTCAACTTCCCCCCTCACTCCTACAGACTGTATGTACACTAGGAGAGAAACAGAGAGACATCCTTTAATGACCTATTAGCAGGCAATTAAGTATGATAAGTTGAGAGCCTGTGAGAAGGTCTGTGAGAGGGTTTTGTGCATGAAGGTGTTATAATACTGATGATTTGCCGCCACAGATGGTTTGTTCACTTTTCTACCGTTGTGGCTAGATGGAGTAGGGCTACAGCTCCATCTAGTGGTCGCGTCGAGGATAACAGCTGTTAACAAATGTAGCATTGTAGCTAATCCTAAAGGCGTCCTCTTGCTTCCCAGCTGAAACAGTTCAGTAGAGTTTGTGCATATATTATGACGACATTTTGTGACGTTTTGGACTTCAGTGAGGGTTTTTTAGACTGTTCAGGCACTGAAAAATGTTTACACCCCTTCGTTGGTGATTGGTCAGCCGTAGGGATTCTTCAATAAAGGCTTTGTTGTCATTCAACGAGAGACGTCTCGTTTTCATGCAAATTTTTTAATTGAAAAATAATGCACCAAACATCTTAGTTAGATGTAAAATTGCGCAACTAAGATCACCTCGGCAAAAATGTCAAAATTAATGACAGATTTCTTGAGTTATTAATTAGATTAATTAGTTAGATTAATTTTGCGGAAGTGTATACTGGCTACGGTGTCTCAAAATGGAAAAACAGTACTATTGCCGCTTTTTTCTCGTTTCTCAAGCGAAGGTCTTATGACAGTACACTCGTTTGGTTCGGCTTGCCGAGTTCAGCTAGGCACCGCCTTAACCCTTTTCCTTTTCCTTACCTTAACCTCATTCTCCTAACCTGCCATGTTAATTCACCTAATCTGCCACGTTAATTATCCTAACCTGCTATGTAAACAAATCATCTGTGGCGACAAATATTTTCAGTATCACCAGATTGGACTTTATTTATGCTTTTTACATAAAACTATTCATTGTGCCTTGCTCATATCGATATCAAACATTATCTAAATTGGTGCCCACCACTAATCTCTATCAGAGCAATTGATATTTGTGGCTTAGTTTACTCGCATTTGGAGAAATTAACAGTTAACTTAATAGGCATGGATTTATAATAATTGTACAATTATCAAAGGTTTACTTTAAGTGGAAAGTAAATGTAATGCGTGTATGGAGGGATACTCATTATCAGCCTCTATTGGATAAAAATTGTGAATTGCTGTACTGTATTGATGGTCAATGTTTACTTGTACTGTATTTCTCTTTGTCTGTATGTGTTTACATGTTCTCTACCCCTCATTCCTCTCTTTCAGCAGGTGAGGCTGAGGGTATCTTCACATGTTTATGTTGGTGTGACCCTGTCAGACACAACTACGCAAGCAAGAAAAGTAGACTCACGCACACACACACACACATATTAACAGGCATATTGTTCACATACACACATACAAATACACACTTCTACACAGACGTCGGGTCCATCCAGACTCCCTCCATCAGCGATGATGACGTCTCCACTGCTTCGCCCATCATTGCATCATTTCCGGTCGCTGAGGCTTTTGGGTACTGCGGCCCCAAGGACGCAGGCGGTGGATCGGTTGGCAGTGGCGCCGTCACAGGGGTTTGCACCGGACGCCCTCCCCGTGGCGTTGACCTTTGAGGACCCCAGCGCCTTCAGGGTAAAGAGCTTTGGGGAGCTGCTCCGAGCATTAGGGGTGTTCCAACTCTGCTCTGTCCCATTGCTGGTCAACAACTGTGGGAAGGTGAGAAACTGGGAGGGAGGGAGAGGAGGAGAAGGGAAGAGATATACAGTACATGAGTAGTATGAACCAGGGAAGGGGTGAGAGAGAGAGGAATTGAGGGCAATGAGTGAGTGGTGAAGTGAGTGAATGAGTGACTACTTTTGACATGGGCTCACAGGGCTGTCACTACTTTTGACACCGGCTCATAGGGCTCTGGTCAAAGGTTGTGAATTATACAGGGAATAGAGTGCCATTTGGAACTCAATCAGTAAGTGAGTAAATGCAGACAGTCAAATGCTTACACTATTGCACTCGATGTGTCTGTCAAAGTATAAAGGTCAAGTATGTTTGCCCGTCTCGGTTTCCCCTCCCTGTCAATCAGAGCCCACTCTTTCTCTGCCTCTCATACTCCTTATTTATTTTTATATCCCCCTCTCTTTACCTGTAGCCAAAATTATCTTTTTTTGTACCTGACTCACTCGCTCTCCCCTTTCCTATAATTTTGACTCACTCATCCTCCCCTTCTTTCTTTCTTTCTTTCTTTCTTTCTTTCTTTCTTTCTTTCTTTCTTTCTTTCTTTCTTTCTTTCTTTCTTTCTTTCTTTCTTTCTTTCTTTCTTTCTTTCTCCCACTCTCAGCTCATGTCTGTAGCGCGGACTCTGCTCGGGAAAAGGGGGTTTGCCCTGTTCCTGCGGCCCTCTGTATATGCTCAGTTTGTGGCTGGGGAGAGCGAGGGCGAGATCACCCGTTCCATGGAGAAGATGAGCTCCCTGGGACTACGCCCCATGCTGGCTGTGCCCATTGAAGAGGACCTGGGAGAGAGCACTGGGTTAGACAACATCTTTCTATGTTAAACCCCTTTCCACACTAGCGTGCTAAACTGTACTGCACTGCTGGGCTTGGATACTTTAACTATAGTGGATCAAATCAAATTGTATTAGTCACGTGCAGAATACAACACCTTACAGTGAAATGCTTACTTACTATCCCCTAACCAACAATGCAGTTAAAAAAATATATGAATAAGAAATAAAAGTTACAAGTAGATAAAGAGCAGCAGTAAAATAACAATAGCGAGACTATATACAGGGGGTATCGGTACAGTGTCAATGTGCGGGGTCACCGGTTAGTTGAGGTAATTGAGGTAATACGTACAGTTGAAGTCGTAGGTTTACATACGCCTTAGCCAAATACATTTAAAGTCAGTTTTTCACAATTCCTGACATTTAATTCCCTGTCTTAGGTCAGTTAGGATCACCACTTTATTTTAAGAATGTGAAATGTCAGAATAATAGTAGAGAGAAGGATTCATTTCAGCTTTTATTTCTTTCATCACATTCCCAGTGGGTCAGAAGTTTACATACACTCAATTAGTAATTGGTAGCATTGCATTTCAATTGTTTAACTTGGGTCAAACGTTTCAGGTAGCCTTTCACAAGCTTCCCACAATAAGTTAGGTGAATTTTGGCCCATTCCGCCTGACAGAGCTGATGTAACTGAGTCAGGTTTGTAGCTCGCACACGCTTTTTCAGTTCTGCCCACACATTTTTTATACGATTGAGGTCAGGGCTTTGTGATGGCCACTCCAATACCTTGACTTTGTTGTCCTTAAGCCATTTTGCAACAACTTTGGAAGTATGCTTGGGGTCATTGTCCATTTGGAAGACCCATTTGCGACTGAGCTTTAACTTCTTGACTGATGTCTTGAGATGTTGCTTCAATTTATCCACATAATTTTCCTACCTCATGATGCCATAGATTGCATCATCTGTGGATCTGTTAGGGCGGTATGCAAATTGGAGTGGGTCTAGGGTTTCTGGGATAATGGTGTTGATGTGAGCCATGACCTGCCTTTCAAAGCACTTCATGGCTACAGACGTGAGTGCTATGGGTCGCTAGTCATTTAGGCAGGTTACCTTAGTGTTCTTGGGCACAAGGGACTATGGCGGTCTGCTTAAAACATGTTGGTATTACAGACTCGGACAGGGAGAGGTTGAAAATGTCAGTGAAGACAGTTGCCAGATGTTCAGCGCATGCTCGCAGTACACGTCCTGGCCCTGCGGCCTTGTGAATGTTGACCTGTTTAAAGGTCTTACTCACTTCGGCTGCGGAGAACGTGATCACACAGTTGTCCGGAACAGCTGGTGCTCTCATACATGTTTCAGTGTTATTTGCCTCGAAGCGAGCATAGAAGTAGTTTATCACTGGGCAGCTCGTGGCTGTGTTTCCCTTTGTAGTCTGTAATGGTTTGCAAGCCCTGCCACATCCGCCGAGCGTTGGAGCCGGTGAAGTACGATTCAATCTTAGTCCTGTATTGACGGTTTGCCTGTTTGATGGTTCGTCGGAGGGCCTAGCAGGATTACTTATAAGCTTCTGGGTTAGATTCCCGCTCCTTGAATGCGGCAGCTCTTGCCTTTAGCTCAGTGAGGATATTGTCTGTAATCCATGGCTTCTGGTTGTACGTACGGTCATTGTGGGGACGACGTCATCGATGAACATATTCCAGTCTGTGCTAGCAAAACAGTCCTGTAGCTTAGCATCTTCTTCATCTGACCACTTTTTTATTGACCCAGTCACTGGTGCTTCCTGCTTTAATTTTTGCTTGAAAGCAGGAATCAGGAGGATAGAATTATGGTCAGATTTGCCAAATGGAGGGTGGAGGAGAGCTTTGAACGCGTCTCTGTGTGTGGAGTAAAGGTGGCGGAATACAGCTCATTGAGAGCGGTCTTAGTGCCAGCATCCGTCTGTGGTGGTATGTAGACAGCTACGAAAAATACAGATGAAAACTCTCTAGGTAGATAGTGTGGTCTACAGCTGTGATTGAATTTTTTAAATTTTTAATTGAGCATTTATTTAAACTAGGCAAGTCAGTTAAGAACAAATTTGTATTGACAATGACGGGCTAGGAACAGATGCTCTACCTCAGGGGAGCAAAACCTCAAGACTTCCTTAGATATCGTGCGTCAGCTGTTGTTTACATAGATGTATAGTCCGCCACCCCTTGTCTTACCAGAGGCTGCTGTTATACCTTGCCAATATAGCGTATAACCAGCCAGCTGTATGTTGATAATGTCGTCGTTCAGCCACGACTCCGTGAAGTATAAGATAATACAGTTGAGTTGCAGTGTTGAGACAAGACTGTAACTACCAATTGGATATAATGAAATTGGGGAGAAAAAGGGCACATTTTTTTAAAATAATAATACAAAAATATGGAATAACTTTCAGTCTGAATGCATGTGGTCAAAAATCAATTGTCAACAGGGAGCAACGGTATGACGACAACCTGGCATCCATGTTGGAATGTGTCAGCATGTCCCATAGCAATGCCTGGAGCAAAGATCCCATGATGCAGCTGAAGATCACTGCCTTGCTCAGTCCAGAGCTGTGTGTAAGTGTATGACTTACTTGACTAAAACCCTTTTAATCTGCGAGGAGCATAGTTCATGCTCCTGTAAGTGTGCCTTTCTGTTGACATTTATTTGCTCCTTTCTCCATTGTGTGTAATCATGGTATTAATTAGACCTTTGAAGACTAAATTATTTTAATTGTACTGTCCTGCAGGGTTGGGGCCAATTCAGTTTCAATACAGTGAATTCAGGAGGTAACGTAAAATTCCAATTCCACATTTTACTCATAGAAAATCCTTGAGGAGAATTGGAATTTCAGTTTACATCCTGAATTGACTGAATTTAAATTGAATATACCCCATATACCCCAACCCTGCTGTCTTCCTGTCCTTGTGAAATATATTATATAAGCAGTACACACTCTATTCCTGTGTAGCCTGAGTGCCAGTCTGTTCGTGCTGTCATGCCAACTTCTTGTGACTCATTGTCATGACACACAATGTTTACCTTGACAAGGACTCTAATTGTAAGCGCACAAACAGGTTTGGGACCAGGTTAGCTCTTGTGTGTAACTAGCTCTCTATTATTTATTAACAATATCTTCCAATGAAGGCACGGTTACGTGGACAATGATCTAGGATCAGGTCCTCCCTGTCCATAATTATATAATTCAATATGATCTAAGAGGCAAAATCGATCCTGAATCAGCAATCCGACTCTGAGACACTTGATAAATGCGGGCCCATATCTCTGTTGACACATTTCCCTTTGTACTTAGGTGAAGCTAACAACCCTGCTCTCAGAACAACAGTATGACCTAGACCTCCTAGTCAGAGCCATGGACGGAGAGGTGGGTGAGCCATTTTGTGAGATGTTCAGATGCTCTCTATTTATAAGTCTAGAGCAGTGGTTCCGAAACGTTTTATAGTCCTGTACCCCTTCAAACATTCAACCTCCAGCTGCGTACCACCTCTAGCACCAGGGTGAGTGCACTTTCAAATGTTTTTTTTTTTTGCCATCATTGTAAGCCTGCCACACACAAACTATACGATACATTTATTAAACGTAAGAATGAGTGTGAGTTTTTGTCCCACATCCCGGCTCGTGGGAAGAGCTCTTCTACGACCAGGGCACAAACAATAATATAATAATAATCAATAATTTTGCTCTTTATTTAACCATCTTACATATAAAAGCTTATTTGTTCATTGACAATTGTGAATAATTCACCACAGGTTAATGAGAAGGGTGTGCTTGAAAGGATGCTCAATGTTGCAATGTTGGGTTGTATTAGGGAGAGTCTCAGTCTTCAATCATTTTCCACACACAGTCAGTGCCTATTTTTAGTTTTCATGCTAGCGAGGGCAGAGAATCCGCTCTCACTAGGTACATTGGCTTGCGAAAGTCTTCACCCCCCTTGGCATTTTTCCTATTTTGTTGCCTTATAACCTGGAATTATATATATTTTTTTTTTGCAGGTTTGTATCATTTGATTTACACAACATGCCTACCACTTTGAAGATGCAAAATATTTTTTATTGTGAAACAAACAAGACAAAACAGAAAACTTTAGCGTGCATAACCATTCACCCTCATACTTTGTAGAGACAGCTTTTGCAGCAATTACAGCTGCAAGTCTCTTGGGGTATGTCTCTATAAGCTTGGCACATCTAGCCACTGGGATTTTTGCTCATTCTTCAAGGCAAAACTGCTCCAGCTCCTTCAAGTTGGATGGGTTCCGCTGGTGTACAGCAATCTTTAAGTCCTACCACAGATTCCAAATTGGATTCAGGTCTGGGCTTTGACTTGGCCATTCAAAGACATTTAAATGTTTGCCATTAAACCACTCTAGTGTTGCTTTAGCAGTATGCTTGGGGTCATTGTCCTGCTGGAAGGTGAACCTCCATCCCAGTCTCAAATCTCGGGAAGACTGAAACAGGTTTCCCTCAAGTATTTCCCTGTATTTAGCGCCATCCATCATTCCTTCAATTCTGACCAGTTTCCCAGTCCCTGCCGATGAAAAACATCCCCACAGCATGGAGATGGTGTTCTCGAGGTGATTAGCTATTTAGGGAGCGGCAGCTGAGGTGTCGGTTTTGGAGAGTCTGGCGTGCCCAAAGTAAAATACCTGCCACTCAGGCCCAGAAACTAGGATATGCACATAATTAGTACTATTGAATAGGAAACACTGAAGTTTCTAAAACCGTTAACCTAATGTATGTGAGTATAACCGAACTGATATAGCAGGCGAAAACCCGAGGAATATCTGTCCAGATTTTTTTTGTTGTGACATTTACTCTTTTACATAGACTTGCTATTGAAATCCATGTATAATCGCTCCTAGGTTGCAGTACCTATGGCTTCCACTAGATGTCAACAGTCTTCATACAGTGTTTGGAGGCTTTAGCACCGAGCAGAACTGAAATGAAGAGGAAATAGTCAAGGGACCACAAATGTCAACAACGTTTCCCGGGCACGAGATTGTGAGCGCGCCCCACTTTATTTTCCTTTTATATCGTTTAGGATATCATCCGAGTGAAATATTATCGTTAATATTCATAAAAGGATACCTAAGGATGCATTATAAATGATGTTTGATTTGTTTGGGCAAAGTTGATAGGTATATTTGAATGCTTTCTCTTCACTGTACAACGGGTGACTCGACGGTGGATTTTCTGAACATAACGCGCCAACCAAACTGAGATTTATGGATATAATAAATGACTTTTTCTAACAAAAGAACCATTGGATGTCTACGTTGGACACTTGGGATGCCCTCAGCAGAAGTTCTTTGAAAGGTAAGTGATTTATTTTAACTCTGATATGGGTTTTGTGTGACCCGCGCTGGATATGAATTCATGTGCTATCCTCAAACAATCAAATGTTGTGCTTTCGCCGTGAAGCCGTTTTGAAATCAGAGCTTTTGATGACTATGCAACACTTGTATATTGATGAATGTTTAATAATTCAACTTTTGGATTTTGAATTTGGTGCCTTACATTTCACGGGTAGTGTCGGGAGCGGCCCGCTAGCGCCGTTTATCCCTAAGAGGTTAAAGGTGTTGGGTTTGGGCCAGACATAGACAAAGAGGATCGGTGGCAGCTAGTAGGCCGGTGACGACGACCGCCGAACGCCGCCCGAACAGGCAGAGGAGCCACCGTCGGTGGAAGTCGTGACACATATGCACACACCACTTTTCTGTTATTTTTTTTTTTTTAATATTTTGAAACTAGTTATTTTTTCCATTTCACATCACCAATTTGGACTATTTTGTGTATGTCCATTACATGAAATCCAAATAAAAAAATCTATTTAAACTACAGGTTGTAATGCAACAAAATTGGAAAAACGCCAAGGGGGGATGACTACTTTTGCATGGCACTGTACGTGGTTGCAAAGGGCATCAGTGTCTTAACAGTGCGATTTGCCAAGGATAGGATACTCTGAGCGCAGCCCAATCCAGAAATCTGGCAGTAGCTTCTGATTTTCACAAAACTGCTGGTTGCAATTTCGATGAGGCTATCTTGTTCAGCGGACTGGAGGCAGGGCATGAACGGGATTACGAATCCAGTTGTTTGTGTCATCCGTTTTGGGAAAGTACCTGTGTAATTGCGCACCCAACTCACTCAGGTGCTTCGCTATATCATATTTGACATTGTCTGTAAGCTTGAGTTCATTTGCACACAAAAAATCATACAATGATGGAAAGACCTGTGTGTTGTCCTTGTTAATGCAGACAGAAAAGAGCTCCAACTTCTTAATCATAGCCTCAATTTTGTCCCGCACATTGAATATAGCTGTGGAGAGTCCCTGTAATCCGAGATTCAGATCATTCAGGTGAGAAAAAACATCACCCAGATAAACTAGTCGTGTGAGAAACTCTTCATATACTAGTTTCTGGGCCTGAGTGGCAGGCCTTTTACTTTGGGCACGCCAGACTCTCCAAAACCGACACCTCAGCTGCCGCTCCCTAAGAAGTTAATTGACCCCCCATAAACGTAACGGACATATACCAGGAGCTGTGCCAGGCCCGCCACGTCTGTTGACTCATCCAGCTGTAACGCATAGAATTTTCTGGCTTGTATACGAAGCAGTAATTGTTTCATAACATCTCCTGCCATGTCACTGATGCGTTGTGAAACCGTGTTGTTTGATGAAGGCATTGTCTGTATAGTTTTTTTTGCCTTTTCCCCCAGCATTGTCCTAGCCATATCTGCGGCAGCAGGAAGAATTAAGTCCTCCAAAATAGTATGGGGCTTGCCTGTCCTAGCCACTCGGTAGCTCACCATGTAAGATGCTTATAGCCTCTTCTTATGAAAGGTATCTGTTGCTTTTATACATGTGTTACTACTCAAAAGTCGTCTTAATTCTCCCACGAAAAACTCCTGTGGCTTATTTTTCAAATTGGCATGTTTTGTTTTTAGAGTGAAGGTTTCATTGAGTTCTGAGATAGTACTTTTGCACATATAACACATTGTGGCTGAGGAAAGGCACTACTCCCAAGTGAACCCCAACTCAATGTAGTTCTCATCATATTTGTGGCTCTTCGATGGTCCAACGTCCCTGTCTGTTATTCGGTGCTTTCCCAGGTAAGGGGGCAGTAGCTCTTTGGCTGCATCAGATTCACAACTGTCAGTGTCCATGCTAGCTGGACTAACAACAAATGTAGAATTACTGATGCTAGCATTGGATATGCTCGTGGAAGCAGATCAACTTGAGTCGTCGATAGGTGCAGGTGTAGTAATGCTGGTAGTAGCAGTACTACCAGTAGAGCTGGTATGTGTCTCTATGGACGCCGGCCTTACTAAATGGACTGTTAGAAAATGTGAAAAAAACATAGCTTTTTTATTTATTTTTATTATGTGTATCACATTCTTATTTGGCGTAACCCCGACGGCAATGCGCGTACCCCCCTAGTTTGGGAATACCTGGTCTAGAGTGATGACTGATCCACTGTCTGGTCCCATCTCTCACAGCCAATCAGCTTCCCCGGTTTACAGGAGAGCGAGAACACACATTTCCTGGGCGGCCTTCAGAGGCTCAACAAAGTGGGAGAGGTATGGAAAGAAAAAAATCTGTATTTTCATTAATTCTGAAATATTGGCACCTGTTATTTGCTTATGCAAATATAGCAGCCTACACTGGTATTGTCCACATACATTTATTTATACTTTTATACTTAGATGCCCCATGTGTACCGTAGTGTATCTTCTTTTCCACATTAAATCATATTTCTTGCTTCAATGCACCATGTGCCCCGTAATATATATTGTTTTCCACATGCAATGATATTTATGTCATATAGTTAGATGTAAAAGAGTCTGTAAAACTTTACCTTAAATAGCCCTTGTACCTACAGGTACAGTTGAAGTCAGAAGTTTATGGGATTTTTGCTCACCGTTCTTGTGATCATTTTGACCCCACGGGGTGAGATCTTGCGTGGAGCCCCAGATCGAGGAAGATTATCAGTGGTCTTGTATGTCTTCCATTTCCTAATAATTGCTCCCACAGTTGATTTCTTCAAACCAAGCTGCTTACCTATTGCAGATTCAGTCTTCCCAACCTGGTGCAGGTCTATAATTTTGTTTCTGGTGTCCTTTGACAGCTCTTTGGTCTTGGCCATAGTGGAGTTTGGAGTGTGACTGTTTGAGGTTGTGGACAGGTGTCTTTTATACTGATAACAAGTTCAAACAGGTGCCATTAATACAGGTAATGAGTGGAGGACAGAAGAGCCTCTTAAAGAAGAAGTTACAGGTCTGTGAGAGCCAGAAATCTTGCTTGTTTGTATGTGACCAAATACTTATTTTCCACCATAATTTGCAAATAAATTCATAAAAAATCCTACAATGTGATTTTCTGGATTCTTTTTCCTCATTTTGTCTGTCATAGTTGAAGTGTACCTATGATGAAAATTACAGGCCTCTCTCATCTTTTTAAGTGAGAGAACTTGCACAATTGGTGGCTGACTAAATACTTTTTTCCCCCACTGTATGTCAAGGCCTAACTTCAAACTCAGTGCCTCTTTGCTTGACATCAAGGGAAAATCAAAAGAAATCAGCCAAGACCTTTGTAGACCTCCACAAGTCTGGTTCCAGCCTTGGGAGCAATTTCCAAATGCCTGAAGGTACCACATTTATCTGTACAAACAATATTATGCAAGTATTAACACCATGGGACCACACAGCCGTCATATCACTCAGGAAGGAGACACATTCTGTCTCCTAGAGATGAGCGTACTTTGGTGCGAAAAGTGCAAATCAATCCCAGAACAACTGCGAAGGACCTTGTGAAGATGCTGGACGGAGCCGGTACAAAAGTATGTATATCCACAGTAAAACAAGTCCTATATCGACATAACCTGAAAGGACGCTCAGCAAGGAAGAAGCCACTGCTCCAAAACTGCCATAAAAAAGCGAGACTACGGTTTGCAACTGCACATGGGGACAAAGATAGTACTTTTTGGAGAAATGTCCTCTGGTCTGATGAAAAAAAATAGACACATTCTGTCTCCTAGAGATGAGCGTACTTTGGTGCGAAAAGTGCAAATCAATCCCAGAACAACTGCGAAGGACCTTGTGAAGATGCTGGACGGAGCCGGTACAAAAGTATGTATATCCACAGTAAAACAAGTCCTATATCGACATAACCTGAAAGGACGCTCAGCAAGGAAGAAGCCACTGCTCCAAAACTGCCATAAAAAAGCGAGACTACGGTTTGCAACTGCACATGGGGACAAAGATAGTACTTTTTGGAGAAATGTTCTCTGGTCTGATGAAAAAAAATAGAACTGTTTGGCCATAATGACCATCATCATGTTTGGAAGAAAAAGGGGGAGGCTTGCGAGCCGAATAACACCATCCCAATCGTGAAGCACGAGGGTGGCAGCATCGTGTTGTGGAGGTGCTTTGCTGCAGGAGGGACTGGTGCACTTCACATCATGAGGAAGGAAAATTATGTGGATATATTGAAGCAACATCTCAAGAAATCAGTCAGGAAGTTAAAGCTTGGTCGCAAATGGGTCTTTCAAATGGACAATGACCCCAATTATACTTCCAAAGTTGTGGCAAAATGGCTTAAGGACAACAAAGTCAAGATATTGGAGTGGCCATCACAAAGCTCTGACCTCAATCCTAGAGAGAAAATGTGTGGGCAGAACTGAAAAAGCGTGTGCGAGCAAGGAGGCCTACAAACCTGACTAAGTTACACAAGCTTTGTCAGGAAGAATGGGCCAAAATTCACCTAACTTATTGTGGGAAGCTTGTGGAAGGCTACCCGAGACGTTTGACCCAAGTTAAACAATTTAAAGGCAATGCTACCAAATACTAATGGAGTGTATTTAAACTTCTGACCCACTGGGAATGTGATGAAAGAAATAAAACCTGAAATAAATCATTCTCTCTACTATTATTCTGACATTGCACATTCTTAAAATAAAGTGGTGATCTTAACTGACCTAAAACAGGGAATTTTTTACTAGGATGAAATGTCAGGAATTGTGAACAACTGTGTTTAAATGTATTTGGCTAAGGTGTATGTAAACTTCCGACTTCAACTGTAACTGCCAAAATAATGGAAATACTTCAGTAGATGGGGTCACTGAATGGTTTGATAAGCATGAAAATAATGTAAACCATATGCCATGGCCGTCTCATCTCAACGCAATTTAACACTTTTTCTGGAGCTGAAACAGCGTTTTCCACCATCATCAACAAAACACCAAATTATTGAATTTCTCATGGAAGAATGGTGTCGCATCCCTCCAATAGAGTTCCAGACACTTGTATAATCTAAGACAAGGTGCATTGAAGCTGTTCTGGCTCATGGTGGCCCAACACCCTATTAAGACACTTTATGTTTGTGTTTCCTTTATTTTGGCAGTTACATGCATGTAACTTCTCATTAATAGCTGTAGTTACAACATTGTATTCACATGTACTAACGTACTATCTGCTTTGTAATTACATGGTCATGGTCTCCAACCCTGTTGCTGGAGAGCTACCATCCTGTAGGTTTTCACTCCAACCCCAATCTTGCATACCTGACTCTAATAATTAGCTGATTGATAAACTGAATCAGGTTAATTACAACTGGGGTTGGATTGAAAACCTACAGGACAGTAGCTCTCCAGGAACAGGGTTGGAAAGCCCTGGCCTACACATTATAGACATAAGAATCACTTTAGGTAAAGTGTTACCAATGTGCCATTACTGTATGTGTTTCATTCTCAGACCAGTGCCAACAAAGTGCGAGTTCTGGTCGACGCAGAGTATACATACATGAACCCTGCCCTCTCGCTCATCACCATGGCCATGATGAAGAAGTTCAACCAAGATGGCGCCTGGATCTGGAACACCTACCAGTGTTACCTTAAGGTAGTCTAGTTTTCAGCTCAATTTTGATTCCTATTCATCCCTCTCTTGCTGTCTCTCTCCCTGTTTCTCTCTCTCCCTGTTTCTCTCTCTCCTTCCCTCTCAATTTTTTTCTCCACAATGAATGGTTGTGTAAAAACATGTGCGCAGACAAACTCATCAGAAATATCTATTAATTGTCTCAACCGTTGTCAAATGTGTTGTACATCAGTTCTAGAAATTACAGTGCATTCGAAAATTATTCAGACACCTTCACCTTTTCCACATTTTGTTTGATTACAGCCTTATTCTAAAATGGATGAAGTAGAATTTGAATCTACACACAATACCCCATAATGACAAAGCGAACAGGTTTTTTGACATTTTTGCAAATGTATTCAAATTAAAATACAGAAATACCTTATTTACATAAGTATTCAGACCCTTTGCAATCAGACTCAAAATTGAGCACAGCTGCATCCTGTTTCCATTGATCATCCTTGAGATGTTTCTACAACTTAATTGGAGTCCACCTGTAGTAAATTCCAATGATTGGACATGATTTGGAAAGGCACACACACACCTGTCTATATAAGGTCCAACAGCTGACAGTGCACGTCAGAACAAAAAACAAGCCATGAGGTCGAAGGAATTGTCCGTAGAGCTCTGAGACAGGATTATGTCGAGGCACCAGTCTAGGGAAGGATACCAAAACATTTCTGCAGCATTGAAGGTCCCCAAGAACACAGTGGCCTTCATCATTCTTAAATGGAAGAAGCTTTGTAACCACCAAGACTTTTCCAGGAGCTGGCCGCACGGCCAAACTGAGCATTCGGGGAGAAAGGCCTTGGTCAGGGAGGTGACCAAGAACCTGATGGTCACTCTGACAGAGCTCCAGAGTTCCTCTGTGGAGATTGAAGAACCTTCCAGAAGGACAACCATCTTTGCAGCACTCCACCAATCAGGCCTTTAAGGTAGTGGCCAGAATGAAGCCACTCCTCAGTGAAAGGCACATAACATCCCATATGGAGTTTGCCAAAATGCACCTAAAGATTCTCAGACCATGAGAAAGAAGATTCTCTGGTCTGATGAAACCAAGATTGAACTCTTTGGCCTGAATGTCAAGCTTCAACTCTGGAGGAAACCAGGCACCGCTCATCACCTGGCCAATACCGTCCCTTCAGTGAAGCATGGTGGTGGCAGCATCACACTGTGGGGATTCTTTTCAGCGGCAGGGACTGGGAGACTAGTCAGGATGGAGGGAAATATGAACGGAGCAAAGTACAGAGAGATCCTTGATGAAAACCTGTTCCAGAGTGCTCAGGAGGATGGACTGAGCCGAAGGTTCACATTCCAACAGGACAACAACCTTAAGCACACAGCTAAGACAACGCAGGAGTGGCTTTGGGACAAGTCTCTGAATGTCCTTGAGGGGCCCAGCCAGAGCCCGGACTTGAACCCAATCGAACGTCTCTGGAAAGACCTGAAAATAGCTGTGCAGCGACACTCCCCATCCAACCTGACAGAGCTTGAGAGGATCTGCAGAGAAGAATGGGATAAACTCCCCAAATACAGGTGTGCCAAGCTTTTAGTGTCATACCCAAGAAGACTCAAGGCTGTAATCACTGCCAAAGGTTCTTCAACACAGTACTGAGTAAAGAGTCTGAATACTTATCCACAGGGAAAACATGTTTTTTTTGGGGGGGAGGGTTCTTAAAACCTGTTTTAATTTTTTTATTATGGTGTATTGTGTGTAGATTGATGAGGATTTTTTTTAAATCGATTTTAGAATAAGATTGTAACGAAACAAAACGTGGAAAAAGTCAAGGTGTCTGAATACTTTCCGAATGCTCTGTATACAGTTGAAGTCGGAAGTTTACATACACCTTAGCCAAATACATTTAAACTCAGTTTTTCACAATTCCTGACATTTAATCCTAGTAAAAATTCCCAGTCTTAGGTCAGTTAGGATCACCTCTTTATTTTAAGAATGTGAAATGTCAGAATAATAGTAGAGAGAATTACTTATTTCAGCTTGTATTTCTTTCATCACATTCCCAGTGGGTCAGAAGTTTACATACACGCAATTAGCATTTGGTAGCATTGCCTTCAAATTGTTTAACTTGGGTCAAACGTTTCTGGTAGACTTCCACAAGCTTCCCACAATAAGTTAGGTGAAGTTTGGCCCATTCCTCCTGACAGAGCTGGTGTAACTGTAGCCTTGTAGGCCTCCTTGCTCGCACGCGCTTTTTCAGTTCTGGACACACATTTTCTATGGGATTGAGGTCAGGGCTTAGTGATGGCCACTCCAATATCTGACTTTGTTGTCCTTAAGCCATTTTGCCACAACTTTGGAAGTATGATTGGGGTCATTGTCCATTTGGAAGACTAATGTCTTGAGATGTTGCTTCAATATATCCACAATTTTCCTCCCTCATGATGCCATCTATTTTGTGAAGTGCACTAGTCCCTCCTGCAGCAAAGCACCCCCACAACATGATGCTGCCACCCCCGTGCTTCACGGTTGGGATGGTGTTCTTCGGTTTGCAAGCCTCCCCCTTTTTCCTCCTAACATGATGATGGTCATTATGGCTAAACAGTTCTATTTTTGTTCCATCAGACCAGAGGACATTTCTCCAGAAAGTATGATCTTTGTCCCCATGTGCAGTTGCAAATCGTAGTCTCGCTTTTTTATGTCGGTTTTGGAGCAGAGATTTTTGTGGAGTGGTTGAAAATTAGTTTTAATGACTCCAACCTGTGTACGTAAACTTCCGACTTCAACTGTATGTACAGGATCTTATTTCCTGGTGACTCCCAAGTGTTAAATGTAGTTTTTATGACCCTTGATGAGGACAAGCTCCTCTTACAGGGTCCTTATATTACTATAGATTGTAAATGAATGAAGCAGCAAATTAATTGCAAAATCAGAAGTAACGTAGGAGCTTAATAACGAACCTAGTCATAGCCCACTGCTCAGCAATTTCACAACAGTTTCACTCACATGTTACCATTTGTTTTTCCTATAAAATGTAATTGTGCTTGTGGTTAATACAATACCTGCTAATGTGTCCTCTCTATCCTCCTCTCACCCCCTCTCTCTCTCTCTCTCTCTCTCTCTCTCTCTGTTTCACCCTTTATTGCTTTCTCCCTGTTTCTCCCCCCTCTGTCTTCTCCTCTCCCTTCAGGAATCGCGGTCTCTCCTGCTCAAGGACATCCGCCTGTCCATCAGCGAGTCCTTCTGTCTGGGTGTGAAGCTTGTGAGAGGGGCGTACATGGACAAAGAAAGAAAACTGGCTAAAAATGAGGGGTGGTCAGAACCTGTTCACGAATCCTGGGAGCACACCAATGACAGGTAACTCTCTTGTGCATGTCGGTTTTTGGGGTGACGGAAAATGTTAGATTACAGAGTGGTGCACCAAGCACCACTCTCCCGACGTTCAAATAACCAACGTCAAAATATTATATTCTTTCTCCTCAAGTCTGCACCTGTGTACACTCCTCCCTATGCATTAAACCATTGGATTGGTGCAGTGCTTAATTTGTAAATCGGGAGATCCCGGAACACATAGTAAGAGCGAGAGGGGTGGGAGGGTATCTGGAGGGCTCTGAGGTTCCAGAAACACATTGAAAAAAAAGTGTCAAACACAACGTGGCAGCGTAGCCGACAGAGTAAACATCCAAGTAGCCTACTGTCTATGGTGGTGAAACGGACAGCCCTCTCTAAGGTGCTGATTAATTCAAAGCATTTTAGATGTCACTGAAGTACGCCCACGTACTTGAGTATAGCTGCGGGGCTTAGACATGTCCGAATTTCTTATATCCTAATTTTCATTTCATTTTTAGACGACAGTACAGAACACCCGCCATATGCAAATGCACACATACTCATCTATGGGGCTTACAAGACCCACATTTTATATAATTTTCAAGACATCAATGTAGCAGTAGAACAAATATCACAATATCAGAATATATCAGAAAATAAATCAATGTAGGCTACAGCAGAACACACATATGAGAATATATAGGCCTCCTGCATATGTGATAATATGAAGCACATATTCAGATTACCTTCACCGTACAGAACAAGTTTGTAAAGAAAAAAAATCCTACCTTGGTTTTCAAAACCTCCCACAATGACTCTCCCCATGTCAAGTCCATTTAACTCCTGTCAGTAAATTTCTTTATCAAAGCCATGATCGGGCCTGTGGCTATGACTTTTAGCCTCCTTCTAAGGTTGTTCTGAAGACTTTGGCTGTAGTGTCTATTTTTTCAGAGTGGGTGTACTCTTTACCCTTATCTATAAGGCTTGCTGCCACCAAATGTGCCTTGGTTCGGGCATGTTCAAAAACCTTTTTCTGAGGGCTCTTTGTTGTTGTTGTTTTTTTTATGTCTGAGGCATAGCATGTTAATTTACTGTACATCCCACCAACTCTTTTGCTAGTTTAATCCCTCCAGTCTTTTCAAGCTCCCTACCTTTTTGCATGTTGTACAGCCCAACTATTAACTATACATGACAAGTCAGGGGTTATACAGTACCTGTCAAAAGTTTGGACACACCTACTCAGTCAAGGGTTTGTCTATATTTTTACAAATTTTTACATTGTAGAATAATGGTGAAGACATCAAAATTAGGAAATAAAACATATGGAATTATGTAGTAACCAAAACAGTGTTAAACAAATCAAAGTGGCTACCCTTTGCCTTGATGACAGGTTTGCGCACACTCTTGGCATTCTCTCGACCAGCTTCACCTGGAATGCTTTCCAACAGTCTTGAAGGAGTTCCCACATATGCTGAGCACCTGTTGGCTGCTTTTCCTTCAATCTACGGTCCAACTCATCCCAAACCATCTCAACTGGGTTGAGGTTGGGTGATTGTGGAGGCAAGGTCATCTGATGCACCACTCCATCACTGTAATTCTTGGTCAAATAGCCCTTACACAGCCTGAAGGTGTGCTGGGTCATTGTCCTGTTGAAAACTAAATGATAGTCCCACTAAGTGCCATATGGGATGGCGTAACACTGCAGAATGCTGTGGTAGCCATGCTGGTTAAGTGTGCCTTGAATTCTAAATAAATCACTGACAGTGTCACCAGCAAAGCACCCTGTAGTGGTTAACTTCTTTACTATCAAATGAGGAGAGACAAACTTATCACACAAGTCAGAGTTATACTTAAGCTAAATCTTTAATCACTTATTAATAAGGGAGCAGGTCAATACAACGCACACATATAAAGTGAATCGATTGAGTGCTCTACGATAATGATGGCTGTTCATGGCTGGTTGACGATTCACGATCAAATGATTCGTTGAGAGCCCCGAGACAAAAGTACAAAGGTCTTTTATAGCCAAGATACACCCCTTTCAACCTACATGACGAACAACAGATATATAGAATGGGTCACAAGGTTAAGATCTGTATGAAAGATACCTATAATAAATAGCAGACAATAACTGCTGTGTCAACAGTTTTCATTGTATAGAGACCAGTGTCTGTCCCTCCGACTCCAAACTGGAACCATTTCTCCCTGGTACGGTATAGAACAGAAACATTAACTCATGCTCTGGAATGCTCTTTAGGTTGTATCACCCAAAAGACATCGTAAATCGCCTCTGTCAGTGTTATCTCCCAGAGGCCCATCCACAGTAGAACACACACAATCGTGGTGAATACTCTATTCTCTTGCATAAAACAACAATTTGACGCAATAAAAGTATCATAACATAATCTTGCAATTTTGCCAACATAACCCCCACACCATAACACTTCTTCCTCCATGCTACACGGTGGGAACCACACATGCAGAGATCATCCGTTCACCTATGTCTCACAAAGACATGGAGGTTGGTACCAAAAATCTCAAATTTGGACTCATCAGAGCAAAGGACAAATTTCCACCGGTCTAATGTCCATTGCTTGTGTTTCTTGGCCCAACCAAGTCTCTTCCTCTTATTGATGTCCCTTAGTAGTGGTTTCTTTGCAGCAATTCGACCATGAAGGCCTGATTCACGCAGTCTCCTCTGAACAGTTGATGTTGAGATGTGTCTGTTACTTGAACTCTATGATGCATTTATTTGGGCTGCTATCGGAGGTGCAGTTAACTCTAATGAACTTATCCTCTGCAGCAGAGGTACCTCTGGGTCTTCCTTTCCTGTGGCAGTCCTCATGAGAGCCAGTTTCATCATAGTGCTTGATGGTTTTTGTGACTGCACTTGAAGAAACATGAAAAGTTCTTGACATTTTCCGGATTGACTGACCTTCATGTCTTAAAGTAATGATGGACTGTCATTTCTCTTTGATTATTTGAGCTGTTCTTGCCATAATATGGACTTGGTCTTTTACCAAATAGGGCTATCTTCTGTATACCACCCCTACTTTGTCACAACAAAACTGAATGGCTCAAACGCATTAAGAAGGAAAGAAATGCCACAAATTTACTTTTAACAAGGCACACCTGTTAATTTAAATGCATTCCAGGTGACTACCTCATGAAACTGGTTGAGAGAATGCCAAGAGTGTGCGCAAAGCTGTCATCAAGGCAAAGGGTAGCTACTTTAAAGAATCTCAAATATAAAATATATTTTGATTTGTTTAACTATTTTGTTTAACTATTTTGTCATCACTATTTTTACTACATGATTCTATATGTGTTATTTCATCGTTTTGGTGTCATCACTATTTTTCTACAATGTAGAAAATAGTAAAAATACAGAAAAACACTTGAATGAGTAGGCGTGTCCAAACTTTTGACTGGTACTGTACGTTTGCTTGTTCTTAAACTGCAAATTGCACCTATTCCGAGCATTTTGTCAGTGGATGCACTGCCCCCATCCCCCCCAACTCTCCGTCTCCCTCTCCAACTGAGCCTGACTCGCTAGTAGGCCTACTAGCTAGTGGAGGTGCCGGTGGTGATGCTGAACTGCCGGGATTAGCAGGAACAGTTTGCCCCTCACTTCGGCACTGACAGTTCTCTGGCTTGTTCTGGGTTCGATTCAACCTCTTTCTCTGAATTTCTGGACTTGAAAAATGCCATCAAACTCGATTGCCATTTTTTATTTGTCTTTCCTACAATTCAAATTCAGTAGGGAGACGACAAGCCTAGGCTACGTAACGTGATTACGTAGGAACCTCTTCACTAGCTGACCACCACTAACAAAAGCTGTGTCAAGATCAGTTACTTACCCCACCGGCCCTCCCCATAACCTCTATGTACAAATAAGAGAGCAGGTCTGGAATCAATGTGGCAGGATAGGATGACTACACAGAATTGTCACCGTGCTTTTACATTTTGGTCTTTCTGGGGGGCGGGGGAAATAACGAGGTAACTTGATTAGAATTTTATTAGAATGTCTACAGTGCAAACAGTGAAACAATTAATAAATCATGCCCCGAGAGCTACCGGATCAAGGCAAATAGGTGCCAGAACAAACAAAGTCAAATCTGAGAGGTGTAAAAAAAAATTGTCCAGGCTAACACCAATCCAGTGCTTAATTTTAGCCTTGACAATTTGTTTTAGCAAATGTATAAAAAAAACCCCCGGAAATATCAGATTTACATAACTATTCAGACCCTTTACTCAATACTTTGTTGAAGCACTTTTGGCAGCGATTACAGCCTTGTGTCTTCTTGGGCATGACGCTACAAGCTTGGCACACCTGTATTTGGGGAGTTTCTCCCATTATTCTCTGCAGATCATCTCAAGCTCTGTAAGGTTGGATGGGGAGCGTCGATGCTCTGGCTGGCCACTCAAGGACATTCAGAGACTTGTCCCGAAGCCACTCCTGCGTCGGGCTGTCACGCCCTAGCTGGCTCGAGAGGTTCTTGCCCCGGTTGGCTCAGAAGGCGCCCATCCCACGTTGGACCTCAGCCGGATCGTCAGGTTTTTACGCCCAGACGCCTCATCAGGCTGCTACGCCTCAGCCGGATCATCGGTTCCGTATTAAATGTCAACTCCCCGTACCTGCTTCTAATCTCCAGCACCGGCCCTTACACACACAGCATGACGCTGCCACCACCATGCTACCGGATCCAGGCAAATTGGTGGCTGAACAAACAAAGTCAAATCTGAGAGGTGCCGGTTCCTGTTCCAGCAGGATTCGGCTCAAATCAAGCACTGGACTAGAGGGAGTTTCCACCATATCTCTTATAACAGTTGTTTCTTTTGAAATCCATGAAACAGGAGTGAACAAGTGCACATTTCGCGAGAAAATGATTGATTATTGGGAATGTTTTTAACCATTAATGGTTTTGTTCTGATATGTTCATTTAGAAATATCATTGATATGATAATGCTATGTCACAACATGCCATTGTGTATCTCCATAATGTTGTTGTGCTCCTGTAGTTATAACGACTCGTTGGACATCCTGCTAGAACTCATCTCCCGGGACCCTCAGCGCTATCGGATTATAGTCGCCACGCACAACGAGGAGTCCGTTAGGCGTGCAGTTCAACGGTAAGATTCCCAATTTTTTTACCTCAAATTGAGAAATATCCCTGTCCATTTAGAGGACCCTCTTTTGGCTCAAGAGCACCCCAGAGGTAAAAGTTATGTAAAGCCTCTAATGCAGCACATGCATTACATGACATTGAATTGGTATTGTGACATCTGTTCTAAGGATGGGAGAGCTGGGAATAGACAAAGATGGTGGATCTGTGTGTTTTGGTCAACTGTTGGGGATGTGTGACCATGTGTCTCTCACTCTTGGTAAGGTTCCTTTCTCCCTTCAAATCCAACTTGTATTCAAATGTATTGTCCAAGAAACTCAAGCTTGCTTAGCTACACAGACTAAGATAGTGTTGTGCATAATATTTACTTTTCTCTTCCCATATCCATATTTCCTTGTTTCTCTGCCTCTCTCTATCCTTCCCTCTTCCTCTCCCCCACCCATCCTCTCTAACCTCTCCCTCTTTACTTCCTTGTCCTTTCTCTGTCCCTCTCTTTCTCCTGTCCCCCCTCTGTCCCCTCAACCCCCTCTCTTTATCTCCTTGTCCTTTCCCTCTGTCCTTCTCTATCCTTTGCGTCTGTGTCTCTTTTTCTCCACCTCTCCCCCTTTTCTACCCTATCTCCTCTCCCTAGCCCAGCAGGGTTACTTGGTGTACAAGTCGGTGCCGTATGGCTCGGTGGACAACACCCTGCCCTACCTGGTGCGCCGTGCCCAGGAAAACCGTACCGTGCTGCAGGGCATCCGCAAGGAGAGAGACCTCCTGAGACTGGAGCTCCACAGGAGGCTGCGGCAGGGGTTCAGACAGGGAAGCAAGGGGTAGGGAGGATGGGGAAGTGGGGATGGTGTGGGCTAAATTTGCATTAAAGACAGTCAATTCAGGAAGTAAACTGAAACTCCTATTCAATAATTGAAAAAAGGCCATCTACTTTCAGTGATTTCTCAATAAAGGATAAGCAAATTATGTCAAATGTTTTTAAATTGTTTTAATTTTAAATTTAAAACACCTGAATTTATTGACTTTACCTAATTTCTCAAGATTTCCAGCCATTGCCTAGGCTATACGCACATGATTGAAATAAACACAGGTAGGCTATTGCATTGTTTTCAAATAGGTAGCTTATTTGTCAGATAAACCAGAACCTACAGGCTGCAGCCCAATATATGTTTTAACTATACACATTTGCTTAGTAAAGTAAGTTAGATGAGAACAATTTCTCTAATTCCCTTTCTACAAACGACCCACTCAATCTCTAGACCAGATTTGATTCATTCAAACCGTTAATAACCATGCACTTTGTTTGAACTGGCAGTTGACTGTAACCAACAATGATGATACTGTCAGCAAATTACATTGACAACATGATACATAATTCCAAAACCCGATTGGGTTGATAAAGTTGATAAATGTAGAATGTTGTTGCGTTCATTCATTTCTACACCGTTTTTCATAACCACTACCAGCCTATACATAATCTCTCGTGGACAGACGTACGTAACATAAATGGTACAATAGCGTCTGACTGTGGGATGCAACGACTAATGAGGAACTTGTGGAACAGTATCCGGTGTGGTGATACTGATGGTTTGTTGAAACTGATGGTTTGTTTACATAGCAGGTTAGGAGAACTAACGCAGCAGGTTAGTAGAACTAACGTAACAGGTTAGGAGAATGAGGTTAAGGTTAGGAAAAGTGTTAGGGTTAGGCTTAACTAAAAGGGTACAGTTCTCAACAACTGTAGTCCCTGATGGCGACAACTAGACAGAGATGTAGCCTCCAGACAAACCATAAGTGTCGACAAACTATCATTATCATAACACCTGTGTGCAGATTTTCAATTACTGATCATTTTGCCAAATCCCGATTTTGCAGGTGCTCGCATCTTTCAAATATCTGAAGAGGAGGGGGACATTTGGCCCATAGACTTGCCTGAAACTTGCAGAGAGATGGGGGTGGAGCTACAACGCTGCTTCCGCTCCTCGCTCTAGTGTCTTTTCTAACACATCTCCCCCCCCACAACTTAATCAAGCATCTGAGTCAGTTATGCAAGACTTTAGTTCTGGGTTTCCGAGATCAGCCTATACATCATGTAGGCTTGCAGTTTAATTTATCATCACTAAATAGACACGTTTTAACTATACATTTTACAATTCCAGAGGTAACAATGCATATACAGTCAATTTCTGACAGCTCATTTAACCAGCATTGCTCCGCGAAGATGCAAGAAAAGCATCAATGACACCATTGATGCTCGCAAACCGTCTGTTTTCTCTCATTCACTTCCATGCATTATATTTCCAGCGTAAGTACGATTGTTCACGCGTGTATAAAAATAACAAAATGGCTGCGTGGCCGGATTCTTCATGCTCCCAGGTGATTTTAATGTTACTATGGTTTGACCTTTAGGTCTTCATCAGGCATCCATATCCCAGGATGCATTCGAAAAGTACAGCCTTATTCTAAAATGGATTAAATATTTTTTCCCCTCATCAATCTCAAATCAAATCAAATTTTATTTGTCACATACACATGGTTAGCAGTTAATGCGAGCGCAGCGAAATGCTTGTGCTTCTAGTTCCGACCATGCAGTAGTATCTAACAAGTAATCTAACAAATTCACAACAACTACCTTATACACACAAGAGTAAAGGAATGAATACGAGTATGTACATATAAATATATGGATGAGCGATGGCTGATCGGCGTAGGCAAGATGCAGTAGATGGTATGGAGTACAGTATATACATATGAGATGAGTAATGTAGGATATGTAAACATTATATAAATGGCATCGTTTAAAGTGGCTAGTGATACATTCATTTCATCCGATTATAATTATTAAAGTGGCTAGAGATTTGAGTGGATGGCCGAATGGCATAGGCAAGATTCAGATAAACATTATATACAAAATTGTTTAAAGTGGCTAGTGATACATTTGTTACATCCAATTCCTGTTTTTAAAGTGGCTAGAGATTTAAGTCAGTATGTTGGCAGCAGCCACTCAATGTTAGTGATGGCTGTTTAACAGTCTGATGGCCTTGAGGTAGAAGCTGTTTTTCAGTCTCTCGGTCCCAGCTTTGATGCACCTGTACTGACCTCGCCTTCTGGATGATAGGGGGGGAACAGGCAGTGGCTCGGGTGGTTGTTGTCCTTGATGATCTTTTTGGCCTTCCTGTGACATCGGGTGGTGTAGGTGTCCTGGAGGGTAGGTAGTTTACCTCCGGTGATGCATTGTGCAGACCTCACTACCCTCTGGAGAGCCTTACGGTTGTGGGCAGAGCAGTTGCCATACCAGGCGATGATACAGCCCGACAGGATGCTCTCGATTGTGCATCTGTAGAAGTTTGTGAGTGTTTTTGCCGAATATCTTCAGCCTCCTGAGGTTGAAGAGGCGCTGTTGCGCCTTCTTCACCACAATGTCTGTGTGGGTGGACCATTTCAGTTTGTCCGTGATGTTTACGCCGAGGAACTTAAAACTTTCCACCTTCTCCACTGGTTCAACGCTGTGTACTTCAGCGCAAACTGTCTCTAACCAGAATAGAAGAGGAGTGGGAGGCCCCGGTGCACAACTGAACAAGAGGACAAGTACATTAGAGTGTCTAGTTAGAGAAACAGATGCCTCAAAAGTCCTCAACTAGCAGCTTCATTAAATAGTACCCGCAATACACCACGACGACAGTGAAGAGGCGACTCCGGGATGCTGGCCTTCTAGGCAGAGAAAAGAAAAAGCCATATCTCAGACTGGCCAAAAAAAATAAAAGATTAAGATGTGCAAAAGAACACAGTCACTGGACAGAGGAACTCTGCCTAGAAGGCCAGCATCCCGGAGTCGCCTCTTCACTGTTGAAGCATTCCAGATGAAGCTGGTTGAGAGAATGCCAAGGGTGTGCAAAGCTGTCATCAAGGCAAAGGGTGGCTACTTTGAAGAATCTAAATTCAAAAATATATTTTGATTTGTTCAACTCTTTTTTGGTTACTACATGATTCCATTTGTGTTATTTCATAGTTGTTATGTCTTCACTACTATTCTACAATGTAGAACATTTTAAAACTAATGAAAAACCCTTGAATGAGTAGTTGTGTCCAAACTTTTGATTGGTACTGTATAGTTTGGTATAATGTGTATATTTATGTTGTACAGTTGAAGTCGGAAGTTTACATACACTTAGGTTGGAGTCGTTAAAACTCGTTTTTTCAACCACTCCACAAATGTCTTGTTAACAAACTATAGTTTTGGTAAGTCGTTTAGGACATCTACTTATTATTTCACTTATAATTCACTGTATCACAATTCCAGTGGGTCAGAAGTTTACATACACTAAGCTGACTGTGCCTTTAAACAGCTTGGAAAATTGCAGAAAATTATGTCATGGCTTTAGAAGCTTCTGATAGGCTAATTGACATAATCGGAGTCAATTTGAGGTCTACCTGTGGATGTATTTCAAGGCCTACCTTGAAGGCCTACTCAGTGCCTCTGCTTGGGGCTGCTTTGCTGCAGGACGGACTGGTGCACTTCACAAAATAGATGGCATCATGTGGAAGGAAAATTATGTGGATATATTGAAGCAACATCTCAAGACATCAGTCAGGAAGTTAAAGCTTGGGTCTTCCAAATGGACAATGACCCCAAGCATACTTCCAAAGTTTCACATTCTTAAAATAAAGTGGTGATCCTAACTGACTTAAGACAGGGCATTTTACCTAGGATGAAATGTCAGGGATTGTAAAAAACTGAGTTTAAATGTATTTGGCTAAGGTGTATGTAAACTTCTGACTTCAACTGTATATACAGGGTGCATTTGTGAAAGAGACCTAGGTCTCAATATGTCTTTCCTGTTAAAGTAAAGGTTAAATAAATAAAAAATTACTAATAATTTCACTGTAATCGATTCACAAAAACATAGTCAAGAACGCACTTTAATGTTTTAATAATGGGATGGATTTGAAAAAGAACAGATTAAAAACTATTTACAAGATTAAGTACAATTCAACAGTTATTTTAGTTAGAAAAAAAACAAAACAAAATGTGGAACTTGAAAACGTCACAATAGTTTGATGCACAGTAGGTCAACAAACTTTCACACGGACAAAGTAAAAAAATATATATATATATTTTCCAACAACTTCAACTAATACTACACATTGGACCCTTAAAAGCGCTACAAAATCTATACATTTGTATTTATCTATAATGAGTACACTTGCTATCACAAAACAGTTTAGCAAAAGGCCACATTTCCAAAGAACTGTTTTGACCACTGTAGCTCTTTGTTGATTCACTCTCTTTCTCTCCATACACAGTATACCATTTTCTGATGCATGTCATCTTCATAAATTAAAACATAGTGGGCATTCGACATTGCAGCCAACTTTAAAGGCGAGTCGAGATTGACTGATTTACAAATCACCTTGCATCATACATAACTACTCAATATTATTTGTGATCAGTCAGTCAAAATACAACACGGTTTTGATGCTCTCAAACACGGCCATTACATTTCCAATGACGACGGTTGAGTTCCTGCCCGACAACATTTCAGACGCATTTCAGACCTTACAATGCCTGGGTAGGTATTTAACATATCAGCTAAGCAAATAATATGATATAGAAATCTGATGGCCAACTGCACAGTCGATGACTTGGCACACAACCATTGGTTGATGCAATGGAACGCCTGCACATCTAGTTGGGCTAAAACTCGACCATTACCTTCTATCTCCTCTACCTCAGAATACAGCCCTCCCACTCATATCCAGGTAGGACCCTTGAGGGTGGGAGTGGCCATGCTGGTGCTGCCTGTACATGTGCCTGAGAGGTATGGGGAAGGATGAGCGGGGGTCCTGACACAGGCGCAGAGGATAGGAAGAGAAGGGGGGATAGAGGGTAGGGGGTGTGGCGGAGGAGGAGGAGACACAGGATGAAAGAGAGGGATCCAGTGGAGGCAGGAGTGAGGGGTGGTGAAGTACCATTTCTGGCAGATAGGGTGTGCCAGAGTTGAACTGGGAGAAGGAGCCAATCTCGGTGGGCGCTATAGGAGGGTAGGAGGAGGGTGTAGTGGTCTGGTTCTGGGGACATGTCGTTGGAGGGAGGGAGTGGTTGGTCAGGGAGAAGGGCGGGATGTGAGAAGAGGCAGAAGGCTGGAAAGAGGCGACGGACACAGAGGGAATGGCGGAACAGGAAGAGGGTTGGTAAACTGGATTAGGAAGGGAGGATGGGGGGTGAGTGAAGGACGATGCGACAGAGGGAGCTTGGATCTGAGTCGGGATGGGAATAGACACAGCGGAGTGGACGGAGCCGGAGGAAACGTTCGGAAGAGTCCAATTTTGAACTGAAGAAGAGCAAGAAGAGAGGGATGAAGGGAGAGGGGGAAAGGGATAAGATAGAGGTGCGGAATGGGAGGAAAGAGAGTAAGGGAGAGATGGAACGGGGTGTGATTGAGAAGTTGAGTGACTTGAGAGGTTGAAGAGAGACGGAGGGGTGGTTTGGATGACGTTGGAGAGAGGTAGGTTTGGGTAGGGGTATGCTGTGGGGTTAAAGACCGACAGAGGGGGAGTCTGGTTGGAGATGGGGACAGCTTGTAGAGCCTGGTTCGGGAGAGTGAGCATGGAATGGGTGGTCACCCCATTCTGCTGGATGGGTTGACAGGAGGGAGGAGGGAGTGATGGAAAAGAGGTATTTGTGGGTGTATGAGGACTGAGCAGGCCTTGCTGTGGGTTGGATGGAAGGATGGAGTGAAAGGAGGTGGAGGACAGGAGAGGCTTGGGGGAGGATGAAGTGGAAATAGACAAGGTGGGGTAGGTGAAACTAGTTTGCTTAAGCGAGGGAGATGTGGTGGAGGAAGGGAGGGTAGGAGAAGAGGAGAGAATAGAGGGATAGTCAGTGGTGGCCATGGATGGATAAAAAGTAGAGGTGGGGGGAGGGTTGGGGGATGGAGGGATCTGAGCGGTAGGAGGACGAAGACTGAGGATGAGTTGCAGGGGCAAAAGAGGAAGAATCAAGAGGAGTGGTTAGATATGTCCCATTGTAAGTGGAAAGACTCATAGTGACGGACCTGCAAGGTAAAAAAAAAAGAATAATCTCATTATTGTAACCTGCTGTGAATGTAACTGACACACAACAGCTGACCAAAGGTGTTGTACCAATGACTTGTTAATTATTTAAAGATATGGATGGGGTACATCTCAATACTCTTAAGTGTCTTTGTCTCCTTGTTTCCTTTCCTCTGCCCTCACTGACATTAAAGGAGGTGGCAGGTGAAATCCAGCAAATTCCAGGTAGGCATCCTCGATCTCCACATTGCTTTTATATAGCCAGTATTTTCAAATTTTATTTAATTAGGTAAGTCAGTTAAGAACAAATTCTTATTTACAATGACGGCATACCAGGGAACAATGGTTAACTATCTTGTTCAGGAGCAGAATGAAATATTTTTTACCTTGTCAGCTCGGGGATTTGATCCAGCAACCTTTTGGTTACTGGCCCAATGCTCTAACCACTAGGCTACCTGCCGCCCCAAAGAGCCAACCTCGGCCGCAGATCCTTACTTTTGACAATCAACATGCACCCATTGTGAACTTAAATGTTTATGAACCCAAAACTCACCTGTCCATCATTCCATCGGTGACCTTGTTGCCCGATGCATCTTGTGGCACCTTGGTCATATCGGCCGTGATGTTAGCTGTGATGTCAGTCATCTGGGAGGCAATGAAGGTTTGGCCCACCAGGTCTAGAGCCTGCTGCTGCTCTGGAACAGGGCTCTCCTGGAAAGGGGTTTCGTTGGAACCATACCCACACACAGACTCAGGGAGAGGGGGAAGGGATGGGAGAGATGCCAGGGCCAGGCTCTGGAGGTCTGAGGAGGAGGAAGAGGAGTACTGGGACAGGAGCTCAGTGGAGTCACACGGGTCACAGCTCACTGAGAGAGAAGATAGAGGAAGTAGATGGAAAATAGAGGGATGAATAGAGGGACAGAAAAAGGAGGAAAATTTAGTTGGCCATTTCAAAAACACTAAACAAAGCATATGCATAAATCAAATCGTTGAGGAGGACACAGAAAATGGTCAGAAAAGCATCTCCATTGCAATTAATGATTGTAGGATGGAAGAGGAATCAAGTTGAAGAGAAATTTGAGTAACATTACCAATATCTAGAGGTAACTCACCAATATCTAGAGGTTCATTTAGCTTCCGCTTTTGCCTCACGTCCCTCTGTCTGTAAGAAAAAATATATATAAATAGGTGAGTTTATGTGGAAAATTGGTGTGCGTGCGTGTGTGTGGGTCTGTGTGTGCTATACCTTTTGCTATTCATGCCATCCTCTCTAAAGCCCTTAGCGAAGGGATTGGATTGGATCTTCAGTTCAGTGATCTGCCAATCAGTCACACAGTCAGTAACCATTATAAGAAGAATAGAAAGTATTGTATATTAGAAGTGTATAAAAACATTCTCTGAGAAACTATATTATCTTGTACCCATTTGATATTTTATGCATATATACTGTCACTCGTTCTCACACACACACACACACACACACACACACACACACACACACACACACACACACACACACACACACACTTCACCCTTCACCCTTCACCCTTCCTTCCCTTACCTTATTGTTTTGATAGGCGGTGACGGTGAGAAACTGGGTCTCTGGGAAGATGAAGGAGTGTTGCCCTCCTCCCCACCTCAGCACGTCCCTGGCCTCGATCACGTGTACCCGTGGCTGGTAACGGTGGAGGGAGTGGAGGATGATCTACGAGAAAGAAGAGAGAGCGAGGAAGGAAGAAAGTCATTATAACGGTCATTATAGAAAGTTGGGTATGACATGACCATTTTTGTTTTTAAGAAATAGATAGGCCTAGATGCACACCTATAAACAAACACACAACACACACACACACACACACATACATCCATCACCCCCACACACACACACCTTCCCTTCATACTTTCTTTCTCCCACTATACTCACATATCCCTGTGTGTCCAGCGTGTTGTTGGTGAGCTTGGCGCGGTGGAAGGAGATGCTCCTGCTTTGCCAGTGGGCACCTGTGGCCGGCGAGTCTGGGTGGATAAACACCCGGTCGGGTAAGCGTGCCTCAGCGCCACCCACCACCTGCCAGGTGTCGCCCTGAAAGCGGTAGCGAGAGGTGTCCACGGCCACCATATCCAGCAGCAGGATGTAGCGCAGCGCCGGGTTCAGGCCTGACAGCTTTACCCTCAGCTGGGGGAACATCCGCCTTGGAGGAGGGAGGAAAGAGTGGATGAAGAGAGACAATGAGGGAGACAGATAAATAAAGAGGGGGAGAAAGAGAGGGAAAGATAATGGTTTTATTACACAATTTTAGAAGCATTACAAAGTATCAATGGCAGCTAGGCTGAATTATTTGATACAATTGACACATTACATAGGAAGAAAGATGGAGAAAGAGAAAGAAGAAAAGGGAAAGAAAGGAAGAGAGAGAGGTTGCGCGGGAGAAGGAGACAAAGGGGGAAGAAAGAAATAGAGAGGGATATAAGGAAAGGAGGGAGAAAGAAACAGAAGGGTGAGAGACAGAGATTTAATTTTTTTTACCAGGCAAGTCAGTTAAGAACAAATTCTTATTTTCAATGACGGCCTAGGAACAGTGGGTTAACTGCCTGTTCAGGAGCAGAACAACAGATTTGTACCTTGTCAGCTCAGAGATTTGAACTTGCAACCTTTCAGTTACTAGTCCAACACGCTACCCACTAGGCTACCCTGCCACCCCAGATTGATAAATATTATAATTTTCAACCATTAACACCTATGAGAAGGCATCTCCCAGAAAATTAATTTCCTTTATTAATCTTTGACCTTTTAGCAGTGGAGATACATTTAAATCAAACTTTATTGAAAAAAATCGTAACATGGGTCACAGATGGACAGCACTCACCTGCCCTTCTTGGTGATGATCATCTCTGTGCCCACGGAGCAGAAATGTTTCCACAGTGAACCGTTCTCCAACTCCATCTTGACGCTGTCCTGCTGGCCTTTACAGGTTGGCTTGCTGGGGGCGGGGGGTGGGGCCAGCAGGTGAGAGGGCATGGCAGCCATGTCATAGGAGGAGGGGTAGAGGGGCATGTGAGCAGGAGGTTCCCTCTCTGGTAGGGGAAGGGGGGTATAATTATAATTAATTAGCTTCAGTTAGGGTTCAAGTAAGCATGGGAGTGCTGTGCAACCTAACATCTAAATTAAAGGAAATTTCCACCCAAAAACAGAAATAACACCGGTATGATGCAAAATGCATCATATTGGCTCTATTTCTGTATTTTGAAAGTTTAATGTCTTGAAAACTTGATTGCTGACATGCAAAATATTTTGGGACTATATCAACATTGGACTAATGAAACAAATACCAAAATATTGTTTTTGGGTGAAGTTTTCCTTTAATAAGGGGCCAGGGTACCCCCATTTCAATTTGTAGCATTGGTGGCATCCTCATAAGAAATGACACCCCAATAAGTAAATAAGTAATTCCAATCCTGAATTTGGCGTTGATCAATGACCATTTTGGCATTGAGATAAGCATTACCACATAATATTAATAATCTGACATTCATACAAATACATTTTAGCAGATCTTATCATGAAACAATGGTAATGATTGACACATTATGACAAGGTCAACTTTAACCATGATCTGAATTGGACTGGGTAATTATGACAGTAACCATGAATTGTAAAGCACCACATGACATGCATACACACTGATGCTTTCTCTCAAATACACATGAACACAGACAGACAGACACACGCACGCACACACTCGCCTCTGTAGTAGCAGTCTCCCACTCTCTGGTGCCCAAGGGCCAAACTGGGGTACATCTCCACACTCAGCATCTCTTCGTTCTCGCTATACCTCTCTTTCTCCTCTCCCTTGCTCAGTAACTCACTCTATTTTTCTCTTTCTCTCTCTGTCCATCTACTGCCAATCAGTGTGTTTGTTCTCCAGTGCGATTTGTCCTTGATGTTTCGATCTTGTCCTTGTAGTATTCTCTTTGAGTTTTCTTTTTGGCTATGGTCGCACCAAATCCCTTTATTTCTTCTTATTTTCCCCTTTACTCTGTCTGTCCTGTCCCTCTCTCTTTCTCTTCTTTAAATGTCCCTCTCGCTCAGGGCCTATGTGTTATATAGGTGAGTGAGGCTTCACACATCGGGCCAAATGGGCAGTTTTCACACTCCCTTCTTTTTAACTCTCCCTAGGACCAACCTGCAGGCTGCAGGCCCCCTCTGTTCTCATTCTCTAAACAGACAGCTGACTAATACAAAAACAGCACAGAGCTGCGCCCAATGGGTTACATAAAGAAATAAAGCCAGTTATATATATATATATACAGTACCAGTCAAAAGTTTAGACACACCTATACATTCAAGGGTTTTTCTTTATTTGTACTATTTTCGACATTGTAGAATAATAGTGAAGACATCAAAACTATGAAACAACACATGGCATCATGTAGTAACCAAAAAAGTGTTCAACAAATAAAAATATAATTTATATTTGAGATTCTTCAAAGTAGCCGCCCATTGCCTTGATGACAGCTTTGCACACTCTTGGCATTCTCTCAACCAGCTTCATGAGGCCACCTGGAATGCATTTCAATTAATAGGTGTGCCTTGTTAATTTGTGGAATTTATTTCATTCTTAATGCGTTTGAGCCAATCAGTTGTGTTGTGACAAGGTAGGGGTGGTATACAGAAGATAGCCCTATTCGATAAAAGACCAAGTCCATATTATGGCAAGAACAGCTCAAATAAGTAAAGAGAAACAACATTCCATCCTTACTTTAAGACATGAAGGTCAGTCAATCCGGAAAATGTCAAGAACCATCAAGCGGTATGATGAAACTGGCTCTCATGAGGACCACCACAGGAAAGGAAGACCCAGAGTTACCTCTGCTGCAGAGGATAAGTTCATTAGAGTTACCAGACTCAGATATTGCAGCCCAAATAAATGCTCCACAAGTAACAGACACATCTCAACATCACTGTTCAGAGGAGACTGCGTGAATCAGGCCTTCATGGTCAAATTGCTGCAAAGAAACCACTACTAAAGGACACCAATGAGAATAGACTTGCTAGGTCCAAGAAACACTAGCAATGGACATTAGACCGGTGGAAATCTGTCCATTGGTCTGATGAGTCCAGATTTGAGACTTTTGGTTCCAACCGCTGTGTCTTTGTGAGACGGATGATCTCTGCATGTGTGGTTCCCATCATGAAGCATGGAGAAGGAGGTATGATGGTGTGGATGTGCTTTGCTGGTGACACTGTCAGTTATTTATTTAGAATTCAAGGCAAATTTTTTAGCAAATGTAGTAAAACAGAAATACCTTATTTACATAAGTATTCAGACCCTTTTCTATGAGACTCGAAATTGAGTATAGTTGCATCCTGTTTCCATTGATCATCCTAGAGTTGTTTCTTCAACTTGATTGGAGTCCATCTGTGGTAAATTCAATTGATTGGACATGATTTTGAAAGGTACACACTTGCCTATATAAGGTCCCACAGTTGACTGTGTGTCAGAGCAAAAACCAAGCCATGAGGTCGAAGGAATTGTCCGTAGAGCTCCGAGACAGAATTGTGTCAAGGCACAGGTCTGGGGATGGGTACCAAAACATTTCTGCAGCATTGAATGTCCCCAAGAACAGCATGACCTCCATCAGTCTTAAATGGAAAAAGTTTGGAACCACCAAGACTCTTCCTAGAGCTGGAAGCCCCGGCCAAACTGAGCAATCGGGGGAGAAGTGCCTTGGTCAGGGAGGTGACCAAGAACCCGGTGGTCACTCTGACAGAGCTCTAGAGTTCCTCTGTGGAGATGGGAGAACCTTCCAGATGGAGAACCATCTCTGTAGCACTCCACCAATCAGGCCTTTATGGTTGAGTGGCCAGATGGAAGCCACTCCTTAATAAAAGGCACATGACAGCACACTTGGAGTTTGTCAAAAGGAACCTAAAGACTCTCAGACCATGAGAAACAAGATTATCTGGTCTAATGAAACCAAGATTGAACTCTTTGGCCTGAATGCCAAGCGTCACGCCTGGAGGAATCCTGGCACCATCCCTACGGTGAAGCATGGTGGTGGCAGCATCATGCTGTGGATGTGTTTCTCAGGGGCTGGGAGACTAGTCAGTATCAAGGCAACGATGAATGGAGCAAAGTACAGACAGATCCTTGATGATCCCTGCTCCAGAGCCCTCAGGACCTCAGACTGGGGTGAAGGTTCACCTTCCAATAGGACAATGACCCTAAGCACACAGCCAAGAAAACGCAGGAGTGGCTTTGGTACAAGTCTCTGAATGTCCTTGAGTGGCCCAGCCAGACCCCCGACTTGAACATCTCTGGAGAGACCTGAAAATAGCTATGCAGCAACACTCCCCATCACACCCGAAAGAGCTTGAGAGGATCTGCAGAGAAGAATGGGAGAAACTCCTCAAATACAGGTGTGCCAAGCTTGTAGCGTCATACCCCAGAAGACTCGAGGCTGTATTTGCTGCCAAAGGTTCTTCAACAAAGAACTGAGTAAAGGGTCTGAATACTTGTGTAAATGTCATATTTTTGTTTTGAATTTTAAATAAATTCTAAAAACCTCTTTTTGCTTTGTCATTATGGGGGATTGTGTGTAGTTTGATGAGGGAAAAAAGGCTGTAACCTAACAAAATGTGAAAAAAGTAAAGGGGTCTGATTCCAAAATCATGGGCATTAATATGGAGTTGGTCCCCCCTTTGGTGCTATAACAGACTCTACTCTTCTGGGAAGGCTTTACACTAGTTGTTTGGAACATTTCTTTGTAGATTTGCTTCCATTCAGACACAAGAGCATTAGTGAGGTTGGGCACTGATGTTGGGCGTTTCAATTATCTCCGCAAACCATTACTGTAGGGACGTCACTTTCTGCAAGGGGGCATTGTCATGCTGAAACAGGAAAGGGCGTTCCCCAACCTGTTGCCGCCAAATTGGAAACATAGAATCGCCTAGAATGCCATTGTATGCTGTAGCGCTATGTTTTCCCTTCACTGGAACTAAGGGGCCTAGCCCGAACCATGAATAACAGCACCAGATCATTATTCCTCCTCCACCAATCTTACCAGTTGGCACTATGCAGAGGGGCAGGTAGCATTCTCCTGGCATCTGCCAAACCCAGTTTTGTCCGTCGGGCTGCCAGATGGTGAAGCGTGATTCCTCGCTCCAGAGAACGCATTTCCACTGCTCCAGAGTCCAATGGAGGCGAGCATAACAAAACTCCAGCCGACTAACAGTTCTTGTGCTGACGTTGCTTCCAGAGGTAGTTTGGAACTTGGTAGTGAGTTTTACAACCGAGGACAGACGATTTTTACACGCATACGTGCTTCAGCAATCGGTGGTCCCGTTATGTAAGCTTGTGCAGCTTACCACATTGTAGACGTTTCCAGTTCACAATAACAGTACTTACAGTTTTTTTGTTTATTTTATTTTACCTTTATTTAACCAGGTAGGCAAGTTGAGAACAAGTTCTCATTTACAACTGCGACCTGGCCAAGATAAGGCAAAGCAGTTCGACACATACAACAACACAGAGTTACACATGGGTGTAAACAAAACATACAGTCAATAATACAGTAGAAAAATAAATCTATATACAATGTGTGCAAATGAGGTAAGATAAGGAAGGAAACACGACAACACAGTTGACCGTGTCAGCTCTAGCAGAACAGAAATTTGACAAACTGACTTGTTGGAAAAGTGTCATCCTACGTTGAAAGTCACTGAGCTCTTCAGTAAGGCCATTCTACTGCCAATGTTAATCTATGGAGATTGCTGTGTGCTCGATTTGATACACCTGTCAGCAACGGGTGTGGCTGAAATAGCCGAATCCACTGATTTGAAGGGATGTCCACATACTTTGGTGTATATAGTGTATATATGTATTTTTTTTTTACCGCCATACTGCTGCATTACTGTAATATTAACCTGGTTGTCATCTTAGATGTATTTGTGACATGAAATGTATAAGCTCATACATCACCTGAAATGTCTCTCACCTCTGTACCTTAGTCTATCTGTCAAAAGGGTATGCCACAGTAAAAGGACAGATATCACTGACATAAGTACCAGTGCACAATACGTTTTGGACCATATTTAACTTTCTCCTAGTGATGAACCAGCAGTTGAACCACCACTGTTGCATGTTTTCAGATTCAGAGTGTTTAATAGTCACATGTACAGAGTTGCAGGTGTGATTGCAGGGTACAGCGAATAGCTTAGGCCCCAAGCTCCAACATGCAGGACTAAGGGAAATAAAATAATGAAAAAAATTGAATAAAAAGAAATATATAAATAGCACTATATACATCATAAAGGTAGCGGTGTTTAATAAATAAATGTCCATTGGGGTGGAGGCAGAGTAAAGACTGTTGATGGGGTGGGAGGAAATGACCATAGGGGGAATAGCATGACCATTGAGGGGGTGTGGGGACCAAGTGAAATAAAAACAATGACAATTATAATAAAAAAGTATCTATAATATACTGCCCATCACTGTCAACACACACACACACACACACACACTCCCCCCCTCCCATCACACACGCCTATATTGGGGGGCTACTGGCGGGTTCCCTGTGGTCATTTGATTGCTTTAGTCTTCCTCTCTGGGACTCCCTGTCACCCTCTCCCAGTAGGAGGCCAGGGGTCGTATGCAGGTGGAAGACTTGGACAGAGGCAGTTTGGTCCTGGGCTGCCAGTTTGGTCTTTACATAAACAAGGATGTCTAGAATTCTAAAAAGAAGCATGGTGTAAGAACTGAACTGTATGAAATAATCAATACCCGCACACTGATTCACTTTTGACCTGATTGTCTTCATTAGAACTAAATTGAAAGCATTTAAATTGCTAGTTCAATTAATGGTTAATTAATGCTAGGTGGCTATAATAACAATGGAGGTAATATCAGTTGTGCTCAGAATTACAGTCCATACATTTCCATAGATGCAGTTCGACATATGCTGACTTTTCAGAATCACAGCACATTCCTCAGAGTTAACTTTAGCGAGTGCTGGTTAGACAGGGGTTAAATTGGTATTTGGAGGTGTTGAACTGTCATCATAACAGTTTTGCATTCCATGGTAATTTTGGACCGAAATCTATTTCAATATGATCCTCAATTTGACCTTTTTTACTATTTTACAACAGAGTGACTTCTTGTCAACATTCATCGATGCTGATTTATCCATGAGTCGTTGAATATATACTGAACAAAAATATAAATGCAACATGCAACCATTTCAATGATTTTAATGAGTTATAGTTCATGTAAGGAAATCAGTCAATTGAAATAAATTAATTAGGCCCTAATCTATGGATTTCACATAACTGGGCAGGGACGCAGCCATTAGTGGGCCTGGGAGGGTATTGGGAGCCAGGCTCAGCCAATCAGAATGATTTTTTCCCAACAAAAGGGCTTTATTACAGACAGAAAAACTCTTCAGTTTCGTCAGCTGTCTGGGTGGCTGGTCTCAGACAATCCAGCAGGTGAAGAAGCCGGATGTGAAGGTCCTGAGATAGCGTGGTTACTTGTGGTCTGCGGTTGGACATACTGCCAAATTCTCTAAAACAATGTTGGAGGCAGCTTATGGTAGAGAAATGAACATTCAATTATCTGGCAACAGCTCTGGTGGACATTCCTGCAGTCAGCATGTCATTTGCATGCTCCCTCAAAACTTCAGACATCTGTGGCATTGTGTTGGTGACAAAACTGCACATTTTAGAGTGGCCTTTTATTGCCCCCTGCACAAGGTGCACATGTGTAATGATAATGCTGTTTAATCAGCTTCTTGATATGCCACACCTGTCAGGTGGATGGATTATCTTGGCAAAGGAGAAATGCTCACTAACAGGAATGTAAACACATTTGTGCACAACATTTGAGAGAAATAAGCTTTTTGTGCATATGGACAATTTCTGTGATTTTTTATTTCAGCTCATTAAACATAGGACCAACACGTTACATGTTGGGTTTATATATGTTTTGTTTTCAGTATAGATTTCCCCATCATCTAACGTGCTCAAATCAGTGCTTAATCCGTAAATCGGGAGGTGCCGGAACAAAAAGTGATAGTGGGGAGATCTGGTGAGTTTTGAGGTACCGGAACGCATGGGGGGAAAACAATCACCTTTATAATAAAGCATTGCATGCATATCATCACATTTGCGTAGTGGCATGCAGCAGAAGAGTAGAGGCACTCACAGAAGTTGCACACACTAGTGTCCGGGAAAAATGTGGCCTTTTATAAATGCATTGCATGCAATTCTGCTTCATTTTACATGACTGGAGAATTTGGCAGAATATGTTTTAATACCGCACAAATTATCGAAATGGCAGGCTACATTGACACTGACAAACTGAGAATCTGAGATGAAATAAAAACAACCTTGTCTTGAATCCATCAATAGCCTAGGCCTAGGTGTGTGAAGATACATATTGTAGGCTTCAATATGAGGAGGAAATTATAGTTCTAAAAGGCTTTCCAGTTTCAGACTCACCCAATGACAAGCAGCTCACTGGCTGGTGATCTCTCTCTTTTGTAATACAATATTTGGAAGTTTAAGATATAGGCTTCCAAAATATTTGATAGTCTTCTCTTTTCAGCAGGAGACATTTGCTTTCCATCCTGTGTTTTCCTTCGATTGTATTTGAAATATTGCTAAAGGCCTGTTTCGTCTACATGCTATTTTTCCACTGATGATTTGCGTGTGTTCCCGACTGTAGGCTATTCCTTCTTATTGGGCTACAATCCACAGCTAGGCTATTTTTCAAAAGAAGCTATTGATCATAAGTGGCTAAATTATAGGCCTTCTCATGGTGTAGTAGGCTATTCTGAATGATTTCATTTATTTCTGAACAGACAGCAGTAATTCTATAACTTTGGCAAATGTATTTTCATTTATCAGTGATGCTCGCAGGTCCTTCAGAACCCTTCACGCGGCTATGATTCTATAAGAAAATAAATGAAGTGCAACGCTGGAGAGATGAGAGTTGCAAGCTCATGTCTATCAGGGCAGAGAGATCATAGACAGGGAATCTCATTCTAATTATGTGAGAGATATGGCATGCTTCTCACAAGGCCACTGCCACGTGTTGGTCTCAAACATAGGTCACAATGTTGCTCAAACCAGATCAACATAATGGCCCGGGCTGAAAATCGACTTTTTCAAAAATACATTTTTGTGGGGACAGGAGAATTAACGGAGGCACCTCGAATTAACTTTGATCACTTTTATTGTAATTTGTACATTGCAAAAAGTGAAGGAAAATATCATGCAATGATAGATACCGGATCCAGCCAAATAGCTTGCGGAAAAAAGTGTCCAAAACGAAAAGGTGACGAATCCTGTTCTGGCAGGATCTGGCTCAAATTAAGCTCTGGCTCAAAATTAGGGAAAAGCCAAACTAATGTGTTTCAGTTGGTACGTTGTGTTTTATTCCTGCATGACAGTATTTCACGTCTGCTAAGTGCATGCATCCCTGTTATGACTAAAATTAATTCATGTTTATGTCTTTATTGGCTTTTAATAGAATCAGATTTTTGCCATCTGTGTTCACCCTGAATGTGCTAACCCTGAATGTAACAGTAAACGCAGATGCCGATGACAAAAGTCAAATAAAAAGCAAATAAATAAATAAATAGGAATTCAATCTAGTCACAAAGGGGCTAAGCAACAGACATTCCTGACAGGCCAAAGTAACAGATGGAGAGGGAAAAGGGAGGGAGGGGCTGAATGTTGTTTTAGTTGTTGTTTTCCTTGTCCATTTGTGGGGGGTTGGAGAGAGGGATGAAAGGCAGCCAGTGGGATGGAAGGGAAGTGGAGGTGAGAAGTGAGGACACCCCGCCTGTCTGCCACAAAGGGGAGAGGGGAGGTGAGGAGCGAGGCCATTAGAGGGGGTTAATGTGTTTATGGGCCGACAGGTGTGATGGGGCACTTTGGGACCAGGCTTCCATTATCAGTAATGATGGGGATCATTTCCTTCTGTGGGTTCTGTTCATTACTAGAGTGAGATGTTGGTATTGTGTACTGTAGCCTGTTTGTTTAGTGTTGTTCGATGGCCATTACCACAAACCCCCTCTCTGTCATGTATGTGCAAAATGCTTTTGGCATCCACGGCTGTAGTGTGCCTTTCTGTGTGTTTGTGTGTTACTCTTTGCACCAGCCTCTGCTCTTACCACCACCATGTGCTTTATAAGCCTTATTTGCTTATTTCATAATTAGTTTATTTCTTTGTGAGTTTTTCCAAGACAATCTGTATCGAAAGTATCGAGAATTCAGGGTGGATCACGCATCTCAGAGTAGGAGTAAATCTAAATCAGGTCAGGGCTCTGTGCAGGCCAGTTAGTTCTTCCACATCGATCTAGACAAACCATTTCTATATGGACCTCGCTTTGTGCACGGGGGCATTGTCATGCTGAAACAGGAAAGGATGTTCCCCAAACTGTTGCCACAAAGTTGGAAACACAAATCGTCTAGAAGGTCATTGTATGCTGTACCGTTAAGATTTCCCTTCACTGGAACTAAGGGGCCTAGCCTGAACCATGAAAAACAGCCCCAGACCCTTATTCCTCCTCCACCAAACTGTACAGTAGGCACTATGCATTCAGGCAGGTAGTGTTCTCCTGGAATCCGCCACACCCATATTCATCCGTCAGATGGTGAAGCGTGATCCATAACTCCAGAGAATGCGTTTCCACTGCTCCAGAGTCCAATGGCGATGTTCTTTACACCAGTCCAGCCGACGCTTGGCATTGCGATCTTAGGCTTGTGTGCAGCTGCTTGGCCATGGAAACCCATTTCATGACGCTCCCGAAGAACAGTTCTTGTGCTGACATTGCTTTCAGAGGCAGCTTGGAACTCGGTAGTGAGTGTTGCAACCGAGGACAGACAATCTTTTACGTGCTACCCATTCAGCGGTCCCATCCTGTGAGCTTGTGTGGCCTACCACTTCGTGGCTGAGCTGTTGTTGCTCCTAGACTGGGGCAGCTCTAGCAGAGCCAACATGTTATGAACTGACTTGTTGAAATGGTGGCATCCCATGAACGTGCCACGTTCAAAGTTACTGAGTTCTTCAGTAAGGCCATTCTATTGCCAACATTTGTCTATGGAGATTACATTGCTGTGTGCTCAAGTGTATACACCTGTCTGCAAAGGGGGTGGCTGAAATAGCCAAATCCATCAATTTGAAGGGGTGTCCACACTTGTGTATATATATATATATATTTTTTTTTATTAACTTTTATTTAACTAGGCAAGTCAGTTAAGAACAAATTCTAATTTACAATGACAGCCTAAGAACAGTGCATTAACTGCCTTGTTCAGGGGGAAAACAACAGATTTTTACCTTGTCAGCTCAGGGATTCAATCTAGCAACCTTTTGGTTACTGGCCCAATGCACTAACCACTACGCTACCTGCCGCACTATATATAGTTTACGTTGTCCAGTCAAAAGATCAGAGAATGAACCTAGTACTACGTATATGTGACATCGATCATGTAATGGACGAACGTCTGCATAATCAAATTGTGCAATACAACGAGAAGGTAAGTAGAAACAGGTATGTTCTCAAACAGATTATCGATAATACTGCATTTTTGGGCATGCAAGAGTTGGCTTTTACTTAGGGGCACAAGGTGAGGGAAAGTTCCGCTAACAAGGGCAACTACAAGGAACTTACGAAGTTTTACTTGCTGAGTGTATGGACGTTTCTACTGTCTTCTCTTGGATGTCGAAATCAATTCAAAAGGATTTGCTAGCTTTCATCGCAGCTTTCATTCAAAGTGAATTTAAAAGAGTTTGACGCAGCAAATTTTTTCGCTCAACACTGTGAGCTTTCCACTTTTCCACTTAGCAAACATGATGATCACACATTATCACTCCCGACAGACACAAGCAAAAACTCTTTACATACATTTTCCAGCAGTCTAGACTACACCTAACATTAGTGATCTGACATGCTGTTTGGGATGAAAATGTGACTATTTTTCACTCTGATCAACAGTAGGCTACAAACGACAGCAGCTGCGTACAGCCTTTGCGCCCTGTATGTGCGGCCCCATGCCTTTTTTGTCTGGAGAAATGTGAATGTGATCAAATTTGGTTTATAATTTGGGCTTGGCTAGGCTGCCTAGACCTTTTCAATTCAAAAGTATTAACTGAAATTAATCAATCGACACAATAGCGATGACATAGACTGTAAGTTAAAGGGGAATTTCACCCTGGCTCTGCCACAGAATATAGTCATTACTATATTAACAACATTATGCTTTTATCATAAACATCACAATTATCCAAACCACAAGCAAGAACTAGGACATTTTCATTTCACTGGTAAAATCGGGAAGTTTCAACGTCTTAGAGACAGCATACTTAAATTCACACAGGACACCAGTCTGGCATTCATTGCGAATGATACTGCCCGCTAAGGTAGCTAGGGCGTGCCCACATACTTGAACGATGCTGGCATTGTGAACTTCTATTGAGCAATCTCACAGCTATCTCAGAACTTCTGTAGGCAATTTTCTTTTTTACAATGTTTGTTTTTCACTAACGTTTGTCATCATGCTTGTGTGGTGTTACAAATGACAAATAAGTACAAAAATGAGTTATCTTTCACCGTTCTGCCTACCAGCATTACCCCAATGCTGCCAGTGGCTTGCGGCCACCAAGAATGATGCGCCTTACGGTGACAAAGAATTATCAGAAGGATTTTCCAAGCTGAACTGATGGGGAATCCATTTTGCCGACAGCTGAGAAGTGGTGTGATATCATAGATGTTTTACTTCACAACAAAACGGAAGATTCCCGATTAGCTAAGTTAGCCAGCTAGCTAAAGTTACAGTCCTGTATTGAACTCTAAAGGCCATCAGCTAAATAATATAGCAACAATTTTGGTATACACATCATTCAATTTCGCATATGCCATGGTAGTCACTGCTATACTGGTAACTTCAGCAGAGTAAACATGTTTGTTTGTTCCAGTGGAGGCTTCTCAGAGGAGGAAGGGGAGGAAAATATTTCCTTTTTAGATAAAACTACACTAAAGATAATCACGTCTCCAAATAACTGATTAAAACACACTATTTTGCAAAGAAGGTCTACAGTAGCCTCAACAGCCCTCTGTAGGGTAGCACCATGGTGTAGCCGGAGGACAGCTAGCTTCCGTCTTCCTATGGGTACATTGACTTCAATACAAAATCTAGGAGGCTCATGGCTCTCACCCCTTTCCATAGACTTACACAGTAATTATGACAACTTCCAGAGGACGTCCTCCAGCCTATCAGAGCTCTTGCAGCATGAACTGACATGTTGTCCACTGTAATATTCATATGTGTAAACATACTGAACTGTAATTGGATGCATTTTACCTCCGCATCATACTGTGCTATGATTGGTTAAGACCACCGGGATGGTTAGGTCATGGTCAGTTGATCATGGTTGGAGATACGAAAACATTCCTGTTGTAATTAGCTAATAAAGAGCTACGTTAAGAAATATACTATAGTACTGCATTTTATAATTTTGTACAATGCGTACAAAACAAGACATCCACCCAATCAAAGGATCAGATAATTAATCTAGTACTGAAAGCATAAACTACAGCTAGCTATCACTGCAGTGTATAAAACGTAGTGAGTAGTTGACTCAAAGAGAGAGAAAGACATTAGTTTAACAGTTTTTAACAAATTAATTTCTTCCAAAATGAGAGGCAAGAGAGAAATAGAGAGAGAGAGATTTATAAAAAAAAAAAATCACTTTCAGTTTCACTTACTTAGCTAGCAAATGCAGATAGCTAGTTTAGCCTACTGAAACACCCTGCTCAAACAGAGATATTTTATGTTAGCTAGCTGGCTATGACGTTCCAACACAACACTGGAACTCTTCCAAGTCAAGGTAAGCTTTTGGTAGTACTAATTTAATGCCACCGGGGCCCACCGGTGTAACTGCTTACTGACTGTACACTGAAACATTACTGCATGATTGTAGCAGGTTTATTCATGCGTTAGTTCTATCAGCAATTGTTAGATTACTTGTTAGATACTACTGCATGGTCGGAACTAGAAGCACAAGCATTTCGCTACACTCGCATTAACATCTGCTAACCATGTGTATGTTTCAAATACAATTAGATTTGATTTGATTGTGATCAGGGGTGTATTCATTCCGCCAATTCTGTTGAAAAATGTTTCTTAAACAGAAGCAAACGGAACAAAAACGGGATTTGTACTATAGAAACAATTTTTGCAACTGTTGGACTAATGATTACACCATATTTCAGATAGATGCAGGCAAGAGTGTGCAAGGCGGTATTGAATCACTTCAAATTTGTCTCTCAACCTGTGTGCACCTACATTGTAAACTTTCATTCATAGGCTAGATTGTAGCAACCTCATGATGGGTATAGGGAAAATGCGAGTATCATGTAGTAGCCTAAACCTATCGCTGTTACATTGAACTGGGTGAATGGAATATGAATTAATATAAATGAGAGTCATCTGATATGCTGTAATATGAATAAAATTGTCCCCCTCATCTTAAACGGTACTGACAGCAACTGGTTTGTTCGTTCTATCTTTGATTGACTTTAGGTCATGTACAGTGCATTCAGAAAGTATTCAGACCTCTTGACTTATTCCACATTTTGTTATGTTACAGCCTTATTCTAAAATGTATTAAATAGTTATTTTCCTCATCAATCTACACACTATACTCCATAATGACAAAGCAAAAACATATTTTTTGAAAAGTTTGCAAATGTATAAAAAATAACTGAAATATCACATTTACATAAATATTCAGACCCTTTTCTCAGTACATTGTTGAAGCTCCTTTGGCAGCGAATAAAGTCTTGAGTCTTCTTGGGTATGATGCTACAGGCTTGGCACACCTGTATTTGGGGAGTTTCTCCCATTCTTCTCTGCAGATCCTCTCAAGCTCTGTCAGGTTGGATTGGGAGCGTCGCTGCACAGCTATTTTCAGGTCTCTCCAGAGATGTTCGATCGGGTTCAAGTCCGGGCTCTGGCTGGGTCACTCAAGGACATTCAGGGACTTGTCCCGAAGCCACTCGTTCGTTGTCTTGGCTGTGTGCTTAGGGTTGTTGTTCTGTTGGATGGAGAACCTTTTCCCCAGTCTGAGGTCCTGAGCACTCTGGAGCAGGTTTTCATCAAGGATCTCTCTGTACTCTGCTCCGTTCATATTTCGCTCGATCCTGACTAGTCTCCGTGTCCCTGCCACTGAAAAACATCCTCACAGCATGATACTGCTACCACCATGCTTCACCGTAGGGATGGTGCCCGGTTTCCTCCAGACGTGACGCTTGGCATTCAGGCCAAAGTTCAATCTTTTATCAGACCAGAGAATCTTTTTTTCTAATGGTCTGACAGTCCTTTAGGTGCCTTTTGGCAAACTCCAAGCGGTCTGTCATGTGCCTTTTACTGAGGAGTGGCTTCCGTCTGGCCACCCAATTGGTGGAGTGCTGTAAAGATTGTTGTCCTTCTGGAAGGTTCTCCCATCTCCACAGAGGAACTCTTGAGCTCTGTCAAAGTGACCATCGAGTTCGTGGTCACCTCCCTGATCAAGGCCCTTCTCCCCCGATTGCTCAGTTTGGCCAGCCGGCCAGAGAGTCTTGGTGGTTCTAAACTTCTTTCATTTAAGAATGATGGAGGCCACTGTGTTCCTGAAGACCTTCAATGCTGCAAAAAAAGCACAGCAAGCAAGTCAAATGTGGTACCCTTCCCCAGATCTGTTCCTTGACACAATCCTGTCTCAGAGCTCTACGGACAATTCCTTCGACCTCATGGCTTGGTTTTTGGTCTGAAATGCGCTGTCAACTGTGGGACCTTACATAGACAGGTGTGTGCCTTTCCTAATCATGTCCACTCAATTTAATTTACCACAGTTGTAGAAACATCTCAAGGATGATCAATGGAAACAGGATGCACCTGAGCTCAATTTTGAGTCTCACTGCAAGGGTCTGAATACTTATGTAAGTAAGGTAATACAGGTAATACATTTGCAAATATTTCTAAAAACCTGTTTTTGCTTGGTAATTATTGGGCATTCTGTGTAGATTGACGAGGGGATAAAAACAATTTAATCAATTTTAGAATAAGGCTGTAATGTAACAAAATGTGTAAAAAGAAAAGGGGTCTGAATATTTTCTGAATGCACTGTAAACTAGCTAATGTTAGCAAATAAGAGTAGCTCAATCATCAAATCATCATCAAATCAAAATCAAATGTATGTATAAAGCCCTTCTTACATCAGCTGATGTCACAGAGTGCTGTACAAAAACCCAGCCTAAAACCCCAAACGGCAAGCAATACAGGTGTAAAAGCAGGAAAAACTCCCTAGAAAGGTCAAAACCTAGGAAGAAACCTAGAGAGGAACCAGGCTGTGAGGGGTGGCCAGTCCTCTTCTGGCTGTGCCGGGTGCACATTATAACAGAACATGGACAAGATTTTAAAATATTCATAAAACAGGCAGAACAGTTGAAACTGGAGAAGCAGCACGTCCAGGTGGACTGGGGACATCAAGGAGTCATCAGGCTTGGTAGGTCTTGAGGAATGGTCCTAATGCTCAGGTCCTCCGAGAGAGAGAGAAAAAAAAGAGAGAGAGAGAGATAACTAGAGACAGCATACTTAAATTCACACAGGACACCAGATAAGAGAGGAGAAATACCCCAGATATAACAGACGGACCCTAGCCCCCCGACACATAAACTACTGCAGCATTAATACTGGGGGCTGAGACAGGAGGGGCCGGGAGACACTGTGGCCCCGTCCGACGACGGGGCCTCAATCTGGTATCTATTCCACCCTTGTCTGGAAAACATTTAATTGTCGATATAGTTAACTCACTCTCTGTTTGTGTGTTGGTAGCGTCAGCAATGATAAATGTGTATAAATTGTCTGTGGTTGGTCAGTTGGTTCTCAGCTGGATAGCAATCTTGCTGCCAATTTAGTGAAGCTAGTTAGCTAACAGCAAGCAGACAATATTGAAATGTCCATGTTAGGTATGGTAAGCTAGCCAGTCTAATAGAGATCAAAAGTGGGATGGTTAAATTGTGTATTGTTGTGTATTTTGTTGTAGGTGGTACAGAATCTGATTCCGCCAACATACGCTTACAACTGGTGATGCACCGATATGACATTTTGGGCCGATACCAATATCCAATATTTTCCTGGCCCCAAAAAAACACTACCAATAATCGATATATAAAAAATTAAAAAAAATGCAGCTTTTTAAACATTCTAGTACAATGAAATAATTAACACACACACACGTGGACGCAGCAGTCTAAGGCACTGCATCTCAGTGCAAGAGGCGTCACAACAGTCCCTGGTTCGAATCCAGGCAGTATCACATTTGGCCGTGAGTCCCATAGGGCGGCGCACAATTGGCCCAGCGTCATCCGGGCCGTCATTGTAAATAAGAATTTGTTCTTAACTGACTTGCCTAGTAAAGGTTACACACACACACCACACTGACCAAAACGTTTTTTTGTTGGCATTTACGTATGTCCCCATTACCAGTAAAACATAATCAAAACGATTCTATGGAATGCCGTTTGGGTCTTTGTGTGTCAAAAAAGATACAGTAGCACTATCAAAGTTGTACAAAAAAAGTCTGCAAACAGGCAAATAACACTATTTGACGTATCAAATAACACTATTTGACGTGTCAAATAAGCATGTTGATCAATCAGGACCTGAATATGACGGCACGCCAAATAATAATTTAACGGGATCATACATTTTTTACGTAGTTATTACACATTGATTACACTATCACTCGTATTTCTTACGTCACAACAGTTCATCGATACGCATGCTATGATGCTGGTAAAGTTGTCTCGCGCACCTACAGTGATGGTCATAAAAAAGCTTGCTAGCTCATGGATGCAAACAATGTAGTTCTTCCCCAAAAACATAGCAAAACAACATAATCTGTTTCAGTAGCTATAGTTAGCTAGCTAACTACATAGCTAGGTGTCATCATCTAAAATAACCTTAATTTCTAAGACAGTTCTTATTTGATTAACGGTGGTCAGACCCATCTATATGAAGCTAGCCACAATAAGGATTAGCCACAATAGTGGACTTTGTGGTTAGCCTTCAAAATAAAAGCATGGCATAACTACTATTTGTGTTCATTTGCATCACTGTCAAGATATACTTTTATTTTGAAGGCAAACCGCAAATTCCACTATTGCCTAATCCTTATTGTGGCTAGCTTCACAACACATAACCCGGCCCGGTTGAGCCTCACTAGCCAGATGAAGCTAGCTGGCTGCTTATAACGTAGGCAAGTAGCTGGCTAGCTATTTATTTTCATGAACTGAAGTTCAATTTCAATAGGCGAACAACAAGGGGCAACCTAGCTAATACTTACTCACAAGGATTCCTAAATCATTGCTAAGAATAATGAAATGACTGCAGTTCCTACTGGTCATTGTTTTCAGGCTTGTTTATTGGTGCTAGCTAGGTACCAGGCTAAAGCTTGCTACTCCAGAATTTGCGGTCGAACAGATTATGCTTTATTACCAATGTGATATTGTAAACACATCGTTCGTGGCCGGTGTTTGCTTGTTTGCAGACTTTTTTGTACAGCTTTGACAGTGCTACTGTATCTTTTTCGCCACGCAAAGACCCAAACCAGCGTTCCATAGTATGCATGTCATGAAGCTAATAGCAGTGACACTATTACTGTGTAACTCCGGTAGGGAAACATCTGAAAAATAGCGCACTTGGTAGTGTGTACCGGTGCTCGACCAGTTGGCGAAAGCCAACATCACCCACGACAGAGACCGGTTGATTGTCAAAGGTAATGAATTCTATTATTTTGGATTCAATGGATTTCGCCTTTTAGTTGTCTCGCTGAAATGTTCTTACTCTTTCAAATGACTGCTCAACTTGTTGACTGCTCGATCCACACAGCAGACATTGTGGGCTAGGTTAGGAATTCTGTGTTGCTCGTGTAGCGCACAATTTTACATGGCGTCATTACATCCTGTACCTACAGTATATAGGTATGCACGGTAGCTTTGACATTTTTAACATCGGCATTAAACTAGACATCGGGTCAATACCGATGTTGGCATTTTTAGCTAATATCGTCCGAATCCCGATATGTTCACCGATATATCGTGCATCCCTACTTACAACCCCTGGCTCTGCACAAGGTGAAGGTAAGTTGACAAAAATAACAAGCTGGCCACTAAGATAGCACAATTGCAAGGGGTTATACCTGGACCAACAAAACTACAGTTGAAGTCGGAAGTTTACGTACACCTAATACAAATACATTTAAACTCAGTTTAAACTCAGTTTTTTTCCTGACATTTAATCAGAGTAAAAATTCCCTGTTTTAGGTCAGTTAGGATCACCACTTTATTTTAAGAATGTGAAATGTCAGAATAAAAGTAGAAAGAATGATTTATTTCAGCTTTTATTTCTTTCATCACATTCCCAGTGGGTCAGAAGTTTACATACACTCAATTAGTATTTGGTAGCATTCCCTTTAAATAGTTTAACTTGGGTCAAACGTTTCGGGTAGCCTTCCACAAGCTTCCCACAATAAGTTGGGTGAATTTTGGCCCATTCCTCCTGACAGAGCTGATGTAACTGAGTCAGGTTGTCATGCGGTGGGTGTAGCTGGTGTAGGTAAGTCAGGCGCAGGAGAGCAGAGATGAGTGGGCTAAGTACTTTACTCAGGCAAAGTTAAATACAGAACGCAACCGCATCACAAAACAAATGCCCAAAATCAAGTAAGGCAGCACAAAGTACAAAATACACATACAAAGACTGGCTGCCACAAAGCACGAGTGAAAACCATACAAACCCGGCGTAAACCGGCATGCCAACAAACAATTCCCCACACAGACATGGGGGAAACAGAGGGTTACATAAACAACAGTAATGAGGGCAAATTAAAACCAGGTGTGATGGAAACCAAGACAAAACAAATGGAAAATGAAAAGTGGATCGGCGATGGCTAGAAGACCGGTGACGTCGACCACCGAACGCCGCCCGAACAAGGAGGGGAACCGACCTCGGCGGAAGTCGTGACACAGGTTTGTAGGCCTCCTTGATCACACACGCTTTTTCAGTTCTGCCCACAATGTTTCTATAGGATTGAGGTCAGGGCTTTGTGATGGTCACTCCAATACCTTGACTGTGTTGTCCTTAAGCCTTAAGCCATTTTGCGACAACATTGGAAGTATGCTTGGGGTCATTGTCCATTTGGAAAACTCATTTGCGACTGAGCTTTAACTTCCTGACTGATGTCTTGAGATGTTGCTTCAATATATCCACGTAATTTTCCGTCTCATGATGCCATCTATTTTGTGAAGTGCACTAGTCCCTCCTGCAGCAAAGTACCCCCACAACATGATGCTGCCACCCCCGTGCTTCACGGTTGGGATGGTGTTCTTCGGCTTGCAAGTTTCCCCCTTTTTCCTTCAAACATAATGATGGTTATTATGGCCAAACAGTTCTATTTTTGTTTCATCAGACCATAGGACATTTCTCCAAATAGTACTATCTTTGTCCCCATGTGCAGTTGTAAACCGTAGTCTGGCTTTTTAGGCAATTTTGGAGCAGTGGCTTCTTCTTTGCTGAGCGGCCTTTCAGGTTATGTCGATGTAGGACTCGTTTTACTGTGGATATACTTTTGTACCTGTTTTTCGTCCAGCATCTTCACAAGGTCCTTTGCTGTTGTTCTGGGATTGATTTGCACTTTTTGCACCAAAGTACGTTCATCTCTAGGAGACAGAAAGCGTCTCCGTCCTGAGCGATATGACGGCTCGTGGTCCCATGGTGTTTATAATTGCGTAATATTGTTTGTACAGATTAACGTGGTACCTTCAGGCATTTAGAAATTGCTCCTAAGGATGAACCAGACTTGTGGAGGTCTACAATATTTTGGCTGATTTGTTTTGATTTTCCCATGATGTCAAGCAAAGAGGCACTGAGTTTGAAGGTAGGCCTTGAAATACATCCACAGGTACACCTCCAATTGACTCATATGGTGTCAATTAGCCTATCAGAAGCTTCTAAAGCTTCTAAAGACATTATTTTCTGTAATATTCCAAGTAATTTAAAGTCACATTCAACTTAGTGTATGCAAACTTCTGGCCCACTGGAATTGTGATACAGTGAATAATCTGCCTGTAAACAATTGTTGGAAAAATTACTTGTGTCATGCACAAAGTAGATGTCCTAACCAACTTGTGGAGTGGTTGAAAATCGAGTTTTAATGACTCCAACTTAAGTGTATGTAAACTTCCGACTTCAACTGTATGTCACAAAAGAGTAAATGTATTCCTAATTTCCCCCTTTTTGTTACAATTTGTTTCAGATGTAGATCATCAGTTGGCTCCCTTTTCTGAACATCATTTGATTTCCCTGTATTTAAAAGCTCCTAATGGTATTTGAGGATTTTGGAAATGAAACAACCCACTTCTTAAAGATCCTATTTTCATTGGAAACATCAAATCGTTAGCCAAATATATTTTTGGAAAAAAAGACCTGGGTCATGGAAGTAAATGGGAATTCTTCAAATATAAGGTCAGAGTTGTAGCCATTAAAACGTGCAAAGAGCTGAAGCACCTGAAGAACCTTAGAGAAAAAGATTTGAATCTTTTTAACTAGAATTAGAACAGCTTTACACGGATCTGGCAAAGGGTGCCGTTGTCAGATCAACAGCAAAATTTATTGAAGAGGGGGAAAGAAACACCAGTTATTTCTTTGCACTTGAAAAGAGAAACTACAAAAGAAAATATATTATGGCGATACTCAACATTGATGATGAATTATGCAAAGATCATATTACAATGTCAACATGTGTCATTTCCTTTTATGAAAACCTTTACAACTCACAGTTTCAGGAAGATGGTTCACAGTACATTTGAAAGTGTTAAAGCAACACTAAGTGTTACATTTAACACTGTTAGCGAGTACATATGGTCCCAATCTACACAGAGTAAAAAGTACACTGATCAAAGTGTTAATTTTCTAGTGTTGATTTAACACTGAAGAGTGCCATAAGTTAATACTGCACTACACTGGGCGGTGTTGATCAAATTCAACACTAAGAGGTAATCAACACTGAGTGTTATAGTGACACTCACTAGTGTATAAATGTGTTTACTCTATTCAGTATTCCATTTATTTACTCTTCCCCCATCTTAAAAGGAAATTATATTTTGTTAAAGCACTTGGAATTTCACAATAAACTCAAGCAAAGTGGTTTCAACATTCAAATATGTTTATTATGACCAAACCGTAAGTCTCAGCCCTGGCTTAAACTGTTATCAAGTGACACTAGAATGTAGTCAAAAGAATCCCATGCACCATATGACAAATCAAAAGGTTTTTGGTACATGTCATTTACATGAAATACCTTGCATGGTGGACTTTGCTTCAAAACAATGTTAAAAGCATGCAAATGATCATCAAAACATAAGGTTTCAAGATCTGACACATCCCAAAAAACATTTTCCTCTTTCAGAACAATAACCTTAATTTAGTAAAATACTGGCATTTCAATGACTACTTCACCACATATCAAGACGATATTCTATACCATGGTGCTTTACCCATTTAACTGACTAAAGATTTGTGTACACTGAGACATTCAACTTGGCAGCAATCTCATGGCCTTCTTTCAGGTCATTGAGCCTTCTTTCCTGGACATCTTTCCTCGACCTACAGCTAGTCTATCCTGGCTGAAAGTTTCCCAATTATATGCCATGTAATTTTGGTGTTTATTGGCTAAGGTCATAGTGATATTTTTAAAACTCTTCAGTTGCTTTTTAAAGAAATTATGTTTTGCCTCGTGGCACATACACCTCGAGTGAAGAATGGGCCCAATATTCCTTATACAACGAGGATAATGTTTCATGAAGTGGTGTTTCCGGTAACAGATTTCTATCAGGAAACAAATACAAGAAGCCTATGATGTTCAGCAATTAAGTGCTTCAAATAGATAGTCATGACCTCTGTTAGTATAGGAGAAAATACTATATTTACAATTTGTAGTAGTAACAGAAGCAGCTGCCTGTCACGTCCTTGCCACAGATAGCCTTCTGGCTCATCTAGGGTGTTTTGGTCAGGATGTGATCAGGGGGGGGTTTGGTCTATGTTTTATTTTCTATGTTTGTTTTTTTGGTGGTTCCCAATTAGAGGCAGCTGTTTGTCGTTACCTCTAATTGGGGACCATATTTAAGTTAGTTCATTCCCCCCCACTTGCTTTGTGGGTCATTATGTTTGTGCTGCGGCGCTACACAGTTGATGTCAGAGCTTTGCTATTGTTGTTTGTAAGTTTCACCCATTAAAAGATGTGGAACTCAGTCTGCGCTGCACCTTGGTCTGTTATTCAACAAGATTGTGACACTGCCAGTACTCATCTTTCTGTACCAGATCACCACATATCAATGGCAAATAACGGAGAAGACACCAAGACTGAATAACATTTAGACCCAAATATTTGCTCCCATCATCCAATTTGACTGCAGGTGAATGATTCCTCCTCTCTGTATAGCCATAGTTAAATGAATGAAATCTACCATACACATCTTTAGCAGTCACAAAGTTGGCTTGTATATACTGTAACACAGGTTTTACCTCATTGTGCAACTCCTAAAATGTCATGTATTATATCAACAAAAAAATTGTCTGTAGTATTGAAGTACTGCAGAGTTCAATAAGCAAGCATGCTTCACACCGTACACATGCGGTAGTGTTGGATGTGAATGAATAGTTTGAAAATGATCTGAGTGCATGTGTTTAGTTCGGAAAGTCTCTCGGGTCATCCTCAGAGAACACAGTTTGAAAATCCACTTTCTCAGTGAGGCAAAAACAGCAACATTAACGAAATGATTCCACATAACCAAACAGGCAATGTATACCAAGATTATCTCCGGTTACTTGGACAATACTGCCATGTATACGACCACTGAAGAAGGAAACATCAATACCCTCAGTCTCAAGCACCTTCAAATCGCTTACTATTGGATTTTTACTTTTCGCACCAAAGTACGTTCATCTCTAGGAGACAGAACGCGTCTCCTTCCTGAGCGGTATGACTGCTGCATGGTCCCATGGTGTTTATACTTGCATACTATTGTTTGTACAGATGAACGTGGTACCTTCAGGCGTTTGGAAATTGCTCCCAAGGATGAACCAGGCTGATTTCTTGGGATTTTCCCATAATGTCAAGCAAAGAGGCACAGAGTTTGAAGGTAGGCCTTGAAATACATCCACAGGTACACCTCCAATTGACTCAAATGATGTCAATTAGCCTATCAGAAGCTTCTAAAGCCATGACATAATTTTCTGGAATTTTCCAAGCTTTTTTAAAGGCACAGTCAACTTAGTGTATGTAAACGTCTTGTGATACAGTGAATTATAAGTGAAATAATCTGTCTGTAAACAATTGTTGGACAAATTATTTGTGTAATGCACAAAGTAGGTGCCCTAACCGACTTGCCAAAACTAAAGTTTGTTAACAACAAATTTGTGGAGTGGTTGAAAAACGAGTTTTAATGACTCCAACCTAAGTTTATGTAAACTTCTGACTTCAACTGTATACATGTAAGAGTGGTCGCTTTAGATTGACCCTGTATCTCTTGAACTGCTTCTTCCATGGAAGATACAAAACTATTTACTGTCACACCCTGATCTGTTTTTCACCTATCCTTGTAATTGTCTCCACCCCCCTCCAGGTTTCGCTTATTTTCCCCGGTGTATTTATCCCTATGTTTCCTGTCTCTCTGTGCCAGTTTGTATGTTCAAGTCAACCAGCGTATTTTTCCCGTGCGCCTACTTTTTCTATTCTCTTTTTGCTAGTCCTCCCGGTTTTGACCCTTGCCCGTTTCTGGACTCTTTACCCACCTGCCTGACCTGTCTGCCACTCTGTACCTTCTGAACTCTGAACTGGTTTTGACCTTTTGCCTGTCCACGACCATTCTCTTGCCTACCCTTTTGGATTATAATAAATATCAAAGACTCAAACCATCTGCCTCCCGTGTCTGCATCTGGGTCTCGCCTTGTGCCCTTATATTTACAGTCGTCTGACCTACACCTGCAGCCTGCAGTTGTGAAATTGCAGACACACACATATCAAGTGTGTTCTTGTTAGATATTGGTACAACATGGTTACAACTAGAATTTGAAGGAAATCAGCATTACTTGGCTGATTATCAACAGCTGTATTAGCATCCAAGTTAGCGTTTAACAAAATTTGACAGTTTCCGGGAATGTGTCTTGTTCAAATTATTCCTAAAGCCTAAAAATGTACCAAATACACGACAACAATCTGCTTGACCACATTTTAGTCTAAGAGTTCTACCAGGGCACATTTCATGCATCAACTTGAGATGCCTCACGAGCAAGTTGGTATTTCCATGACTAGAATGGCAAACAAAACATACTGTATCATCATTACTTAATCGGCATTAGTGCAGGAGTCTAGTTCTGAGCTCAGAAACCCTCGAACACCATCATTAGTTCATCATAATGGCTGCAGCATTGTCCAAGAATAAGAATGCCGATACAAACCTTTTGGAATATCACAAGATGCTGTTCAGCTTGGGATGCAGACATCTTGCTTGGTCTTTTTCAGCCTTGTGATGAAGGAGGAATCAAACGGAGCAGGAGAAGGTTGGAGGAAAGTTCACCGTCCCATCCGAAACAAAGAAGAGATCCTGATTAAAATGGTACATTCCATCATCAGTGATATTAACATTTCAGAGTTATTTGAAATATAAATGATATATTATTATAATATAACCGTCAGCATTTGTGTCAGTTCCCTCATCAACTGCAGATTCTGCCAGCTCCTGAAGTTCAGCTCCCTGGCCCTGCTTAGGGTCTTGCTTAGCATGATGATCTAGCAAATACATGCAAAAAGTGAAACGCAAGTAACTCTAACATTAGCTGCACACACACAATCAAAACTGTTAAACTTTTATGTTACACTGCAATCTGACAACCAAGTATCAAGTATTTAAATTAAAATAGCTAAATAATATCAGTGAAATAATTGTTTAAAACTCACCTTCGCATGAAACAAATTAGGATTTTGGCGTTGAGGAAATTGGCGTCGAGAAAAGAGGAAATTTGAACGCAGAAACTGAATTTATGGGCAGGGTTGTGATGATGTATACACTTACTGAGTAAAAGTCTACACTATTAGAGTAAAATGTTACACCTTAGTAATTAACACCAGTTATCAGCACTTACGCTAGGGGTCAGTTGGTGCTACCAATTGCTAAAACAAATCTATTGGAGTCGATCACTTTTGACACAGTGAATTAATTTTTCTGTGTTGTGAAAGCTACATTTTCCACATTCCAAATGATGTCCCTGTAATTGAGGATTATTTCCACGGTCAGTTGAATTTCATGGGCAGTTTTGGGAGTTACTAGAAGACCCTATTTTTAATATGTCAAGATTGCATTGAAAATTGTGAAATGGTCTCCACTATGAAACAGGGCCTTATTTCACTATTTCCGAAGCCTGATAAAGACCCCTTCTCTCATTGACAATTGAAGACCAATTACTTTATTAAATATTGATTACAAATGAATTGCTCTGGTTTATGCCAAAAGATTAAAGAAAGGAATAGATACCATTATAATTGAGTCTCAAACAGGATTTATGAAGAGCAGTCACATAAGTTCCAACATTCAAATCAAATTTTATTTGTCACATACAACAGTGAAACGCTTACTTACAAGCCCTTACTACAACAATGCAGTTTTAAGAAAAATACATAAAAAAATGTAAGAAATATAAGTAACAAATAATTAAAGAGCAGCAGTAAAATAACAATAGCAAGGCTACCGGTACAGAGTCAATGTGCGGGGGCACCGGTTAGTCGAGGTAATTGAGGTAAATGTAGGTAAAGTTATTAAAGTGACTGCATAGATGTTTTTATTTTTTATTCACCTTTATTTATATAATAACAGAGAGTAGCAGCAGTGTAAAAGATGGGGGAGCCTCTTGGACATAGACATGGTTTAGAATCCTCTTGGACATAAACATGGCGCTTTGGTACCGCTTGCCATGTGGTAGCAGAGAGAACAGTCTATGACTACGGTGGCTGGAGTCTTTGACAATTTTTAGGGTCTTCCTTTGGACAGCCTGGTATAGAGGTCCCAGTGATATACTGGGCCATACGCACTACCCTCTGTAGTGCCTTGCAGTCAGAGACCGAGCAGTTGCCATACCAGGCAGTGATGCAACGAGTCCGGATGCTCTCGATGGTGCAGCTGTATAACCTTTTGAGGATCTGAGGACCCATGCCAAATCTTTTCAGTCTCCTGAGGGGGAAATAGGTTTTGTTGTGCCCTCTTCACAACTGTCTTGGTGTGCTTGGACCAGTTTGTTGGTGATGTGGACACCAAGGAACTTGAAGCTCTCAAACTGCTCCACAATGGCCTCATTGATGAGAATGGGGTGTGCTTGGTCCTACTTTTCCTGTAGTCCGCAATCATCTCCTTTGTCTTTAACACGTTGAGGGAGAGGTTGTTGTCCTGGCACCACATGGCCAGGTCTCTGACCTCCCCCATATAGGCTGTCTCGTCGTTGTCGGTGAACAGGTCTACCACTGTTGTGTCATTGGCAAACTGATGGTGTTGGACTCGTGCCTGGCCGTGCAGTCATGAGTGAACAGGGAGTACAGGAGGGGACTGAGCAAGCACCCCTGAGGGGCCCCCGTGTTGAGGATTAGCGTGGCGGATGTGTTGTTACCTAACCTTACCACCTGGGGGCGGCTCGTCAGGAAGTCCAGGGGACAGTTGCAGAGGGAGGTGTTTAGTCCCAGGGTCCTTAGCTTAGTGAGCTTTGAGGGCACTATGGTGTTGAACTTTGAGCTGTAGTCAATGAATAGCATTCTCACATAGGTGTTCCTTTTGTCTGGGAAAGTTGCACATCATCATCTTTTATCACTCCAGTGTTAATCTGCTTAATTGTAATTACTTCGCTACTATGGCCTATTTATTGCCTACCTCCTCACGGCTTTTGCACACACTGTATACAGACTTTCTTTTTTTCCTATTGTGTTATTGAATGTACGCTTGTTTATTCCATGTGTAATTCTGTGTTGTTGTTTGTGTCACACTGCTTTGCTTTACCTTGGCCAGGTCGCAGTTGTAAATGAGAACCTGATCTCAATTAGCTTACCTGGTTAATCTGTACTCCAGATTGCGGTCATGAGTCCAGATGAGAAAGGGTGTTTCGCCACCTCAATAGTACTAATTATGTGCATATCCCATTTTCTGGGCCTGAGTGGGAGGCATTTTACTTTGGGCACGCCAGACTCTCCAAAACCGTCACCTCGGGAGCCGCTCCCTAAGAAGTTAAACATCTCCAATCCAAAATCAAATCTAGAATCGGCTTTCTTTTCGCAACAAAGCCTCCTTCACTCACACCGTCAAACTTGCCCCAGTAAAACTGACTATCCTACCGATCCTCGACTTCGGCGATGTCATCTACAAAACAACTTCCAATACTGTACTCAGCAAACTGGATGCAGTCTATCACAGTGCCATCCGTTTTGTTACCAAAGCCCCTTATACCACTGCGACCTGTATGCTTTAGTCGGCTGGCCCTCGCTACATATTGGTCGCCAGACCCACAGGCTCCAGGTCATCTATAAGTCTATACTAGGTAAAGCTCCGCCTTATCTTAGCTCACTGGTCACGATAACAACACCCACCTGCAGCACGCGCTCCAGCACTGGTCATCCCCAAAGCCAACACCTACTTTGTCCGCCTTTCCTTCCAGTTCTCTGCTGCCAGTGACCGGAACGAATTGCAAAAATCACTGAAGCTGGAGACTTATTTTTCCCTCACTAACTTTAAACATCAGCTATCTGAGCATCTAATCGATCGCTGCAGCTGTACATAGTCCATCTGTAAATAACCCATGCAATCTACCTACCTCATCCCCATACTGTTTTTATTTACTTTCTGCTCTTTTGCACACCAGTATCTCTACTTGCACATCATCATCTGCTCTTTTATCATTCCAGTGTTAATCTGCTGAATTGTAATTACTTCGCTACTATGGCCTATTTATTGCCTACCTCCTCACGGCTTTTGCACACACTGTATATAGACTTTATTTTTTTTCTATTGTGTTATTGAATGTACGCTTGTTTATTCCATGTGTAATTCTGTGTTGTTGTTTGTGTCACACTGCTTTGCTTTATCTTGGCCAGGTCGCAGTTGTAAATGAGAACCTGATCTCAATTAGCTTACCTGGTTAATCTGTACTCCAGATTGCGGTCGTGAGTCCAGATGAGAAAAGGGTGTTTCGCCACCTCAATAGTACTAATTATGTGCATATCCCATTTTCTGGGCCTGAGTGGGAGAAATTTTACTTTGGGCACGCCAGACTCTCCAAAACCGTCACCTCGGGAACCGCTCCCTAAGAAGTTAAATATACTTGAAAATCTATGGCAAGACCTGAAAATGGTTGTCTAGCAATGACCAAGAACCAATTTGCCAGACTTTGAAGAGTTTTGAAAAGAATAATAGACAAATGTTGCACAATCCAGGTGTGGAAAGCTCTTAGAGACTTACTCAGAAAGACTCACAGCTGTAATCACTGCCAAAGGTGTGTGGTAAACCGTGGGGTGTTGGGTTGAGCATGCAGATATTAACACAGAGACAGGGAGGTTCCAGTCAGAAAACACAACTTTACTAGGCAACAAAATAACAGGTTTGGCTAGTTCCTTCTTCTCAGGTTCTGCTCCGTGTCTGTCTCTCTGTTCCTCCTCGCGTTGTGCCACGGTGATCCCTTTATGTGGCCTGCACAGCTGGTTGGCACTCTCTCCTAATTACCTCTACTTGGAGCAGTCAGCGTTGGGGTGCCCATCCCGTTTACAATAAGAAATGTGTAGTGTTGTGTAGTGACTTCAATTGCATGCATCTAAAAAAAAATACTTTGCCCCACCAAGATGTACATGTTAAAATCGCCACTGAAGATTTGTGCACTTTGACATACAACATTGTGATGGTGCGCTAATGAGCTCTATCCCTCCCCCAGGGCTAATTTAGGGCCCTTCAAAATCTGTTAACTCCATTTAGTTTTTTCAGGTTTTATATTTTTCGCAGTTTATTCAAATTTTCACCCTAATTTTCACCCCTCATCAATAAAAAACAACTAAATGGGATGTTCTAAGTCCAAATCAAAACCTAAAACACACAAGAAGACCATTTTTGAGCTCTGGGAAAAAAAATAATATTTTTATGATTTTGGAGGGTGTAGTTCCCCTTTAATTCACGTGCGCACCCATTAAGAGACCGTTGTGTTTGGCTAGCTGTTTTTTCTGTTTTTCTGTGATGGCAGACAAATTCCCAACCGATTGATACAAATCATCATGATATAGTTCTGCCAGGTAGGCCTACTTTGCAGTCAACATTTAATTGGGAAGATTTTTTGAGAAAGAAATTACTATTTTGGCATGCTAAATGGCTACACAACACAAACAGGTGCTTTTCCATATCATTACTTTGCAATAAATATTTCTCATTGATGCATTATTATGAATTATGAGAAACTAGTGCAATTTAGCTAACTTCAATACATTTAATATCTGTTCAATACAAGTTTTATATTGTTTAATTCTATTTTAATGTCTGGATTCTGCGATTCTGTCCCCGTTTTCTGCATTATACATTTTATAGGGCCCTTCTCAGGGTGGCAGGTAGCCTAGCGGTTAAAGTGCTGGGCCAGTAACTGAAAGGTTACTGGTTTGAAACCCTGAGCCGACAACGTGAAAAGTCTGGTGATGTGCCCTTGAGTAAGGCACGTAACCCTAATTTGCTCCAGTGGCACTGTACTACTATGGCTAACCCTGTAAAACAACACATTTCACTGCACCTATCTGGTGGGACAATAAAAAAATAAAAAAATGATGGGGTGGAATAGTGGGTTTCAACGTAAAGGCATCACCTATCCATAAATAAAATATATAACCTTTTTCTGGTTCTGGAGTGGGTGGGTGGTAGTGCAAGGGGTTGCTGGTAAAAAAAAAAGGCCCTTATATTTCAATTTCTTTGCTTTAATCCTTTTGGTTGGAGGGTTATGATATGGGGTGGCAGGGTAGCCTAGTGGTTAGAGCGTTGGAATAGTAACCGAAAGGTTGCAAGTTCAATTCCCTGAGCTGACAAGGTACAAATCTGTCGTTCTGCCCCTGAACAGGCAGTTACTGTTCCTAGGCTGTCATTGAAAATAAGAATTTGTGCTAGTGAAAACACACATTAAAGGAGGGTGAAGGCTTGGGTAAGGATGTCAGGAGGTGTATGAAAATAGTCTACAATTCTATTCACTAATCTTTGACAACCGGTCCTACCAGATATTCCTATAATAATCAGTCCACAAAGCTTATGATATGAAAATAATATTTGAAACAGCATTTGAGAAATTACATGCATTTTATTTTCATTTGACTACAGGGAAGGTATGAAATGTGATAACGTAATAATTATTATCTATCAATTGAAAACATTGTTTTCAGTATGTTGATTCAATTACAAAATACAAAACTCCATTTGCAGGTGTGAGTCAGGTTCTCCCAGCTTGGCTCAGTTGCAGAGATCTGATGTGCAGCATTCCTTCACCACACTTTTTTGCGACTTGACATTACATTCCTTTTCAGTAGCACATTTTCTCACCTCACCATCTGAAATTGAAGGCACACACGTTAATGGGGACCCTAGTGGAGAAATATACAAATGCACAATCGTTCTGTACAATGTCACAACAAATCCATACACAATCAAAAATACTAAATAATAGGAGGAAATTCTTGATAGGAAAGACTATAGGTGCAGCAGTTAAAGCAGCAATCAGCAGTTGAAACAATAACAAAGCGTTCTCTACTCGCCTGTTTCAGTAAATTATGGATGCAAGGACTGACCATGATATTCAAATTATTCACTATGTTTTGAGGCTTTATAGCGTTTGTTTACATTTGCTTTGTTTACAATCATTGGAGTAAAAATAAGCTTATTTTTTGTTATGATGGGGTACGACAGTTAAACTAAGCTCATGAGGCATTTATAAATGATTTTCTTCGAGAATAAATGGGTACATATCATTAATTTATAAGTCCAAAAATGTATGTAGCAACTGCAGATTGCCCTTTTTAAGTAATTGATAAACAATTGAAAAAAAACAGTTAGCAGAGCTATGTACATAATTGTACAGTTAATTAGCTACCGCCTCTTACTTCCTGATTCCAAAGTGGCTCCAGTTATGTTTTGATTTTTCCATTTGTGGCATCATATAGTGTGCTAGAATTACTAAAGCAAAATAAAATATAGCTACAAAAAAGGTGCTGGCTTATGATTAGAATGAAATAGACAGTTTCATGGAAGTATTATACATCCTCCTCCCTTGAGTACTTGTAACAATTCAAAAAACTTTACGTGTAAGTTTCAAGTTGATAAAGGGAAGAGAGGTGAAACTATTAGAGTTTGATTGAGGACGCAATATATTCAGTTGAAGTCGGAGGTTTACATAAACTTAGGTTGGAGTCATTAAAACTTGTTTTTAAACCACTCCACAAATTTCTTGTTAACAAACTATAGTTTTGGAAAGTCGGTTAGGACATCTACTTTGTGCACAACACAAGTAATTTTTCCAACAATTGTTGGCAGAGATTTTTTTCACTTAAAATTCACTGTATCTCAATTCCAGTGGGTCAGAAGTTGACATACAGCTTGGAAAATTCCAGAAAATGATGTCATGGCTTTAGAAGCTTCTGACAGGCTAATTGACATCATTTGAGTCAATTGGAGGTGTACCTGTGGATGTATTTCAAGGCATACCTTCAAACTCAGTGCCATTTTGCTTGACATCATGGGAAAATCAAAAGAAATCCGCCAAGACCTTGTAAAAAAAATGTATACATCCACAAGTTTGGTTCATCCTTGGGAGCAATTTCCAAAAACCTGAAGGTACCACGTTCATCTGTACAAACAATAGTACGCAAGTATAAACACCATGGGACCAAGCATACCGCTCAGGAAGGAGATGCGTTCTGTCTCCTAGAGAGGAGCGAACTTTGGTGCAAAAAGTGCGAATCAATCCCAGAACAACAGCGAAGGAACTTCTAAAGATGCAGGAGGAAACAGGTACAAAAGTATCTATATCCACAGTAAAACGAGTCCCATATCGACATAACCTGAAAGGCCACTCAGCAAGGAAGAAGCCAATGCTCCAAAATCGTCATAATAAAGCCAGACTACGGTTTGCAACTGCACATGGGGACAAAGATCGTACTTTTTTTAGAAATGTCCTCTGGTCTGACAAATCAAAAATAGAACTGTTTGGCCATAATGACCATCGTTATACTTGGAGGAAAAAGGGGGAGGCTTGCAAGCCGAAAAACACCATCCCAACCGTGAAGCATGGGGGTGGCAGCATCATGTTGTGGGGGTGATTTGCTGTAGGAGGGACTGGTGCACTTCACAAAATAGATGGCATCATGAGGATGCAAAATGATGTGGATATGTTACTTATTGTGGGAAGCTTGTGAAAGGCTATCCAAAATGTTTGACCCAAGTTAAACAATTTAAAGGCAATGCTACCAAATACAAATTGAAATAAATAGAAGCTGAAATAAATAATTCTCTCTACTATTATTTCTCTCTACAGTCTTAAAATAATGTGGTGATCCTAACTGACCTAAGACAGGGAATTTTTACTAGGATTAAATGTCAGGAATTGTGAAAAACTGAGTTTAAATGTATTTGGCTAAGGTGTCCCAAACTTCCAACTTCAACTGTATTTTTTACAAGGTTATCATTTTCTCTTCCATATTTTGACTTAGTAGAGGCTGACATGATGAACATACTTTCCGAGTTTCAAGTCAATCAGATGTATTGTTCATGAGAATACAATTTTAGGAGATTTGATAAGGAAAATCCAATATGATCGTAGGTATATGATGCAAATATGTTCCTTAAGCTAAACCACTCATATATCAAGTTTTGCTGTTGTACGTGTGGCGGGGCTGACCCTTAGCATTTATTTGAATGCTCAAAATATATCTAACAGTTTTGAGGTTCACAACTGAATTGCTTGCTGTTTCCATGTTTTTTTTATATCAAGAATTGCTTCGGTCGGCATACACCTTCCTACACAGAACATGTGTGTTAAAATCTCGTTGTTACTGTAAAAAGTGTTGTGAGTGTTATACAGTGCATTCATAAATTACTCATACCCTTTGACATATTCCACATTATGTTGTTACAGCCTGATTCTAAAATTGATTAAGTCGTTTTTTTACACACAGTTCTACACACAGTTCCCCATAATAACAAAGCAAAAACAGGCTTTTTAGAATTTTATTCGATTGTATAATTTTTGTTGTTGTTGTTGAAATATCACATTTACATAAGTATTCAGACCCTTAACTCAATACTTTGTTGAAGCACATTACAGCATTGAGTCTTCTTGGGTATGATGCTGCAAGGTTGGTACGTACACCTGTATTTGGGGAGTTTCTACCATTCTTCTCTGCAGATCCTCTCAAGCTCTGTCAGGTTGGATGGGGAGCGTTGCTGCACAGCTATTTTCAGGTCTCTCTAGCGATGTTAGACTGGGTTCAAGTCCGGGCTCTGGCTGTGCCACTCAAGGACATTCTGAGACTTGTCCCGAAGCCACTCCTGCGTTGTCTTGGCTGTGTGCTTAGAGTTGTTGTCCTGTTAGAAGGTGAACCTCTGCCCCACTCTGAGGTCCTGAGCACTCTGGAGCAGGTTTTTATCAAGGATCTCTCTGTACTTTGCTCCGTTCATCTTTGCCTCAATCCTGACTAGTCTCCCAGTCCTTGCCGCTAAAAAAATATCCCCACAGCATGATGCTGCCACCACCATGCTTCACCGTAGGGATGGTGCCAGGTTTCCTCCAGACGTGATGCTTTGCATTCAGGCCAAAGAGTTCAATCTTGGTTTCATCAGACCAGAGAATCTTGTTTCTCATGGTCTGAGAGTCCTTTAGGTGCCTTTTGGCAAACTCCAAGTGGGCTGTCATGTGCCTTTTACTCAGGAGTGGCTTCCGTCTGGCCACTCTACCCTAAAGGCCTGATTGGTGGAGTGCTGCAGAGATGGTTGTCCTTCTTTAAGGTTCTCCCATCTCCACAGAGGAAGTCTGGAGCTCTGTCAGAGTGGCCATTGGGTTCTTGGTCACCTCCCCTGACCAAGGCCCTTCTCCCCAAATTGCTCAGTTTGGCCAGGCAGCCAGCTCTAGGAAGAGTCTTGGTGGTTCCAAACTTATTACATTTAAGAATGATGGAGGCCACTGTGTTATTGGGGACCTTCAATGCTGCAGAAATGTTTTGGTACCCTTCCCTATATCTGTGCCTTGACACAATCCTGTCTCGGAGCCCATTGACATTTTCTTCGACCTCATGGCTTGGTTTTTGCTCTGACATGCACTGTCAACTGTTTGATGTTAAATAGACAGGTGTGTGTTTTTCCAAATCATGTCCAATCAATTGAATTTACCACAGGTGGACTCCAATCATGTTGTAGAAACATGGAAATGGAAACAGATGCACCTGTTTCGAGTCTCATAGCAAAAGGTCTGAATACGTAAGTAAGGTATTTCTGTTTTATAAACCTGTTTTCGCTTAGTCATTATGGGGTATTGTGTGTAGATTAATGAAGAAATGTGTATATTTAATAAATTTTAGAATAAAGCTGTAACATAACAAAATATGGAAAAAGTCAAGGGGTCTGAGTACTTTCTGAATGCACTACCAGTCAAATGCGGTGGCGGGGCTGAGCCTTAGAATTTTAATGTTTATTACAGCCCCAACTATTGGCCAATCTGTGATGTTTTTGGTGTCTGGGTAGCGCTGTTGATATACTTTGATATTGGCAAAGTATAATTTATTTTATCAGTCATGCATTGATATATTGCGACAAAGGTGGAAGAATAAGAAGGAAGAAAGAAGAATTCCATCTAAAACAATTCGTTTTCTTGCAAGTCCAAATAATTTGTTCACTTACAGGCTGGTTTGTGGAAAACAATTCTTTGACAGTGGGTGAAACTGACACCACACTCCACCTCGGTTATGTCAGTCTGGGTGCAGGTTGGATGGTCTGGATTGATGGTAGTACATTTGTGACACTTCAGTGCCACAGTAGCTGAGTTGGAGAAACAATGTGAATGTTATTTTCTGTATTTGTGAAAAATATTATTAGCTTTTGTTCTATAAAATCTTTATGGGCTAGATTTAGCAAGTCCCTGCCCCTGCCCCTGAGGAAATACATATTCAAGTAGAGAACAACAAAGGTGATAAAGAGAGACATTGTTAAAAGGTGAGACATTTGTGTCTCTGGTAATCCTGAGCTGAATTGTTTTGTGTGATACTGCAAACCTGGAATAAACATAAATAATTAATTAACAAAGGTAATTAGTTAAGAGGTTTTTAAGAGAGGTACAATCTTAAAGTATAACATTTATATAGCACGTTCATGTTAAAGATGCAGTCGAAAGTGTACTGATTGCTCTGATATCAGTTGACCCATTCCCAACCATTCGTTCAATTAATAATGTTTTCCTTATCTAAATAACAATGCTATTCTACAACAACCAATATAGAATGATAAGTAGAATGTTTTCATAGATCACTTTCAACTCACCACAGAATAATGCTACAAGCACTGTTAAAGCAAGTGTCGGGGATGCCATTGTATTGATCTAAATCAAGCAGAAACGTTATTGTTAGACATAGATTTCAGAATTTTAAATATAGCAAATATTTTTTCAGCCCAATGTTGCTACACATTCATTCCTAATGTATTATAATAATACAAAAAATATATATTTTAAGTGAAATTTTAGCTTTTGTCTGAAGATGCACCAACAAGGATTTTCAGCATAAGCAGCTTGGCTACTGCAGCTTCATTGATCTACTGTACTTCAACAACAGATGTGCTCACATTGGATGGGTAGATTAGGGTTCAAACCTCTCAAACAGTCTAATATTTACTCTTAGAGTAGGTTTACCCTATTAATGTACTTGGTAAGGTAAATGTGTTTTTTCATTTAAGACATCATCCCATTTCCTCATTTAAACATTATGGGGAGGTTTCCCCGACAAAGATTAAGCCTAGTCATGGATTAAAAAGCAATATTATTTATACTCCAGGACAAAGTGTAATCTGTGTCCTCGAAACCTCTCCTTAACCCTATATTTGACCTAGCCTAAAACATAAGCTTACTCGAATGGGAAATGGACAAGGTAGTGGACAGCTTCTGAACTTATTTTGAAGCTACAGTTGAAGTCAGAAGTTTGCATACACCTTAGCCAAATACATTTAAACTCAGTTTCACAATTCCTGACTTTTAATCCTAGTAAAAATTCCCTGTCTTAGGTCAGTTAGGATCCCCACTTTATTTTATAAATGTGAAATGTCAGAATAAAAGTGGAGAAAATGAACAATTTCAGCTTTTATTTCTTCCATCACATTCCCAGTGGGTCAAACGTTTCGGGTAGCCTTCCACAAGCTTCCCACAATAAGTTGGGTGAATTTTGGCCCATTCCTCCTGACAGAGCTGGTGTAACTGAATCAGGTTTGTAGGCCTCCTTGCTCGCATACACTTTTTCAGTTCTGCCCACAAACTTTCTATAGGATTGAGTTCAGGGATTTGTGATGGCCACTCCAATACCTTGACTTTGTTATCCTTAAGCCATTTTGCAGCAACTTTGGAAGTATGCTTGGGGTCATTGTACGATTGGAAAACCCATTAACGACAAAGCTTTAACTTCCTGACTGATGTCTTGAGATGTTGCTTCAATATATCCACATAATTTTCCATCCTCATGATGCCATCTTTTGTGAAGTGCACCAGTCCCTCCTGCAGCAAAGTACTCCCACAACATGATGCTGCCACCCCCATGCTTCAGGGTTGGGAGGGTGTTCTTCAGCTTGCAAGCCTCCCCCTTTTTCCTCCAAACATGACAATGGTCATTATGACAACAGTTCTATTTTTCAGACCAGAGGACATTTCTCCACAAAGTACAATCTTTGTACAGTTGCAAAACACAATCTGGCTTTTTTATGGCGGTTTTGGAGCAGTGGCTTGCTGAGCAGTCTTTCAGGTTATGTTGATATAAGACTCGTTTTACTGTGTATATAGATACTTTTGTACATGTTTCCTCCAGCATCTTCACAAGGTGCTTTGCTGTTCTGGGATTGATTTGCACTTTTCGCACCAAAGTACATTCATCTCTAAGAGACAGAACGCATCTCCTTCCTGAGCAGTATGACGGCAGCGTGATCCCATGGGGTTTATACTTGGGTACTGTTGTTTGCACAGATGAACATGGTACCTTCAGGCGTTTGGAAATTGCTCCCAAGGATAAACCAGACTTGTGGAGGTCTACAAAAAACAATTCTGAGGTCTTGGCTGATTTCTTTTGATTTTCCCATGATGTCAAGCAAAGAGGCACTGAGTTTGAAGGTAGGCCTTGAAATACATCCACAGGTACTCCGCCAATTGACTCAAATTATGTCAATTAGCCTATCAGAAGCTTCTAAAGCCATGACATAATTTTCTGGAATTTTACAATCTGTTTAAAGGCACAGTCAATTTAGTGTATGTAAACTTCTGACCCACTGGTATTGTGATACAGAATTTCTACTGGCAAGGACATGGTGTAGTTTTTAATGCATTGGGATCATGCAGGGCCTCTAGGTTGGCACGCTTTCTCTCTATATGCAGCTATTAATAGGCTATATTTATAGTGAATAAATACAAATCATTTGGTGGGTGCTTATATTTGTCCTACTTCACACATGTACAAGTGTGTATTAATACGCATGTGTGAATTGGAAATGTTTTTTTTGCATATCAAAACTCTCCCTGAGACATCATTGGAGAGTGGGGTTACAGGCAGTGTCTGCCATTATTAATGACAACCCTGGACCAATTAGAGTTAAGTGCCTTGCTCAAAGGTACATCAATAGAGTTTTCACCTTGTTGGCTAGTGGATTCAAACCTTTCGGTTACTGGCCCAATGCTCTAACCTGCTGCCACCTTTGCTTATTATTTTTTTATTTTACCTTTATTTAACTAGGCAAGTCAATTAAGAACAAATTCTTATTTTCAATGACTGCCTAGGAACAGTGGGTTAACTGCCTTGTTCAGGAGCAGAACAACAGATATATTTTAGCAATATAAGTCATTACTTTATTCTTTAGAATTGCATTTATTTTGTTTCTAAATTGTGTCATTTAGAGAATATTCTTTTTTTTTCTCAAAATAGGACGATGCCCCTTTAAGAGACTTTGACCTGGCTACAGTATGCCAGACAAGACAAATGCTATAGTGTATTGTTGTGGCTTTCTTTTTGTAGACTATCAACAGTAGCCAGCTGTAACGTCCAGGCCTGAGTGTTCAGGCTGGAGTGTTTAGTTTTGTCTTGGTGTAGGGTTTCTTTTGTTCTATGGTGTGTATTTCTATGTTGGGGTAATGGTTCCCAATTAGAGGCAGCTGAGTCTCGTTACCTCTAATTGGGAACCATATATATGTTTGGGGTTTGCACTTAAGTTTTGTGGGTTATTGATGAATGTTATGATTGCTTTGTTATGATCATCGTGTTTAGGATTTAGCGTTTGTTTCAGTCATGCCATAGGGTTTAGGTTTATGCCACAGTTTTCGTTCATAGCTTAGTTAGTTTCTCTAGTTTGGTTCCACGTCATTATATTTGTTTATTGTTTTGTTCCGTCAAGTCACGTTTGTAAATAAAGGATGTATTCTGGATACTTCGCTGCGCATTGGTCTGTCCCAAGAGATAATTATGACACCAGCACATTGCTAGTATGTTCACTATTGAAGGTTTACTTTTGTAAATTATTTTCACCAAAATAAAAAAAAAGCTCAGCGAGTAGATTGATGGGCGCTTCTTTTTGCTCAGGACAGCTTGCGTGTGCTGTGTGAACATATAAACTTCTGTACTGCTCGAGAAGTCACCCGTGGGAGTATAGTGGTGCTTGAATGAACGGCCAGTAATTTTGCTCAAATACAAATAGCACAACGTTTCTGCATGTAGTCTCCAATGCGACAGAGCAGGTAAATGTTGAACTGGAATGTAAAAATGCACTGAGAACTGGCCCGGTTGGTGCTGCTGCTTTCTTTGAAAGTGGTGAGAAGTATTGGGCAAATGCGGTCTTGTCACATGTTTCCGGCGGCTCTGATTGAAAGGGTCCATCTGTGATTGCTTCATAAATCATTTTACTTTTATGATTTAAATGACACACCCATTGATTCTTGAAGAATATAACTTATATTAAAAAAAATCATGAGCTTAGTCCAATTGTCAGGCCCCATCAGAACCCCACATATTTATTTGTTCAACTCAATTGTTTGATAACAATGTAATTTTTTAACAAACACTGTTTAGCCTCTGAATATGTAACTTGTTTCAAGAAGCTAGGCACATGTTGCACATCACAACTTCACAGGAGAGGCATTTGAACATCATTTTTTTGGGGCAGAAAAGCTTAACTTTCATGTGCCTTAATAACAAACTTGTATGCCATCTGTAAATACGAATACAATTGTTTAATTACGAGCCTAGTTGGTTTAGCCATGGAAAAAGTCAGGAACCTTCCCATGATTACCTAAGATAAGATAATGGATGGGCTGGACATGTCGAGAGATGGGTTCGAATTGATCTGCCATTTAGCACGCGTCTGTCTATAACATGAGCTGCTCTGTATGGGTAGATAATCCTTGCTACTGCAGCTTTTTTGTCAAATATAACATTAGCCATGGAGAACTGCAAGTGTTGCTACTACTCTCAACAACATTGCTCCCCTGAATTTAGCAGGTGCTATCGACAAATATCAGTGGCAAAAAGTTGTGATGGACTACTTTCTGCACATGGTCAGTGTAAACTGGAGTGACTTGACACAACGTGCCAAACAAGCTGTAGCTAGCTATAATCAAAATGGAAAAGACACGCTGCCGTAAAGTGTTCATCCATGTATACTGGTAAGAGTCTAGCTACATTTTCAGATATTATACGTTTCTAATATTGTCAGAAAGTTTATTTTATTGCTTTAAGCACACTTTTAGCTAGCTAGCTAACGTTACGTGTATGATCTGTGTAGTAATATTATTTGTATCTCAGAAAGCCTAATGTTAGCTAGCTAGCTAACATTGAACCTAGTTGGTTAGCTTTAGCTACCTGCAGATTCATACTACAGCATTTCATGCATGGTGGCTATTGAATTTCATGAACATGTGTACATGTCTAGACAATAGTGACCCATCCACTTAGATAGATGTGGCTGGGGGGTGGTTATATCATTTCTTTCACATGACCCATCAATTTATACAAGTATGTCTGGGTAATATTTATACAATATTTTTTATCTTTCTATTTTTGATATTGCTCCTATGCAAATATACAAGTAAACATTTCTCTATTCCGTTTACATCTTTGGTATCCTGTGCATGTGACAAATAAACATTTTATTTGATAGTGTGTTTACCAGAGACGGTAATGTGAAGAACAACATGACCTGCACCAAAGTCAGATCAAGTATATTTGTACTTGGAGTTTTTCCTTATTGTAGGCTACTACTTTCAGCACTTCAATTCCGGATATCTTTGAATGTTTTCTGCACTACCTTACTCACTCTGTTTAACACATGGCCTTAAGGCTTAGGATGGTGAATAGATATAGATAAACAAGAGCTCTCCAGTAGGTGTACCATAAACATTCAAGGGCCATTTTCTCAAAAGTGGAGTTACAAGTGTATCAACTTTCAAAGCAGAATTACTTTCCCATTGTTCCTCAACTGTAGTGTATGATATACCATTTTGTAGCTCTGAGTCTCTACTTTTATCCAATGTAAAATGTTGCAACATAAGATAGAATCGAGGCGGTCGGTCTCATATGGTATTTTTTTTTATTTTGTATCCATAACTCTATCAATGAATTTGAGAGTGGTTACATTTCTCTACCCCCAATTATTCAGCTTTTTACCAAAACAGTGGTGGGGTGTGCCAATGTTGTTTTTTTGAACTGCATACTGCCCCTTTAAAAAACAATGAGTATATATCAAGAACAAGGAACATAACAGATTCCCAGATGGCAGATTGCAAGTGTGTCTTACATGTTTACATTACCAAGTACATTAATGGGGTAAACCTACTCTAAGAGTATGTATTAGGCTGTTTGAGAGAAATTTTGAGTCCTAATCAACCCATCCAATGTGAGTACATCTGTTGTTGAAGTACAGTAGATCAATAAGGCTACAGTACTCTAGCAGTAGTTGTCACGTCTACTCCCACTCCTCCCCTCTGGCGTTTGACGTCGCCGGTATACTAACCAGGATCCTTCATTACGCACACCTGGTATCAATCATTATGCACACCTGCATGTCATCATGACGTGCAGGCACACCTGGACTCCATTACCTAATTTATTACCTCCCCTACATCTGGCACTCTCTTAAGTTCTTTAACCTGTCAGTATTGTTCCTATGTTTATGCATAGACGCTACTATTATGTTGTCTCGTTCCATGTTTTATTAAACACTTTACCTGCTTCTCGATTCTCAGCGTCTCTGTTACAGTCAAGTTGCTTATGCTGAAAAGCCTTGTTAGTGCACAGATCAAATTAGCTTTTAAATGTTCGGCCTAAGACAAAAGCTAATATTTAACTGAACTTTTTCCCCCCGGAAAGTCATAGTAGGACATATCCTGACACCATGCATTATTACTGTGCACTATAACTGTTTGAAATGGCATAAAACAACATGGCAGCCTAAAGTTGTTGCTTTTCAAAATGGTACAGCTCCTTAACAGTTTAAGCTAGAAACTAGACCAAATGTAAATAGGTCTTCAATTACATAAATAGTTTATGAACTATATAATGATTTAAATATGCATACATTAGGGGAACCCTGATACAGTCAAGTTAGTTCAGACAGTACGACTGGGAGAAGTAGGTGAGGCCAAATGTAAGATTAGAGCTATTAATGTAGATGTGGGCCGGCATTTATGTGCCCTCCAAAGAAAGCTTGGTGGACCAAGCTTAAAATGTCTGATTAGGTAGGAAGAGGTGGTTTTTGCATGGTTGCGTCTAGGATATTGTGCATTGAACTCATCATTACATCTGGTTGGCAAGCATGTGAATGGTTATGTACGCCTGAAGTGTACAGTATGTTTGAAACAGTGATGCATGTGTTTACATTGTTTTACGTACCGGTATGTGGAAGAGAGGGAAAGATTGACGTGTAGGGTTATTCAGGTTGGATGGGGATGGGGGGATTGGAAGAGATTTGGGGGTTGGGTGAGGGTTTGTTAGAAGTTAACTTCTTAGGGAGCGGTGGGGCGCTATCCATAAATCTCTGTTTGGTTGGCGCGTTATAATGAGAAAATACAGCGTCGACTCCTCCATTGAAACGTGAAGAGAACTCGTTCAACTTATACCTATAAACTTGTCCAAGAACAATCAAACATAATTGTAAATGTATCCTTAGGAACACTTTTGTATATGTTGTATAATATTTCATCCGGAATATAAACTGGGCGATAAGAAAGGAAAAAAACACAGAACGCGCCAGCCGGGAACGCGCATTTTCTTCTATTGACATCTGTGTGGTCACTTCCTTATTCGTCTTCTTCTACAATCTAAAAGCAGCTAAAAACAATCAAAACACTTTCTCGAGACGGTTGACATCCAAAGGAAGCAATAGGTACTGCATTCATATGCCCTTATATGGGCATTTTCATAAGGGAGGGTTTCCAAATGAGGCAATGTGTCAAAACCACTTTTTCCAGGACAGACATTCCTCGGGTTTTTGCCTGCCATATGCGTTCTGTTATACTCACAGACGAAATGTTAACACTTTTAGAAACTTCAGAGTGTTTCCTATCCAATGGTACTAAATATGTGCATATCCTATTTTCTGGGCCTGAATGGGAGGCATTTTACTTTGGGCATGCCAGGCTCTCCAAAACCGTCACCTCGTGCGCTGCTCCCAAAGTTAATTTTCTTAGTAGTACAGACCAGGTGTGAGGGTTTACTTTTTCTTAATGTTTGTTTATTAAGTCTAAGCTGTGATTGACTACACACTCCAGTACATTAGGTGACGGCATTTCGGGAAGTGGAATTGTCCCAGAGGAAGAGGGTGCTTCGAGTCACACGGCTCAGAGCGCAACCTCTGGTGCGCTTTTCTCTCTGGAGCAGGGGTGATCATTGGGTAGCATTGAGTGTCGAGGTGGATCAAATGAAAATAAATATTCCTTGTCACGTTTCAGGTATGACCCAGATGCAGACAGTGTCAAAGAAACAAAAGTTTATTTCTAATACAGGGGCAGACAACTGACAGGTCAAAGACAGGGGTCAGTAATCCAGAGAAGGAGCAATGGGTCCAGAACCACAGGCAGTCTCAATCTGGGCAGGCAGTGCTCAATAATTCAGTGAGGTGGGGCAAGGTATAGAACGGCAGGCAGGCTCAGGGTCAGGGCAGACAGAATCGGGAAGGACTAGGAAACAGGAGCAAGAAACAGACAGGAGCAGTGGAACAAACGCTGGTAGGTTTCACAAACAAAACTGACAGAACCGGGAAGGACTAGGAAACAGGAGCCAGAAACAGACAGAGCAGGGGAACAAACGCTGGTAGCTTCACAAACAAAACTAACTGGCAACAGACAAACAGAGAACACAGGTATAAATACACAGGGGATAATGGAGAAGATGGGTGACACCTGGAGGGGGTTGGAGACAAGCACAAAGACAGGTGAAACAGATCAGGGTGTGACAATTCCTAATGTTTGTGACGCTCACTGTTTGGTGAGAAGTAGATCCGGTGGCAATGGCGAAACTGAGAATAGCCTGTCTGTCTTGTTAGGCTTTGACACAGAGATTCTACTTGATAAGGTAAGGTTATATTTGCTATTCTGTGAGGGTCTATTATCCGAACCCGATTTGATGGTTTAGGTGCCAAGGATTCGGACACGTTGCAGTATTGTGTAGAAGTGAGATCCCACAATGTGAGAAATGTGCAGGAGGGCATGGTCAGAAGGAGTGTACAGTTGGGGTAGAGAAAGCACTGTGTTAAATCTGGAGGTGCCCATGCAGCTGGGGATACAAAGTGCCCTGTGAGAGAGAGACGGGTTGAGATTGCCAGAGTTCAAGTGGGGCAGAAAGTTTCCTATGCTGAGGCAATGAAGACAGTAGAGGATAGCCCAAGGTGAGTAGGCCTTAACTTCTTAGGGAGCGGCAGCAGAGGTGACGGTTTTGGAGAGTCTGGCATGCCCAAAGTAAAATGCCTGCCACTCAGGCCCAGAAACTAGGATATGCACATAATTAGTACTATTGGATAGGAAACACTCTGACGTTTCTAAAACTGTTAAAATAATGTCTGAGTATAACAGAACTGATATAGCAGGCAAAAACCCAAGGAATTTTTGTCCAGAAATGTTTTTTGGTGACATTTCCTCTTTTCCACACTTCCTTTTGAAATCCATGTATAATAGCTCCCAGGTTGCAGTACCTATGGCTTCCACTAGATGTCAACAGTCTTAATACAGTGTTTGGAGGCTTTAGCACTGAACAGAACTGAAAGGAAGAGGAAATAGTCAAGGGACCACGGATGTTCGGGATGTCCGGGCACGAGACCGTGAGCGCGCCCCCCTTTATTTTTCTTTTATATCGTTTAGGATATCATCCGTGTAAAATATTATCGGTAAAATTCATAAAAGGATACCTAAGGATGCATTATAAATGATGTTTGATTTGTTTGGGCAAAGTTGCTAGGTATATTTGAACGCTTTCTCTTCACTGTACAACGGACGACTCAACGTTGGATTTTTTGAACATAACGCGCCAACCAAACAGAGATTTATGGATATAATAAATGACGTTTTCTAACAAAAGAACTATTGGATGTCTTCGTTGGACACTTGGGAAACCCTCAGCAGAAGTTATTCAAAAGGTAAGGGATTTGTTTCCGCTGTGAAATGTGTTTTGTGTGACCCGCGCTGGATATGAATTTATGCTAATCACTCCACTGAATCAATGCAGCCTCATCAGTCTTCTCTGGCCTACTTGGAGTAAGCTACACAGTGAGAGCGTGCGTAATTGTACACGCCGCACTGCTTTCAATATCTGGGAAATATCTTCATCGGGCAGCAGGTGAGCATTTTTGGCACGGGGAGAAATGTCATCATGGACAATTTCTTAACTTCACTGTCATTAGCGAACAATTTGCTTGCAAAGACAAAAAGGAGGTCCCTCCTGTGCAAAATAAGGCACCTGCACAGTCGTTGCGGTACAATGGGGCTGAAGAATGACAAGACTATGACAAGACAACATGAAGACAATAAAGAAAAATACGCACTACAACCAAACAAAGTCAGTGTGTCGTGTCAAGCCAGTGAAAGTTACGAAAATTGTGTCAACTGTTAAGTCAAGGGATAATAGCTAAATTAAATCTGATGCCATTGCGTGAAAATCCACACAATATAAGCACATTTTTGACTGCTTTCATAGCGACACTTATATTATAACGCCTTTATTGCTCTAGTGCCGAGTTTCACTATTTATCAAGGCCACTTAAAATTATGTTAGACTATTGATGCTGTTCGTTACTCATCTTGTTGGCTGAGGAAAGTAAATGTGGACAGTTATTCTAACATATTCAAAGTGTGTGGTAAGGACACACGTCATTGCATCTTCAACTTGCATGTTCTGTTAAGATGAATATGCACTGATTGGTTTCTTAATTGTTTGTAGATAGTGATAGTGTATTGTTGATTTACAGTTAAATGTGTGTGTGTGTGTGTGTGTGTGTGTGTGTGTGTGTGTGTGTGTGTGTGTGTGTGTGTGTGTGTGTGTGTGTGTGTGTGTGTGTGTAACTTCGGTCAACTCCGGGTTCAACTATGCCTGGAAACCCAACGTTGAATTGCAATTGTCCGCATGCTTCAGGTGATAGAAATCTGAAATCACTACCATCGCTTTGAAAGTTGATGTGATTGTACTTTCCTGTGGATATTTTCTCACATTCCTACCTGCAAAAGGACCAACCTCATGGTCAACCGGAAAAAACATTGAAATATTATTTTATTCAAAACTCTGACTTGTAGAGGTCGTGAGAGGAAACTCAATGCAATTCAACGTCGGGTTTCCAGGCAAGGTTCAACTCAGGATAACCAGTACCATGAAAGTGGCTCACCTTTTAACTAGGTACATTTCTATGGCAATGAGTCCTTCAGACGTAACCTGCTCCGGAGCAGGCTAACTCAATTTATCCTGAATGACGTGTCTGAGCCTGTAACATGTGCGCTGGGAGTCGGGAAGCAAGTTCAGGGAGTGCACAATTTATTGACCAAAACACAAACAACGCACAGACAGGAAACTGAAACAGAAACAATGATGCCTGGCGAAGGAACCAAATGGAGTGACATATATATAGGGCAGATAATCAAGGAGGTGGAGTTCAGGTGAGTGCCATTATGTGCAGATGCGGGTAACGATGGTGACAGGTGTGCGCCAATAACAAGCCGCCTGGTCACCTAGAGGCCGGAGAGGGAGCACACGTGACAGAGCCAAGAGTAGAGGGCCAATGAAATCAGATACCCTCCCTCTCGCAAAGATTGAGTCATCATCTCTTGCATTTGAGGAAGACTACTGATTAAATATTTTAATAATCAGCTGCAACCAACAATATACATATAGTGGCAAGAAAAAGTATGTGAACCCTTTGGAATTACCTAGCAAATTTGATCTGATCTTCATCTAAGTCACAACAATAGACAAACATAGTGTGCTTAAGAAAGGAAAAAAAACTGAGCGTGCAAGCCGGGAGCGCGCGTTTACTCCTATTGACATTCTCTGTGGACACTTCCTTTTTCCTCTTCTTCTCTGCTCTAAAAGCAGCTAAGAAGAATCAGAACACTTTCTCGAGACTGTTGACATCCAGAAGAAGCAATAGGTACTGCATTCATATGCCCTTATATGGGAATTTTCATAAGGGAGGGGTTCCAAATGAGGCAATCTGTTTTCGCCTGCCATATCCGTTCTGTTATACTCACAGACAAAATGTTAACACTTTTAGAAAATTCAGAGTGTTTCCTATCCAATGGCACTATGTGCATATCCTATTTTCTGGGCCTGAATGGAAGGCATTTTACTTTGGGCAGGCTCTCCAAAACGGTCACCTCGTGAGCTGCTCCCTAAGAAGTTAAACTAATAACACACAAATTATTGTATATTTCTTGTCTATATTGAATACATAATTTAAACATTCACAGTGTAGGTTGGAAAAAGTAGGTGAACCCATAGGCTAATGACCTTTCCAAAAGCTAATTGGAGTCAGGAGTCAGCTAACCTGGAGTCCAATCAATGAGACGAGATTAGAGATTTTGGTTAGAGCTGCCTTGCCCTTTAAAAAATACTCACAAAATATGAATTTGCTATTCACAAGAAGCATTGCCTGATGTGAACCATGCCTTGAACAAAAGAGATCTCAGAAGACCTACGATTAAGAATTGTTGAATTGCATAAAGCTGGAAAGGGTTACAAAAGTATTTCTGAAAGCTATCATCAGTCCACGGTAAGACAAATTGTCTATAAATGGAGAAAGTTCATCACTGTTGCTACTCCCCCTAGGAGTGGCCGTCCTGCAAAGATGACTGCAAGAGCACAGCGCAGAATGCTCAATGAGGTTAAGAAGAATCCTAGAGTTGTTTGGAAGGAACACACAGTGGAGGGAGCATCATGGTTTGGGGCTGCTTTGCTGCCTCAGGGCCTGGATAGCTTGCTATAATCGACAGAAAAACTTGGGAATTCATTTTTCAAGACATTTTGCAGGAGAATGTTAGGCTATCTGTCCGCCAACTGAAGCTCAACAGAAGTTGGGTGATACAACAGGACAACAACCCAAAACACAGAAGTCCAAAATTCCTCCTGACCGTTGTGCAGGTCTGATCCGCAACTACAGAAAACGTTTGGTTGAGGTTATTGCTGCCAAAGGACGGTCAGACAGTTATTAAATTCAAGGGTTCACATACTTTTCCCACCCTGCACTGTGAATGTTTATGCGGTGTGTTCAATAAAGACATGAAAATGTATAATTGTGTCACGTCCTGGCCGTAGAGAGCCCTTGGGGTTCTCTATGTTTTAGGTCAGGACGTGAGTAGTTGGGTTTTCTATGTTGGATTTTCTATCTTTGGTTTTGTGTGGTTCCCAATTGGAAGCAGCTGTTATTCGTTGCCTCTAATTGGGGACCATACTTAGTGTGTTCCTTTTCCCACCTGTGTTGTGGGTTATTATTTTGGTTAGTGCGGTGTATGTATCTTACGATCTGTTGTTTCGTCATTGTTTTTGACGTTTCCCATTAATAAAAAATGTGGAACTAATGCACGCTGCGCCTTGGTCCGTTTCTTTCGACGATCGTGACAAATTTGTGTGTTATTAGTTTAAGCAGACTGTTAGTCTATTGTTGTGCCCTAGATCAGATCAAAATGTATGACCAATTTATGAATAAATCCAAGTATTTCCAAAGGGTTCACATACTTTTTCTTGCCACTGTATAATAAATAGATAGCAGTTCCCATTCAAGTCAAGACTGGCAGCCATTGCTAGTGTACCTATGAGTTTAACAGTCAAATTGTCAGGGTTAGGGGTTCCAAAACCCTTCTATGGATTATTTATATTGTCACATCGCAACAAGCTGTCCCACAGACAGCTGGATTTTTAGGAGTGGGGAAAAAGTGCTAGTTCATTGATAAGCACACCAAAGACGGCCTTAACAATAAATAATAGCCATAGCCTGCTGAATTTGCAAGATAACTTTAATTTAATTTCGATTGTCAGAAATGAAAAGGTAGCACTGACTCGCCTATGGATTGATGTTTTGGCATTGTCTCGAGTTCCAAGAGGCGCAATAGCGCCTCATCAATCTCAGGAGGCTGAAGAAATGTAGCTTGTCACCCAAAACCCTGACTAACTGCACAACGCATCACTGAGGGCAAACTACCTACCCTCCATGACACCTATATATATTTTTTTTACCCTAGCCACTGCCTGTACACACCGCTACCATCCAGAAGGCGATGTCAGTACAGGTGCATCAAAGCTGGGGACAAGAGACTGAAGAACAGCTTCTATCTCAAGGCCATCTGACTGCTAAACAGCATTCACTAACTCAGAGAGGCTGCTGCCTACATTGAGACCCAATCACTGGCCACTTTAATACATGGATCACTAGTCACTTTAAACAATGCCAATTGAATATGTTTACATATCTTACTTTACTCATATCATATCCATATACTGTATTTTATACCATCTATTGCACCTTGTCTATGCCGCTCGGCCATCGCTCATCCATATATTTATATGTACATATTCTAATTCACCCCTTTTAGATTTGTGTGTATTAGGTAGTTGTTGGGGAATTGTTAGATTACTTGTTAGATATTACTGCACTGTCGGAACCAGAAGCACAAGCTGTGTGCACACACACTGTGTATGTGAACAATAAAATGAGATGTTGATTTGAATTCGACTAGCCATGTGAGACATGCACACACAGTTACAAGCCTGCCAGTTAGCGGCAGGGGGCGACCATTATCCACCGTCGTAGTACGGATGAAGCCTGACCTGGAATGTGAAGCTAACTGAAGCTAGCTAGCTTTATAAAAGCCTGAGTAGTACACCACTCTAGTGATACACACACTAACCACCTTTCCCTTGTATCTCTCCGTTAGTCTAATGGCTGATGTTTGTCTAATGGCTGGGATTCCAGTGAGATGTTCAACTAGGATAAATAAGGAGTCAACTCCACCTAATGCTTCCTCTCCATGTACACGTGAGTATTCTCCCCTCAGCTTTTCAACGGTTCTTCAATGTCTTTTTAGAAGGTTTAGTAATGCATTATTTGCATTAAGTACCCCATTTACAACCAGAATACCTGTATTTATACTGGTATACCTTACTGAGAAGACCATGTCAATTTTTGTCTCCTTCCCATCTATCCCTCTCTCCCCCCTCAGTGAATTGGATAAATGAGACCGAGAGAAAGCAACCTCCCAGTATCACCACCTCATCTCACTGAAGAGTGATGAAGGCAAGACTGAAGAGTACAGTACCATGTTCTAAGAGAGAGGCAACATGAATTAGTAGTGTCAAGGGCAGGTGGGTCACGAGAGGAATCACAGACCTACACTTAAACATGATCACATACAAACGTTTAATCTAGTTAAGAACTTGCTGTAAACTCACTCCACAGCTAGCTTGAAATGTTGTGGATGGAGCCATCCAATTGGTACTTTTTGGGTGTTTCAAACCGTTGGTATGTTGTCAAGGAGGGTAGTCGTGTATTTGCAAGCAGAGGATCGCTGGTTTGTGCCCAGTGTGGGACAGGGACAGTGGAGGAAAATATACTGTTTTTGCATTAGCACTAGTTTAATCAGGTGTGTCAGCTGTGGCTGGGGAAAAAGTGTGACACTGATCAGGCCCCCGAATACCACGATGAGGATGACCAAAAGAAGATGGAATCAACAGACTCGACACAAGATCAAGCATGATCTGATACAACAGGTTTCCCAAACTCGATCCTGGCCAAAGAGTAACAAATACTGCGACAATCAAGGTAAGAATAGACACAGACATAACGTTCTACTTATGCTTGATAAAACTGTCACGGCATTATGCTATTATGTCATTTTAGAGAAATGTTTTAATTAGCTAATGTAGCTTACTAGCTAGCTACGTAAGGTGGAGAGGTTGGTTAGATTTAACAAATGTAATGTTTGTAGCCGATCTAAGCTCATGCCTGTTAGATTTAATTGTAGCTATGGCTGAGATAATTTAACAAAATAATTATGTTGAGGGTTAATGTTGTCAAGATACAATGAGTTAGCCAGCCAGCTAGCATACTTGTGCCATAAGTGGGCTGCTCGGACGAGACGTGAACCCGGGATCCTGGCTAGCAGGCTAGTTAGGTAGCTAACAACTGACATTACAACATCAACTAACAAAACAGATACCATTTCAATAATGTAGGCTATCTGGCTTGATTTGAATTTTGAATGTGGCTTAGATGAATGTGACTGAGAACAAAATTATATTGAGCGGCAATGTTGTCGGGATATAACTAACGTTAGCTAGCTAAAAACGTGTGTAGCTAGCAACTGTTGCTAGGAGAGGAGAGAGTGGCTATTCAAAACTTAGATTTCCAATGAAGGTATGCTACATTTGTCAATTTGAATTCGACTGTATGATCTGTAATCCTAATTCTGTCTTTTTCTGTTTCTCCTTCAATAAAAATGAAATGTTAGCCTGTTCGCCCCCATGTAATTTAGTTAGCTTACCTTCATTCTTTGCTGTAAAAGATAACAGAAAAAAATATGTTTTTTAATTACATCAACGTCACATTTCTCAGATATTCAAAAGGAAGGCACTTCTGTTATGTAATATTTTTCTGTAATTTGAGTGTCACTGTTGACAATTTAGTGCATTTTCTTAAATGTCATTGTAGAGATTTTCTATACATCCTTCAAGCAAGAAAATGAGAGAGTGGATCGCGGCACCATCAGCTTGCCATTTAAGGAATTGAGTTCTCAACCGCTGTGCCACATTACGTTCCGGAATATGGAGTATTGACTGAGAAGTTATGAGGGGAAAAACTCTTTAACATGCATTGCTATAGTCACGTCTATAATAATACAATTGTTTAGCCAACATTTGGTAAGACTTGCATGAGATAAGGAGATGTAACATAATTTCCAACCTCAATTAGCCTCAAACATACATACTTTTTTTGTGAAGATAAATACATACATACATACATACATACAATAAATATGCTTAATTGACATCAAAGTTACAACATACATTTTATGGGTTGTGATAAGATAAAGTAGTATTAAGCTATTTTAAAGCCACATTCTTCAAAGAATTTACAAATTAACAATACTTAACAATACTAAATGTTTACATGCTGTATCAAACATTTTCCAAAAAAAATTACTAAGTTTGATAAGACTTTTAAGTACCTTCAATATTCTTAAATGTCAAGAAAAGTCCATAAAGGTTTTTATACAGAGTAAAGTGAACTCTTACCTCTCTGACTACTGGAATGTATGGTTCAAAAGCGAACAACTCCTTCATTTATATATGACATCTGAGCCTCACCCCAGGCAACCATTTCAGCCAACAGATGTCTCACAAGTATCATATATTTGCTTTGGCCTCCAACTCCATGGTGTTGTGCATGTGATTTAAAGCCACAATCTGGATTTCGTTTCAGCCTAATGGCAACCCCTGAGGTATGGGGCTGAATATGTGTATATGTAACCACTGTGTATTAAATTATAAGTTCTAGACTACGGTAAAGTATTTTTGGTATATGCTCCAGGAGACTGTAAAACAGCTATTTCCTCTCTCAAATTGTGTTAAACTCCCTCAAACAAACCAAAAACCTCTCTCTCATCCAGTCAGTGTTTTCATGTGAAGTGGGACTTCTTGTTTGGTTTGACAGTACTTTTTTTTTTTTTAAAGGTGCTTCTTTGCTACTTCATTGTGAATATAATTTTTGTTCAACAATTAACAATCAACAATGTTTATTAACAATCATTATCCATTTCTCTCAGCCCTGGGCTAATGGTACCATTCCTCGAATATTGTGCATTTGATCCAACCTTCACATTTTTTGGGGTCTTAATACCTGTAGCTCTTTTGGCAGCCGGCTTTGCACACTTCTCGTTTCTTGTTTGGGTTGGTCACCTGTTGTTCTGCTTTTCCTGTGCATTTTCTCAATGTAGAAGAAGTGCTACTGGCTAAAGTTGCATGACATGGCTTCTTTGTCCCATTCTCTCATCTTAGTATTGTTACCAGATATTTGAAGCAGTTGGCAAGCATTGGTGTGTATGTGGCAGCGGCGGCCCGCCCATTAGGGTCGGCGACCTACTTGTGATAAAAATAAATAAATAATAATTATAATTAAAATAACATATATATACTACCAGTCAAAAGTTTGGACACACCTAATCATTCCAGTATGTTTCTTTATTTTTACCATTTTCTACATTGTACAATAATAGTGAAGACATTAAAACTATGAAATAACACATATGGAATCATGTTGTAACCAAAAAAGTGTTAAACAAATCAAAATATATTTTATATTTGAGATTCTTCAAAGTAGCCACCACTTGCCTTGACAGCTTTGCACACTCTTGGCATTCTCTCAACCAGCTTCATGAGGTACTGAGCTCACAGATCACTGCACCTGTACATAGCCCATCTGTTAAATTCTTTGGCAGCAGCGCACGAGGTGACCGTTTTGGAGAGCCTGGCGTGCCCAAAGTAAAATGCCTCCCATTCAGGCCCAGAAAATAGGATATGCACATATTTAGAATAGGAAACACATCGGATAGGAAACACTCTGAAGTTTCTAAAAGTGTTAACATTTCGTCTGTGAGTATAACAGAACGGATATGGCAGGCAAAAACCCGAGGAATTTCTGTCCTGGAAAAAGTGATTTTGACACATTGCCTCATTTAGAACCCCTCCCTTATGAAAATGCCCATATAAGGGCTTATGAATGCAGTACCTATCGCTTCCTCTGGATGTCAACAGTCTCGAGAAAGTGTTCTGATTGTTTTTAGATTCTTTTAGAGCAGAGAAGAAGATGAATAAGGAAGTGTCCATAGAGATGTCAATAGAAGTAAATGCGCGCTCCCGGCTGGCACGTTCTTTGTTTTTTTCCTTTTTTATCGCCCAGTTTATATTCCGGTTGAAATATTATACTATTTATACATAAAAGTGTTCCTAAGGATACATTTAAAATTGTTTGATTGTTCTTGGACAAGTTTATAGGTATAAGTTGAACGAGTTCTCTTCACGTTTCAATGGACTATTGGAGGCTTTATTTTCTCATTATAACGCGCCAACCAAATGGAGATTTATGGATATAATAAATTACTTTTTCTAACAAAAGAACCATTGGATGTCTTCGTTGGACACTTGGGAAGCCCTCAGCAGAAGTTCTTCAAAAGGTAAGGGATTTGTTTTCGCTGTGAAATGGGGTTTTGTGTGAACTGCGCTGGTTTATGAATTTATGCTAACGGCTAAATATTGTAGGTGCTATCCTCAAACAATCAAATGTTGTGCTTTCGCTGTAAAGCCTTTTTGAAATCTGACAACGCTGTGATATTGCCAAGAAAGAGAGCTTTCGATGACTATGCAACACTTGTATATTGATTCATGTTTAATAATTCAACTTTTGGATTTTGAATTTGGCGTCTTACATTTCACCGGGTAGTGTCGGGAGTGGCTAGCGACCCACTGCTCCGTAAGAGGTTAATTAAAGTGGCATTGTTTAAAGTGACTAGTGATCCATTAATTAAAGTGTCCAGTGATTTGGTCTCAATACAGTACAGTGGGGAAAAAAAGTATTTAGTCAGCCACCAATTGTGCAAGTTCTCTCACTTAAAAAGATGAGAGAGGCCTGTAATTTTCATCATATGTACACTTCAACTATGACAGACAAAATGAGAAAAAAAATTCCAGAAAATCACATTGTAGGATTTTTTATGAATTTATTTGCAAATTATGGTGGAAAATAAGTATTTGGTCAATAACAAAAGTTTATCTCAATACTTTGTTATATACCCTTTGTTGGCAATGACAGAGGTCAAACGTTTTCTGTAAGTCTTCACAAGATTTTCACACACTGTTGCTGGTATTTTGGCCCATTCCTCCATGCAGATCTCCTCTAGAGCAGTGATGTTTTGGGGCTGTCGCTGGGCAACACGGACTTTCAACTCCCTCCAAAGATTTTCTATGGGGTTGAGATCTGGAGACTGGCTAGGCCACTCCAGGACCTTGAAATGCTTCTTCTGAAGCCACTCCTTCGTTGCCCGGGCGGTGTGTTTGGGATCATTGTCATGCTGGAAGACCCAGCCACGTTTCATCTTCAATGCCCTTGCTGATGGAAGGAGGTTTTCACTCAAAATCTCACGATACATGGCCCCATTCATTCTTTCCTTTACACGGATCAGTCGTCCTGGTCCCTTTGCAGATAAACAGCCCCAAAGCATGATGTTTCCACCCCATGCTTCACAGTAGGTATGGTGTTCTTTGGATGCAACTCAGCATTCTTTGTCCTCCAAACACGACGAGTTGAGTTTTTACCAAAAAGTTCTATTTTGGTTTCATCTGACATTCTCCCAATCCTCATCTGGATCATCCAAATGCTCTCTAGCAAACTTTAGACGGGCCTGAACATGTACTGGCTTAAGCAGGGGGACACGTCTGGCACTGCAGGATTTGAGTCCCTGGCGGCGTAGTGTGTTACTGATGGTAGGCTTTGTTACTTTGGTCCCAGCTCTCTGCAGGTCATTCACTAGGTCCCCGTGTGGTTCTGGGATTTTTGCTCACCGTTCTTGTGATCATTTTGACCCCACGGGGTGAGATCTTGCGTGGAGCCCCAGATGGAGGAAGATTATCAGTGGTATTGTATGTCTTCCATTTCCTAATAATTGCTCCCACAGTTGATTTATTCAAACCAAGCTGCTTACCTATTGCAGATTCAGTCTTCCCAACCTGGTGCAGGTCTACAATTTTGTTTCTGGTGTCCTTTGACAGCTCTTTGGTCTTGGCCATAGTGGAGTTTGTAGTGTGACTGTTTGAGGTTGTGGACAGGTGTCTTTTATACTGATAACAAGTTCAAACAGGTGCCATTAATACAGGTAATGAGTGGAGGACAGAGGAGCCTCTTAAAGAAGAAGTTACAGGTCTGTGAGAGCCAGAAATCTTGCTTGTTTGTATGTGACCAAATACTTATTTTCCACCATAATTTGCAAATAAATTCATTAAAAATCCTACAATGTGATTTTCTGGATTTTTTTTCCTCATTTTGTCTGTCATAGTTGAAGTGTACCTATGATGAAAATTACAGGCCTCTCTCATCTTTTTAAGTGAGAGAACTTGCACAATTGGTGTCTGACTAAATACTTTTTTCCCCCACTGTATATAGAGTTGAAGTCGGAAGTTTACATACACCTTAGCCAAATACATTTAACTTCTTGGGGATGGGCGCATGAGGTGACCGTTTTGGAGATCCTGGCGTGCCCAAAGTAAAATGCCTCCCATTCAGGCCCAGAAAATAGGATATGCATATATTTGGTACCATTGGATAGGAAACACTGTTAACCATTTGTCTGTGAGTAACACAGAACACATATAGCAGGCGAAACCCCGAGGAATTTCTGTCCTGGAAAAAGTGATTTTGACACATTGCTCATTTGGGAACCCCTCCCTCATGAAAATGACCATATAAGGGCATATGAATGCAGTACCCATCGCTTCCTTTAGATGTCAACAGTCTGGAGACAGTGTAAGTTCTCATTTTGGATGAATAAGATCAGAGAAGAAGAGCAAACAAGGAAGTCACTCTTTCATGTAAACAGTACCCAGAGCGCGTTCCCGAGAAAGCACGCAGTGTCTTTTTTACCGTCGTTATCGATCAGTTTATATTCCGGTTGATTTATAATAGTAAATATACGTAAAAGTGTTCCTAAGGATACATTTAAAACTATGTTTGATTGTTCTTGGACAAGTTTAAAGGTATAAGATGAACGAGTTCGCGTCACGTTTCAATGGAGTAGTGGAAGCTGTCGTTTCTTATTATAACGCGCAAACCAAATGGAGGATTTATGGATAAAATACATTACTTTTTCTAACAAAAGAACCATGGATTGTCTTCGTTGGACACTTAGGATGACCTCAGCAGAAGTGCTTTCACCGTAAAGCCTTTCTGAAATCTGACAACGCTGTGATATTGCCAAGAAACAGAGCTTTTGATGAGTATGGGACACTTGTATATTGGTGGATGTTTAATAATTCAACTTTTGGATTTTGAATTTGCCGCTTTACATTTCACCTGGTAGTGTCGGGAGCAGCCCGCTAGCGCCCCAGTGATCCTTGAGAAGTTAAACTCTGTTTTTCACAATTCCTGACATTTCACCCTAGTAAAAATTCCCGGTCAGTTAGGATCACCACTTTATTTTAAGAATGTGAAATGTCCGAATAATAGTCGAGAGAATGATTTATTTCAGCTTTAATTTCTTTCATCACATTCCCAGTGGGTCAGAAGTTTACATTCACTCAATTAGTATTTGGTAGCATTGCCTATAAATTGTTTAACGTTGCCCGCACACGCTTTGACAGTTCTGCCCACACATTTTCTATGGGATTGAGGTCAGGTCTTTGGCCACTCCAAAACCTTGGCCACTCCAATACCTAGACTTTGTTGTCCTTAAGCCGTTTTGCCACAACTTTGGAAGTATGCTTGGAGTCATTGTCCATTTGGAAGACCCATTTGCGACCAAGTTGTAACTTCCTGACTGATGTCTTGAGATGTTGCTTCAAAATATCCACATAATTTTCCTACCTCATGATGCCATCTATTTTGTGAAGTGCACCAGTCCCTCCTGCAGCAAAGCACCCCCAGAACATGATGCTGCCAGCCCCATGCTTCATGGTTGGGATGGTGTTCTTCAGCTTGCAAGCCTCCCCCTTTTTCCTCCAAACATAACGATGGTCATTATGGCCAAACAGTTCTATTTTTGTTTCATCAGACCAGAGGACATTTCTCCATTGTCCCCATGTGCAGTTGCAAACCGTAGTCTGGCTTTTTGGCGGTTTTGGAGCAGTGGCTTCTTACTTGCTGAGCGGCCTTCCAGGTTATGTCGATATAGGACTCGTTTTACTGTGGAAATAGATATGTTTGTACCTGTTTCCTCCAGCATCTTCACAAGGTCCTTTGCTGTTGTTCTGGGATTGAGTTGCACTTTTCGCACCAAAGTACGTTCCTCTCTAGGAGACAGAACGCGTCTCCTTCCTGAGCCGTATGACGGCTGCGTGGTCCCATGGTGTTTATACTTGCGTACTATTGTTTGTACAGATGAACGTGGTACCTTCGGGCGTTTGGAAATTGCTCCCAAGGATGACCCAGACTTGTGGAGGTCTACAATTGTTTTTCTGAAGTCTTGGATAATTTATTTAGATTTTCCCATGATGTCAAGCAAAGAGGCACTGAGTTTGAAGGTAGGCCTTGAAATACATCTACAGGTACACCTCCAATTGACTCAAATTATCAGAAGCTTCTAAGGCCATTACATAATTTTCTGGAATTTTCCAAGCTGTTTAAAGGCACAGTCAACTTAGTGTATGTAAACTTCTGACCCACTGGAATTGTGATACAGTGAATTATAAGTGAAATAATCTGTCTTGCCCAAACTATAGTTTGTTAATAAGACATTTGTGGAGTGGTTGAAAAACAAGTTTTAATGACTCCAACCTAAGTGTATGTAAACTTTCGACTTCAACTGTACATGTGATATGAGTAATGTAAGATATGTAGACATTATTAATGTGGCATTATTTAAAGTGGCATTGTTTAAGTGACTAGTGATCCATTTATTAAAGTGTCCAGTGATCAGGTCTCAATGTGGGGAGTAGCCTCTCTGAGTTAGTGATTGCTGTTTAGCAGTCTCATGGCCTTGGGATAGAAACTGTTTCTCAATCTCTCGGTCCCAGCTTTGATAAACCGGCAATGACCTTGCCTTCTGGATGATAGCGGTGTGAACAGCCAGTGGTTAGTGTGGTTGTTGCCCTGATTATCTTTTTGGCCTTCCTGTGACACCGGGTGCTGTAGGTGTCATGGAGGGCTGGTAGTTAGCCCCCGGTGATGCGTTCTGCAGCCCGCACCACCCTCTGGAGAGCCTTGCGGTTGAGGGTGGTGCAGTTGCCGTACCAGGCTGGAATACAGCCCGACAGGATGCTCTCGATTGTGCATCTGCAAACTTGATGATTGAGTTGGAGTCGTGCGTGGCCACACAGTCGTGTGTGAACAGGGAGTACAGGAGAGGGCTGAGCACACACCCTTGCGTTGAGGGTCAGTGAAGTGGAGATAATATTTCCTACCTTCACCACCTGGGGGGCGGCCCGTCAGAAAGTCCAGGACCAAGTTGCACAGGGAGTTAAATGGTTCTCGTCACTGGTACATCCTGTTTGAGTTTCTGCCTATAAGCCGGGATGAGCAAGATGGCGTCGTGGTCGGATTTGCCAAAGGGAGGGCGGGGGAGGGCTTTGTATGCATCGCGGAAGATAGAGTAGTAGTGGTTGAGAGTATTAGCCCTACGTGTCGTGCAATCAATATTCTGATAAAATTTAGGTTACATTGATCTCAAATTTGCTTTGTTCAAATCCCGAGCTACAATAAATGCAGCCTACGGGTATATAGTTTCCAGTTCAAGTCGAGTGAAGTTCCTTGAGGGCCGTCTTGGTGTTCGCTTGAGGGGGGATGTACACAGCTGTGACTATAACTGATGAGAATTCTCTTGGTAGGTAGAATGGCCAGCAATTGATTGTAAGGAATTCTAGGGAAGGGAACACCCCCATGAAATGGACAAAAATGAATGGCAACATATTGCCATTGGAACAAACATACACACGATGGAAAAGAGTGCCCAAATGGACGCCATTTCGTGTATTTCTTATGGCAAATGGCATATGGCAAATGCCAAGTGTAACAACTCAAAATTACTATAGGTGGCGAGCGCGTTCCAACGGGGCAAAACATATTGCAAATGTACATGAAGACAAGACCCAAGGGTCAAATTTTGACATTTCCAAAAAATATCAGAATAACTATACCCCTAAAAAGTGCTTTCTGGGCGTTTTTAGCGATTCTAACGACTTTTCGTTATAATCTCACGCATAGAAGATGTGTATAAACATATCCTTGTCTAATTTTAATAAAGTTATTTTTATTAACTTTTTTATTGTCCATTTGCAATATGTTTTGTCCATTTGCAATATGTTACCATAGGAAGTCAAAAGTCATGATGTTATGTCCATTTACATATATCGTCATAGGAAGTCGGCTTCCGAACCCAAAAGTCAGTGAGCAATGTCCAAATGGCATTTAAACTGACAAAATGATATATATCACTATGTTAAGCCCTCAATCGTCCTATAGGGTCTATTTTTTTAAAAACGTCCAAAATGACCAGGGGTGCCTACATTGGGATCGTGATCTTAACAGCCCATTGAAACATATTGCAAATGTACAGTGAAACATATTGCAAATGTACAGTACATTTACCAGGTCCATATTTTCAAAAGGGTTTTAAATGACTTTAGGGGGCTGCTCCTGGTCCAGGATCCGTATGGGAGCATCCCACTATGGCCCTAAGTCAGTTGGAGAAGCCCCTGCTGATTTATGGAGGTTTTCAAAAAAAGTCCACACTCTCTTCCATTGCTTTGTACAGTACATTTGCAATATGTTTCACTGTACATTTGCAATATGTTTCAATGGGCTGTTAACATCACGAATATGACAAGCTCTAAAATCCTGCAGGAATGGCCAATTGACTGCCCGTTGATCTCGGGATGGCCAGGATTGATAGCGGTACCTGTCCATAGCTCGTTGGTGTTGATTTCAACATGTCAAAAAAAGCCCATTGAAACATATTGCAAATGTACAGTGAAACATATTGCAAATGTACAGTACATTTGCAATATGTTTCAATGGGCTGTTAACATCACGAATATGACAAGCTCTAAAATACTTCAGGAATGGTCAATTGACTGCCCGTTGATCTCGGGATGGCCAGGATTGATAGTGGTACCTGGCCATAGCTCGTTGGTTTTGATTTCAACATGTCAAAAAAGCCCATTGAAACATATTGCAAATGTACAGTGAAACATATTGCAAATGTACAGTACATTTACCAGGTCCATATTTTCAAAAGGGTTTTAAATGACTTTAGGGGCTGCTCCTGGTCCAGGATCTTTATGGGAGTATCCCACTATGGCCCCTAAGTCAGTGGGAGAAGCCCCTGCTCATTTATGGAGGTTTTCAAAAAGTGTCCACACTCTCTTCCATTGCTTTGTACAGTACATTTGCAATATGTTTCACTGTACATTTGCAATATGTTTCAATGGGCTTTTAACATCACGAATATGACAAGCTCTAAAATACTTCAGGAATGCCCAATTGACTGCCCATTTATCTCAGGATGGCCAGGATTGATAGCGGTACCTGTCCATAGCTCGTTGGTGTTGATTTCAACATGTCAAAAAAAAGCCCATTGAAACATATTGCAAATGTACAGTGAAACATATTGCAAATGTACAGTACATTTGCAATATGTTTCAATGGGCTGTTAACATCACGAATATGACAAGCTCTAAAATACTTCAGGAATGGTCAATTGACTGCCCGTTGATCTCGGGATGGCCAGTATTGATAGTGGTACCTGTCCATAGCTCGTTGGTGTTGATTTCAACATGTCAAAAAGCCCATTGAAACATATTGCAAATGTACAGTGAAACATATTGCAAATGTACAGTACATTTGCAATATGTTTCAATGGGCTGTTAACATCACGAATATGACAAGCTCTAAAATACTTCAGGAATGGCCAATTGACTGCCCGTTGATCTCAGGATGGCCAGTATTGATAGTGGTACCTGTCCATAGCTCGTTGGTGTTGATTTCAACATGTCAAAAAAAGCCCATTGAAACATATTGCAAATGTACAGTGAAACATATTGCAAATGTACAGTACATTTGCAATATGTTTCAATGGGCTGTTAACATCACGAATATGACAAGCTCTAAAATACTTCAGGAATGGTCAATTGACTGCCCATTGATCTCAGGATGGCCAGGATTGATAGCGGTACCTGTCCATAGCTCGTTGGTGTTGATTTCAACATGTCAAAAAAAAGCCCATTGAAACATATTGCAAATGTACAGTGAAACATATTGCAAATGTACAGTACATTTGCAATATGTTTCAATGGGCTGTTAACATCACGAATATGACAAGCTCTAAAATACTTCAGGAATGGCCAATTGACTGCCCGTTGATCTCAGGATGGCCAGTATTGATAGTGGTACCTGTCCATAGCTCGTTGGTGTTGATTTCAACATGTCAAAAAGCCCATTGAAACATATTGCAAATGTACAGTGAAACATATTGCAAATGTACAGTACATTTGCAATATGTTTCAATGGGCTGTTAACATCACGAATATGACAAGCTCTAAAATACTTCAGGAATGCCCAATTGACTGCCCGTTGATCTCAGGATGGCCAGTATTGATAGTGGTACCTGTCCATAGCTCGTTGGTGTTGATTTCAACATGTCAAAAAAAAGCCCATTGAAACATATTGCAAATGTACAGTGAAACATATTGCAAATGTACAGTACATTTGCAATATGTTTCAATGGGCTGTTAACATCACGAATATGACAAGCTCTAAAATACTGCAGGAATGGCCAATTGACTGCCCGTTGATCTCAGGATGGCCGGGCTTGACGGTTTTAACTTATTGCAAATGGACAAAAGTCTGCCATAAAGTCACTATAATGAAAACGTAAAACACCTGAGTTACGTTCTAGTTGCGGGTCCAGTTCGGCGTTATGTGTCGGCCTATCTGAGGCGACCCCAAATCCCGAGTTTCGGCTCGATAGGTCATTCGGAGCCCGAGCAGCGACCTTAATTGGTGCTGAAAATCCACGTTTTCCGGGCGTTGCTACGGGGTCCTTGAATGAGCTATCGGAGAAAGCGTTAGGGTCCGTCTCTATGGGCCAAGGCGGTTCTAATGCACCTAACCTTGTGTCTCTGGGACTTTTAGAAATTTTGTCATTTTCGTGATGTAAAAATGAATTGAAAATATTGCAAATGTACAAGGCTGTTTCTCGGCCTGTGAACCTTCTAGAGCCCCGTAGCTCACCGTGCACTATCGACATAAGCTCTAGAAAAGGGTTCTAAAGTTTCAGAGCTCTAGGTCTGACGGTTCTTTAATAGTTCGAACGAAAGTAACTATTGCAGGCAGTGTGTGTCTGTAAGCCCCACACTATGTCACTCCCCATGGACTGTGTGCATGTGTGAGTTTTCAAGGGATTCTGATGGGAGAAATGACTGATTTACAGTTCATTGGGGTTGCCTAATCACACATGTGAAGTTTTGGAAAGATGTGACCTTTTTAACCCTTCGAAACAGCACCTATGGCCCCTATTTAAAGCACTTCCGGTTGTCACAGGAAGCTGTAGGTACACACATATACTCATTGGGGTAGGCTTTTACAGAATCCTGAGTTTTAAGTCTGTAAGTTAAGAACTGACTGATTTACACAGGTTTGAAAGTCTGTTTTTCACCAACAGCAGGTTGGGTACTGTAAAACACCTTTAGGGTGAATTTAACCACTTCCGGTTGCTCCAGGAAGCTTAGAATCAACACAGGTAGACCTCATAGTGGTCTGATGGATTGCTATCGAAGACAGGTTCATAAGACATTCATAACCCACATAGGCACCAGGTTGAATTTAGGGGAGCAGGCAATGTATTCCTATGGGGAGAAATGTCATAGCAAACGGTTTGATGTAAATACCCTGTTTTCACTGTTAAGGGTTAATGCCACAGGGCCACGGTTAGGCTTGCACAGATCGGGAGGTCCTAAGGAACGCTCCTGAAGTCGAATCGTGCTTCTAACCCAAACGGTTCTGCCGCTGTCACCCAAAAGCAGCTGAAATTTAGGGCCAGGCTTCATTTCCGGCCTACTTTTTGGCACGGTTGCTGCGGTCAGACCGAGTGAGCTACGGTCAAGCGGGGCATCTCGTTGAACTCGGCAAGGCCTAGAGACTATGGTGATGTCATTGCAGGCTCTGTGTGTCTTTAAGCCCCCACTGTGTCACTCCATCCCATATCTGTGTTTGTGTGTGTGTTTGAGGGTTTTCTTGTAAATCTGATGGGAGAAATGACTCATTTACAGTTCATGAGGGTTGCCTAATCACACATATGAAGTTTTGGAAAGATGTGACCTTTTTAACCCTTCGAAACAGCACCTATGACCCCTATTTAAAGCACTTCCGGTTGTCACAGGAAGCTGTAGGTAGACACATATCCTCATTGGGGTATGCTTTAACAGAATCCTGAGTTTTAAGTCTTTAGGTTAAGAAATGACTGATTTACACAGGGTTGAAAGTCTGTTTTTCACAAACTGCAGGTTGGGTCTATCAAAACACCTTTTGGGTGATTTTTACCACTTCCGGTTGCTCCAGGAAGCTTAGAATCAACACAGGTAGACCTCATAGTGGTCTGATGGATTTCTATCGAAGACAGGTTCATAAGACATTCATAACCCACATAGGCACCAGGTTGAATTTAGGGAGCAGGCAATGTATTCCTATGGGGAGAGATGTCATAGCAAACGGTTTGATGTAAATACCCTGTTTTCACTGTTAAGGGTTAATGCCACAGGGCCACGGTTGAGGCTTGCACAGATCGGGAGGTCTAAGGAACGCTCCTGAAGTCGAATCGTGCTTCTAACCCAAACGGTTCTGCCGCTGTCACCCAAAAGCAGCTGAAATTTAGGGCCAGGCTTCATTTCCGGCCTACTTTTTGGCACGGTTGCTGCGGTCAGACCGAGTGAGCTACGGTCAAGCGGGGCATCTTGTTGAACTCAGGAAGGCCTAGAGACTATGGTGATGCCATTGCAGGCTCTGTGTGTCTTCAAGCCCCACACTGTGTCACTCCATCCCATATCTGTGTTTGTGTGTGTGTTTGAGGGTTTTCTTGTAAATCTGATGGGAGAAATGACTCATTTACAGTTCATGAGGGTTGCCTAATCACACATGTGAAGTTTTGGAAAGATGTGACCTTTTAACCCTTGAAACAGCACCTATGACCCTATTTAAAGCACTTCCGGTTGTCACAGGAAGCTGTAGGTAGACACATATCCTCATTGGGGTATGCTTTAACAGAATCCTGAGTTTTAAGTCTTTAGGTTAAGAAATGACTGATTTACACAGGGTTGAAAGTCTGTTTTTCACAAACTGCAGGTTGGGTCTATCAAAACACCTTTTGGGTGATTTTTACCACTTCCGGTTGCTCCAGGAAGCTTAGAATCAACACAGGTAGACCTCATAGTGGTCTGATGGATTTCTATCGAAGACAGGTTCATAAGACATTCATAACCCACATAGGCACCAGGTTGAATTTAGGGGAGCAGGCAATGTATTCCTATGGGGAGAGATGTCATAGCAAACGGTTTGATGTAAATACCCTGTTTTCACTGTTAAGGGTTAATGCCACAGGGCCACGGTTAGGCTTGCACAGATCGGGAGGTCCTAAGGAACGCTCCTGAAGTCGAATCGTGCTTCTAACCCAAACGGTTCTGCCGCTGTCACCCAAAAGCAGCTGAAATTTAGGGCCAGGCTTCATTTCCGGCCTACTTTTTGGCACGGTTGCTGCGGTCAGACCGAGTGAGCTACGGTCAAGCGGGGCATCTTGTTGAACTCAGGAAGGCCTAGAGACTATGGTGATGCCATTGCAGGCTCTGTGTGTCTTCAAGCCCCACACTGTGTCACTCCATCCCATATCTGTGTTTGTGTGTGTCTGTGAGGGTTTTCTTGTAAATCTGATGGGAGAAATGACCCATTTACAGTTCATGAGGGTTGCCTAATCACACATGTGAAGTTTTGGAAAGATGTGACCTTTTTAACCCTTCGAAACAGCACCTATGACCCCTATTTAAAGCACTTCCGGTTGTCACAGGAAGCTGTAGTTAGACACATATCCTCATTGGGGTATGCTTTAACAGAATCCTGAGTTATAAGTCTTTAGGTTAAGAACTGACTGATTTACACAGGGTTGAATTGTCTGTTTTCACAAACTGCAGGTTGGGTATATCAAAACACCTTTTGGGTGATTTTTACCACTTCCGGTTGCTCCAGGAAGCTTAGAATCAACACAGGTAGACCTCATAGTGGTCTGATGGATTGCTATCGAAGACAGGTTCATAAGACATTCATAACCCACATAGGCACCAGGTTGAATTTAGGGGAGCAGGCAATGTATTCCTATGGGGAGAGATTTCATAGCAAACGGTTTGATGTAAATACCCTGTTTTTACTGTTAAAGGTTAATGCCACACAGTCACGGTTAGGCTTGCTCAGATCGGGAGGACCTTAGGAACATTCCTGAAGTTGAATTGTGCTTCTAACCCAAACGGGTCTGCCGCTGTCACCCAAAATCAGCTGACATTTAGGGCCAGGCTTCATTTTGCGCCTACTTTTTGCACGGTCTATGAGGTCAGAGCGAGCTACAGTCAAGTGGGGCGTCTCGTTGAACTCGGCACGGCCTAGAGACTATGGTGATGCCCTTTTTAGTGTTGATTTCAGTCTGTCATTTTGGTGATGTTTCAGCCCTATTGAAACATATTGCAAATGTACAAAAGTCAACGAGCAAGTCAGCGTCAATCAATCAATTAGATATCATTCTGACACCAAACTGATAAAACTGACACCAAACCCACTTTTCCCATCTCATTTAGAAGCCAACAATCACATATATCAGGGCAGGCTCAAAATTCTGTTTAAATCATAGTAAAAATGTAAAACACCTAGTTCACGTTCTAGCTGCGGGTCCAGTTCCGACATTATGTGTCGGCCTAGCTGAAGCGACCCGAATCTCAAGTTTCGCTCGATAGGTCATTTGGAGTCGAGCAGCGACCTTAATTGGTGCTGAAAATCCACGTTTTCGGGCGTTGCTACGGGGTCCTTGAATGAGCTATCGGACAGAAACGTTAGGGTCCGTCTCTATGGGCGAGGCGGTTCTAATGCACCTAGCCTTGTGTCTCTGGGACTTTTAGAAATGTTGTCATTTTCGTGATGTAAAAATGAATTGAAAATATTGCAAATGTGACGAGGCTGTTTCTCGGCCTGAAAACCTTCTAGAGCACCGTAGCTCACCGTGCACGATCGACTAAAGGTCTAGAATGGGTTTCTAAAGTTTCAGAGCTCTAGGTCTGACGGTTCTTTAATAGTTCGAACAAAAGTAACTATTGCAGGCAGTGTCTGTCTGTAAGCCCCTCACTGTGTCATTCCCCATTGACTGTGCATGTGTGCTTTTTCAGAAAATCACAGAAAATCACAGAAATCACGTAGAGCTCCGAAACCCACTTTAACGGATCCGTCTGAACACGCAGCAACTGGATCCATAACTTTTTTGGGGAAAAAAATTATTTATCTCAACATTACGAATTGGACGTTTGCCAATTTATTCGAAAATTAAAAGAGATAAATGTCTGGTTCTTTTTTTCCTTACACCGTAGGTTCATGTACTTTGACGTAAAGCTGTCAAATTAGTGCTCTATTTCCATTTTTCACCTTTAATCCCAGAAAATGGGCCTTATCTCAAAAACCGTGAGTCCCTGACGCCATTCTGTTTCGGGGCCAACTGCCCATATGGCCAAACCCATGCCCACCAAGTTTCGTCTTCAAAGTGTTTTCGGTTTAGGAGAAAAAGCCAGGTCAATTAGGTGTATGTTTTGTACATTTGCAATATGAAAGCATATGAAGGCATTCGCCATCTGGTGGGATTAACATGAAGGGCTGAAAAATGACAAAAAATGAATTTATTTTATTAAACGGACATCGAAAGTCCGAGAAAGTTCGTTTGATGACTTCCTGGAAGATTTGGCCCTAGGGCACGGCCCGACGGCGTCGGCTTATTTTAGAAACAATTTCGGACGTCTAGTAAGGGAGCGTACATTTGCAATATGCAGTTTCTCATCAAACATACAGCAAATGCCATCGGCGTCCCTTATGTAGGTACACACAAATACACACATTATCCCTGACCTACAGTACCAGTCAAAAGTTTGGACACACCTACTCATTCAAGTGTATTTCTTTATTTTTACTATGTTTTTTCTACATCTACATTGTAGAATAATAGTGAAGACATCAAACTATGAAATAACACATTTGGAATCATGTAGTAATCAAAAAATGGTTAACCTCTTAGGGAGCGGCAGCTGAGGTGTCGGTTTTGGAGAGTCTGGCGTGCCCAAAGTAAAAGGCCTGCCACTCAGGCCCAGAAACTAGGATATGCACATAATTAGTACTATTGGATAGGAAACACTCTGAAGATTCGAAGAGTGTTAAAAAATTGTCTGTGAGTATAAAATAACTGATATAGCAGGCGAAAACCCGAGGAATTTCTGTCCTGGAAAAAGTGTTTTTGACACATTGCCTCATTTTGAACCCCTCCCTATTGAAAACAGCCATATATGGGAGTAAGATTGCAGTACCTATTGCTTCCACTGGATGTCAACAGTCTCTAGACAGTGTTTGGTGATGTTAGGTTGCTTTGGAAGGTAATAGAAGAAGAATTTCGAACTAGTCATCGGATGTAAACAGAAGAGGAGGCGCATTCACGGGCTCGCTCGCGCGTGCTGTGGTTTTTTCCTTTCCTATCATCCAGTTTATAATCCGGTTGAAATATTATAGTAAATATACATAAAAGTGTTCCTAAGGATACATTATCAATGATGTTTGATTGTTCTTGGACAAGTGTATAGGTATAGGTTGAACGTGTTCTCTTCATGGTTCAATGGGCGAGTGGACCCTGTATTTTATGAACATAACGCGCCAACCAAACTGAGATTTATGGATATAATAAATTACTTTTTCTAACAAAAGAACCATGGGTTGTCTTCGTTGGACACTTGGGAAGCCCTCAGCAGAAGTTCTTCAAAAGGTAATTGATTTGTTTTCGCTGTGAAATGTGTTTTGTGTGAACCGCGATGGTTTATGAATTTATGCTAATAGAAAAAATATTGGAGGTGCTACCCTCAAACAATCAAATGTAGTGCTTTTGCCGCAAATGCCTTTGCGGCAAAATGCCTTTGAAATGCCTTTGAAATCTGACAACGCTGTGATATTGCCAAGAAGCAGAGCTTTTGATGACTATGCAACATTTGTATATTGATGAATGTTTAATAATTCAACATTTGGATTTTGAATTTGGCGCCTTGCATTTCACCGGGTAGTGCCCCACCACTCCGTAAGTAGTTAACAGAATGTGACTGGCAGAACGGGTGTTGTATGTGGAGGATGAGGGCTGCAGTAGATATCTCAGATAGTGGGGAGTTGAGGCCTAAGAGGGTTTTATATAAAGATGAGAAAAGGGTGTTTAGCCCCCTCAAGCCAATGTCTCCACGCCTTCAGAGCCCTGACGACAGCCAACAGCTCCCGGTCCCCCACGTCATAGTTTCGCTCCTCCGGACTGAGCTTCCTCAAGAAGAAGGCACAGGGGCGGAGCTTCCGGTGGCGTACCCGAGCGCTGAGAGAGCACGGCTCCTATCCCAGCCTCGGACGCGTTCACCTCCACTATGAACGCCAAAGAGGGATCCGGATGGGCCAGCACGGGAGCCGAGGTAAACAGAGCCCTCAAGTGACCAAAAGCCCTGTCCACCTCAGCCGACCACTGCAAACGTACCGGTCCCCCCTTCAGCAGTGAGGTAATGTGAGCCGCCACCTGACCAAAACCCCAGATAAAGCTCCGGTAGTAATTGGCAAACCCTAGAAACCGCTGCACCTCCTTTACCGTGGTGGGAGTCGGCCAATTACACATGGCTGAAATGCGGTCACTCTCCATCTCCACCCTTGAGGTGGAAATGCGGTACCCTAGGAAGGAGACGGACTGTTGAAAGAACAGGCATTTTTCAGCCTTAACGTACAGGTCATGCTCCAACAGTCGACCAAGCACCCTGCGCACCAGGGACACACGCGCGTATTGGAGTATATCAGAATGTCATCAATATACACCACCACACCCTGCCCGTGCAGGTCCCTAAAACTCTTGTCTACAAAGGCTTGGAAGACTGATGGAGCATTCATCAACCCGTACGGCATGACAAGGTACTCATAATGCCCTGAGGTAGTGCTGAACACTGTCTTCCACTCGTCTCCCTCCCGGATACGCACCAGGTTGTAAGCGCTCCTGAGATCTAATTTTGTGAAGAAGCGCGCCCCCCTGCATTGACTCAATCGCTGTGGCGATGAGAGGTAGCGGGTAACTGTACCGTGATCTGGTTTAAGCCTCGATAGTCAATACACGGGCGCAAACCTCCCTCCTTCTTCATCACAAAAAAGAAACTTGAGGAGGCGGGTGAAGTGGAGGACCGAATGTACCCCTGACGCAGGGATTCGGTGACATATGTTTATATAGCCTCCGTCTCTGTCTGTGACAGGGGATACACGTGACTCCTGGAAAGTGCGGCATCTACCAGGGGATTTATCGCACAATCCCCCCGTCGATGGGGTGGTAATTGAGTCACCTTCTTTTTGGAGAAGGCGAGAGCCAAATCAGCATATTTGGGGGGAATGCTCCATGGGCATCGGAGCGGTGGTGCTGGGGGATGGAACCGACAGAGCCCGCTCTGAACATCCGCCTGTCCCTTCGGTTATCCAACCGAATGGACCTGTCCACCAGCTGGTCAAAGGTGAGGGTGGTGTCCCTGCAGGCCAACTACGTCCTCATGCAAACTGCAACGATAGTGATCAATCAGGGCCCTGTCGTTCCATCCCGCGCCGACGACCAGGGTCCTAAAGACCAGTGCGAACTCCTGGGCGCTCCTCATCCCCTGCCTCAAATGGAAGAGACGTTCGGGTGAAATCCTCGAAGTGGTCCAGCACCGCATCTCCTTCTCCCCACATGGCGTTAGCCCACTCCAGGGCTTTCCCTGAAAGGCACGAGACGAGGGTGGACACCTTCTCACGGCTCGAAGAAGCCGGGTGGACGGTTGCCAGGTAGAGCTCCAGCTGTAATAGGAAACCCTGGCAACCTGCAGCCATCCCATCGTACTCCTGGGGAAGGGAGAGACGAATCCCACTGGGACCGGTTGAAGGAGGGACGAGTAGTGAGGACCTTGGTTGTGCTGGTGGAGGCGCTGAAGGAACTCGCTGTCTCTCCCAGCTGTCCATTGCCTGAACGACGCGGTCCATGGCGGCACCGAGATGGCGGAGCATCGCCGCATGCTCCTGGACGCGCTCCTCGACCCCTATACCAGGGGCACCTGCTCCTGCTGACTCTATTTGTTGGTGGGGAATTCTGTCATAAGGTGGGTGTAGCTGGTGTAAAGAGTCAGGTGCAGGAGAGCAGAGATGAGTGGACTAAGCACTTTACTAGGCAATGTCAAAATACAGAACGCACCCATGTCATAAAACAAATTCCCCAAAAACCCAAGTAAGGCAGCACAAAGCATGGGTGAAAACATACAACCCGGGCGTACCAACATGCCAAAACAAACAATTCCCCACACAGACATGGGGGAACAAAGGGTTAAATGGACAACAGTAATGAGTGAAAATGAAAACCAGGTGTGTGTGAAAACAAAACAAAACAAATGGAAAATGAAAAGTGGATCGGCGATGGCTAGAAGACCGGTGACGTCGACCGCCCGTACAAGGAGAGGAACCGACTTCGGCGGAAGTCGTGACAGGTGATTATAAAATGACAGGAAGACCATCAGTAATTTTGAATGTTTTAAGAATAGGGACGTCCTATCGTTTAACATGAAGTAGGGTACAAAATATACATCAGTGTTTGTCTTTGGATCACTGTCCACTCCATAACCTATCATTTAATTACAGCCAGCTGAATGGATTTACAGTTAGGCTATCCTACTTTTCGGTTGAATTGTGGAGTTACCATTCATGACTGTATTTGTTAGTGACTGAGAGATGGTTGTTGAATCCGTACATTTTCAGTCTTGCAGCATTCACCAAGTACATTCTTCGGCAAATGTTATCATTACAATTAAAATCTTGATGACCATACATTTCATATCTCGGAAGGTGTTATTTTGAGACTTTACCCTAATACAGTGGCCACATCAGGCCTGCAAGTAGGGTTGCAAAATTCCCAGATTCCCAGTATTCTGGCTTGCAAAGTGATGTTTAATTCCTATTGGAATCGAGACAGAGTTAGGCTATCCAACAGATGACATTTGTAAGGAGACTACCTAAGCCATTTAAACTGGAGCAGCCATTTCAGTAACATATGTGCACACAATCTAACTAAATGTAATGTTATTTATCTTTGTGTAGCATAAGATGAATCAATCACTCAAAGTACATGCAAAAACACAGATAATAAAAACATGTTTTTAAATAAACCTGCAGTAGAGCATGCTGGAAAAAGGTAATTTGTTATCATAACTTTTAAAATTTTTGACATTGAGTTCAACTTACTAAAGTATTTGAGTTAAAAATGCTTTGGGGTTTAGAGTGTATTGAGATGAAAAATGATTCTCTAATTATTATTACTGTTTTTATATTATTACTATTGTTATCATAGTAAATATATTGTATTATGGTGTTTTAATGTTATAATTATTGTTATTGCGAAGCAACACACTACTGTTATTCGTCATGCTTCAATTACTTACTATTATTATTACTATTATTCTATACTGTAAATTGAGAAAATTTAGAAATTTCGACATTTGCCTAACTAACTACTTTGTTGTAAGATTACAGACCACAGCCACACAATTACTAACCCCAACTGTTGCTATCTACTGCAGAGTCTGCAGAGTTCTGTGTTACTATCCAGGTCTGTACCCAAACAATTTGAACTTTTACTTTTAAAAATCCACCTTTCTAGAAACAAGTCTCTCACTGTTGCTGCTTGCTATAGACCACCCTCTGCCCCCAGCTGTGCTCTGGACACCATATGTGAACTGATTGCCCCCCATCTATCTTCAGAGTTTGTGCTGCTAGGTGACCTAAACTGGGACATGCTTAACACCCCGGCCATCCTACAATCTAAGCTTGATGCCCTCAACCTCACACAAATCATCAATGAACCTACTAGGTATAACCCCAAAGCCGTAAACACGGGCACCCTCATAGATGTCATCCTAACTAACTTGCCCTCCAATTACACCTCTGCTGTTTTCAACCAAGATCTCAGTAATCACTGCCTCATTGCCTGCATCCGTAATGGGTTTGTGGTCAAACAACCTCCCCTCATTACTGTCAAACGTTCCCTAAAACACTTCAGCAAGCAGGCCTTTCTAATCGACCTGGCCCGGGTATCCTGGAAGGATATTGACCTCATCCCATCAGTAGAGAATGCCTGGTTATTCTTTAAAAGTGCCTTCCTCACCATCTTAAATAAGCATGCCCCATTCAAGAAATGTAGAACCAGGAACAGATATAGCCCTTGGGTCTCTCCATACCTAACTGCCCTTGACCAGCACAAAAGCATCCTGTGGCGTTCTGCATTAGCATCGAACTGCCCCCGTGATATGCAACTTTTCAGGGAAGTCAGGAACCAATATACACTGGCAGTTAGGAAAGCCAAGGCTAACTTTTTCAAGCAGAAATTTGCTTCCTGTAATACAAACTCAAAAAAGTTATTGGACACTGTAAAGTCCATGGAGAATAACAGCACCTCCTCCAAGCTGCCCACTGCACTGAGGATAGGAAACACTGTCACCACCGATAAATCCACAATAATTGAGAGTTTCAATAAGCATTTTTCTACGGCTGGCCATGCTTTCCACCTGGCTACCCCTACCCCGGTCAACAGCCCTGCACCCCCCTCAGCAACTCGCCCAAGCCTCCCCCATTTCTCCTTCTCCCAAATACAGTTAGCTGATGTTCTGAAAGAGCTACAAAATCTGGAATCCTACAAATCAGCCAGGCTAGACAATCTGGACCCTTTCTTTCTAAAATTATCTGCCGAAATTGTTGCAACCCCTATTACTAGCCTGTTCAACCTCTCTTTCGTGTCGTCTGAGATTCCCAAAGACTGGATAGCAGCTGCGATCATCCCCCTCTTCAAAGGGGGAGACACTCTTGACCCAAACTGCTACAGACCAATATCTATCCTACCCTGCCTTCCTAAGGTCTTTGAAAGCCAAGTAAAAAACTGAATACGGACCATTTCGAATCCCACCGTACCTTCTCACCTATGCAATCCTGTTTTCAGAGCTGGGCATGGGTGCACCTCAGGCACGCTCAAGTTCCTAAACAACATCATAACCACCATCGATAAGAGACATTACTGTGCAGCCGTCTCTATGGGGGTGCCACAGGGTTCAATCTTGGGCCAACTCTCTTCTCTGTATACATCAATGATGTCGCTCTTGCTGCTGGTCTCTGATCCACCTTTACGCAGACGACACCATTCTGTATACTTCTGGCCCTTCTTTGGACACTGTATTAACTACCCTCCAGACGAGCTTCAAGGCCATTACAACTGTCCTTCCGTGGCCTCCAACTGCTCTTAAACGCAAGTAAAATTAAATGCATGCTCTTCATCCGATCGCTGCCCGCACCCGCCCGCCCATCCAGCATCACTACTCTGGATGGTTCTGTCTTAGATTATGTGGTCAACTACAAATACCTAGGTGTCTGGTTAGACTGTAAACTCTCCTTCCAGACTCACATCAAACATCTCCAATCCAATATTTAATCTAGAATTGGCTTCCTATTTCGCAAAAAAGCATCCTTCACTTACAGTGGGGCAAAAAAAGTATTTAGTCAGCCACCAATTGTGCAAGTTCTCTCACTTAAAAAGATGAGAGAGGCCTGTAATTTTCATCATAGGTACACTTCAACTATGACAGACAACATGAGGGAAAAAAATCCAGAAAATCATATTGTAGGATTTTTTATGAATTTATTTGCAAATTATGGTGGAAAATAAGTATTTGGTCACATACAAACAAGCAAGATTTCTGGCTCTCACAGACCTGTAACTTCTTCTTTAAGAGGCTCCTCTGTCCTCCACTCGTTACCTGTATTAATGGCACCTGTTTGAACTTGTTATCAGTATAAAAGACACCTGTCCACAACCTCAAACAGTCACACTCCAAACTCCACTATGGCCAAGACCAAAGAGCTGTCAAAGGACACCAGAAACAAAATTGTAGACCTGCACCAGGTTGGGAAGACTGAATCTGCAATAGGTAAGCAGCTTGGTTTGAATAAATCAACTGTGGGAGCAATTATTAGGAAATGGAAGACATACAAGACCACTGATAATCTTCCTCGATCTGGGGCTCCACGCAAGATCTCTCCCCGTGGGGTCAAAATGATTACAAGAACGGTGAGCAAAAATCCCAGAACCACACGGGGACCTAGTGAATGACCTGCAGAGAGCTGGGACCAAAGTAACAAAGCCTACCATCAGTAACACACTACGCCGCCAGGGACTCAAATCCTGCAGTGCCAGACGTGTCCCCTTGCTTAAGCCAGTACATGTTCAGGCCCGTCTGAAGTTTGCTAGAGAGCATTTGGATGATCCAGATGAGGATTGGGAGAATGTCATATGGTCAGATGAAACCAAAATAGAACTTTTTGGTAAAAACTCAACTCGTCGTGTTTGGAGGACAAAGAATGCTGAGTTGCATCCAAAGAACACCATACCTACTGTGAAGCATGGGGTGGAAACATCATGCTTTGGGGCTGTTTTTCTGCAAAGGGACCAGGACGACTGATCCGTGTAAAGGAAAGAATGAATGGGGCCATGTATCGTGAGATTTTGAGTGAAAACCTCCTTCTAAAAGCAAGGGCATTGAAGATGAAACGTGGCTGGGTCTTTCAGCATGACAATGATCCCAAACACACCGCCCGGGCAATGAAGGAGTGGCTTCGTAAGAAGCATTTCAAGGTCCTGGAGTGGCCTAGCCAGTCTCCAGATCTCAACCCCATAGAAAATCTCTGGAGGGAGTTGAAAGTCCGTGTTGCCCAGCGACAGCCCCAAAACATCACTGCTCTAGAGGAGATCTGCATGGAGGAATGGGCCAAAATACCAGCAACAGTGTGTGAAAATCTTGTGAAGACTTACAGAAAACGTTTGACCTCTGTCATTGCCAACAAAGGGTATATAACAAAGTATTGAGATAAACTTTTGTTATTGACCAAATACTTATTTTCCACCATAATTTGCAAATAAATAAATTAAAAATCCTACAATGTGATTTTCTGGATTTATTTTTCTCATTTCGTCTGTCATAGTTGAAGTGTACCTATGATGAAAATTACAGGCCTCTCTCATCTTTTTAAGTTGGAGAACTTGCACAATTGGTGGCTGACTAAATACTTTTTTGCCCCACTGTATGCTGCGAAATATACCCTCATAAAACTGACCATCCTACCGATCCTTGACTTTGGTGTCATTTACAAAATAGCCTCCAATACTATACTCAACAAATTGGATGCAGTCTATCACAGTGCCATCCGTTTTGTCACCAAGGCCCCATATACCACCCACCACTGCGACCTGTACGCTCTCGTTGGTTGGCCCTCGCTTTACACTCATCGCCATACCCACTGGCTCCAGGTCATCTACAAGTCCCTGCTAGGTAAAGCCCCGCCTTATCTCAGCTCGCTGGTCACCATAGCAGCACGCACCCGTAGCACGCGCTCCAGCAGGTATATCTCACTGGTCACCCCCAAAGCCAATTCTTCCTTTGGCCGACTTTCCTTTCAGTTCTCTGCTGCCAATGACTGGAACGAACTACAAAAATCTCTGAAACTGGAGACACTTATCTCCCTCACCAGCTTTAAGCACCAGCTGTCAGAGCAGCTCACAGACCCCTGCAACTGTATATAGCCCATCTGTAAATAGCCCAACCAACTACCTCATCCTCTACCATATTTATTTATCTTGTTCCCTTGCACCCCAGTTTTTCTACATTGCACATTCATCTACTGCACATCTATCATTCCAGTGTTTATATGCTATATTGTAATTACTTTGCCACCATGGCCTATTTATTGCCTTACCTTCCTTATCTTACCTCATTTGCACTGTTTCTATATAGATTTGTTTTTCTACTGTATTGTTGACTGTATGTTTGTTTTACTCCATGTGTAACTCTGTTGTTGTATGTGTCGAACTGCTTTGCTTTATCTTGGCCAGGTCGCAGTTGTAAATGAGAACTTGTTCTTAACTAGCCTACCTGGTTAAATAAAGGTGAAATAAAAAAATTAAAAAATAAAAATACTGACCACACAACTACTGACCACACAACTACTGACCACAACCACACAACCTCTGACCACAACCACACAACTACTAATCACAACCACACAACTTCTGACCGTTGTACTGTTGGAAGGTGAACCTTTGCCCCAGTCTGATGTTTTATTTTTAATACATTTGGAATAAACCTGTTTTTGCTTTGTCATTATAGGGTATCATGTGTATATTGATGAGGGGAAAAAACAATTTAATCAATTGAAGAATAAGCCTGTAACGTAACAAAATGTGGAAAAAGTCAAGGGGTTTGAATACTTTCCGAATGCACTGTATACTTCCATACATGTTTTCAACTGGTCGTGTGAGGCCTGTTGGCATCCTAGAGCAGAACAACCGACATGTACGTGTTTGTGAGAGTCTCGCCTGTGCACGGAGGAGTATTAGTGTGTAGCCCAAACTATTCGGACGCTACAGACAGACTTCAGACGGGTCGGAGAGCAAAATGGAGAACTCCATCGTGTTCGTGAGATCTCATCTTTCCATAGAGGGGGTCATAACAGTTTGTAAGCCAAACTGTTCTGGACGCTACAGACAATTTTGTGATGTCTCATGGTCTGACAAACACCGCTCTAGCTTTGTCACCATTCACCGCAGATGGGGAAGTGCAACGTAGGCGGATGCGGTGGATTGAGATGCATCCAATGCAAAACAACATATCTCTAGCTTAATCTCACCGATTTTTATGGGGATTTTTGTATTATGCTAAATAGATTTCCGCGGGGGCGCGGACATCAACCTTAGGGGGGTTAAAATCATATAGTACATTAAGCATTACTGGCCGGTTGCTATACTAAAATGCGCTCAATGCTGGACCTAAGAATTATACCCGTTGCACCACCTCGGCGAAAGCCTTCTATGAGCACACCTGGGTTTAAATTCTACGCCTAGTAGGGAGCAGGCGTAGGGTGTTTAATTTTTCTTTAATCTTCATCATGATACCTGTAGAAAATAATGGCAATCTATATTTTCAAAAGCATATGAGTCTCATGTTCTTAATTTACAAACTCAGTCTGCGTTTGGAGTTGCCTATGTATGTGTTACGTATATCACGCTGCTTGCTTAGCTCACACCAAGCCTCAAACCCGGGAGCTCTGCCTTGCTAGCACACGACCGCCCTCTTTTATAAGATACCAACAGTTTGAGCTTTTGAAAAATATCAAATTCGATAGCTCCATCGGCAACATTTCAAGCTAGCTGTGGAGTGAACTTTTGGTACGTTCTTAACTCCTTTACACATCCGCGAGTCCATAGCAAAATAAAAATCTTGATTTAGGCTACATTATGGCATGCTAAATGTTTCTGATCAGTGAAAGATGAGCGGCTGACTAGATGAGCTACCCCCTTCCGCTTGTTTGCCCAGCCAGAGATAAATTAACCAACTATACAGATGGAGATTCAGTGAAACAAAATCACATTATCAGACAAGTCACAGGCTTTTGTTCAGGAATAGGCTACTACGTGAGCGAAGAAGTGATGTGCAGTTCGCAAACGATTCATTATTTTTTAACTACTCTTTATTGACTCGATTCATGATTGGTTTTTCTGAGTGACTGCAATGAATTCTACAGCAGGGTTAATACTCGCTCCTCCAGCTCAGCGGCTCTGGAGACGTGCTCAGTTCACCATCATGCTGCAGGCCAGTGATACTCACATTTTCCCTATACCCCATCATGAGGTTGCTACAACCTAGCCTATGAACGAAAGTTTACAACATAGCTGCACAGGTAGAGAGAAACATTTTTAGTAATCAAGGTGACAGTGACACATTCAATACCGCTTTGCACAGTCTTACCTGCATCTAGCTGATCTAGGCTGTAGTCATTAGTCCAACAGTTGTAAACAAGAGTTTCTATTGGACAAATTCAGGTATGTTTATCCCTGTTTCATTCCGTTTAAGTTTTTTTTTTTTTACAGAATCGGTGGAATGAATACACCCCTGATCACACACAAACACAGTTCACTTTCATAGCAAAAACATACAAACAGCATGATCACTTTGCTCGTTGTATAATTTTTTTTTTGTATCTACGCATTCTTCCCCTTTCACTTTTTCCCTTCACTTGTGGACTTCAGCTGTCTGTGACCAGGCAAAAAGTATTTTCAAGTCAAACCTTCATATTATAACTGTTAATAATAGTAGGCCAGGTTTATAAAACATTTCAGTGAATAATAGTTGCTTATATTAGTCATAGCATTATAGTTATACAGCACTGTTTAAGCTTAAAAATGTGTCCCACATCCCCTGACAAAAGCTGTCCCACTTCTGATAACATATAAAAATCCTTCGGGAAGAACTTGTTGCAACTAAAATGTCTGAGCTGGTGAATAGAATATCTTGAGAATTATACAGTAGAACAGTAAGATAACCGAAATAACAAGTCAGTATCGACACATCTTTGGAACAGATTCCAGGTCATGTATTGTCTGTCTAACAATAGTCCGCCCCCGGAGAGCCTCTTGACAGTCTTGACACAAGAATGGACCTAGGAGGTTGAATAACCTTATTTCACTATTACATCACCTTGTAAACAGAACGCTGAATGCCACTATAAAGGAGGTAAATACTAGTCAACCGATAGTGATGCAGCATGCAGCATGCAGCGGTGTACGGTAAAACTCAACTATGAGGTAAGCCATAAAACAATGTGTGCATTTCACAATCAGAGCAAAAATTTTTTAACAATAGTTCAGCCACAGACGATTAGGGACAAAATGGTGGACTTTATTTAAAGTGCATTTGTTAGGCGTGCTTGCTGAACTTTGGAAATGGTTCATACTTTGTCTTCTTCTTATTCTCCTTCCACTGCTACCTATAGCGCCAAAACCGTAAAAGCTACCAACACCAAAACAACTTTAAAACACCAATGCTGCCACTGATCAGGTTGATTGAATACAATTATGTGATACTACTTATACTTTTCACACTACAACCATATTTGCATAAATCTCTATGCATTTCAATGGCCATAGACATGAATGGTAAAGATTCTGGTCGTAACTAGTCTTCAATCATTTAATCTTTTACTGCAGTGGGCTAAATCAGAGTCTTTCTTGGTAGTTTTAAACATCTTTACTTTGAAACAAAGGTTATACACCTCACATGCATGGTTATTAGCTTAAAAAAAAGAAGACACCTGTAACATGTCAGATATAGAGTTGAAATGTTTTACATTTTTAGTTTGCATCCTAATATTAAACTTTATATACCTCACAGAACACTGAAATATAACAAAACTGTTTGACATAGAAACACTGGATTTTCTACGTCTTAAAAAAAAACATGTTTATTAATTATGAAATTATGAAAAATATTAACATTCCACCCATGAGGCCACTAGGTCATTTGACTGCATGAAAGGGCTTCACTAGAAACGCCATTCAAACGTACAGACCAGTTTATAATAGTGTGTTTGTATAAAGCTTTTTGATAACATTGATACTTTTTTAACTATAACCATTTTAAATGTTCATAAAAGCTCCATAGGCTTGAATGGGAAGTATTTGGATTTGCTACTTCTCTTGAACAGTTAAACCTACAAACACCAAACCAATGTTGGCATGTTCAAATTGACTCAACTTAGATTGCTTGTAAAAAGATTGTGATGCTATTTGTACTTTTGAAATGTAATCATTTAAAATTAGCATAAAAGCTCCATATTCTTCAAAGGCAAAATGTGGATTCAACACTGCTCTTGATCCATTTCAGATACTAACACCAACCCAACGTTAACATGTGCAGACTAACTCAACGTACAATGTTTTTCAAATGATTGTTGATACTATTGTACTTTTTGAACGATAACCATATCAAATGTGTTTAAAATCTCTATAGGCTTCAAAGGCACATTTTGGATTCGCCATTGCTTTTGATTCGTTTCAGCTACAAACACCAACCCAACATTGAAATGTGCAGACTGATTCAACTAAAATTGCTTCAACACAGCTACCATTCATACTTAATAAACTACAAAGCTTGTTGTATCCCATACATTTTAATGGCGGAATGCAATCTTCAACATTCTAAACTGAAATCATAGCCACAAGCATTCAAGAATGTTCCAAATAAAACATTTTGAGAGCTTAACAAATGATGATATAGTACTCACTCAAGCCAACTATACAACTATACTATATAACTTCATACTTAAAAACCACCCCAAAATAGATCACTATAGCTAACACATAGCCTGTGAAAACACTATTAAAATCATTACTACTTCTACCATCACTGCTGCCATCAATACTACTACCACTGATGCATGATTTGAAGTAACTACAATCTGTGAATTTAGCTATAAACTAGAAAAGAACATTTACTGAAGTAAATGTGTGTATTTATGGTTATGAAATAGTAGTAGTAGACACAGCATTTTAATGTATAATTAAAAGTTATGAAGCAATTAGCAAGAATGAATGAGTTATATCAAACCAATCAATTAATAAGTATACTCGAATTTTAACAATGAATAATGTATTTTTTCTTTCGCTTTATAAACATAGGAAAACCAGTTATATTCTTCATAGATGTTCATGCAGCACTCTGTCCTACTTTGAGTATTGCATCAGCATGCTGTAATCCAGGCTGGTTCATCTATACAGACACATCGAAAGGGTCATACCACATAGCTGGAGAGAGAGAGAGAGAGAATCATTAACATATAGATGCATAACCTATGGACCCCCCACCCATTTGAAGATGAGCATCATAGATGGGAGATCATTTGGGTTTTGAGGGCCACATTGGGATTCAGAAATTCAACAGTGAGTCAAAACGTATATCATTATTTTCCCCACCCCTGATCTATATACATCTTTATAAAAACCATGTGGACAAATACTGACCAACATGTTAGATCAATTAATCATATTTTTTTGTATTACAGTGGGTATCGTAAGTACTCATCCCCCTTGGATTTCTTCACATTTTATTGTGTTACAAAGTGGGATTAAAATGGATTTAATTGTAATTTTTTGTCAACGATCTACACAAAATACTCTAATGTCAAAGTGGAAGAAACATTAACATATTTTAAGATAAAACATAATATACCTTGATTAGATAAGTATTCACCCCCTGAGTCAACACGTTAGGAACACCTTCGGCAACAATTACAGCTATAAGTCCTAAAAGTGCTATAAAGCATTACACACCTGGATTGTGAAATATTTGCCCATTATTCTTTAAAGAATTCTTCCAACTCTGTCAAGGTGTTGGGGATCACAGCTAGACAGAAATGTTCAAGTTTTGCCATATATTTTCAAGCAGATTTAAAGGGCAGGTTACTTGATATACAGTGGGGCAAAAAAGTATTTAGTCAGCCACCAATTGTGCAAGTTCTCTCACTTAAAAAGATGAGAGAGGCCTGTAATTTTCATCATAGGTACACTTCAACTATGACAGACAAAATGAGGAAAAAAAATCCAGAAAATCACATTGTAGGATTTTTAATGAACTTATTTGCAAATTATGGTGGAAAATAAGTATTTGGTCACATACAAACAAGCAAGATTTCTGGCTCTCACAGACCTGTAACTTCTTCTTTAAGAGGCTCCTCTGTCCTCCACTCGTTACCTGTATTAATGGCACCTGTTTGAACTTGTTATCAGTATAAAAGACACCTGTCCACAACCTCAAACAGTCACACTCCAAACTCCACTATGGCCAAGACCAAAGAGCTGTCAAAGGACACCAGAAACAAAATTGTAGACCTGCACCAGGTTGGGAAGACTGAATCTGCAATAGGTAAGCAGCTTGGTTTGAAGAAATCAACTGTGGGAGCAATTATTAGGAAATGGAAGACATACAAGACCACTGATAATCTTCCTCGATCTGGGGCTCCACTCAAGATCTCACCCCGTGGGGTCAAAATGATCACAAGAACGGTGAGCAAAAATCCCAGAACCACACGGGGGGACCTAGTGAATGACCTGCAGAGAGCTGGGACCAAAGTAACAAAGCCTACCATCAGTAACACACCATGCCGCCAGGGACTCAAATCCTGCAGTGCCAGACGTGTCCCCCTGCTTAAGCCAGTACATGTTCAGGCCCGTGCTAGAGAGCATTTGGATGATCCAGATGAGGATTGGGAGAATGTCATATGGTCAGATGAAACCAAAATAGAACTTTTTGGTAAAAACTCAACAACTCGACAAAGAATGCTGAGTTGCATCCAAAGAACACCATACCTACTGTGAAGCATGGGGGTGGAAACATCATGCTTTGGGGCTGTTTTTCTGCAAAGGGACCAGGACGACTGATCCGTGTAAAGGAAAGAATGAATGTATCATGAGATTTTGAGTGAAAACCTCCTTCCATCAGCAAGGGCATTGAAGATGAAACGTGGCTGGGTCTTTCAGCATGACAATGATCCCAAACACACCGCCCGGGCAACGAAGGAGTGGCTTCGTAAGAAGCATTTCAAGGTCTTGGAGTGGCCTAGCCAGTCTCCAGATCTCAACCCCATAGAAAATCTTTGGAGGGAGTTGAAAGTCCGTGTTGCCCAGCGACAGCCCCAAAACATCACTGCTCTAGAGGAGATCCGCATGGAGGAATGGGCCAAAATACCAGCAACAGTGTGTGAAAACCTTGTGAAGACTTACAGAAAACGTTTGACCTCTGTCATTGCCAACAAAGGGTATATAACAAAGTATTGAGATAAACTTTTGTTATTGACCAAATACTTATTTTCCACCATAATTTGCAAATAAATAAATAATCCTACAATGTGATTTTCTGGATTTCTTTTTCTCATTTCGTCTGTCATAGTTGAAGTGTACCTATGATGAAAATTACAGGCCTCTCTTATATTTTTAAGTTGGAGAACTTGCACAATTGGTGGCTGACTAAATACTTTTTTGCCCCACTGTATTTCCACAAATCTAACAACGTAGATTGATGATTTTCCAGCTATACTTAATTATTTATAAACTCTTTATAACAGTTTATAAAATAATAATTAAACACTTCTAAATTATATTCTAAAATATCATTTTCATTAGAAAGCAAATTACCAACTCCTCTTTCAATCTGTGTATTTCTCCAAAACTCAGTTGTCCTGAGTATTCACAGAATGCCAGGACCTAATATCAATGGAGACACTCAAGTTTTTGAATCCTATACATTCACGAAAATAGTCATGGCCTCTAAACCTTCCAGCTGCCTACTGGACCCTATTCCAACGTAACTACTGCTGTGCTTGGCCCTCCTATGTTGAACATAATTTACGGCTCCCTATCCTCAGGATTTGTACCAGACCCACTAAAAGTGGCAGTAAAAAGCCTCTCCTGAAAAAGCCAAACCTTGACCCGGAAAATATAAAAAACTATCAGCCTATATCGAATCTTCCATTCCTCTCAAAAGAAATTGAAAAAGCTGCAACTCACTGCCTTCCTGAAGACAAATAATGTATACAAAATGGTCCAGTCTGGTTTTAGACCATATCATAGTACTGTGACTGCACTCATGAAGGTGGTAAAATACGTAACAAAAATGTGGAAAATGTAGTGTAGTCTGCCTTTCCAGTGAGTGTAGTCTGACCCAGGGGTGCGAATGTGAACGGCAAGGCACTGGAGTGATGAACCGCCCTTGCTGTCTCTGCCTGGCCGGCTCCCCTCTCTCCACTGGGACACTCTGCCTCTGACACTATTACCGGGGCATACTAGTGCTCTTCCATGCCATTCCTAGGATGGGGTGCGTGACGTCGTGTCAGGCTTTTTCCACTATATTTGACATGAGTGGGTTGAGTCACTGACGTAATCTTCCTGTCTGGTCTTGCGTCCCTTTGGCTCGTTCGATGGAGATGATATTTGTGGCCTATACTCCACCTTTTCTCAGGGTAGTAAGTTGGTGGTCTGTTGATATCCCTCTAGTGGTGTGGGGGCTGTGCTTTAGCAAAGTGGGTGGGGATATATCCTGCCTGGTTGGCCCTGTCTGGGGGTATCGTCAGACAGGGCCACAGTGTCCCCCTGACCCCACCTGTCTCAGCCTCCAGTATCTAGGACCTGGCATTATGACTTCTGTTTTTCTCCGTCCCCAGTCCACCTGGTTGAGCTGCTGATCCAGTTTCTGCTGTTTTTCCTGTTGCTTTGGAACCCTGACCTGTTCACCAGACGTGCTACCTTGTCATGCTGCTGCTCCAGTTTCAACTGTTCTGCCTGCGGCTATGGAATCCCGAACTGTTCACCAGACGTGCTACCTTGTCGTGCTGCTGCTCCAGTTTCAACTGTTCTGCCTGCGGCTATGGAACCCTGACCTGTTCACCGGACATGCTACCTTGTCGTGCTACTGCTCCAGTTTCAACTGTTCTGCCTGCGGCTATGGAATCCCGAACTGTTCACCAGACGTGCTACCTTGTCGTGCTGCTGCTCGAGTTTCAACGGTTCTGCCTGCGGCTATGGAATCCCGAACTGTTCACCGGACGTGCTACCTTGTCTGGGACCTACTGTTTTCGACCCTGTCTCTCTCTCTCTCCAACGCACTTGCTGTCTCGACCTCTGAATGCTCGGCTATGAAAAGCCAACTGACATTTACTCCTGAGGTGCTGACCTGCTGCACCCTCTACAACCACTGTGAAAAGGATTTGACCCTGCTGGTCAGCTATGAACGTTTGAACATCTTGAAGAACGATCTGGCCTAAATGGCCATTTATAATCTCCACCTGGCACAGCCAGAAGAGGACTGGCCACCCCTCAGAGCCTGTTTCCTCTCTAGGTTTCTTCCTAGGTTCCTGCCTTTCTAGTGAGTTTTCCCTAGCCGCTGTGCTTCTATATCTGCATTGCTTGCTGTTTGGGGTTAGAGCCTGGGTTTCTGTATAAACACGTTGTGATATCTGCTGACTTAAAAAGGGCTTTACAGTGCATTCGGAAAGTATTCAGACCAATTAACTTTTTCCACATTTTGTTATGTTACAACCTAATTCTAAAATGGATTAAATAAAAAATGTACGCACAATACCCCATAATGACAAAAAATAAATAAATTTACATAATTATTCAGACCTTCTGCTATGAGACTCGAAATTGAGCTCAGGTGCTTCCTGTTTCCATTGATCATCCTTGATATGTTTCTACAATGTTATTGGAATCCACCTGTGGTAAATTCAATTGATTGGACATGATTTGGAAAGGCACACACCTCTCTATGTAAGGTCTCACGATTGACAGTGTCAGAGCAAACACCAAGCCATGAGGTCAAAGGCATTGTCCATAGAGCTCTGAAACAAGATTTTGTTGAGGCACAGATCTGGGGAAGGGTACCAAAAAGTGTCTGCAGCATTGAAGGTCCTCATAAGCACAGTGGCCTCCAGCATTCCTAAATGGGAGAAGTTTGGAACCACCAAGACTCTTCCTAGAGCTGGTCACCCGGCCAAACTGAGCAATCGTTGGAGAAGGGCATTGGTCAGGGAGGTGACCAAAAACCCGATGGTCACTCTGACAGAGCTCCAGATTCCTCTGTGGAGATGGGAGAACCTTCCAGAAGGACAACCATCTCTGCAGCACTGAATCAGGCCTTTATGGTAGAGTGGCCAGACGGAAGCCACTCCTCAGTAAAAAGCACATGACAGCTCGCTTGGTGTTTGCCAAAAGGCACCTATGCAGTGGGGAGAACAAGTATTTGATACACTGCCGATTTTGCAGGTTTTCCCACTTACAAAGCATGTAGAAGTCTGTAATTTTTATCATAGGTACTCTTCAATTGTGAGTGACGGAATCTAAAACAAAAATCCAGAAAATCACATTGTATGATTTTAAGGTAATTAATTTGCATTTTATTGCATGACATTAGTATTTCATACATCAGAAAAGCAGAACTTAATATTTGGTACAGAAACCTTTGTTTGCAATTACAGAGATCATACGTTTCCTGTTGTTCTTGACCAGGTTTGCACACACTGCAGCAGGGATTTTGGCCCACTCCTCCATACAGACCTTCTCCAGATCCTTCAGGTTTCGGGGCTGTCGCTGGGCAATATGGACTTTCAGCTCCCTCCAAAGATTTTCTATTGGGTTCAGGTCTGGAGACTGGATAGGCCACTCCAGGACCTTGAGATGCTTCTTACGGAGCCGTTGTTTCGGGTTGTTGTCATGCTGGAAGACCCAGCCACGACCCATCTTCAATGCTCTTACTGAGGGAAGGAGGTTGTTGGCCAAGATCTCGCGGTACATGGCCCCATCCATCCTCCCCTCAATACGGTGCAGTCGTCCTGTCCCCTTTACAGAAAAGCATCCCCAAAGAATGATTTTTCCACCTCCATGCTTCACGGTTGGGATGGTGTTCTTGGGATTGTACTCATCCTTCTTCTTCCTCCAAACACGGCGAGTGGAGTTTAGACCAAAAAGCTTTATTTTTGTATCATCAGACCACATGACCTTCTCCCATTCCTCCTCTGGATTATCCAGATGGTCATTGGCAAACTTCAGACGGGCCTGGACATGCGCTGGCTTGAGCAGGAGGACCTTGGGTGCGCTGCAGGATTTTAATCCATGACGGCGTAGTGTGTTACTAATGGTTTTCTTTGAGACTGTGGTCCCAGCTCTCTTCAGGTCATTGACCAGGTCCTGCCGTGTAGTTCTGGGCTGATCCCTCACCTTCCTCATGATCATTGATGCCCCACGAGGTGAGATGTTGCATGGTGCCCCAGACCGAGGGAGATTGACCGTCATCTTGAACTTCTTCCATTTTCTAATAATTGCGCTAACAGTTGTTGCCTTCTCACCAAGCTGCTTGCCTATTGTCCTGTAGCCCATCTCAGCCTTGTGCAGGTCTACAATTTTATCCCTGATGTCCTTACACAGCTCTCTGGTCTTGGCCATTGTGGAGAGGTTGGAGTCTGTTTGATTGAGTGTGTGGACAGGTGTCTTTTATACAGGTAACGCGTTCAAACTCGTGCAGTTAATACAGGTAATGAGTGGAGAACAGGAGGGCTTCTTAAAGAAAAACTAACAGAGCCGGAATTATTACTGGTTGGTAGGTGATCAAATACTTATGTCATGCAATAAAATGCAAATTAATGATTTAAAAATCATACAATGATTGATTTTCTGGATTTTCTAGATTCCGTCTCTCACAGTTGAAGTGTACCTATGATAAGAATTACAGACCTCTACATGCTTTGTAAGTAGGAAAACATGCAAAATCGGCAGTGTATCAAATACTTGTTCTCCCCACTGTAGGTCTCAGACCATGAGAAACAAGATTCTCTGATCTGACGAAATCAAGATTGAACTCTTTGGCCTGAATGCCAAGCATCACGTCTGGAGGAAACCTTGCACCATCCCTATCATCCACAACATAATTATTAACTTGGCCATGATTAAAGAGATATTCAGTGTCTGATTTGTTCATTTTAACCATGTACCAATCACTGCCTTTCTTTGAGGCTTTCGAAAAGCTGCCTGGTCTTTGTAATTGAATCTATGCTTAAAATTCAATACTTGACTGATGGACCTTACAGATGTTGTTCAATGGGGGAAAGGGTAGTCATTCAAAATTCATGTCAACCCCTATTATTTCACACAGATTGAGACCATGTAACTTTACACCAAATTTTACTTTTGAACTAATTTAGGCTTGCCTAAACAAAGGCGATGAATACTGATGCAACAACAATATTTTTTGTAATTTAATTTGTAGAATTTTCTTTTCACTTTGACATTATGGAGTATTTTGTGAAGATCAATGACAAATCACAATTAAATATTCTGTATTTCAATCCCACTTTGTAACGCAACAGAATGTGATAAAATCCAAGGGGTGAATACTTACTTATGATACGCACTGAATATGTCTTACATTTTGTCATATCATTCATTGGTCCAATGAATTTCAAGACGAGTAAAGATACACATCTTTGCTCTGTCAGAATAATATGGTTAATGCCTGATCAAACCTTTTTAATTAAATGGCACTATTTTAACAAAACAGTTATTCAAAGCACACACTAAGATTACACTGCACCACATAGAGGGACAAAGTGTTGTCATCATACCCCGCCATTTTGGACTCAGACTATCAACTATTTGAAAATCAAATAAATTATTCTGTAAAACACAGGGCAGAAAAGGCCCTTGGGCAGGAACAATGTAATGCCACTTTGCCTCTCAGTCTCTATAATGTAACATCAAACCATGAAAAATGAAAGCATTCAAAAAATACCTTGCCAATATTCCATATAAATATCACTGGAGGGAGTTAAATGATTCAGAACAATTATTCATTTTAAACTTCATCCGAAATTCAACCATTACATACAGTGCATATTGAAAGTTTACACACCCTTGCGCAATTTTCACATTTGGCTGCCTTAAATTTCTATCTAAATAGGGATTTAATTGGGGTTTTCTTCCACTGATCTAAAAATTATAGAAATGTTCTGAAATTAATAAAAAAAAATAAGTGTTGCTTGAAAAGGTCTTCACACCCATTACTGTTGCACATCTAAATATGTTCAGGTGATAATATTTTCATTAAAAAAATCACACAATTGGTTGAAGGAGGTCCATCTGTTTGCAGAAGTGGTGGTTATCATGATTTAAGAATAACTCATACTGTACATCCAACCTCAGAGCCACCAATGAGCCTTGCAAGTATGTATGGGATACATTTAGATAGGAATAGATCAGGGGAGGTAAAATAAAATATCCCAAGCCACTGAATATTCCTTTGAGTATGGTAATTAATCTGTGGAGGGTGTATCATATCACCCAGACACTGAAAAGATCTGGCCATCTTTCCTAACTGAGCTGTGGGAGAGAATGGAAACTGCTCAGGGATATCACTATGATGCTTAAGATCATTTTAAAACAGCCACAGAATGTAATGGCTGAGGTGAAAGAACTGTGCATGGATCAACAACATTGACAACATATGACAAAGTGAATCATCCATCCTGTTTGCAACAATGCCCGGTTGCAACAATGCCCATAATACTGCAAGACAACATGGCAAATAAATAAACTTTTTGGCCAAAATGACAACTTCAGGTGTGGGTCAAATCCAATACAACACATCACCTCTGTATTTTCAAGTATTGTGGTGGCAGCATCTTGTTATGGGTCTGCTTGTCACCGACAGGCACTGGGGAGTTTGAAAAAATAAATATGAAAGGAACAAAGTCCAGGTAAAACTTAGAGGAAAACATGCCTCAGTCTTCTGAAGACTTAACCCTGGGATAGAGTTTTGTTTTTCAGCTGCGCAATTATGCAAATTTTGCTTTACAACCTGCAATATTAAAACAACCTGTGTAACACTACATGTGTTATTCCCTAACAGTAAAAAAGTGTGTCAGCATCACCTCTAATAAAGTGTTAATTTAAGTCGGAATTTGCAACACCCGTGGTGTTAGGGACCAACACTCTAGGGGTGTGAGTTTGTGAACACTGAAAGATTTTTGTTTAAAACTATTTCTGTGAGACACTTCATTTCTAAGAAAGTGTTAAATTGAACACTGTGGGTGGTAAAATTCTGATCTCAAATTTGCTGTGTGGGGTGTGAAGACCTATGTAATCGAGTCATCTTTGACTTATTATTTTTTTATTTTATTTATAAAATGGTATTTTAGAATGTGGAGTAAGTTGTGTAGATCAGTAGGACTTTTTAAAAACATATATTTTTTTTATTTTAATTTAAGGCAGCAAAATGGGAAAACTGTGTGTGTGTAAGTGTGTGTAAACTTTCATTAGGAATTATACAGCATAAATAAATATATACACTACCGTTCAAAAGTTTGGGGTCACTTATTGAAAGAAAAGCTCATTTTTCGTCCATTAAAATAACATAAAATTGATCAGAAATACAGTGTAGACATTGTTAATGTTGTAAATGACTATTGTAGCTGGAAATTGACGATTTTTTATGGAATATCTACATAGGTGTACAGAGGCCCATTATCAGCAACTATCACTCAAATCAAATCAAATTTTATTTGTCACATACACATGGTTAGCAGATGTTAATGCGAGTGCAGCGAAATGCACTCCTGTGTTCCAATGGCACGTTGTGTTAGCTAATCCAAGTTTATCATTTTAAAAGGCAAATTGATCATTAGAAAACCCTTTTGCAATTATTTTAGCGCAGCTTAAAAATGCAGTGCAATACAACCGGCCTTCTTTAGACTAGTTGAGTATCTGGAGCATCAGCATTTGTGGGTTTGATTACAGGCTCAAACTGGCAAGAAACAAAGTAATTTCTTCTGAAACTTGTCAATCTATTCTTGTTCTGAGCCAGTTTGCGCTGTTCTGTGAAGGGAGTAGTACACAGCGTTGTACGAGATCTTCAGTTTTTTAGCAGCTTCTCGCATGGAATAGCCTTCATTTCTCAGATCAAAAATAGACTGACGAGTTTCAGAAGAAAGTTCTTTCTTTCTGGCCATTTTGAGCTTGTAATTGAACCCACAAATGCTGATGCTCGGGATACTCAACTAGTCTAGAGAAGGCCAGTTGTATTGCTTCTTTAATCGGCCTTTTAAAATGATAAACTTGGATTAGCTAACACAACGTGCCATTGGAACACAGGAGTGATGGTTGCTGATAATGGGCCTCTGTACGCCTATGTAGATATTCCATTAAAAATCATCCGTTTCCAGCTACAATAGTCATTTACAACATTAACAATGTCTACACTGTATTTTTGTATCAATTTTATGTTATTTTAATGGACAAAAAATGTGATTTTCTTTCAAAAACATTGACCCCAAACTTTTGAACGGTAGTGTATATATGTCGTTTTTTTATGTTTTGCTACACCACTACACAAAAACATGACAGACCTTGAAAGTTGAAAGTGCCTGCCTTCAGTCTTTGAGGGATGACAACATGGACATGGAGTACAACTCAGACAACAAAGAACCAGGAGAGACACCCATTGGAGACACTGGGATAAGAACATGGAGACAAAGACGCAACGCGTGGAGAACTCTTCTCATGGTGCATTTAAACAAAACTCTAACAATATGATCGCTCCACCATAGGAGTGGTTTCAGTAAGTGGTGTGATTATGTTAAAGCTTCCCTAGTACACACTAAAAACAAATGGTTCTATAGAGTGCCAAATAAGGGTTAGTTGGCTTGTAACTATATTTTTATTTGTTCTATAGGGAACCATGCTCATCAGGTTCTAAATGGAACCATTTACTAAGATTTTTATAAAGAACCATTAAAAAAAGGTTCTATATAGCACCAAAAGAATTGGGTTCTGCTATGGTTACAGCCCTTTTTTATGGTTCTTTATATATCCTTTATGGAGAATGTTTTTTATAGAGAACCTTTCTCAATATCAAAGGTTCTTTGTAGAACCATAAAGGGTGTTTTATTCTGGTTTAATAACCATATATTATATTGTTAAAATTCTATAGGTTTTATGGTTGTGTTTATTAACACGTTGAATCATGTGTGTTAGCTATGAAATAGCAGGGGGTCCCTGAGGAGAGAATTGAGAACTACTGACTAAGTTAGTCAACCATTCTCAATTGACCCAAGGACATACTTGGGTCTTTCACAATACACCTTCACTAGAGAAAGTCATATATAACATGACTTAGCGTAACACAACAGATTACATCAACTGGAATGACACTCTCACTCACGGATGCACAAAAAAAAGCTGTGACTAAACCATGCCACAAAATATTCTAATGAGCCACCACCCCTACATTTAAATTATCACTAAAAGAGGAAATAACCCTTTTTTGAACAGCAAAGAAGCATTGAAGGGCTCAAAGGGTTCTACTGGTCAGCATGGTTCCACATAGAGCCATCACCTTTCCCAAACAACACTTGAGGAACTCTCACTGTTTTGTGTGTACCTACTGTTTTGTGCGTACCACACAAGATATGCCACAAGAGGTCTCTTCACAAGTCCAGAACAGACTATGGGAGACACACAGTGCTACATAGAGCCATGACTACATGGAACTCTATTCCACATCAAGTAACTGACACGAGCAGTAAAATTTGATTTAAAAAACAGATTAAAAAAAACACAGCGGGGACTGTGAAGTAACACAAACATTGGCACAGACACATGCATACACACACACACGCGCACACACACATACGATAACGTATGCACTATACATACACATGGATTTAGTACTGTAGATATGTGGTAGTGGTGGAGTAGGGGCCTGAGGGCACACAGTGTGTTGTGAATGTATTGTAATGTTTTAACATTTTGTAAACTGCCTTAATTTTGCTGGACCCCAGGAAGAGTAGCTGCTGCTTTGGCAGCAGCTAATGATGATCCACAATAAATAAAAATACTACGGGAACAACTATGTTGTGAGGACACACACATTCTCAGACCACCTATGGAGGGTCAATATGTCCATTCACTGAAACTGAAAGCCCCTGACCTAAACATGTGTTGCTTCTTAATGATTCTAACCATTACGATTACAACACATTTTCCTGTGAGAATACTTTCGGTATAGCATATTGTGATTTCTGACCCGGTTTGTCAAGTTGAAATGAGATTATCCAATTTACCTCCATCGTCATCACAGCAAGTAGCACAGCAAAAATAATGAGCATATGCTCGTCCAACCACTCTTTAATACTCTCTCTGCACCCCTGTAACAGAGAAGTAAAAGCAATCAGTAAAATACCAGGAAATATCACTTCCTCAGTTAAGGTAGAGAATGTGCTTAACTCTAAATCCTCTTCTTTAAACAAGTAAAAAAGGGTGCTTGGGACCAAAAATAGATCACATACAAATGAAAACAACATACAAGTTTGCTGGCCTTTCAAAGATTTGTGTTATATCATATGTAACACACTTGAAGTAATGCCATGAGTCAGGACCACTTACTTTTTGATAGATGTCACACATTGTGTAATTTGAAATAGACCGGATGTCTTTGCAGTCACACATTTCAGAAGAATTTGAGGCATTCTGGGTGTTATTTTTGGGGTGGTAACAGGAGCAGGGTTTCTTCCCCCAGGCGTTTGGTCCTGTCCATCCACAACAATGAGTCTGCATGGTTGTAAGAGAAGGAGATAATGCTTAATCTAACACTTTTTCAAAGTCTAAGGCGGGATTCAAACCATGCAGATAACTGACCATCGTTCTGCACTTGACACACTGCGATCCTGATTCGGACGTAACTTTCTATGGTGGAAATTGCCATTGGGTCGTGCATCACCAAACCATACCTGTTCTTAAATTATTTATTCGATTTCAAATGTGTTATATGCCAAATTCAAACATTGATTATACAACTTCATTATATAAAATCACTTCATTCACATGGAAATTAAATCATGCATCAAGTTAGAAGACAACTATGTTGAAGTGGGCTTTGTTGTGGTTTAATTACTGTTACTGTGGTTACACCTCCTACACAGCATACACATTCTACAAGTCAAGTGCAATAGCAATAATCTATGTGGGTTTGAATTTAATTGAACTAGATTCTATCATAGATGACCTCTCAAAATGTATTCACACATATAAAGCATCAGCAGCAACTCAATTTAAAGTTTAAGATTAGTTTGTTGTAGTTCTGATAATATTTGTAGCATGTATAGGGAACTATCCAAACAAACCATGACTCTTTCAGAATTAGGTTGATCCATTCCAATTGATAATCATAGTTAACTGACTGGATGTATTGAGTGTTATTCCAGATGCTCAAAGCACTTTACATTAATGTATGGTGGAAACTCACCTCATCCTTCACCAATGTTTAGCACCCACCGGGGTGATGCCACAGCAGCCATTTTAAGACAAAAAGCTCACCATATGTTAGCTTTCACAGTGGAGAGGTGAGAAAGGATTTATGCCAATTAGGAATCAGGGGGTGATTTGGTGGCCATGACAAAACGTGGTCAGGTTGGGAATTTAGCCAGGACATCGGGGTTAACACCCCTACTCTTCAATACCTCAGTTCAACATCTCATCCAAAGGACAAATTACCAACTGGTAGTGTATACTACAGCATGTATTACCTTCTTCTGAACGTAGTCCAGAGTCTTTTCCAAATTCCGATAGTTGGATTCATTCTTGCCAAATGATGCAATGAGATGAATGACATGCTCTTCGACTTTGTTCTCAAACTGGAACAAAATGTGTGAGAAAAAAATTAGATGCCTTTCAAAAGTCACTCCAACTATTGTTTAAATAACATACCCACTGATATCGACTTACAAGATCCACTTTCAACCCATTCACCAGGTAACAAAAGAGGTTTTACTTTCGTGGCACACCCTGAGAACAACTAGGCTATTGCATACACAGAATGTGACGCTGTGGAATTAGATTTAATAGCAGTGTCCCCTTTAGGCAACAATATTATTTTCAAAATCTCCCTGCAAGGATGATTGTCAGATCATTATGAAATGCTTCTGTATTTGACTTTCTCCTAGGCATGTGGCTCAGTTGGTAGAGCATGGCACTTCCATTGCCAGGGTTGTGGGTTCGTATTCCCACGGGGGATGTATGAGCTTCTGCTAAATTACTCAAATGTAAAATGTGGCAAGTGGTGAAAAAAAACGGAAACCTGGTCATTGGGGGGAAAAATGATTTACTATAGATATATAGCTAGTTCAAGAAGTAATCTTTAATGTCACCAATCTTTGTAATTCATAAATAAGGGTGAACCAACAAAATCTTGAGTGCAAGTCATGTTTTAATAGTGTCATTGTTGATTGTGATGTGTATCTATGGTCAAATAACACCAATGATTGTGCTAATTTAAGCATTGTACGTGGCTCTTGTGAAGATAAGTAAATAAGTAAGTGTAGTTACTCAGGTAATATCATAGGTAAATGTCTTACTGAAGTCCTCTGAGTGAAGAGCAGAACTGCTCCCACAATCTGAGCAGCAAGAAGGATGGAGAGCAGGAAGAAATACTGTAAAGATGAGCAATAGTTAGAGGAGATCACACACTGCCATATTTTTATGTGCTGCTGCCTAATTTACTTGTTTGTGTTTTAGGTGTGGGTAATCTACACAAGTTTGGACATACTGTAGAACTTAAACCAATAGCCCAGTGTTTATTTTCTTAAATCACTGACCACAACAGGCGCATATTAGAGCCAGGCGTCTATTTGAGTCAGGTGTTTCTTTCCTTAATCCACACAGCTTTTGCTCATTTGCATAGTTTAATTCCAGCATTCACTTCCAACATTTTATTAAATTTCTTCATTTCCTGCACTAATGTGTTATCCTTTACTCACTGTGTTTTGTTTCTTTTGTCTTAGTATGCCTCTATTTTGGTTGAGAAATTGCTTTTACTTTGCAGAATAATTATTCTCCTCTTTGACTGTGCAGTTCTTACCAATTTCTGGGGGTCTGTACTCTCGAAGTTGTTAACTTTTTTTTGTGCTTCCCAGTTAGCTAGCATTTCGCTGCTGATTGCAGCCAATGGCTAGCAGTTTCTTACTGGCAATAAAAAAACTATTTTATCTAGGCATTAGTGAATTATTCAATATAACAAATCAAACATTAACCATCATAAACAATTCATGGTAATTCATGTTAACCTCATAAATAATTAATTTAGACCTGGTGTTTCTTTGAAAACTGCATTTATTTGTGTGCTGTTACCCGTCTATTAAATGGGACAGGCAATATTTGAGACTCAGCGTTTAATTTAAGTTTTACATTAACAGAACAATAAACCAGGTTTCCATCCAACCTTTTTATGTGAGTAAAGTACATGTCGGAAAGAAAGTGTCACGACAGGCCTAATGAAAACAGCCAATATGTCAGTCAACTTTCCAAATGTCTACAAAATGCTTTTATGGGCAAATATTGATATTATCACATCATATCAAAGTAAACTTGGAGACACGCAATGATATGTTGGGTGGTCCTCCCACTACGACTCGGGAAACCATGAACATTATTAGGCTACAGATGAAATAATTCATGATGAACTTCACAGGGTGGTGAAAGTAATATTGACAGTCTTATTCTGGTGACATGATAATCGATGCTTGGCTGTCGTTTGACAAATACAAATAATCATACTTTTTCGTCCATTATAATCTCATCATGTACACACAAAAAAAAACTAAATTAGTCAGTGGTTCTCAATTCTGTCCTTGGGGACCTCCAGCTGTTCCAGAAGTAGCTCACTTGATTCAACTTAACAATTAACACAGATTAAATTTCAAAAATATAATATGGTTGACCAGAATAAAAAACCCTGCATGGTTTTTAAAGAGGATCTACAAAGAACGTTTCAGATTGAGAATGGTTCTTTATAGAACCTTTATGATCCTGATCAAAATCAAATCAAATTTGATTAGTCACATGCACCGAATACAACAGATGTAGACCTTACAGTGAAATGCTTACTTACGAGCCCCTAACCAACAGTGCAGCCCCGCCCCCAAAAAAATACAGATAAGAATAAGAGATAAAAGTAACAAGTAATTAAAGAGCAGCAGTAAAAAATAACAATATATACAGGGGGGTGCCGGTACAGAGTCAATGTGCGGGGGCACCAGTTAGTTGAGGTAGTATGTACATGTAGGTAAAGTTATTAAAGTGACTATGCACAGATGACAACAGAGAGTGGCAGTGGTGTGGAGAGGAGAGGGGGGGAGCAATGCAAATAGTCTGGGTAGCCATTTGACTAGATGTTCAAGAGTCTTATGGCTTGGGGGTAGAAGTTTCTAAACGAAGCCTCTTGGACCTAGACTAGGCGCTCCGGTACCGCTTGCCGTGCGGGAGCAGAGAGAACAGTCTATGACTAGGGTGGATAGAGTCGGCAATATTTAGGGCCTTCCTCTGACACCGCCTGTATAGAGGTCCTGGATGGCAGGAAGCTTGGCCCCAGTGATGTACTGGGCCGTTCGCACTACCCTCTGTAGTGCCTTGCGGTCGGAGGCTGAGCAGTTGCCATACCAGGCAGTGATGCAACCAGTCAGGATGCTCTCAATGGTGCAGCTGTGGATCCTTTTGAGGATCTAAGGACTCATGCCAAATCTTTTCAGTCTCCTGAGGGGGAAAAGGTTATTGTCGTGCCCTCTTCACGACTGTCTTGGTGCGCTTGGACCATGTTAGTTTGTTGGTGATGTGGACGCCAAGGAACTTGAAGCTCTCAACCTGCTCCACTGCAGCCCTATCGATGAGAATGGGAGCGTGCTCGGTCCTCTTTTTCCTGTAGTCCACAATCATCTCTTTTGTCTTGATCACGTTGAGGGAGAGGTTGTTGTCCTGGCACCACATGGCCAGGTCTCTGACCTCCTCCAGATTGGCCGTCTCGTTGTTGTCGGTGATCAGGCCTACCACTGTTGTGTCATCGGCAAATGTAATAATGGTGTATGAGTCGTGCCTGGCCGTGCAGTCATGAGTGAACAGGGAGTACAGGCGGGGGCTGAGCACGCACCCCTAAGGGACCCCTGTATTGAGAATCAGCGAGGCGGATGTGTTGTTACTTAACCTTACCACCTGGGGGCAGCCCGTCAGGATGTCCAGGATCGTTTGCAGAGAGAGGTGTTTAGTCCCAGGGTCCTTAGCTTATTGATGAGCTTTGATGGCACTATGGTGTTGAACACTGAGCTTTAGTCAATGAACAGAATTCTCACATAGGTGTTCCTTTTGCCAAGGTGGGAAAGGGCAGAGTGGAGTGCAATAGAGATTGCATCATCAGTGGATCTGTTGGGGTGGTATGCAAATTGGAGTGGGTCTGGGGTTTCTGGGATGATGGTGTTGATGTGAGCCATGACAAGCCTTTCAAAGCACTTCATGGCTACAGACTTGAGTGCTACGGGTCGGTAGTCATTTAGGCAGGTTACCTTAGTGTTCTTGGGCACAGGCACTATCGTGGTCTGCTTAAAACATGTTGGTATTACAGACTCGGACAGGTTGAAAATGTCAGGGAAGACACTTACTAGTTGGTCAGCGCATGCTCGCAGTACACATCCTGGTAATCCGTCTGGCCCTGCGGCCTTGTGAATGTTGACCTGTCTAAAGGTCGGCTGCGGAGAGTGTGATCACACTGTCTTCCGGTACAGCTGGTGCTCTCATGCATGTTTCAGTGTTATTTGCCTCGAAGCGAGCATAGAAGTAGTTTAGCTCGTCTGGTAGGCTCGTGTCACTGGGTAGCTCTTTTTTACTTGTAAGCAGGAATCAGGAGGATGGAATTATGTTAGATTTGCCAAATGGAGGCCGAGTGAGAGCTTTGTATGTCTCTGTATGTAAAGGTGGTCCAGAGTTATTTTCCCTCTGGTTGCACATTTAACATGCTGATAGAAATTTGGTTAACTTCTTAGGGAGTGGCTGCATAGGTGACGGTTTTGGAGAGTCTGGCGTGCCCAAAGTTAAATGCATGCCACTCAGGCCCAGAAAATAGGATATGCAGATAATTAGTACTATTGGATAGGAAACACTCTGAAGTTTCTAAGATGTATGTTACATTAATGTATGTGAGTATAACAGAAGTGATATAGCAGGCGAAAACCCGAGGAAAATCCATACGGATTTGCATTTTTTTTTGTAAATGAGCATCTTCTCCATTGTGCCTATGCATACAACTTTATGTAGGACTGAGACTGCAGTACCTATGGCTTCCACTAGATGTCAACAGTCTACTGTGAAAGACTGGGAATTCTAGCAGTGACCAGAACGGATAGGGACAGGAAATTGTCAGGCGACCACTTTTGTAAACAAGGTTTGATGCGCGCGAGATTGTGAACGCGCACCACTTTATTTTTCTTTCCTATCGTTCACGTTATCGTCCGGTTGAAATATTACACCAAATATACACAAAAGGATAACTAAGGATACATTAAAAATGATGTTTGATTTGTTTGTAGAAAGTGTATAGGTATAATTTGAACGTGTTCTCTTCACGGTTCAATGGGCGACTCAACGGTGGATTTTATGATCATAACGTGCCAACCAAATGGAGATTTATGGATATAATAAATGACTTTTTCTAACAAAAGAAGCATGGATTGTTAAACTGATTTAGGTTTCCCTGCATTAAAGTCCCCGGCTACTAGGAGCGCCGCCTCTGCGTGAACATTTTCTTGTTTGCTTATACAGCTCATTCAATGCTATCTTAGTGCCACCCTCTGAGGTTGTATGTAAACAACTATGAAGAATACAGATAAGAACTCTCAGTAGGTAGTGTGGTCTACAGCTTATCATGATATATTCAACCTCAGGCTAGCAATAGCTCGAGACTTCCTTAGATATAGTGCACCAGCTGTTATTTACAAAAAGACATAGTCCGCCTCCCCTTGTTTTACCAGACGCCACTCTTCTATCCTGCCGGTACATCGTATAATGTTACAGTTTTTAATGTCCTGTTGGTAGTTTAATCTTCCCCATAACTCGTCGATATTATTGTCCAAAGATTGCATGTTTGCTAGCAGAATTGAGGAAAGTGGGAGTTTATAAGATCGCCCCCGACTTCTCAGAAGGCAGCCTGCTCTCCGGCCTCTCTTTCTCCGCCTCCTCTTCACGCAGATCACGGGGGTCGGGGCCTGTTCCCGAGGGAGCCGCAAATTCTCCGCCTCGGGCTCGTCGTGAAAGAAGAAAAAGGATTCTGCTAGTCCGTGGTGAGTAATCGCAGTCCTGATGTCTAGAAGTTATTTTCGGTTATAAAAGAGATGATAGCGGCAACATTATGTACAAAATTAGTAAAAAAATAAGTTTGGGGGCATGTAAAACGTCTGCCTTCTGCTCCGGCGCCATCTTACATTTGCTATATAACGCAACATGTTTGTGACAAAACTATCAGTAGAGTTGAAAATGCGAAGAAAACCCATCTAACTTGTATTTTGTAGTTAAATTTAACCACAGAAGTTATTTTTATGTGCACTACAATTTGATGGAAACATCTCTGGTGGGAAAATGCGCATTTTAGAATATTTGCATGACAATCTGTCTATTGTGATATAATTACCGTGACATTGCATGGATTTGTTATGGATGTTGATCAAATAGCTTTTAAGCAAAAAAAATATACAGTGCCTAAAGAAAGTATTCATATCACTTGACTCATTCCACATTCTGTTGTGTTACAGCCTGAATTAAAAATGGATGAAATTGATATTTTTCTTAGCCATCTACACACAATACCCCATAATGACAAAGTGAAAACATGTTTTTAGAACTTTTTGCAAAATTATTGAGAATGAAATACAGAAATATTTAATTTTCTGAAGTATACAATACATACCTTTGGCAGTTTTAATTTAGTTTCTTATTGCAAACAGGATGCATGTTTTGGAATATTTTTTTATGTTATTCTGTTCCTTTTCACTCTGTCATTTAGGTTAGTATTGTGGAGTAACTACAATGTTGTTGATCCAGCCTCACTTTTCTCTTATCACTGCCATTAAACTCTATAACTCTTTTAAAGTCACCATTGGTCTCATGGTGAAATGGTTTCCTTCCTTTCCGGCAACTAAGTTAGGAAGGACGCCTGTATCATTGTAGTGACTTGGTGTATTGATACACCACCCAAAGTGTAATGAATAACTTCACCATGCTCAAAGGGAAATAAAATATCTGCTTTAAAAAATTACACCAATCTACCATAGGTGTCCTTCTTTGCGAGGCATTAGAAAACCTCCCTGGTCTTTGTGGTTGAATCTGTGTTTGAAATTCAGTGCTCGACTGAGGGACCTCATACGTGTGGGGTAGAGAGATGAGGTAGTCAAAAATCATGTTAAACACTATAGTAAAAGGTGTTGACTAATTGACTCAAGACATTTCAGATTTAAAAAAAATATTTTGTAAAACTTTCTAAAAACATATTTCCACTTTGACATTATGGGGTATTGTGTGTAGGCCAGTGACACATCTCAATTTAGTCCATTTTAAATGCAGGCTGTAACACAACAAAAAGTGGAAAAAGTCAAGGGATATGAAAACTTTCCGAATGTAGGAGTGAATGGATAGGGTTTATAAAAACCAGTAGGGCAAGTGTTTCATCAGGATTCTGTAAAATGTAAATTCTATAAATGTCTATAAACAGCAGATAATGATCTACAGTGCTTTCAGAAATGTTTCAGACCTCTTCCCTTTTTCCACATTTTGTTACGTTACAGCCTTATTCTAGAATGGATTAAATACATTTTTCCTCATCAATCTACACACAATACCCGTAATGACAAAGTGAAAACAGGTTTTTAGAATTTTTTTGCAAATGTATGTATATAAAAAAAAACAGAAATACCTTATTTATATAAAGATTCAGACCCTTTGCTATGAAATTGAGCTCAGGTGCATCCTGTTTCCATTGATCATCCTTGAGATGTTTCTACAACTAGATTGGAGTCCACCTGTGGTAAATTCATTCGATTGGACTTGATTGTGAAAGGCACACACCTGTCTATATTAGTTCCCACAGTTGACAGTGCATGTCAGAGCAAAAACTAAGCCATTAAGTCAAAGGAATTATCTGTAAAGCACCAAGATATGATTGGGTTGAGGCACAGATCTGGGAAAGGATACCAAAAAATTGATGGAAAGTCCCTAAGAACACAGTGGCCTGCATCATTATTAAATAGATGAAGTCTGGAACCACCAAGAGGAATCGGGGGGGAAAGGCCTTGATCAGGGAGGTGACCAAGAACTTGACGGTCACTCTGACAGTCCCTCTGTGGAGATGGGAGAACATTCCAGAAGGACAACCACCCCTGCAGACCTCCACCAATCAGGCCTATTTGGTAGAGAGCCAGATGGAAGCCACTTCTCTGTAAAAGGCACATGGCAACCCGCTTGGAGTTTGCAAAAAGTCCCCTAAAGGACTCAGACCATGAGAAACAAGATTATCTGGTCTGATTGAACTCTTTGGCCGGAATGCCAAGCATCACATCTGGAGGAAACCTGGCACCATCCCTACGGTGAAGCATGGTGGGGGCAGCATAATGCTGTGGGTATATTTTTTAACAGCAGGGACTGGGAGACTAGTCAGGATCGAGTGAAAGATGAACAGAGAAAAGTACAGAGAGATCCTTGATGAAAACATTCTCCAGAGTGCGCAGGACCTAAGACTGGGGCGACGGTTCACCTTCCAACAATACAACGACCCTAAGCACACAGCCAAGATAAAACAGGAGTGACAGCGGAACAAGTTTTTGAATGTCCTTGAGTGGCCCAGCCAGAGTCCGGACTTGAACCCGATCAAACATTTCTGGAGAGACTTGAAAATAGCTGTGCAGCGACGCTCCCTATCCAACCTGAACGAGCTTCAGAGGATCTGTGGAGAAGAATGGTGAAACCCCCCAAATACAGGTGTGCCAAGCTTGTAGCGTCATTCCCAAGAAGACTCAAGGTTTTAATCACTGCCAGAGTGGCTTCAACAAAGTACTGAGTAAAGGGTCTGAATAGTTATGTAAATGTGATATTTCAGTTTTCTATTTTTAATAGTTTTGCAAACATTTCTAAAAACCAATGTTTGCTTTGTCATTATGTGTAAGTTGATGAGGGGAAAAACAATTAAATCCATTTTAGAATAAGGTAACATAACAAAATGTGGAAAAAGTCAAGGGGTCTGAATCCTTTCCGAATGCACTGTAATAACCATCATATCGAAGTATGTTGTGTTGTCCTCACACTACGACTCGGGAAAGCGTGAAGTTTATTAGGCTACAGATGAAATAATTTATGATGAACTTCACAGGGTGGTGAAAGTACACGGTGATGAGCTTGATGCTCCTTTACAATACATACTGATGGTTTTATTCTGGTGACATGATGATCGACGCTTGGCTGCCGTTTGACAAATACAAAATAATCTCGCTCTTTCGTCCATAATAATCTCGTCATGTACACAAAATTATTTTTTGCAAATGCACTCAGAGCTTGTCAGCTGTTTTGAATTATTTCTTACCATTCCTAACATGCATTTCACCTCCTTCAATGCACCTAGACACCCAATGAAGCCCAACGACATCGTAGCACTTCCACCAATGACCAGCAAATAGGATAAGACAGAAAAAGACATATAGGGAGGGGCAGGCACTGTAAAAAGAGGAAATAACAAAGTTTGAGATACTTGTTTCTCATAATGGTATGGGTTGCCAGTAATACTCAACTTTAAAATAAAAATTGGGACAGTGTCGAACCAAAGCACAATCATGTCTCAATTTCAAACAAATCGTGGGTTAAAGTAGGCCTATTATTTTACTAGTTTGTGAATATAATGAATAGCTTACAGGCTGTCTGTTTTGAATGAATAAACTAATCATTAATATAATAACAAAAGCATGTGCGTATAAAAATCCTAGTGTATAAAAAAGGACTCAGGGAATGTTATTCCTATATTACTACATACATCATTGTATTTAAGGATATTTGTGTGTGTAAATATTACATTATGTAATATTACATACTGTCATTAATTGTAAGGAGTTGTTGAAAACAGAAACTCACTGAAGAAGCTTGTCTCAGCAAGGACTATCCATATCCCAAGTGACAGCAGGAGGGCGCCCACACACTGGTGGGAGGGTGATATCTTATTGCATTGCACAATAAATGCATCTCTCAACTAAGAACTAATTTCCCCTATCAATAGATATTTCGACAGACTTCAAGCAAGTTCAATCAACCTGCAAATATACATTGAGTGTATTTTGATCAGTGAATTTGAGCAACAGTTACCACCATTCTTATGTCTAGCAGCATAAACTTTTAAATGAGTGAATGATCAAACTTACAGAAAAAAGGAGATTGAAAAGGAATAGGAAATATTTGATGAGACTAAGACAGCCTTGGGATGCCATTCTGTATCTGAAAAAGAAGAAACACAATCACAGTCATTATGGAGTTGTTCACTGCTATTTGTTATTTGATGGCCGTTAAGACTGCGTTTCTGCTTCCGACACAGCATTAACATTCTACAAGTCGAGTGCAGTGTAATGTTGGTAATCTACGTTTGTTTGAATCCTTGCCAATGTGGTTTCCAAGGTTGGTGGTCAATGGGTAGAAAATCAATGCTCTCTGTTATTAGTAATGGACCAGCGCGGGTGTGTGGCTGAGGGTTAACACCAACAAATCTGGACCACATGTTGTAATCACTTCAGAAACAGGGGTTTGCTTCTCGGGCCAACATTTCCATACTGCCTCCTTCATCTTCCTACCCCTCTCCTTCCTTCTGTCTAGATAAAATACGAAAGGGAATAGGATATAAAAAAAAAACAGGGGTGTCATATATCCTTCTCCTAGGTGATACAACCCAACATATTAAATTACCCTTCAAGGTGGTTAATTATTTATTCATCTTTATACAGCTCTCCAACGCTGTAACTAAGCTTAATGTCAATGTAGACAAGACGTTATTACTTTCATGATCCGTTTATAAATACCTGTTTTTAGCAACTGTTTGCTTTCATAAATATTTTCCATGTTGCAATATTACACTGAATTACAGAAAAATTAAACACATATTTCTGTTTGAAGGTGAATACAAGTCCCATCTTCAGTGTGAAGCCTTTGTTGGTTTTGTAAGTTGTAAATCAAGCTTCCATGATTAGTTCATCAAAGAATGTCTGCATCTAAAGCATTTAAAATTCTACAGTATCACATGTATCTGGATTTGTCCTCAGTTTAGAAATTAGCGGTTAATTTAATATCAAATAGATGTATACATCTACTTGATATTAAATTAACTGCTAATTTCTAAACTTGAAATACACATTCTTTTCTTACCTGAAATGTAAAGAGAAGTAACAATGAACCGATAAAAGCAGAAATGGTTTTTGAGCGGGACGGTACAGGAAAAAACAGGGTGGTTACACAGATACAAATAGAACATGCAAATTAACTGTCACAGCTGAGCAAATACTACAAACCATATATTTCTCTTTCCTCCAAGATGTTATTTCTGTTGGTTTTTAATATCCCATATTCAATCAGATTAATTTGCCTTTAATTGTTTGTTTGACCAGCGTAAGTACACTCGCTGTAACCAGTCTGCCTGCTTAATTAAAAATGAATGAAACCAGGAATAGGAAAAAAGGTAGCTTGAATTTTTTTCTCAACCACAATCTAAACTACTTCATATGACTTAACTAATTAGATGTAATTAGTTATGATATTTCACAGAGCACCGGTTTGGTTCTGTTGTAGCAACCTTTGAGAAAGTCTTTGTGGTAATTGTAGGCTTGATTTGCCTTAAATTCCTGACCCATCAATATTTAGAAGACTTTTACAATGTGCTCAATATTTTTTCTGAGTATGAACAGCGTGCTGAAACAAACAATTAGAAACATTTTACATTTTTTGGGGGTAACAATAGTGTTCATGTTGAAAAATGTCTGAAGTGAATGAGTAGTGATGAGAGAATGCCAAGAGTGTGCAAAGCTGTCATCAAGGCAAAGGGTGGCTATTTGAAGAATCTCAAATGTAAAATATATTTCGATTTGTTTAACACTTGATTGGTTACTACATGATTCCATTTGTTATTTCATAGTGTTGATGTCTTCACTATTATTCTACAATGTAGAAAATAGTACAAATAAAGAAAAACCCTTGAATGAGTAGGTGTTCTAAAACTTTGGACCGGTAGTGTAAGTGAATAATTATCAATCATAAACATTGACCTGATTTTCCATTTGTGCCCTGGACAGTGTGCCTGAGACGGTTAAGTACAAATAGAGCAACACAGAACATTTTAGCAAGTGTCTCAGGTCAACTCCAAAGGCATGAGAGTGGGAGGAAGAGATTGGCTAAAGAAATAAAATGCATTTAGTGTGGGCACAACTGGTGACTTGGGTAAACCCTTTCTCTTAATCAAAGTTATGAATTCACTTCAGTCATTCCCTTCTATGCGGTTTCAATCAGTTTTCAGTAGCAGGTCAAACTTGAAGCCCTTCAGCTTTGTTCTATTTCTGTGCAAGGTTTTTTTGTGTCTAGTAATTAGCCTAACTTATCTTAGTGGTCTGACGCTAATGGCAAGCAGGAAGTGGATGCAATTATACCATAATTATATCTAGGCCATTAGATAGGTCAAGGGAGCAATGTTAATGGATTTTGTCCTATTATGGAATATGTGGTGTTTAACAAAATGGAGGCTTGCTTGTACAGGCTGTAACCGATACGGTACCAAGCTGTCAATTGCAAACGTAATAAACAGGGCTCTCTTCTAAAATGACTCCAGGTAGCCCTTGTTATTGCCTTATTGACCAGTTTGGGTTCCCATGACGTTTGTTGAAAGTTCATGCAGATGTTTGCTTTCTGAAGAACCTGCACCTGAAAGTCATAGGTGTCCCTATAAAATAAACATATAAGAAACCACAAGTTGGACAATTTTTGTGTGTTCTGAGAACGTGTTAATTAGGGTTTAATATTTCCTGCGGGCCAAATCCACAAAGCGTCTCAGAAAAGGTCCTAGGAATCCTGTTAAAACTTGTTTTCAGAGAGAAAAAAACTCCCAGCTTAGAGTAGGTTTTAGGATGATGTGAAGACACTGCTCAGTCAAACTGAGCCAGGACTAAAATCTTTATCTCACCTGGTAATAAAGAGGTACCGCAAAGGAAAGATAGTGATGACGCTCATTACCATTGTTGCAAATCATGGAGAATAACTAGGGATGTGCCGAGTAGTCGAACAAAACGAGTAAGTAAAGGATATGGTCTATTTTCCTGATACGATTATGGTCTATTTTCCTGATACAAGTGCAAGGTGCTACATGGTCTAAATAACTTAACTGGTCAGTTTGCCTGTCTGTAAAGAGAAGGGCGGGCTGTACGTTGATCCTGCTATTTTGATTGGATAGAGCAAATCCGTATTTTCTCTGTCCCCTCGCTCTATTCTTCTGTTCCCTCACTTCGCTTCATAATTTCACCAGATCACTTCTCCTCCAATGTTTTGGTCTGATCATTTAGATTGCTGCTGCCACCTGTTGGCTTGCTGCTATTATCATTTCAATGGTGAGGACGTGTGCTAGCAAGCTATCAACAGTGTGCATTGTTTCTAACATGCGGAGGCGAAGGGAGGTAACAAATTTAAAATATATGCTTTTTCTACACCAGTTCAATTTAAAAAGTACTCAGATCGGTTCTTTTAAAGAGGACTATATGTGAGGCCTAAATATCTGTCAACTAAGCGGGACTCATGACTAAAAATGCGTCATGCATAACTTTAATTGTTACCCATAAGAGTAGGAGTAAAATGTCTCTATTCTCAGCACTTCCGACCAATTTTCTACTCAAATCAAATGTTATTGGTCACATGGTTAGCAGATGTTATTGCGAGTGTAGAGAAATGCTTGTTGTTCTAGTTCCGGGAGTGCAGCAATATCTAACATGTAATCTAACAATTCCACAACAACTACCTAATACACACAAATCTAAGTAAAGGAATGGAATAAGAATATATACATATAAATATATGGATGAGCAATGACAGAGTGGAATAGGCAAGATGCAATAGATGCTATGAAATACAGTACATACACATGAGATGAGTAATGCAAGATATGTAAACATTATTAAAGTGGCATTATTAAAGTGACTGGTGAGCCATTTACTAAAGTGGCCAATGATTTCAAGTCTGTATGTAGGCAGCAGCCTCTCTGTGTTACTGATGGCTGTTTGATTAGCAGTCTGATGACCTTGAGATAGAAGCTGTTTTGCTGACACCACACTCCGAGTGCCCTCACTTCCTCCCTGTAGTAGTGGAGCAGATTGAGAGCTTCAAGTTCCTTGGCGTCCACATCACCAACAAACTAACATGGTTCAAGCACACCAAGACAGTCGTGAAGAGGGCACGACAAAACCTATTCCCCCTCAGGAGATTGAAAAGATTTGTCATGAGTCCTCAGATCCTCAAAATGTTTTACAGCTGCACCATCGAGAGCATCCTGACGGGTTGCATCACTGCCTGGTATGGCAACTGCTCGGCTTCCAACCGCAAGGCACTACAGAGGGTAGTGCGTTCGTCCCAGTACATCACCGGGGCCAAGCTTCCTGCCATCCTGGACCTCTATACCAGGCGGTTTTGGAGGAAGGCCCTAAAAATTGTCAAAGACTCCAGCCACCCTATTCATAGATTGTTCTCTCTGCTACCGCATGGCAAGCGGTACAGGAGTGCCAAGTCTAGGTCCAAGAGGTTTCTAAACAGCTTCTACCCCCCAAGCTATAAGACTCCTGAACATCTAATCAAATGGCTACCCAGACTATTTGCATTGCCCCCCCCTTCTATGCTGCTGCTACTCTGTTATTATCTATGCATAGTTACTTTAATAACTCTACCTACATGTACATATTACCTCAATAACCTTGACACCAGTGCCCCCACACATTGACTCTGTACCGGTACCCCCTGTATATAGCCCCGCTATTGTTATTTACTGCTGCTCTTTAATTATTTGTTATTCTTATCTCTTACTTTTTTTTGTATTTTCTTAAAACTGCATTGTTGGTTAAGGGCTTGTAAGTAAGCACCTGTTGTATTCGGCGCATGTGACAAATAACATTTGATTTGACCTTATATAGACAGGTGTGTGTCTTTTCAAATCATGTCCAATCAATTGAATTTACCACAGGTGGACTCCAATCATGTTGTTCAAACATCTCAAGGATGATCAAATGAAACAGGATGCACCGGAGCTCAATTTCTCAGAGCAAAGGGTCTGAATGCTCGCTATAAACCTGTTTTTCGCTTCGTCATTATCAGGTCAAGAGGTCTGCATATTTTTCGAATGCACTCTACATTTTGTTTGTCCATTCTTTGAGACATTAAAGTTGTGATTTTGTATGCAAATGTAATGTCCATTACACTGGAATCACCCAGAAGCCATGCAAGTAAGTGACGTTTTCTATTGGGGACTTCATGTTGAGTAAATAAGGTAGGCTGTTAGCATTGTGATGACTGGTCTAACGTATGAATGAAGCCAAAGCTGATATGTCCGTTTCATGGAGCTATCACACGTGCATATTTTGTATTTTTGCATTATAAATTGTATAGTATTGGTCCCCGGTACCCATAAAAGGAACAAGCTTCGTCGGGAGATCTTTGGATACCGGTTACCGGTATTATACCCTTGTGTTCATTGATTTCACATCGCCTGAGTCCATTGCTGCCATGAATATCCTGGAATCCATACTTTTCTAGGAACATCTTGCAGATGTCCTTAGAATGTTGTGTAGTCAGGTTGCTGTGACATCAAAACATTCTGGCAGAAAATCCGCTTCTGTGACCCAGTTGTCTATTCCTACGTTCTGTGAATTTTACTTCTCAACAAGGGTTCCGGATGATTTGACAGCAGCTTTCAGAGATTTCAAAGAATATTCCAAAATGTTAGGAAAGTAAGAGTCAGTAATTTTGGGTGTGGCAGTATATATATTATTATAAACCGGGTGGTTCGAGCCCTGAAGCCCTAATCAGACCGTATTCCACTGGTATGACAAAACATGTATTTTTATTGTTCTAATTACGTTGATAACCAGTTTATAATATCAATAAGGCACCTCAGGGGTTTGTGGTATATATCCGCGTTGCATTGTACCTAAGAACAGCCCTTAGCCGTGGTATATTGGCCATGTACCACACCCTCTCGGGCCTTGTTGCTTATTTTTAATGTTTATATATTACACCATCACAAACAAAAGCTTTGTTTTTGATGTAGGCAAAAATGTATCTTACCTCAAATGTAGCCATTGATTCTGCTTTCTGACAAACTTTGCCATCGTTTGGCTCAAGAAAAGGCAAATAAAGGCTGAATAAAATGTGTTATATATATGTTGATGTCACAAATGAACTTTTATTGATGATGGCTTCATCTTACTGACTACCTTTAATTTGCATATAGTTTACCAAATTGATGTAGCCATGATCACTTTATTGAGTGAATTTGCATGTGACCTAAAAGTGACATCGCTGTGAAATATCATTTGAGTACATTTTGCCTCATCACTTTGCGCATGTCCTCTCATTCTCGGTTTCAGTAACAGCAGCACCAATTACAATTAATTATGTTTCATTATGCAAAAAAAGGCATTACTCAGGGGGACATTAGACGAACACGCATCGGTCAAACACTCAAAAATAAAGTGAGACCGACGCTCTCATGGGAAGTGTTGATATACCTTATTGATCATCACCATATAAGTCTAGTTGGGAGCGCTGTCGGGTGTATTTGTCGTTTCTTCTGAGAACTGACTAAATGAATTTCAACAAAAAGGTATGTTATTTTGGATGCACATTTGTTTATACATGTGCGGTTTATCTGAGGATTGCTTTAGTAATTTCCAGGGTTATTCTGCAGTTTTGTAGTTTGTCTTAAATTGTCACTCATTCATTTGTGGTCCAATGTCTTTGTCATTATGAGTAGTGTTACAACATTTGACTAAGGACATTTGTTTACTCTCTGATGGATTTTAATGTAAGGCAATATGAATTTCCTCCCTGTTCATTTAGGACAAGTGTAACATTTGAGCAATGTATGAGCAATATCCAACTCCAATTCTTGGTTGCTACTCTCAAACACAAATCTGGACGAAGTTGACACAATTACATATATAATTTATCATGCTGAAATGATTCCAGGGTTGATATAAATGTGATGTCAGCTGTCTTTATCCTGTGTCTGTTAAATTCAGTTTGTTGATTATGCCCGTGTCTGTGAATTATTGACGGATGTCTCAAAAGTTTACACAATTTTTATGTGCTAAGATGTTTAGGTTGCTGATATCCAATACCACATGAATAATACACATTTTGTCATTTAACATTGTTGTTTTGTTAAACACTTAAGGTCATATTCGACGCATTCAAAGTATGTTTTGCAGGTACTGGGTTGAGTTAACAATTCACAAACAGAATGAACCTGCATATCCTGCTGTATGTTCCCAAATGATTTTATTTATTGGGACAATGTTTCAGCCCACAATGGAATTTTTGACCAGGGAGCATATACCTGTGTGCAGGATTATTGTATTAAAACTAAAATGTTGCTTAATTTGGTCAGATGTTATGTAGTCTGCCCATATTTAAACTAATTAAGATATGGTCACATTAGATGTGCATCTGCTTAACAACCAGAGAATATGTGATGTGTTTTCTATCAACAGATGCAAAGACGTAATTCTATTCTGTGTGCCTTTCTTGTCCTCTTTGGACAACTGTCTGAATCCAGTGGAATGACATTAATGGTAAGACCAAATCTATGAAGTTATTGCTAAAGCTAAATTCTATTTTGCCACCTACATTTGTTTCAAATAAAAATATATATACATCATGATCATGAGTGAACTTTAATTTCACAATTTAAAATAATTTAAAGTAGATTACGAATGTTGCTTGTTTGCTTAAAGATTTGACATGAATTTAAAGATTTTAACTCCAATCAACATTCAGAATGTTGTTGATATTCCATAATTTTGTTAATTCATTGTTTATTAGGGTTCAGAAAAGAGAGGTTGGACACTGAATAGTGCAGGATACCTCCTTGGGCCATGTGAGTTACCCTCATCTGTACTCCAAGTACATTTTAGAACATAATACACTGATCTACAGCATAGTTTTCGTATTAAGCATTAGCATAGATGAAACCTTTTACCCAACTATGATAATGCTTAATACGAAAACTATGCTGTAGATCAGTGATGGCCAACCAAGGTGGGGGTGGGATAGTGGTAGATAAATTAATATGTTGATAGGCTTTGTGGGTGTTGTATGTTTGTGTATGTGGAAGAGGATGTGTGTATGTCATTTTGTCTTGTTATCTCGTGACTGAATAAAGAAGGGATGAAGGGATGGCTAACCCTTCTCCTGTGGAGCTAATGGTTGTGCAGGAAACTTCCAGGAGAAGGTTCAAACAGGTCCATGGAAACGGGGCAGAGGAAAACCTGTTTGAACCGGTCAGACCATGTCTGTCCTTCTCCTTACTCAGATGCACAACGAACGCTGACTGTGAGACATAGACCCCTCCTGGGCAAAAGGAGTGTTTGGGAAGAGGATGTGGAACCATTCCAAAACAGTGAATACAGTGAGTCTCCCACATTTCCAAGTGTTTGTAAACCAACAGCTCATACTTACAATATTTCCTATTAGATTCATTTAATAATATTACCACATCTACAAACATGGGCTACTATCTGATGTTACTGTTGTGATTTTTTTACATTGAAATTGCATGTTCTAGAGTCTGTCATCGATGACGCCTACGTTCAAGCTTTTCTGGACTTCATGACTTACTTACGTCTGAAAGGTGAACTCTCTCCTTGTTGAATAATTGGGTGTTGTACATTCAAAGCATGTCTATGGCTTGAATGTGTGTTTTTAAATTGGGTAACTTATCTGTTAAATTAATTTTTTTTTAAATCATAAATAATCAGTAATGTCAATGTCACCTTTTCTCCTGTAGAGATTGGAGCGACGGAGGATTTGAGCACCCATTATCTTGTGGAAACGAAGCCACAATAAGAAATCACTACACCTCTCCTATTGTCAAAACATTATTTTCCACCTCCACCTGTTCCTATGGTATTCAACTGCTTTTTCAATGGTATGACAAAACAATGTAAATAAACATACTTTCTATTATACATTTTTATTTATATAATTTTTCTCTATGTTCTTGCCTTTTTAAGGACTCATGGTTGGCAAAAAAATATCCTAATAAACATTAAAGTGGAACTGACAGCATTTTAGCAACATGAAATCTTATCAAAATGTGTTCAAATACACCCCTAGGAAGATTATTACACTTCGAGCACTTCAATATGGTGATTTTCAAATTTTTCAAAATTCTTAGAATATTTGGGAATTACGTATACTAAGGCATTTGTGAAAATTCTATAGCAATATTGAGTGGGAAAATGGCTGTGCGTTTGGACAATTAAGACACTGCAGTATGTAAAAAAATCCAGGACCGTCCAGGACCGGAGTCTACGCAACCCGTTGCACCATAGCCAACCAGAGCCGCAGTAGGCCTTAATGAAAACAAGCCATTTGCCACACAAGCCTACCATCATTCACTTTGAACTGGACTGTGTGTTTACAGGCAGTTGCAACAGCGTGACTTTATATCATTAGAACACTTTCGCCAAAAGCCACAAAATACACCTGAATGGCTAGTCCAGTGTTTTCTAAGTGCTCAGCAGTAATTTTCCATTCACGTGTGGCTTACAGTGGTATGTCTGACTTGTCTCTTATCTATTTACTCCCCTGCAGGGGTCTGTGTCTATGTATCTCTTTTAGCATTGAAGCGCTTTCTCACAGACACCCTGTTTTGACTGCAATGGCTCACACATCTGCTCAGACCGTTTCTTAAAAGAGGCAGAGACTAGAAACTGTTGAACAGTTTCAAACCTTATAATGCATATATTGCTAATCTGTGGTCCAGTACCCTATAAATGTAGTGGGGGAGGGTCTTATAGCCCTTCCCCTTCTATTAATACAACATAAGCATAATCAATTATTATAATACATCAATCATTTGGTGCAGCCCCCTATCATGACCCCAAGGTGACCCCCATCAACAACAACAAGATCAACAACTAATGCTAGACAGAGCAAGATGAGCTAAAATCTAACGAAGGACATTAGTCAAACCCTCTCAAACATTTCCAGCTAGTTGGCCGTCAAAATTGCACTGATAAACGATGGGGAATTTTAGCCTACTCGTCCATCTGAGCTTGCCTGCAACCAAACACCCAAGATAACTGGCTAAAGTTGTCTAGCTTGCTAGCTAGCTACTTCCAGACACAAATGAGAGAACACCTCACTCTGACAATTTTACTCGCCCTAGAAGAGCTGGTTAGCTAGGCTGTTTACATGTTAACTAGAGTGTTCGTGACTAACTATTACTTTTTTTTTTTACATACGTTTACTGACACCGGTCATATTCAGTGGGTGTCGCACGTTCATAAATTAATCAGTTATTCTACCATCCTGCACACTCAGACGAGAGTGCTCTGAAATCATAGAAGATAGCGAGTGAATTTTCGAACGCAAGAGTTATGCTAACTGGATAACAGTTGTTCAAGTTCTTGCTAGCCAACCAAATGACACCTGCATCTCTATCTGTGTATAGCCACTGACATGACATCCTCGAAGCAGCCAGCTGGCTAACGTTAGTCTCCGTGTTTTTAGCTTTCTATATAAATAGATACGCTAGCCCATTAGCACCTGTACTGACCTAGCCTTCTGGATGGTAGCGGGGTGAACAGGCAGTGGCTCGGGAAGGTTGTTGTCCTTGATTATCTTTTTGCCCTTCCTGTGACATCGAGTGCTGTAGGTGTCCTGGAGGGCAGGTAGTTTGTCCCCGGTGATGCGTTGTGCAGACTGCACCACACTCTAGAGAGCCTTGCGGTTGTGGGCGGTGCAGTTGCCGTACCAGGCGGTGATGCAGCCCGAGAGCATCCTGCCGGTTTGCATCCAGAAGGCGAGGTCAGTACAGGTGCATTAAAGCTGGGACCGAGAGACTGAAAAACAGCTTCTATCTCAAGGCCATCTGACTGTTAAACAGCCATCACGAATACAGAGAGGCTGCTGCCTTCATACAGACTTGAAATCATTGGCCACTTTAATAAATGGATCACTAGTCACTAATATTGCCACTTTAATAATGTTTTACATATCTTGCATTACTCATCCCATATGTACACCACCAGGCAAAAGTTTTATAACACTTACTCATTCAAGGGTTTTTCTTTATTTGTACTCTTTACTACATTGTAGAATAAAAGTGAAGACATCAACATATGAAATAATACATATGGAATCATGTAGGACAGCTTTGCAAACTCTTGGCATTCTCTAAACCAGCTTGATGAGGTAGTCACCTGGAATGCATTTCAATTAACATCTGTGCCTTCTTAAAATAATTTATTTCCTTCTTAATGAGTTTGATCCAATCAGTTGTGTTGTGACAAGGTAGGGGGGTATACAGAAGATAGCCCTATTTAGTAAAAGAACAGCTCAAATAAGCAAAGAGAAATGACAGTCCATCATTACTTTAAGACATGAAGGAAGGTCAGTCAATTAGGAACATTTCAAGAACTTTGACAGTTTCTTCAAGTGCAGTCGCAAAAACCATCAAGAGCTATGATGAAACTGGCTCTCATGAGGACCACCACAGGAATGGAAGACCCAGAGTTACCAGCCTCAGAAATTGCAGCCCACATAAATGTTTCACAGAGTTCAAGTAACAGACATCTCAATATCAACTGTTCAGAGGAGACTATGTGAATCAGGCCTTCATGGTCGAATTGCTGCAAAGAAACCACTACTAAAGGACACCAATAAGAAGAAGAGACTTGCTTGGGCCAAGAAACATGAGCAATGGATATTAGACCGGTGGAAATGTGTCATTTTGTCTGGAGTAGAAATTAGAGATTTTTTGTTCCAACCACCGTGTCTTTGTCAGACACGGTGTGGGTGAACGGATGATATCCGCATGTGTATTTCCCACTGTAAAGCATGGAGGAGGAGGTGTTATGGTGTGGGGGTGCTTTGTTGGTGACACTGTCTGTGATTTATTTAGAATTCGAGGCATACTTAACCAGTATGGTTACCACAGCATTCAGCAGCAATGCGCCATCACATCTGGTTTGGGGCTTAGTGGGACTATCATTTGTGTTTCAACAGGACAATGACCCAACACACCTCCTGTTGTATAAGGGCTATTTTACCAAGAAGGAGAGTGATGGAGTGCTGCGTCAGATGACCTGTCATCCACAATCCTCCGACCAAATTGAGATGGTTTGGGATGAGTCGGACCGCAGAGTGAAGCCAACAAGTGCTCAGCATATGTGGTAACTCCGTCAAGACAGTTGGAAAAGCATTCCAGGTGAAGAGAATGCCATGAGTGTGCAAAGCTGTCATCAAGGAAAATGGTGGCTATTTGAAGAATCTCAAATACATCATATATTTTGATTTGTTTAACAAAAGTGTCCCCAAATACAGGTGTGCCAAACTTGTAGCGTCATACCCAAGAAGACTTGAGGCTGTAATTGCTGCCAAAGGTGCTTCAACATAGTACTGAGTAAAGGGTCTGAATACTTATGTAAATAGAATATTTTGTCAATTAATTATTGTATTTTAAAAACCTGCTTTTGCTTTGTCATTATAGGGTATTGTGTGTAAATTGATGAGGAAAAAAGTGATTTAATACATATTAGAATAAGGCTGTAATGTAACAAAATGTGGAAAAAGTCAAGGGTGGAGGTACGGCTATTTGGGGGTAGAGGAAGAGTGGGTGGGTGGATGTGATTGCAGCTATGTGGGGGCATGCCATGTGTTTTTATGACTTGATATTCCCTAGTATTATTTGACTTGGAAAACGAGTGTCTGATGCGTGAAACTTGCTAATTCTTTGATCAGTTGTGTTTCTGTGTGTTTTAGTAAATAGTAAATTACACTCATTTAAATTAACACCAAGCCACATGCTACCTTTAACATGACAATGTTGTCATTGAACCAGTATTATTATAGTCCTTTATTATGACAACTAATGCATATTTTATTCCTACCAGTTCCAATTCCTGTATTGGCCGTCACAGCTAAAGTTTCCACGGCTACGAGGAAGAGCATAATGAAGCACCTGGGCAAGCAGAAATGTGTTGAGGTGTTGAAAAGTCTTGACAGGGAAAATAAAGTGAAGAAGATGAAGAAGGTGTCGTCTGACCCTGTAGAGACGTTTTCATGGTTGCTTACAGAGCTGCAGTCTCCACAACTGGACGCTCGTGCTCGTTTTACACTGGCACAGGATGTCCATACACTGGATGACCTGAGGGATGCACTCCTGTTGGACTGGAAAACAAAGTGACATTTGGTCAGTGGTGGGTCTTCTTCAATGCCGTATAAACACCTTTATCTGGACAGAAAAAGCATTGTTAACCTCACACAAACCCACCTTGAACAATGTGACAAGTGGTCCCTCAACACCCAATCCTCATGCCTCATTGTTTGCTCTTGTTTACCAATCAACATTCTTGGTCTTCCTCTTCTGCCATGGTGGATGAGCTACCTTTTCTGGTAGATACAGGGCCATTTCTCTTTCCCACTGGAAAATGGCAGCTGCAGACCCAAGTGTTGTCACTGGGTTTCCGGTCCGCTAGCTAAGTTGATTATGTAATTGGTAACATCTATATTAAAATACCAAAACCCACAGATTTGACTATTATAACGGTAAAATAGACTGGGCTTTGGTCTATCTGCACATCTAAAATCCTACTATGGGACATTTCTGCTGGGATGGAGGAATTATCTGGAATGCTCAACTAGATGATCAGGACAGTTTAGGGTACTATTTGCCTGAAGAGGTAAAGTATTGCGATGAGCTACTGTACTACTGATTCTAATTCAAGAGGAAAGTTAAAACCCTCAGCTGTGAGGTCTCTGAGGAGGGCCAACAGTGATTACAGGGGATCGTCTGAAAGGGACTGACATGCATAGAACATTTGACTAATTTAATTAATTTGGCACATTTTCTACTAGCAACTTCCCTGATGTGTCAGGCTAGTTTGGCACATTGTCTACTAGCACAGTCTGAAAAGTATCAGCCTCGGGCTAGTTTAATTTCCATTCTTGCTAACATGTATAAATGACATAACAGGTCATTTGATTAGTCATGTACAACAGATGCACTTGTGGAACATAAACATCTGTGTTTTCTATGGGAAAACAAGTCCTTTGTGAGCTAGCTAGCCAGCTCACCATTTGTGTAGTCACACTTTTCCACGTGGTGACATGCTAGCTAATGTTAGCCCACCTAGCACGGATATTTACTGACACCGGCCATATCCAATGGGTGTTGTACCCTTTAGCTTAAGACATGTAGCTACCTAGCTAGGTAAACAAAGTGTAAGATCACACACGTCACGTAACGTTAGCTAACGACCCAGCCAGCTAACAATCCAAATCATGTCAATACTACCCTGCAGGAATCTGCTGGGAGCTAACTAACCAGGTTCAATGTTAGCTAGCTAACATTAGGCTCAAACTAGCAAAGCAAAGCCTCTGGGATCCGAATAATGTCATATACGTAACGTTAGCTAGAGAGCCAGCCAGCTAACGTTAGCTATGTAGCTTACTTACTGACTTTGTTATCCCCATGGGGAAATTTTGTTGCAGTGTCATGTGCACATTTTAAAGTGGCGTTTAAATACAAAACAAATTGACAATACAACATTCATAACAGTTACATACCATAAAAATATATGTTAATAATAAAAGAAGATAGAACATTAACCCGAGCTATTTAGGAGGGATATCACACCTGGCACAAATGATTTTCTAGTTCTGTTTTTCCTGCTGAGGGGGTGCCCTATACCTGCGCCCAGAGGGGAGTAGTTCAAAGTCCGGGTACAGGGGGTGACTTGGGTCTAAAATGATTTTATGAGCCTTACGGAGGGCCCTGACCTTAAAGATCTCATCCAGGCCTGTCTGTTTGACTCCAAGTACCTTGCTTGCTGTAGCTAGCTAGACTATCTTACCAGTATACATCATCATGCATGATGGACCCGTCTCCCTGCCACAGATGCCATGCCACGGTTGCCCTTAGTTTGAAGATGTAATCCGGAGACAGGTGTTTTCTCCATCTCTTTAGCTATCATACTCTAATCCTCCAGAAAGTGGAGAGCAACACATATGCAGCTCCACTACACGTTGTTGGTAATCCGCGTTTCGACAGGATTTCCAACACAGACTGACCAGCTCAATTAGACAGAAGCATTCTGTATAGCGGACCAACCCGAACTCCTTTCTCGGCATGTCCAGCCCACTCATTATCTCTGCCAAAAATGGCTAGTGTGAAGGTTGTCCTCTTTTTCTGTAGCTTAACCAACAAGGCTCGTAATTTAACAGATGTATTCGTATTTACAGATGGAATACAAGTTTGTTATAAAGGTACATAAAAGTTCACATGTTCCAGAAGGCATTTCTGCGAAAAGACGCGTTTAATTTTTATTAAAAAAAAATTACGTTCAAATGGCTTGTGGTCCCGTTTGTAAATGTACATTCTAACCGTGATGATGTGTGCTAAGTTGAGGGGCTTGAATCCAAGTGATAGACTCAAAGTAAAGCACTAAGGACTGTCATTCTAAATTTGGGTTGGATAATTTATCAAATGTTTCAATGATTCGGAGAGAGAGAGAGAGAGAGAGCGCTGCTCCTAAGCTGTGAGGAGAGCACAAAGTGAGGGGAGGGTCCACTGCTTGAATTGATTGGGTCTAGGGAGGGTTTTTCTACCTAGAAATCTTATTGTTGTATAGTGCACTGTATTACTTAAACAACTAATATAAGGACAGGACATGAGTCGGGAGTAGAAATTAATGTGGGCATTGTTTAATGCGTTTCACAGGAAGAACATTCCAAGCATTTCAACATAGGTAAGCAAGGGGGGGTTACAGATGCCCTAAAAGGGACAAAACTAGAATATCAATACACAACATATACATCCCCCTTTACTTTTGATGACTCATAAGGAAAAAAAAAAAAGTAACATTCATTGTCCACTTTCCTTTTCTTTGAAATCTTTGAAAAACAAATGTTTGTGCAATTTCTAGCTAGCTACTATTTGTAACTGTGACGTGTTTCAGCCTTTCAGTCACTGTCTGTCCTTGTGCAGTTGTTATTTATACGTGCCTTCAAAATAAATGTCCCACAAGCGGTGGGAGTTAAATCATTACACAAAGGTGAGTATTCATTGGGCTTTTAATTTTAATTACAAATACGTTTTTCAAAACTTTACTATCGCAAATTCTTTATGTGATCGGAGCATGATTCCGCAGGCCATATTGAATCAGGTCGCGGGCCGCATACGGCGGCCGGACCGGCCTTTGCCCAGGCCTGAACTAGATGATAGTTTGGGTCAACCATGTAGGGGTTTGTTTTACCATGTATTACACTTGTATTTTCATGAATGTTTAATAGTACGATTTTTGTAATTAAAATTTTGTTGCTCTGCATTTCACCGGATGTTGTCGCAGGTGTCCCACTAGCGGCAAGCCTAGCCCTAACATTAACTTGCCGAGGATTATAGGCTTGAGGTGGCTTCATTGATCACGCAGGTCACCAGCCTACGTAAGAAACTGGGGAAAATGCAGAGTGGAATGTTTATATTTTCTACGCCGGTGGCTGGACGGCGTTCACACTTGTTGGATGCATCTCCGCCTTGTCATTTGCCGTTATCCGGCAGTCCCGGTGTTGCCCGGAGCTCCCCCATCTGATAGCGGAGTCAAAGGAGCACAGTGAGAGGAGCAAGAAAATCAACAATGGTCGCTTGTCACGAGCCGTGGAAACCGAAGACAGCTATTTCCCGCAAAGCAGTCGACACTCCCAACGAGAGGCCCGGAGAGGATACAAACAGCGAATAGTTTCGCCGTCCTGGAGCCTGATCTTTCTGCACCTTCGTCACTGGGGGGTGTCTGCGGCCGCAACTACGAATTCGAAGTCAACCTCGACAACCTTCAGTCCCTGCTTCTCTATCTGTCGGAGGCCTGCCACAGGCACCGGGAGCAACGGACTCAAGTTATCCTGCCTCTTGCCCGTCCATAAATGGTTCTCAGAATCCTGAGATGCGTGTGAGTGGGCGGATTTCCTCGTCCTTCTCGCCAGCCGTGATTCTGGGAAGCTTTATGGTAAGACATGTGACCATTCCTGGTGCAAAAACAATGTCTTATAACGAAGTGTTGCATAGTCATCAAAAGCTCTGCTTCTTGGCAATATCACAGAGTTGTCAGATTTCAAAAAGGCTTTATGGCGAAAGCACAACATTTGATTGTTTGAGGGTAGCACCACCAATATTTCTACATTAGCATGAATTCATAAACCATCGCGGTTCACACAAAACACATTTCACAGCGAAAACAAATCCCTTACCTTTTGAAGAACTTCTGCTGAGGGCTTCCCAAGTGTCCAATGAAGACATCCATTAGAAAAAGTCATTTATTATATCCATGAATCTCAGTTTGGTTGGTGCGTTATGTTCAGAAAATCCAATGTTGAATCGCCCATTGAAACGTGAAGAGAACACGTTCAATTATACCTATAAACTTTTCCTAAACAAATCAAATACCAGTTAAAGTGCATCCTTAGCTATCCTTTTATGAATATTAGCGATAATATTTCACTCGGATGGTCACCTATACCTTATATAAGTAAAATAATGTGGGGCGCTCCAGCCAGACTCACACCCAAGAAAACTTGTTGACATTTCAGGTCCCCATGCCATTTCCTGTACCTAGACTCTCTGAGTCTTTGTATATAGATTGCTGACATCTAGTGGAAGCCATAGGTACTGCAGTCTCAGTCCTGGTTACAAATGGATTCAATAGGGAGTGTATCAAACAGAGCCAAAGGTCACCAGAAACTGATTTCCGGATGTTTTTTTGTCAGGTTTTTGCCTGCTAAATTAGTTATGTTATACTCACAGACATTATGTTAACACTTTTAGAAACTTCAGAGTGTTTCCTATCCAATATCCTATTTTCTGAGCCTGAGTGGCAGGCATTTTGCTTTGGGCACGCCAGACTCTCCAAAACCATCACCTCACCTGCCGCTCCCTAAGAAGTTAAACTGGGCGCACACCAAGCAGGAGGAAACATAAACCCTCAAGTCCTTTGCTAAGGTAGGCCACCAGTACTTCACAGTCAGGCGGCGCACCGTCCGACCAATCCCCGGATGACCAGAGGAGGGTGACGTGTGGACCCAACTGGTCACGGACAGCAGACGGAACATACAGACGCCCGACGGGACACTGGGGAAGAGCGGGCTCTGTACATAACGCCTGCTTAATGTCCGCGTCCAGCTCCCACACGATCAGCGCTACCAGGCTGGAAGCCGGGAGTATGGGAGTCTGATCCATGGGCCTCTCCTCTGTGTCATACAGCCGGGACAGCGCGTCTGCCTTCATATTCTGGGAACCTGGTCTGTATGACAGGGCAAACACAAAACGAGTGAAGAACATGGCCCACCTTGCCTGACGAGGATTCAGTCTCCTCGCTGCCCGGATGTACAGTGGGGCAAAAAAGTATTTAGTCAGCCACCAATTGAGCAAGTTCTCCAACTTAAAAAGATGAGAGAGGCCTGTAATTTTCATCATAGGTACACTTCAACTATGACAGACGAAATGAGAAAAAGAAATCCAGAAAATCACATTGTAGGATTTTTAATTTATTTATTTGCAAATTATGGTGGAAAATAAGTATTTGGTCAATAACAAAAGTTTATCTCAATACTTTGTTATATACCCTTTGTTGGCAATGACAGAGGTCAAACGTTTTCTGTAAGTCTTCACAAGGTTTTCACACACTGTTGCTGGTATTTTGGCCCATTCCTCCATGCAGATCTCCTCTAGAGCAGTGATGTTTTGGGGCTGTCGCTGGGCAACATTCATTCTTTCCTTTACACGGATCAGTCGTCCTGGTCCCTTTGCAGAAAAGCAGCCCCAAAGCATGATGTTTCCACCCCCATGCTTCACAGTAAGTATGGTGTTCTTTGGATGCAACTCAGCATTCTTTGTCCTCCAAACACGACGAGTTGAGTTTTTACCAAAAAGTTCTATTTTGGTTTCATCTGACCATATGACATTCTCCCAATCCTCATCTGGATCATCCAAATGCTCTCTAGCAAACTTCAGACGGGCCTGAACATGTACTGGCTTAAGCAGGGGGACACGTCTGGCACTGCAGGATTTGAGTCCCTGGCGGCGTAGTGTGTTACTGATGGTAGGCTTTGTTACTTTGGTCCCAGCTCTCTGCAGGTCATTCACTAGGTCCCCCCATGTGGTTCTGGGATTTTTGCTCACCGTTCTTGTGATCATTTTGACCCCACGGGGTGAGATCTTGTGTGGAGCCCCAGATCGAGGAAGATTATCAGTGGTCTTGTATGTCTTCCATTTCCTAATAATTGCTCCCTTCAAACCAAGCTGCTTACCTATTGCAGATTCAGTCTTCCCAACCTGGTGCAGGTCTACAATTTTGTTTCTGGTGTCCTTTGACAGCTCTTTGGTCTTGGCCATAGTGGAGTTTGTTTGAGGTTGTGGACAGGTGTCTTTTATACTGATAACAAGTTCAAACAGGTGCCATTAATACAGGTAACGAGTGGAGGACAGAGGAGCCTCTTAAAGAAGAAGTTACAGGTCTGTGAGAGCCAGAAATCTTGCTTGTTTGTATGTGACCAAATACTTATTTTCCACCATAATTTGCAAATAAATTCATAAAAAATCCTACAATGTGATTTTCTGGATTTTCTTTCCTCATTTTGTCTGTCATAGTTGAAGTGTACCTATGATGAAAATTACAGGCCTCTCTCATCTTTTTAAGTGAGAGAACTTGCACAATTGGTGGCTGACTAAATACTTTTTTGCCCCACTGTACACCAGGTTACGGTGGTCAGACCAGATGAGGAAAGGATGTATAGCCCCCTCAAGCCAATCTCTCCACGCCTTCAGGGCCCTGACCACAAGCCAACAACTCCCGGTCCCCCACATCATAGTTCCGCTCCGCCGGGCTGAACTTCCTTGAGAAGAAAGCACAGGGGCGGAGCTTTGGTGGCGTGTCGGAGCTTCGGTGGCGTGCCCGAGCGCTGGGAGAGCACGACTCCTATCCCAGCCTCGGACGCGTCCACCTCTACTATGAACGACAAAGAAGGAACTGGGTGAGCCAGCACAGGAGCCGAGGTGAACAAAGCCCTTAGGTGACCAAAAGCCCTGTCCGCCTCAACTGTCCACTGCAGACGCACCGAACCCCCCTTCAGCAGTGAAGTAATGGGAGCAGCCACCTGACCAAAACCCTAGATAAATCTCCGGTAGTAATTGGCAAACCCTAAAAATCGCTGCACCTACTTTACCGTGGTGGGAGTCAGCCAATTACGCATGGCTGCAATGTGGTCACTCTCCATCTCCACCCCAGATGTGGAAATACGATACCCTAGGAAGGAGATGGCCTGCTGGAAGAACAAGCATTTCTCAGCCTTGACGTACAGGTCATGATCCAGCAGTCTTCCAAGCACCCTGCCCACCAAAGACACATGCTCGGCGCGTGTAGCGGAGTATATCAGAATGTCATCGATATACACCACTACACCCTGCCCGTGCAGGTCCCGGAAAATCTTGTCTACAAAGGATTGGAAAACTGCGGGAGCATTCATCAACCCGTACGGCATGACGAGGTACTCATAATGCCCATAATGCCCACATTTCTTTTAAAATGAATTGTTGTGGTAGAATGAAAGAGTACCAGAACGCATTTTAGTAATTGAACGAAAGGCAAACAAGCCACATACCTACATTATTTTTAATTTTAACCTTTACTTAACTAGGCAAGTCAGTTAATAACAAATTCATATTTACAATGACGGACTACCCCGGCCTAACCCAAACGATGCTGGGGCAATTAAAACTAGGTACTGTAGTGACACCTCTTGCACTGAGACGCAGTGCCTTAGACCGCTGCGCCACTCAGGAGCCCCAAATGCATAAAATAAACAAACTAAAAGTCAATTTAACAGAGCTATAAAGAGTGCCTTAAGAGCATATTCGCATTGGAATGAGACACGTCTCATCCATCCATTGATCTAGGAACACGTCAGCCGGAGGCCTCTACTTCCTCCTGTCACTTCTCACACTACATACAAGAGCAGATACTTATCCACTATTATTCAGTGGAAAAAAGACATGCTCGCAACAGTCTTACTGCGGGAGATTCTGTACCTGGCAGCTGATATACCATGGTCTGTAGGAATTCCCATGCTGGGGCACAGTGGGGAAAGTTGATATTAAACAAATACTGTAATAGGACTTGAAGCACACATCCAGTGCCCCATGCTGTGTACCTTGCTCCAATGCCTGTCCACTAATGACTGTAAACACCTGTGAGCAGTCCCCAAGAGCCAACACAAATGGGTAGGGTATGGACACCTCCTCTTGGTGCAGATACTCAACCATGTTGGTTCCAACCTGTTAGAAAATCATTTGATTTTAGAATTTGAAGACTTGTGTAAAGCATTGACGCACACTAACAATCCCATCAGACACAATTAATTTGGTATACTTTATAGCCATTTACATCAATCAACACCCAATCCCTGTTTGATGCCTACATCTTCCATTCATTTGGGGCTGGGCTCATAGGTTCATTTACACAACACTAACTATGTTTTCCATCAAACCATTTCATGCGGATTAATTACATGACGCATGAAAAAAGTCACGACTGGTACAATTTTATAAATGACTACAGACAATTTGTTTATTTATTTTTTAATTAGGGTGTGGGTCAGCTTTAATATTCCAAATAGACTGTGGCTTCTATCAATGTCATTGTCTGCATCATTTACAATCCCCCATATATTTATTATATTATTTTAAATTACAGACTTGAGTCTTTTTGGGTATGATGTTGCAAGCTTGGCACACCTGTATTTGGTGAGTTTCTCCCATTCTTCTCTACAGATCCTCTTAAGCTCTGTCAGGTTGGATGGGGAGTGTCGCTGCACAGCTATTTTTAGGTCTCTCCGGAGATTTTAGATCAGGTTCATGTCCGGGCTCTTTTTGGGCCACTCAAGGACATTCGGGGACTTGTTCCAAAGCCACTCCTGCATTGTCTTGGCTGTGTGCTTAGGGTCGATTTCCTGTTGGAAGGTGAACTTTCACCCCCGTCTGTGGTCCTGAGCACTCTGGAGCAGATTTTTATCAAGGATCTCTCTGTAGTTTGCTTTGTTCATCTTTCCCTCGATCCTGATAGTCTCCCAGTCCATGCCAATTAAAAATATCCACACAGCATGATGCTGCCACCACCATGCGTCACCATAGGGATGGTATTGGCCAGGTGATGTGCGGTGTCTGGTTTCCTCCAGACATGACGCTTGGCATTCAGGCCAAAGAGTTCAACTTGGTTTCATCAGACCAGAGAATCTTGTTTCTCATGGTCTGAGATGCCTTTAGGTGCCTTTTGGCAAACTCCAAGCTGGCTGTCATTTGCCTTTTACTGAGGAGTGGCTTCCGTCTGGCCACTCTACCATAAAGGCCTGATTGGTGGAGGGCTGCAGAGATGGTTGCCCTTCTGGAAGGTTCTCCCATCTCCACAGAGGATCTCTGGAGCTCTGTCAGAGTGACCATCGGGTTCTTGGTCACCTCACTGACCAAGGCCATTCTCCCCCGATTGCTCAGTTTGGCCGGGCGGACAGCTCTAAGAAGAGTCTTGGGTGGTTCCAAACTTCTTCCAATTAAGAATGACAGAGGCCACTGTGTTCTTGGGAACCTTCAATGAAAATAATACATTGAAAACTACCGTGGAATCCCTAAAAGACACTACAGAGAGGCTACAGTATGATAATAAAACAATGAAAGCCAAATTACTTGATCTGAAAAATTATATTATAATGGGAATAAAGGAGGATGAAAACAAATCAGTCAACGGAGGAAAAAGTCAAGGTGTTCATTAAACGTAATCTCAAGATGATGGACGAACAGGTGGAAACAATTGATTTCAAAGGGCTCACCATTTCAGTGGCAGAGCAGAGGGAAGGCCCCGTCCAATCGTAGCTATGCTAACCCACTACAAAATGAAAATTGCCTTGTTACAACAGGGCAGGGAATTGAAGAACACCCCATTGTCTTTTAACTTCTTACGGAACAGTGTAATTGAACCGCTTTGTCCGATTTACAATAGGCTTTACGGCGAAAGCATAGTATTTGATTATCTGAGGACAGCGCCCCACATACTTCCTGCATATAAATATATTTCAAAACAGCACAGGCGTCACAAAAATCTAAAATAGCGATAAAATAAATCACTTACCTTTGAACATCTTCCTCTGTTTGCAATCCCAAGGGTCCCAGCTACACAATAAATGGTTGTTTTGTTCGATAAAGTCCCTCTTTATATCCCAAAAACTCTGCTTGGTTGGGGCAATAAGTTTTGTTCAATAATCCACCCGTTCAACTCGTTCAACATACAAAATAATCCCAAAAGTTACCAATAAACTTCGTTCAAACAAGTCAAAGAACGTTTCTAATCAATCCTCAGGTACCCTAATATGTAAATGAACGATCAAATTTAAGACAGAACATAGTATGTTCAATACCGGAGATAAATAACAAAGACGGCGCCCTCAGTCACGCGCGCCACAGGACTACAGACCCAAGGAGGAACCCAATGATAAACTACAGCTACTTGTTCATTTGTCAAAGAACAAGCCTGAAACCTTGTCTAAAGACTATTGACATCCAGTGGAAGCCATAGGTACTGAAATCTGGGAGCTATTCTTTTCATTGTGCAATAGGAAACCATATCAATTGCATGGGAGCTCAAAAAAGCAATTTTTCCGGATGAATTTTCCTTGGGTTTTCGCCTGCCATATCAGTTCTGTTATACTCACAGACATTATTTTAACAGTTTTAGAAACTTCAAAGTGTTTTCTATCAAATACAACTGATTATATGCATATGCTAGTTTCCGGGCCTGAGTAACAGGCATTTTACTTTGGAAATGTCAGACTCTTCGAACTTCCGAACACTGCCCCCAAGCCCGGAGAGGTTAAGCTTTGTTTTTTTTTATTCTAACATGGTCAGTCATCATAATCATCAGGAGGTGAAATGCTTAACTGACCTGGGATCATTAACTCTGCGACTACTACATCTCTATCTGTATTTCAATGTAAAGCATCTCTTTAACTTCTTAGGGAGCGGCTGCGTAGGTGACGGTTTTGGAGAGTATGGCGTGCCCAAAGTAAAATGCATGCCACTGAGGCCACGAAAATAGGATATGCAGATAATTAGTACTATTGGATAGGAAACACTCTGAAGTTTCTAAGAGTGTTAAAATAATGTATGTGAGTATAACAGAAGTGATATAGCAGTCGAAAACCCGAGGAAAATCCATACGGATTTGCAGTTTCTTTTTGTAAATGAGCATCTTCTCCATTGTGCCTATTGCATACAACTTTATGTAGGACTGAGACTGCAGTACCTATGGCTTCCACTAGATGTCAACAGTCTATATACAACGACTGGGAATTCTAGGAGTGACCAGAACAGATAGGAACAGGAAATTGTCAGGCAACCACTTTTGTAAACAAGGTTTGACGCGCGCGAGATTGTAAACGCACACCACTTTATTTTTCTTTCCTATCGTTCACGTTATCGTCCGGTTGAAATATTACAGCAAATATACCCAAAAGGATACCTAAGGATACATTAAAAATAATGTTTGATTTGTTTGTAGAAAGTGTATAGGTATAATTTGAACGTGTTCTCTTCACGGTTCAATGGGCGACTCAACGGTGGATTTTATGATCATAACGTGCCAACCAAATGGAGATTTATGGATATAATAAATGACTATTTCTAACAAAAGAAGCATGGATTGTCTTCGTTGGACACTTGGGAAGCCCTCAGCAGAAGTTCATCAAAGGTAAGCGATTTTATATTAGATTTTATGCGTTTTGTGAGACCCGTGTTGGGTTATGGATTTATGCTAATGCGTAAATATTAGAGGTGCTACCCTCAAACAATCAAATGTTGTGCTTTCGCCGTAAAGTCTTTTTGAAATCTGATAATGCTGTGATATTGCCAAGAATCAGAGCTTTTGATGACTATGCAACACTTGTGTATTGATGAATGTTTAATAACTAAATTTTTGGAATTTGAATTTGGCGCCTCACATTTCACCGGGTAGTGTTGCTAGCGCCCCACCACTCTGTAAGTAGTTAAAAATACTTCCTGTTGACCCGACCAGGTGACTTCTCATCTATGATCATGCTGTGTCCTCTGTGTCAGCCAGTTCAGATGCGGCAAAACAGCTGATATTACTTAGAGGATTTAGGGAGAAGGGGGAGAGGGATGAAGTGAAGGAGAGAGACAGTTATTGAGAAAATAAGGTAAGCGTCACAAATTAATACATAAATACCACTTGAAGCTTGATGATGACTTGATACATAAATACCACTTGAAGTTGATGATGACTTGATATGCCTATCCTAGCTTCTGGGCCTGAGTAACAGGCATTTTACTTTGGGCACGCCAGTCTCTCCGAAATTCCGAACACTGCCCCCTAGCCCAGACAGGTTAATGAATAATTTCCTAATGAAATGGAGAGACGACATGCCCTGTACCCCACTTTCAAAAGGCTCCGAGCAGAGAAGCAGAATGTTTGTCGTCTAGTGGTCGATAAATTATATGTAAACAACCAAATGTTCAAGGACTTGAAGATTACAACTTGGCTGTGAGTGACAGCTACCTCCTGTTGAAGTAGTCCCCGATACATAGTTGCACCGCATTACACAGTACAAATATGGATTAATTAGTTTTTTTCTTGCATGAACAACTCTATATATTTATTTTATTCATGCAGTATGGAAGTGTGGACTATGTGGACTTCAAAAAAGTTTGGACTTATGTTAATGCAGAATGGGTATTGTGAACTTATCCTTTTTCTACTTAGGCAATATGGAACTTTGGACTATATGGACGTAATATCAGGTTTTGATTTAGGGGAAGGCGAAGATGTGTAAGGCTGACCTTTTTTCTTTATGATTTTTTCTATATTTAATTTGAAGAGTGTACATTGGAAATACCAAGGTTGTTTTTTGTTTGTTTGATATGATATGGCCTAATTGTAAAGGTCGGGTATATTGTGACTTAAAAGCTGTTATATAGTGCGGCCCTTTTTCGCCGATGTGAATCGGAATGATAAGCTTTTAAGATAAAACTTAATAAATATGAAAACATTTATTATAGGGCTAGGATAAAGCATTATATAATTAAAAACCTGCTTAGGTTCTCTATTGGAATAGGCCTATACGATCCTAAAATAATTGGTGTTATTACACTTACATTTAAAACATGTATGGGATTATTATTGTTCCAATACACACCAGCAAATTGATTAGGTATTGTTAACAGGGTTGTTGTCTCTATTAGTGTGTGGCGGACTGGTTAACACTGGGATAAACTGATTAAAGTTAACGGCAGAACTGGCTTATGGAAGCACTTCTCTAAGTGAGAGAGAGGTATATTAAATATATTTCTATATAAGCTATTTATGCTACCTTTTATATTATTGATCCTAATGATATAGGCCTAGGTGTAAAACAGCCGAGGAGATAGAGCAACAACCCTGGAATAAAAAACTAAATGTGTTTGGGTGGAGAGAGGGTTGGTATTACAGGTTTACTCGCTCTGGATTGTCAGTACTGCATGTATTCTTGGCTATTCTTGTATTCTGGTATTCTTTTTTTTGTCGGAATACAACAGGATATAACGAGGACTACATTAAATATGTCATGCATGTAATGGACATTAAAAAGGACTGGTCTTGTGATATATTTAGGTTGTTTCCTCTACATTCTTTCAAACATTTTCAAAAAATTGAATTATTTGAACTGAGCAGGCTGGTCTGACATGCTTATAGCCTTGCTAGTACTTTCAAAATATGAGCAAGCATTTATAAGATTTTTCTATTAATATGATATTATTTCTATTAATATGATCTATTATTGTCACTATAAAAAAATCTGACTGTTTTCCATGTTATTTGGTTAGTTCTCTTAAGCACCCTCATAGATATTTCTGTTATCATGGGACTGCCCACATTTCCCTCTGGCCAACGTCAATTGGCGGCCAAAGGTTTGCCTTAGGATGCAAAGGTGTGTCATGAGTCAGGGAGATGGTCTGATGGTCTTAGTGACAATGTTGTGGAAAAAATGATCTTCAAAATATGACACTCATACAAGAAACTTGTGAATTCAATAAGACCTTTAATTCAGAGTAATTAAAAGCCGAGCTGACCCGGGACACAGCTAACACCATTAATCCCACAATCCCAATTTATACCCTTACAGTATATAAGTACAACCCATATGTAAATGCAGTCACTCCTTCTTTCTCTCATGCCACCTATCATCTTTTAATCTGAGGTCTTGCTTGTTCATGCCCAGTAACACCCCTATCTGTTCCAAGTTTAGATTATATAGTGGCAGCCACTTCAATGTTATAACAATAATACATTTATTGTGTACATATATTACTTGTGTTAGCCATTCTGCTGTCATCCCTTAGACCTTAATGGATTAAATTAGTATTATATCTCTACTTGATGTATCTCATGGTTCCAGTTGCATTGATCTCTGTATATAAAAATATATTGTCCTTAACTCTCCTCACCACATTCTATCTTAGCATTTGCTTGCTGTCACTCACACCTGATAGCTGCTTGGGCTCTGTCTAATTTTACAGACCCTGTTACTTGACTATGTCGGACTTTTAACATATGTATTTACGGGTCTCAGCTTTGCAGCCTTGTCACTAGCCGAGACAACCTTTGACCTATGTTCTGCTCACAAGTGGCAAAATAGACTAAGTGGCATTCTGAGAGATGCGCTTGGTGTCCTCTGTCTCTTGACAACTGTCTTAAGTTATCTTGCATGCTTGTTTTAGCACTTAAGCCTCAGCCAATATTATCATGTTGTCTGCTATCACATAGTGCATTAATTAAATAAATGAATGTGTCTTAGCCATGTTTTTACTACCACAACAACAGACGTAGATATGGGGGGAGGTTTTAGTGGGTGGAATATTAGGACAATTGGAGGTTTACAAAGTTGCAGCTAGAGTATGCTTAACAGTGCAAATTATTATGGTACAGCTATTTGGACACTTAATCATCATGGTGCTTTTTACTGGTAAGTTTACAGACATTGGTTGTGGTATGTATAATTGAAATTTCGGTATCATTATGGTAAGTGGGGAAATAAGTATAGCAAGTTATAATTTAAATAGTTTAGCAGATCATAAAAAAAGAGAAAGAATATAATATCTATATTCTACAAATATAGATGAGGTTGGGTCGAAAAAGGACTGGGAGGGAGAAATATATTTTTGACATGGGTAAAGAAACTCAAAAGGAGTGATTATTATCACGTTTTAACTCTTTAGGCATCATCAGCAGTGGTGACGGTTTTGGAGAGTCTGGCGTGCCCAAAGTAAAATGCCTGCCACTCAGGCCCAGATACTAGGATATGCACATAATTAGTACTATTGGATAGGAAACACTCTGAAGTTCCTAAAACCATTAAAGTAATGTCTGTGAGTATAACAGAACTAAGAACAGAACAGAGCAGGCGGAAACCCAAGGAATTTCTGTCCAGATTTTTTCTTTGTGACATTTCCTCCATTTGATAGGCTTCCTATTGAAATCCATGTAAAATAGCTCCCAGATTGCAGTACCTATGGCTTCCACTAGATGTCAACAGTCTTTAGAAAGTGTTTGAAGGCTTTATCATTGAACAGAACCGAAAGGAAGAAGAAATAGTGAAGGCACCACGGATGTCAATAACTTTTCCTGGGCACGAGACCGTGAGCGCGCCCCACTTTATTTTCCTTTTATATTGTTTACGATATCATCCGAGTAAAATATAATCGTTAATATTTATAAAAGGATACCTGAGGATGCATTATAAATGATGTTTGATTTGTTTGGGCAAAGTTGATAGGTATAATTTGAACGCTTTCTCTTCACTGTACAACGGGCGACTCGACGGTGGATTTTCTGATCATAACGGAGATTTATGGATATAATAAATTACTTTTTCTAACAAAAGAACCATTGGATATCTTCATTGGACACTTGGGAAGCCCTCAGCAGAAGTTCTTCGAAAGGTAAGTGATTTATTTTTAGCTCTTATATGGGTTTTGTGTGACCCGCGCTGGATATGAATTTATGCTAATGTGGAAAATATTAAAGGTGCTATCCTCAAACAATCAAATGTTGTGCTTTCGCCGTAAAGCCTTTTTTGAAATCTGACAACGCTGTGAATTTGCCAAGAATCAGAGCTTTTGATGACTATGCAACACTTGTATACTGATGAATGTTTAATAATTCAACTTTTGGATTTTGAATTTGGCGCCTTACATTTCACCGGGTAGTGTCGGGAGCGGCCCGCTGGCGCGCCGCTTCTCCCTAAGTGGTTTAATTATCCCCAAGAGGTTAAAGCATTAGACCTCTCACTAAAGGCATCAGTCATACAAAAGTTATACTTAAATCCAAACTGGTTCTCTAGTAAATTATTAAGAATGTCTCATCCTATGTTCAAGAATGGCCTTTTCCCCTTTATCCAGATTACACCTGCTCATTTTTGGTTGTTTGAAAAGGAAATAAGCTCCAAAATATAGAAATTAGAAATTTGGTTACAATTTCAGATTTAAGAGATTTCCGATGTACCCATTCCATGGCACAGGGTTTACGAATTGATACGCAAAACAACTCCGGGAATCAAAACTTTTAATTTTTCAAATTAAATTATATATACAGTGACCTCAAGACTATATACAGTCGTGGCCAAAAGTTTTGAGAATGACACAAATATTAATTTCCACAAAGTTTGCTGCTTCAGTGTCTTTAGATATTTTTGTCAGATGTTACTTTGGAATACTGAGGTATAATTACAAGCATTTCATAAATGTCAAAGGCTTTTATTGACAATTACATGAAGTTGATGCAGTCAATATTTGCACTGTTGACGCTTCTTTTTCAAGACCTCTGCAATCCACCCTAGCATGGTGTCAATTAACTTCTGGGCCACATCCTGACTGATGGCAGCCCATTCTTGCATAACCAATGCTTGGAGTTTGTCCGAATTTGTGGGTTTTGTTTGTCCACCCGCCTCTTGAGGATTGACCACAAGTTCTCAATGGGATTAAGGTCTGGGGAGTTTCCTGGCCATGGACACAAAATATGTCCATGGCCAGATGTTTTGTTCCCCGAGCCACTTAGTTATCACTTTTGCCAAGCTCTGTACTGGTGGTTCCCCGATCCCGCAGCTGAATCAACTTTAGGAGACGGGTTGGCGCTTGCTGGACTTTCTTGGGCACCCAGAAGCCTTCTTCACAACAATTGAACCGCTCTTCTTGAAGTTCTTGATGATCCGATAACTGGTTGATTTAGGTGCAATCTTACTGGCAGCAATATCCTTGCCTGTGAAGCCCTTTTTGTGCAAAGCAATGATGATGGCACGTGTTTCCTTGCAGGAAACCATGGTTGACAGAGGAAGAACAATGATTCCAAGCACCACCCTCCTTTTGAAGCTTCCAGTCTGTTATTCGAACTCAATCAGCATGACAGAATGGTCTCCAGCCTTGTCCTCGTCAACACTCACACCTGTGTTAACGAGAGAATCACTTACATGATGTCAGCTGGTCCTTTTGTGGCAGGGCTGAAATGCAGTGTAAATGTTTTTTGGGGATTCAGTTCATTTGCATGGCAAAGAGGGACTTTGCAATTCATCTGATCACTCTTCATGACATTCTGGAGTATATGCAAATTGCCATCATACAAACTGAGGAAGCAGACTTTGTGAAAATGTATATTTGTGTCATTCTCAAATCTTTTGGCCACGACTGTACAATTCTTGCAACCATTATAATGTTATATATATGGGGGATACAATCTTCCCAGCTCTGCAGATTTTGCTGTGAGGAGGCAGAGTCATTAGATTATTTTGGTATTGTCCATGTGTAGCTCACAGGTCCAGGAATGGCTGAAGAATTGCAACATTTGCCTAGAACTAACGTTGCAGATAGCAATACTGGGTGATTTGAAAAGCCATAGTCAATCAAATCAATAATAAAATAATTATTATTTTAGAAAAAACATTTATTTTTAATTTACAATCTGTAGAAGCTATGAGAATAGAAAGGTTCAGTACTTTTGTGAAGCATCATAGCACAGTTGAAAAATATATGGCAAATAGAAATACAAAATGGATGGTGTTGAAAGATAGATGGGAGGGGATTTGTAAAATGTATATAGGTTCAGAAATTGTGAAATAGCATAGTTACGAATAGAAGTCAAACTGGATGGACATCAGAAATAGAGGAAGGACAAAAATCTAACAAAATATAACTATTATGAAATGGATTGTGTCTGTAAAATGTGTATAGTATGTATAACCTGAAGGTAGAAGCCTAAGTGTTATTGTTTATTAGTTTACTCCAATTGGGGGAAGGGTGGTAGGGTTTGGGGAATAATAAAGGTATATTCAAAAAAAAGTATGTATGTCTATATAGGTATGTGTATGTATATGGATATACAGTGGGGCAAAAAAGTATTTAGTCAGCCACCAATTGTGCAAGTTCTCTCACTTAAAAAGATGAGAGAGGCCTGTAATTTTCATCATAGGTACACTTCAACTATGACAGACAAAATGAGGAAAAAAAATACAGAAAATCACATTGTAGGAATTTTAATGAATTTATTTGCAAATTATGGTGGAAAATAAGTATTTGGTCACATACAAACAAGCAAGATTTCTGGCTCTCACAGACCTGTAACTTCTTCTTTAAGAGGCTCCTCTGTCCTCCACTCGTTACCTGTATTAATGGCACCTGTTTGAACTTGTTATCAGTATAAAAGACACCTGTCCACAACCTCAAACAGTCACACTCCAAACTCCACTATGGCCAAGACCAAAGAGCTGTCAAAGGACACCAGAAACAAAATTGTAGACCTGCACCAGGTTGGGAAGACTGAATCTGCAATAGGTAAGCAGCTTGGTTTGAAGAAATCAACTGTGGGAGCAATTATTAGGAAATGGAAGACATACAAGACCACTGATAATCTTCCTCGATCTGGGGCTCCACACAAGATCTCACCCGTGGGGTCAAAATGATCACAAGAACGGTGAGCAAAAATCCCAGAACCACACGGGGGACCTAGTGAATGACCTGCAGAGAGCTGGGACCAAAGTAACAAAGCCTACCATCAGTAACACACTACGCCGCCAGGGACTCAAATCCTGCAGTGCCAGACGTGTCCCCCTGCTTAAGCCAGTACATGTTCAGGCCCGTCTAAAGTTTTCTAGAGAGCATTTGGATGATCCAGATGAGGATTGGGAGAATGTCATATGGTCAGATGAAACCAAAATAGAACTTTTGGTAAAAACTCAACTTGTCGTGTTTGGAGGACAAAGAATGCTGAGTTGCATCCAAAGAACACCATACCTACTGTGAAGCATGGGGTGGAAACATCATGCTTTGGGGCTGTTTTTCTGCAAAGGGACCAGGACGACTGATTCGTGTAAAGGAAAGAATGAATGGGGCCATGTATCGTGAGATTTTGAGTGAAAACCTCCTTCCATCAGCAAGGGCATTGAAGATGAAACGTGGCTGGGTCTTTCAGCATGACAATGATCCCAAACACACCGCCCGGGCAACGAAGGAGTGGCTTCGTAAGAAGCATTTCAAGGTCCTGGAGTGGCCTAGCCAGTCTCCAGATCTCAACCCCATAGAAAATCTTTGGAGGAGTTGAAAGTCTGTGTTGCCCAGCGACAGCCCCAAAACATCACTGCTCTAGAGGAGATCTGCATGGAGGAATGGGCCAAAATACCAGCAACAGTGTATGAAAACCTTGTGAAGACTTACAGAAAACGTTTGACCTCTGTCATTGCCAACAAAGGGTATATAACAAAGTATTGAGATAAACTTTTGTTATTGACCAAATACTTATTTTCCACCATAATTTGCAAATAAATAAATAAAAAATCCTACAATGTGATTTTCTGGATTTCTTTTTCTCATTTCGTCTGTCATAGTTGAAGTGTACCTATGATGAAAATTACAGGCCTCTCTCATCTTTTTAAGTTGGAGAACTTGCACAATTGGTGGCTGACTAAATACTTTTTTGCCCCACTGTATATATTTTTCCCCAAAAATTATATGGGGGATTGGAAATGATGCAGACAATTTCATTGATGGAAACAACAATCTTTCCCGCAATATTAAGCTGATCCACCCCTTAAGAAAAAAAAGATATACATGTTGTTGGTTGCCATGGTGAATAATCATTAATAATTGGTAGGACACATAAAATGAAACATCAAAGAGTTTACTGGAATCTCCAAATGAAAATACTGGCAGATCAAAATAATGTCCTTGTACAGTAATAGATCTAATTAAATGTAGATGATTCTAAATTAATATCTAAGGAGCATTTATACAATTATAATGCAGGGTTAATAATAAATTAATGTAGATGTAGGGTTGATGCATTTCTTTGTTGGGGCAATTCTGTTTTTAGAGTACTTAAGCATCGAATACATTGCACGTTTGCCAATTTGGCCTTTAGGCTACACTTTACAATAGGACTCAACTCTGACTGACTGCAACATCTACAGTGGTACCAATATATTATTGAATTTGATAAAAAACATGTAAATGTTTATTAAGTAGTCTTGCTTGTCTCAGAGCAGCGCGAAACGTTGCTGAAGTAGTCGACCACACTGGGGTAGGCTATTGCTTCAAATCCTATTGTAACTATTGGATGACTTTGGGAGTTTCAGTAAGCAACAATTTGTTGCCTTCATTAGCCTACTTTTTTCTTAAAAGAACTCCAGCACAGAGAAGAGAAATTGGCCTTGAATAATTAAACAGTAAAGTGATTGAATTCACAAATGCATTTGACTGTCTTTAATATTGGCCATCAACCAAAAACACACAGTGGTAGAAATATGTTATTGAATTCGATAAAAAAAAATACTATTTCAAAATGCATATGTTTATTAGGCTACTGTGCAGTCTTACAAGTTAACATAGCCTACAGTTCGTAGTAAACATGGTAAAGTGCCTAATTCCTTACATAAGGGAGAGCAGGCCATGTCCAGACTTTCTCGTGACCTCAAGTACTCATTAACTCTGTCTTTAATGCTTTTTCGGGTTGCATCAGTCATGGAAAGAAACTTCTGAGACACAGGAGTAATGATGAACATCCGGAGGTTCACTGGTAAGCCACATTTGCCTCTAGATCCATCCCATTTGGTATTCTGAGTCCACTCGTGGTATCTCTCTTCGATTACACATTCTTGGAATAGCAGAACAGCATAACGGTCCGGACGGCCCTTGCTGTTCCTGGTGAGCAGTTTGTCAAGTTATGTTGTCAGAAGAGGAATGGAAATGTCAGGGTGAACCGACAACCTGACGAACTCGCCACGTATGTTGACTCTAACTGTCGGAGGTGGAGTTCCAGAGCTCACAGGTGTGCCTGGCATGAATTATGACTCCATCTCATTCCTCGCCCTCTTCAACGTGTCATTCTCCACCTGACTCTTCGCCAATGCCGCCTGACACTCCGCCAATGACTAGTTACACTCTACCAATTCCCGTCTGGCTCTGGACCAACTCATCAGCTGTTGCCCGTATCTCTGCCCTCAGAGAATGTTTATCTTTTTGCTGGTCTGCCTTCAATGACTCAATCTCGGTCTTCAAAGTTTGAATCTGATCCATTTGCACCTTCTCAGATAAGCAGAATGGTGCCGCCCTGAGCCCCCATCGATTACAGTGGCCTATGATAAAAACGGTAGATAAATTAAGAATTAAATGTGACTCCAACACACAAATGCTGCGTACAGAAACACATTTTAAGAATCTCGCAAAACGAACCACTTTCTTTGGAACCATGCGTTTTTCGGTGTGGCCTGTTGTCCAGCCCTTTGTCCACTGTTAGTTGTTGGCATGATTGTATGCTCTGCAAAAACACATTGACGTTTTTAGTACACAATTATCCATTTTATTACACAGTATGCATACACATTGACAGGCTCGTTTTTGAATGGTAACTGTGCTAAGGGTGGAGTTTGGGGTGGGGTGAGGAATACTGGAAAGATATGACTTTCAGGTTACTATAGTCCATAATTATGCAGCAGATCGCCGATTCTCCTCACTTTGATTATGCTGTAACAACATACTGTAGCACCATGACCAGGATCTCTATTCATTTCAGTGGGCAGATTAGGGCTTTCAGGAGGAACGGAAAATCTACTGGAGACATTTCAAAAATACTGTTAGACTTCGGGATTATGGTCACGTACAGTGCTAATCGCAAACACTATCATCAGATGCCTGTGTTATGCTAAACGCAAAAGCCCAAGAAAATGATCAGGTACAATAAACTACAATACTGTACTGTAGGCCTAATAATGCAAAAAAAAATGCTTAAATAAATCTACTGTTGGTCTTTACTGTCTGCTGGACATTTTTACATTGTATTTTATTTCCAGAAAGACTATTCAAGCGATTGACTCACTGATGGATGATGATGAGTGATCGGCAAAGGCCATCTGGAATCTGCTGGCATCACGGCATCACGGCACAACGTCAACATCCCTCTAATCATGGACTTATGGAAAGGCTCTGTAAGACATTTTATATACACTACCGTTCAAAAGTTTGGGATCACTTAGAAATGTCCTTGAAAGAAAAGCATGTTTTTTGTCCATTAAAATAACATTAAATTGATCAGAAATACAGTGTAGACATTGTTAATGTTGTAAATGACAATTGTAGCTGGAAAAGGCTGAAAATCTACATAGGCGTACAGAGGCCCATTATGAGCAACCATCACTCCTGTGTTCCAATGGCACGTTGTGTTAGCTAATCCAAGTTTATCATTTTAAAAGGCTAATTGATCATTAGATAACCCTTTTGCAATTATGTTAGCACAGCTGAAAACTATTGTCCTGATTAAAGAAGCAATAAAACCTTCATTAGACTAGTTGAGTATCTGGAGTATCAACATTTGTGGGTTCGATTACAGGTTCAAAATGGCCAGAAACAAAGAACTTTCTTCTGAAACTCGTCAGTCTATTCTTGTTCTGACAAACGAAGGCTATTCCATGCGAGAAATTGTCAAGAAACTGAAGATCTGGTTCAACACTGTGTACTACTCCCGTCACAGAAGAGCGCAAACTGGCTCTAACCAGAATAGAAAGAGGAGTGGGAGGCCCCGGGGCACAACTGAGCAAGAGGACAGGTACACTAAAGTGTCTAGTTTGAGAAACAGACGCCTCACAATTCCTCAACTGGCAGCTTCATTAAATAGTATCCGAAAAACACCAGTCTCAACGTCAACAGTGAAGAGGTGACTCCGGGATGCTGACCTTATAGGCAGAGGAGCAAAGAAAAACCCATATCTCAGACTGGCCAATGAAAAGAAAAGATTAAGATGGGCAAAAGAACAAAGACACTCTGTCTCTCCCTCTACATCTCCTTCGTAAAACAATCCGCCATATGTTGTGTCAGTCCGCTAGGGACATTTTCCTAATATATTAAGTGTGTATGTTTATCCTGTGTTATCATTTAGTTAGCTAGTAAATAAACAATTAAACCAATTTGTGGATTACTGAATCATAAGTAAAGCTGGGGTTTTTGCAGATGCAAGACTGTTCAGAATGATGATATGATACAAGGTTATGATTAATACGTTGGCTGTTTATATATGTGATAGGTAAAGACCTTTAGAGTTTAATTTGGGAGATGGTAACTCTTTAAACAACCGCTCTCTTGGTGCCCTAAATTCCTAATGAGTTAATTGTTGCATGACTCATTTAAATCGGGTAACAATTAAACATAGTTAGTTTATTCAACAAATAAAAGTCATCAAATTACTGAAATTAAACATTTTTAAATCCCAACATTGTCCGAGATGTTCACCTTTGACGACATTTCACCTTTGCTTCTCAATGGTCTACTAACTACTGGTCCTGGCAACCCATCATTACCCACACCTGGCAACCTTCATTACGCACACCTGCACCTCATTTTTAGGCAATTATGAATTTCATTACTTCCCTGATTACTCCCTCTTTATCTAGCACTACTTTGTTATCACCCATCAGGCAGTAGTGTTTCTGTGTTATGTTCAGACGCTAATCTTATTCCTGTTCTTATTAAACTCACCGACTGCACCTGGTTCCTGACTCCCATCGGCTTCATTACAGTTTACTTGTAATCGTTAAGAACTGAGGAGTTTTTTAGGATAAAGAATTTACTGAACGGAGCTAAGCACAGGCAAAATCCTAGAGCAAAACCTGGTTCAGTCTGCTTTCCACCAGACACTGGGATATTAATTCACCTTTCAGCAGGACAAAAACCTAAAACACAAGGCCAAATCAACACTGGAGTGAGAGAATGTGGCAGAGTTACAGTTTTGACTTAAATCTCCTGGAAAATCTATGGCAAGAACTGAAAATGGTTGTCTAACAATGAACAACAACCTATTTGACAGAGCCTGAAGAATTTTGAAAAGAAAAATGGCCAAATGTTGCACATCCCAGGTGTGGAAAGCTCTTAAAAACGTACGAGAGACTCACAGCTGTAATCGCTGCCAAAGGTGATTCAATCATGTATTGACTCAGTAGGTAGAATACTTTTCTAATGAAGTGTCTTTTCATATATATATTTTTTTACAAATGCTAAATTGTTGACCAAAAATTTTAATTAAATCAATTTTAATGTGGAATAGTCATGTGGTGTGAATACTTTCTGAAGACACTGTATGTGTGTGTTGGGGTATCAATATAAGTATGTGTGAGTGTGTGGGTAGAGGGGTGTAGAAGCTGTTCACGGTCCTGTTGGATCCAGACCTGGTGCACTGGTACCGCTTGCCATGCGGTAGCAGAGAGAGCAGTCTATGCTTGGGTGGCTGGAGTCTTTCACCATTTTTTTGGCCTTCCTCTGACACCGCCTGGTATAGAGGTCCTGGATGGCAGAGACCTCGACCCTAGTAATGTACTGGGCCATACTCACCATCCTCTGTAGGTCCTTGTGGTCGGGTGCCTTGCAGTTGCCGTACCAAGTGGTGATGCAGCCAGTCAAGATGCTTTTAATGGTGCAGCTGAATAACTTTTTGAGGATCTGAGGGCCCATGCTAAATCTTTTCAGCCTCTTGAGAGATAAGAGGAGCTGTCGTGCCCTCTTCACAACTGATTGGGTGTGCGTGTGGACCATTTTAATTCTTTAGTAATGTGGACACCAAGGAACTTGAAGCTCTGAACCCGCTCAACTACAGCTCTATCGATGTGGATGGGGGAGTGCTCCTCCATTTCTTGCAGTCCACAATCAGTTCCTTTGTCTTGCTAATGTTGAGTGAGAGGTTGTTGACCTGGCACCACATCTGCCAGGTGTCTGACCTCCTCCCTATAGGTTGCCTTATCGTCACTGGGCATCAGTCCTACCACTGTTGTGTCGTCAGCAAACTTGATGATTTTTGAGTTTGAGTTGTGCGCAGCCACGCAGACATGGGTGAACAAGAGGGGACTAAGCACACACATCTGAAGGGCCCCCGTGTTGATGGTCAGCATGGAGGATGTGTTGTGGCCTACCCTTGCCATCTAGGGGCGGCCTATCAGGAAGTCCAGGATCCAGTTGCAGAGGGAGGTGCGTCCTGAGCTTCGGGATGAGCTTGGAGGGGACAGAGTATTTGAGTGGTCGGAAATCTCACTCATCGCTCACGGAGCTGTCTTTGCGCACCTCTCCAGTGCTCAACGTAATTTCCCCTGCTCTGCTAAAAATCACTCTGCACTCACAGAAAAAGATGCCGCTCCAAATTTGCTACATACATTTTTTGTTTAAAAAGATAATTTAACAAACACCCCATCTACTTTTGTGACTTAAGTACCATTTGGTTTTGAAATAGACTATCGTAAGAAGCCTTAGCATTGCAACAACATATCGTAGGCTATTAACTTCTTAGGGAGCGGCTCCCGAGGTGACGGTTTTGGAGAGTCTGGCATGCCCAAAGTAAAATGCATGCCACTCAGGCCCAGAAAATAGGATATGCACATAATTAGTACTATTGGATAGGAAACACTCTGAAGTTTCTAAAACCGTTAAGATAATGTCTGTGAGTATAACAGAACTGATATAGCAGGCAAAAACCCGAGGAAAATCCATCCGGATTTGCAGTTTTTTTTGTAGATTACCTTTTTCTCCAAGCTGCCTATTACATACAATGCTATGTAGGACTGAGACTGCAGTACCTATGACTTCCACTAGATGTCAGCAGTCTTTATACAGAGTCTGGAAGGTCTAGCTCTAAGCAGAACGGATAGGAAGAGGAAGTAGTCAGGGGACCACTTTTGTTTACAACGTTTGATGGGCGCGAGATTGTGAGCGCGCACCAATTTATTTTCCTTTCCTATTGTTCACGTTATCGTCGTAAATACTTATTTTCCACCATAATTTGCAAATAAATTCATTAAAAATCCTACAATGTGATTTTCTGGATTTATTTTCCTCATTTTGTCTGTCATAGTTGAAGTGTACCTATGATGAAAATTACAGGCCTCTCTCATCTTTTTAAGTGAGAGAACTTGCACAACTGGTGGCTGACTAAATACTTTTTTGCCCCACTGTATTATTAGGTTTTGGTTGAAGATCTGATAACATAAAACATTTGAAAGGATCTCAGACGATACGAAAGAGAGGTTGAACAGGCTAGTAATAGGGGTTGCAACAATTGCGGCGGATCATTTTAGAGAGGGTTCAGATTTTCTAGCCCAGCTGATATGTAGGGGTCCAGATTTTGCAGCTCTTTCAGAACATCAGCTATTTTGATTTGGGTGAAGGAGAAATGGGGGAGGCTTGGGCAAGTTGCTGTAGGGGGTGCAGAGCTGTTGACTGGGGTAGGGGTAGCCAGGTGGAAAGCATGGCCAGCCGTAGAAAAATGCTTATTGAAATTCTCAATTATCATGGATTTTTCAGTGGTGACAGTGTTTCCTAGCCTCAGTGCAGTGGGCAGCTGGGAGGAGGTGCTCTTATTCTCCAGTGTCCCAGAACCTTTTGGAGTTTGTGCTACAGGATGCAAATTTCTGTTTGAAAAAGCTAGCCTTTGCAATGAGAGCGCCTGGGGAATTGGAGTGGAGCCAGGCACTGCAGGGCCTGGATTAACCTCTACATCACCAGAGGAACAGAGGAGGAGTATAGGATAAGGGTACGGCTAAAAGCTATAAGAACTGGTTGTCTAGTGCGTTCGGAACAGAGAGTAAAAGGAGAAGGTTTCTGGGCGCGCGGAAGAATAGATTCAAGGCATAATGTACAGACAAGGGTATTGTAGGATGTGAATACGGTGGAGGTTAACCTAGGCATTGAGTGACGATGAGAGGTTTTGTCTCTAGAGACACCATTTAAACCAGGTGAGGTCACAGCATGTGTGGGAGGTGGAACAAAAGGGCTAGCTAAGGAATATTGAGCAGGGCTGGAGGCTCTAAGGTGAAATAAGACAATAATCACTAACCAAAACAGCAATGGACAAAACATATTGACATTAGGAAGAGGCATGGGTAGCCAAGTTATCATAGGGTCCAGTGAGTAGCTAGGCGAGCTGGAGACACGGCGATTCAGACAGCTAGCGGGCTGGTGCCAGCTTTGCACACTCTTTGCATTCTCTCAACCAGCTTCACCTGGAATGCTTTTCCAACAGTCTTGAAGGAGTTCCCACATATGCTGAGCACTTGTTGGGTGCCTTTCCTTCACTCTGCGGTCCAACTAATTACCCGACCTCAATTGGGTTGAGGTCGGGTAATTATGGAGGCCTGGTCATCTGATGCAGCACTCCATCTCTCTCCTTCTTGGTCAAAAATCCCTTACACAGCCTGGAGGTGTGTTTTGGGTCAATGTCCTGTTAAAAAATAAATGATAGTCCCACTAAGTGCAAACCAGATGGGATGGTGTATCGCTGCAGAATGCTGTGGAAGCCATGCTGGTTAAGTGTGCCTTGAGTTCAAAATAAATCACAGTGTCACCAGCAAAACACCCCCACACCATCACACCACCTCCTCCACGCTTCATGGTAGGAACCACACATGCAGAGATAATCCCTTCACCTTCTCTGCGTCTCACAAAGTCATGGCAGTTGGAACAAAGAATCTCAGATTTTGATTAATCGGACCAAAGGACAGATTTCCACCAGTCTAATGTCCATTGCTTGTTTTTCTTGCCCAAACAAGTCTTCTTCTCTTTGGTGTCGTTTAAGAGGGGTTTCTTTGCAGAAATTCAACCATGAAGGCCTGATTCACACAGTTTCCTCTGAACAGTTGATGTTGAGATGTGTCTGTTACTTGAACTCTTTTAAGCATTTATTTGGGCTGCAATTTCTGAGACTGGTAACTCTAATGAACCTATCCTCTGCAGCAGAGGTAACTCTGGGTCTTCCTTTCATCATAGCGCTTGATGGTTTTGCAACTGCCGGATTGACTGACCTTCATGTCTTAAAGTAATGACGGACTGTCGTTTCTCTTTGCTTACTTGATATGTTCATGCCATGATACGGACTTGGTCTTTTACCAAATAGGGCTATCTTTTGTATACAACTCCTACCTTGTCACAACACAATCGAGTGGCTCAAACGCATTAAGAAGGAAAGAAATTCCACAAATGAACTTTTAACAATGCACACCTGTTAATTTAAATGCATTCCAGGTGATTACCTCATGAAGCTGGTTGAGAGAATGCCAAGAGTGTGCAAAGCTGTCATCAAGGCAAAGGGTGGCTACTTTGAAGAATCTCAAATATAAAATATATTTTGATTTGTTTAACACTTTTTCGATTACTACATCATTCCATGTGTTATTTCATGGTGTTGATGTCTGCACTATTATTCTACAATGTAGAAAATCATACAAATAATGAGTAGGTGCGTTCAAACTTTTGACTGGTACTGTACATACGCTGCATATACAAAACATTAGGAACACCTGCTCTTTCAATGACATAGACTGACCAGGTGAATCCAGGTGAAAGCTATGATCCCTTATTGGTGTCACTTGTTCATATCACACCAAATCAGTGTAGATGAAGGGGAGGAGACAGGTTAAAGAAGGACTTTCAAGCCTTGTGACATCGATTGTGTATGTGTGCCATGGGTGAATGGGCAAGACAAAATATTTAGGTCCTTTGAATGGGGTATGTTAGAGGGTGTAAGGCGCACCAGTTTGGGTGTGTCAAGAACTGCAACGCTGCTGGTTTTTTTTAAAGCTCAACATTTTCCTGTGTTTATCAAGAATGGTCCACCACCCAAAGGACATCCAGCCAACGGCAGGCCATTGGTCAAAAACGGGTCATTGATGAAAGAGGACAAAGGAGGCTGACACAAATTGTGCAGAGCAGCAGACGGGTTACAGTTAGTCAACTACTGACAGTCCAGTACCACATTGGTGCCCAAAACCCATAAAATAATTCTCAACTCGTCGTACCTTGACACGAATGTGGTATCGCAGCCGACGACCTTACAGAGTCCGACGACTTTCAGCAAAAAAACAAGAAACTGTGGTTGCAGTTGTCTAAGGAACAAAAACACTGGACACTGGAGAATTATAAAAACATGCCTTGTCTGATGAATCACAGTTTCTGCTGTTTCACAGTGATGAGAGGATTAAGGTATGAAGAAAATCACATGAGTACATGCATCCATCATGCCACGTGTCAACATTGCAGGCTGGTGGTGTGGTATGTTTTCATGGCACACATTGGGCCCCATGATATAAGTGGAACCACGTTTGAATGCCACAGGATATTTGAACATCATTGCCAATCAGGTGCCTCCCTTCATGGCAGCAGTGTATCCATCTGCAAATATATTTTTTCAGCAGGATAATGCCCCCTATGCCACAAAGCTAGGATTGTCCAGGAATAGTTCCATGAACATGACAGTGAAATCAACTTACTGCATTTTGTTATTATATTATGTTTTTTGTTATGAATAAGCGTGTCATCACATCCACCATTTGCACAAAATACTAGGCTATATAGGCTACTTGCGAGCTTGCAATGTAATAATTCAACCACTAGAAACTCACTGTAAAACCCAATGTGCTGTCATTACTCAAAACGTTAGAGGAAAACAGGAATACAGCCGGTATGATGCGTTTTGAATCATATAATGCAAAATGTATCATACCTACTGTATTTCTGTATTTTGAAAGTTATACAACTTGATTGCACTATATTAACAATGGACTAAGGAAACAAATACCAAAATATTTTCCCATATCTGAGTACAGTTACTTAAAGTGATTTTGTAGTCATTACTCAAACTGATAGAGTCACTGTGACACTGTAGGGGGTCCAGATTTTAGTTGTATCAACTTCAACATTGAGTAATGCCCCCACTAAACCATGCCTCCAATATAATTTCCCAGTGAGCCTTGGCTTTGAGTGAATTGTAGAGTTCCCACCCATGAATGTATTTGTTAGTGACATAAACATGGTTGTTGAATTTTTTCATTTTCAATCCTGTGGCATTCACCAAGTGAGTTCCTATGTCATGCCTGCTCCTGCTCCCCCCTCCGCTACCTCTGTCATCATCAATACGGCAGTATCTCTCATTGGACTCACCTGGACTCCTTCACGTGGTTGATTGCCCCTGTATATCTGTCGGTTCCTCTGTGGTGTTCCCTGTGTCCACATTAATTGTTATGTGTTCCTGTCCAGACGCTGTTCCTGTTCTGTTTCATGTCTGTCAGTTATTAATCCTTCACTCCCTGTACCTGCTTCTCATCTCCTGCATTGGTCCTTTCATCCTATGCGAATGTTATCATTATAATTCAACTCTATGACAATGCATTTCATATACTGTATCATAAGACCTTTTTGGGGGGCCTAGCTTTACTCTAATACAGTGGCCTGAAACTCATGGTTTGCAGGCCACATTAGGCCTGCAAGTAGGGTATTTAAAATATATTTTTTAAATCCTGGTTGAAGGATTTACAGGAATCTTCCAAAAAGGATTTCTGGAAAATGTTCAAGAATTTGGAAACCCTACCTGCAAATTACATTATGCTGGCTTGCAAAGTGATGTGTTATTCATATTGGAATCCCGCTAGAGTTAGGCTATCCAACAATTAAAAATGGTATTCACCCACAACCTGCATTCATAATGACTGCCAGGGTTAGGAACAGTGTGAGGGGACTTACCTAATCCATTCAAACTGGAACAACCATTTGTGACTCGTTTCAGGAAACTAGGCGTATGTCGCACGTCACTACTTCACAGGAGAGGCATTTGAACGTAAACATGCGTTTATCATTGGGCAGAAATGCCTTATGAAACATTTTAACTTTCATGTGCCTTAAAATAAAAACTTTGAATGCCATCGGAAATACAATTAAAATTGTTAGTTGGTTTAGCCATGGAAAAAGACAGGAATCTTCCTGCTAGCCATGATTGGCTGAGATAATGGATGGGCTGGGCATGCCAAGAGACGATTTCGGATTGGTCTGCCATGTAGTATGGTTCTGTTTATAACATGAGCTGCTCAGTATATGTAGATAATACTTTCTAATGCTGCTTTTTTGAAAAGATATCACGAAGAACTGCAACAAAGAAGTTGACAGAGTTTCGAAATCAGCGGAATTCCCAGTGGAAGCAGAGTATGATAGCTACTGAACTGAGAACATTCTGGCGTTTGATTGCAAATATTAGGCGTCGGGACTCAAAAAGAGAATAGCTGTCTCCGGATTACATCTTTACATCAAAATCATCCGTGTCCAGCTAAAATAGTAATTTACAGCATTAACAATGTCTACACTGTACTTCTGATCAATTTTATGTTATTTTAATGGACCAAAAAATTGTTTTTCTTTCAAAAGCAAGGACATTTCTAAGTGACCCCAAACTTTTTAATGGTAGTGGGTGTTTCTAATTTTGTCAGAAAGTCATTTTCATTGCAAGTTAAAGTGTACTGGCTGGCTCGCTAGGTAACGTTACGTATATGATCTGATTATTAGTATCTCAGAAAGTGATATGCATTGTTAGTTATAGCCTAATGTTAACTAGCTAGCTAAAATTGACCCTAGTTAGTTACATTTAGTTACCTGCAGATTCATGCATGGTAGCAATGTTATGAGTTGGGATTATGGTTCATTGTTTAGATAACTAGCTAGCTACAAGTCTAAACAAAACACTCCACTATGCAAGTAACCATTTCACTGTACCGTTTACACCTTCTGTATCCTGTACATGTGACAAATAAACTTTGATTTTATTTGATATAGTGTGTGTTTACCAGAGAAGGTTATTAGGATATAACGTTAGGCCAACGTCACACTCACAACCGTAAGCCATTTTCTGTAATTTGCTCGCCATTAAACTTGTAAATATTGATCTTGTTGTGAGTTTATTTTCCTGTAATAATGAATAAAAATGTGCTAAAGTTAAGACGTTGTCAGCAATGATGTCATTATTTGAACTGGCTAGCCAGCTAACTTAATGTTAGTTAGCTAGCTAACAATTCAGAAACGAACCAAAACATTGTATAGAAAGTTGTTTTAGTTGCCTGGTTTTCTAGATTTACATATCCTAAATTCATTTTTAAATGGATGGGTTTGTTGGTGTTAAAATACACCAGTTATGCTATTTTGGACCACTAGGCTGCGGACTGTCTAGACATATCAATAGACGTAGTATAAACCAGCCTTTAGTCTTAAAATATTTGGTTGTTTAGCACATGGCCTCACATGTGAATCCTTAAAGAGATGGGTGGGGCTAAGGCTTAAGAGGGTGTGAACGATGCTGAATGGGTGTTGACAAAGAAGAGCTCTCCAGTAGATGTACCAAATGATTCAAGGGCCATTTTCTCAAAAGTGGGGTTAGAAGTTTATTAACTTTCAATGCAGAATTACTTTCCCATTGTTCCTTAACTGTGGTGTATGATATATCATTTTTCTAGCTCTGAGTCTCTACTTTTATCCAATGTAAAAAACACAATTTCAAATTTTGCTACATAGGACCGAATCCAGGTGGTCGGTCACATTTCAGTAAGGGGTGCAAAAAAATCTAACTAAATGATTGGATTAGAAAAATGTATGTTATTTATCTTTGTGTAGTATAACAATCAATCACTCACTCAATGTACATGCGAAAACACAGATATAAAAACATTTCCAATAAATCTACCTGCAGTAAAGCATGCGTGGAAAAAAGTTCATTTGTTATCATAACTTACAAAAAATAGAGTTGATGTGACCTCTCATTTAGTTTAGAGTCAGTACCACAAACACTAAGTAATAATTACTTTTCATTGACTTTGAGCTCAACTTACTATAAGTATTTGAGATCAAAATGCCTAGGGGTTTACAGTGTACACATGGGATAAAATATGCATGAAAATAAGCACACTCACATCATGTTCAGTTTTTATAAATTCCAACTTCTGCGTCAGAACTGGTGCACATATGTTTTACGATATATTTTGTACTAACGCAACATTTATTAATGAGGCCTCTGGTGATGGTGTGGTTTAGAATCATGAAAGGCGAGAAGAAGAAAAAATAAAAAAGTAGCCTGACACCTTGCAAAAGAATGGTCTTGATCCACTGCTTAAGGCCTAAGTCTCTAAGATCACCAGCTGCAGGAGACACAGCCCGAACACGCACATCCAACGCATCTCCGGTACTCGTCCTCTATTCATTTGAATGTGTTGACAGTTGGAGAAATTGCTTGTGCTGCGCTGAGAATTTGAAAAGTATGAAAGCCAACGGTCCAATATTCTAGAATAATGCTGTGCGTACACGTTTTGGACTATGGTAGACGCTTAAGGGTCTATCAGAGGACCAAACGTGTCCAGGTGTTGTAAGATCTGGCAACGTCGAAGCAGTGGAACGTGACCAATGACCGGAGGAAAATGCGGAAGAGCAATGCAACCTATGAATAACAAGTCTAAACTGTAGACAAACAATGCCTGTGCAGATATTTTATAACATTTACTGTAATAAGGGAAAGTCAAACCACAACCAAAATAATGTCTTATTTTACAATACATTTAAATAGCCTATAGAAGCATCTCCCTTTGTACAAAACATTGTATTATATTTGTCATTCTTTCACAATAATCTCATTCACCTCCTGGGTGCAGAGCATTGTTAAACGGATAGTTCACCCCAAAATTAAAGTTTGTTATGTAAATCCAGCTATGCCTCAATCCCAAATCAATGAGAAAGACAGCCTCTTTAACTCCCATTCATTTTGGATTGAGGCAAATAGCTGAACATTCTTCTTGACACTGGACTGACAAACTTTAATTTTTAAACGAAGCATCACTTTAACGAATGTATGAGTACCAGCTCCATCATGTAAGCACAGTCAATTGGTGAGATAATAACTTTGTTATAACGTAATAACGTTGTATATGCTCCAAACTCTCCACCATTAATAGTCCATAATCGTTTCCTTTCTCTCTTGGCACTATCTCCCGTAACCATGGGCATCGTGGGCTTTTTTAGACTCATCTTTTCCATTGGTCTTGCCCATCTGGTACAATGTGTTGGCCAGGTTGTGAAGTTGACACGTGCCAAGTTGACACCCGCGCTGAGGAGCTCGCTTCGAACGGAGTTTCAACCTGATGCAGAGAGAAAGAAAGATAGTATTATATAAAACATTGAAAACAGAGAGTGTAGCCTATTAAGAGTGCCTAAGTATGCCAATTGAACATTTTAAATGCATTTTTAATTGTGTAAAACAGTAACCCTAACCCCCTCTCACAATGCCACATGGTCAGAGATTACAATGCAACACTTGTAGGCAGCTTACCTATATGGAAAAACGCCCATGTCTTGCATTTGAACAAGTGGAATGACCTTAAGTTCTGGTAGGTGTAGATCTTGCATGACTTCTGACAAGACCTCTAACCTCCCGTTTACCTCTAACGTCTGTAGGTGCCCCCCTGATTGGTAGGTATCAGACTGTGTCCTGTGGGGCCAAAAGTAGATTATTGCTAACAGATCATGACCAATCTTCAAGTTCGTACCATAGTCATTATTTAGCTACTGCTTGATGACATATTCTGAGGAATATAACATGTGTCTGGGTGTGTATCTTATTTGCCTCAGTATTGTCTCGAAGAAGGTAGATGCTCTTCTGTGTAATCAGTGATTTTGGATACAGATGTCATCAATTACTCTCCCATTGTTCAGTGGAGGCTTGTGTATTGAGGATAAGAAAGGTGGTTCTCTTCTGTAATTTGTATTTGTTGTGTAATTACTTCCACAGAAACTGTCTGGATCTCTGAGTGGTGTGGTTGTCAGACCTAGGTCAAATATTTATGTCAAATGCTTGACCTGCGTTTGATTTAGTTTGCCCAGTTGGCCTACAATGGAACCAATTGAATAGTCTCAAAAGTGCAAGCTACAAGCTAAATCAACCGCACCTAAAATACTTCCAAGCAGTATTTTAAAGTACTTTACATATTTATTTGACCCAGGCCTGGTGATATGTGGTCCGTAGCTCTGCCTGTGCTAAGTCTGAGGGTTGTGGAAATATAATCTGTCTATAAATCACCAATATGCTGATCTGAGGGGTGAGGCTACTGTCACAGGAACAGTCAGAAGCAACAGTACAGCCATCTCCATACTGTGGTGGCCTATAAAGATCAAATAATTATTACATAGAAATCACAATAAATTTGTATTATATAACATTACACTACATAGCATAGTAACACATTGCACCTATTATGATATGATTATCCATGCTATCACTGGAATACATTTCAATATTTCCATACATGAATCAATTCTCACGCAAGGGGATATATGTACAAATAAACTTTGATACTGATAAGTACTGATAAACTTTCATAAATCACATACAAATCCAATAGACTTTGAATGAATGAATGAATGAATACAAGTATAGAAATTAAAGAAAACTCACCACTAAGACAACTGAAATCCGTGTTATGCCTTTTTAGGTAAACCATTAATCCTGAAATTATTTTTGTATTGTATTGGTCCGTGGGTTCTAGTTTTCAAACTTATTTTCTCCTGCTCTCTCCTTTTATAAACTGGAGAGATGGGGTGAGGGGAGGTGTGTCCAAAAGTTACTATACTCACAATAAGCCAACTCCTCCTCCAACAATCAATCAATAGTTTTGACAGTGTTATTGTGGATTTACTAATAGCTACACGTTAAATATAAACACTTCTTATATAGTATCCAAGTCAACGTCACATGTAAATTAAAAACATATTGTTCCATATCGAATGTATTTGTGCTATAATCACTCTTCTTCTTGCACACATCCCTCCTCCTCACCTCACTTCGCTCGCACTCTGTGGAGCGATTGTTTTGTTAAAATACTGTTTAGTTTCCATCACCTGCAGGAAACCCGACGGCCCAAAATAACTTCATCTCTTCTCTCTTTCTTTATCGTCCCAATCTTCCTGCCATAATTTCCCTTGAGTCACGTTTGCCTTCACCATGTTTATTTCTGAAATGTCCTTCAATCCCCACCCCCCAAACAAAAACTCCCTCATGACCAGTTCCCCATGATCTCCCCCTTAAGACATCCCAAATGAGAGAATTTATAATAATTATAATCAGATGAATTATTGTCATGTCATAGTATAACCCAGTCTTCAAGGAAACAATATTATTAAGGGCTATCATTTAATCTCCCCAATTCCACAGTGAGGAAATATTGTAATTTTGTTTCTCACAATACCAACCTCCTCCCCACCTCTCTCCCCCCTCTCTCTCTCACTGCTTCCCTCAAGTCTATTGTATATGTTTCCTGTGAATAACATCTGGAGTTATTTTACAGTCAACACATTGAGTCATTGTTTTCTTGCACACAATCACGTGTACATACATACCGTGTGTTTATGTGGTAGGGGAGCTTACAAGTACACCAGGTTAGCATCATGATTTTATATGGTCATTAACGAATAACCATACGTTAGGTCTGACACAGATTGAAGATGTACCCTTACCCGGTGGAAATGAAGCAAGTCAGGGGTTACGTGGTAGCTAGTCTTGCATAACGTTAGCCATACCTCCAGGGAAGGCTGGTTCTTGATGATGCGGTAGCATATACAGTGGGGGAAAAAAGTATTTAGTCAGCCACCAATTGTGCAAGTTCTCTCACTTAAAAAGATGAGAGAGGCCTGTAATTTTCATCATAGGTACACTTCAACTATGACAGACAAAATGAGGGAAAAAAAATCCAGAAAATCACATTGTAGGATTTTTTATGAATTTATTTGCAAGTTATGGTGGAAAATAAGTATTTGGTCAATAACAAAAGTTTATCTCAATACTTTGTTATATACCCTTTGTTGGCAATGACAGAGGTCAAACGTTTTCTGTAAGTCTTCACAAGGTTTTCACACACTGTTGCTGGTATTTTGGCCCATTCCTCCATGCAGATCTCCTCTAGAGCAGTGATGTTTTGGGGCTGTCGCTGGGCAACACAGACTTTCAAAGATTTTCTATGGGGTTGAGATCTGGAGACTGGCTAGGCCACTCCAGGACCTTGAAATGCTTCTTACGAAGCCACTCCTTCGTTGCCCGGGCGGTGTGTTTGGGATCATTGTCATGTTGAAAGACCCAGCCACGTTTCATCTTCAATGCCCTTGCTGATGGAAGGAGGTTTTCACTCAAAATCTCACGATACATGGCCCCATTCATTCTTTCCTTTACACGAATCAGTCAGTCCTGGTCCCTTTGCAGAAAAACAGCCCCAAAGCATGATGTTTCCACCCCCATGCTTCACAGTAGGTATGGTGTTCTTTGGATGCAACTCAGCATTCTTTGTCCTCCAAACACAACGAGTTGAGTTTTTACCAAAAAGTTCTATTTTGGTTTCATCTGACATTCTCCCAATCCTCATCTGGATCATCCAAATGCTCTCTAGAAAACTTTAGACGGGCCTGAACATGTACTGGCTTAAGCAGGGGGACACGTCTGGCACTGCAGGATTTGAGTCCCTGGCGGCGAGTGTGTTACTGATGGTAGGCTTTGTTACTTTGGTCCCAGCTCTCTGCAGGTCATTCACTAGGTCCCCGTGTGGTTCTGGGATTTTTGCTCACCGTTCTTGTGATCATTTTGACCCCACGGGGTGAGATCTTGCGTGGAGCCCCAGATCGAGGAAGATTATCAGTGGTCTTGTATGTCTTCCATTTCCTAATAATTGCTCCCACAGTTGATTTCTTCAAACCAAGCTGCTTACCTATTGCAGATTCAGTCTTCCCAACCTGGTGCAGGTCTACAATTTTGTTTCTGGTGTCCTTTGACAGCTCTTTGGTCTTGGCCATAGTGGAGTTTGGAGTGTGACTGTTTGAGGTTGTGGACAGGTGTCTTTATACTGATAACAAGTTCAAACAGGTGCCATTAATACAGGTAACGAGTGGAGGACAGAGGAGCCTCTTAAAGAAGAAGTTACAGGTCTGTGAGAGCCAGAAATCTTGCTTGTTTGTATGTGACCAAATACTTATTTTCCACCATAATTTGCAAATAAATTCATTAAAAATCCTACAATGTGATTTTCTGGATTTTTTTTCCTCATTTTGTCTGTCATAGTTGAAGTGTACCTATGATGAAAATTACAGGCCTCTCTCATCTTTTTAAGTGAGAGAACTTGCACAATTGGTGGCTGACTAAATACTTTTTTGCCCCACTGTGTGTGTGTGTGTGTGTGTGTGTGTATGTATATATATATATATATATATGATTTATTTGCCAATAATAAACTATACAACAAATATGGATACAATGCATTTAAAAAAATCATAGAGGATAACAGAAAAAGTTTAAAAAAACATATTTCCATTGTGATCCTCTTGTTAACAAAATACATAATTCATCAATGAACAACTAGTTAAAAGATGGAAAACTAATGGTGTCTCTAGCCCGCTTTGGATATTTGCAGGCCAACTCTTCGTCAGGGCCCCTCGCTTTCTCCGACGTTCCCAGTTCCTTCACAGTAGCCACTCCTCCGTAGATAACGTATCCTCCATTGCCAACAGTGTAGTGCCTACCAGGGTGATGCTTCGGCTGCAGTGAAGCGCCAGAAAATCAACTAGTCTAGGCCTACACATCAGCAGTGGTCCATAATAGTCCCCAAGCTTCTCTGACATCTCCAGACACCGCAGTCTCCCCTTTCCACATTATTTAATGCAAACATTAGCCATCCAGCTAACTAGCTGGCTGGCCAAGGCAAACAAACAGATTAAACATCAAAGTCCTGGAAACTTGAATACCACTATGATTCACTCACCTGACAGTTTATTAGGTACACCCATCTAGTACTGGGTTGGACAAGTTGTCGATCCGGATGGGCTATTGCAGCAGACAACCACACTCCTATCAGCTAAAAACAAGAAGCGGCTCCAGCAGGCATGTGATCACCAACACCGGACAATTGAGGAGTGACATTTATTTGGATACATCCATAACAATAAGCTAATGAGGCGGGATTTCACCTGACATAGAAAATGTGCTCACTCATCAGGACACTGTTGTTCAGAAGAGCTAGCCAACAACACAGCTAACACAGTCACGTCAAACTGAAGCTGGAAAGACTGCAAAGTAGCTGCACTTAGTTTTGTTTTACCTTTTTTCAATTTACATTTCTTTGTATATCCATACAAATGGAGCCAGCTGATTGATGATTTCGACTGGCTGGGAAACGCTGTCTGTCTCCTCCTGACTCCCAACACATTCATTACTATGGGATAGCTGGAGATCGAATTTGAATATTGAAACAATGTTGCAAATGTCGGAGAGACAGACAGTAAGGTTTATACAAATCTCCGCTGTTGAAAACTAAATGTTAGTCTAAAATAAATAATGTGAAAAAATGTCTAGATGCTTTTTATAGTGGAGATCAAGTTTCTAAAGCTCCTGACTGGGCTGATGAGACAGTGGATTGTGCAGTCAGATGGAACAAAGTAAATAGGCATTTAATGTCATAGATTTAGCTGGTTGTAACTTGTGGAATAGACACCGGCTGGAATGCAGTTTTAACCAATCAGCATTCAGTATTAGACCCACCCGTTGTATAATATTGTACAACCCAAGTGTTGAAAGCTTACCCAGAAAGACTCGCAGCTGTAATCACTGCCAAAGGTTATTCTAATATGTCTTTACTCAGTGGTGTGAGTACTTCTGTAAATTAGATATTTCTGTATTTCATTTTCAAAAAAAATCTAAAAACTTTGTCATTATGGGTTATTGTGTGTAGATGGGTGAGATTATTAGAGTACTTTTTTTTATCCATTTTGAGTTCAGGCTGTAACACAACAAAATGTGCAATAAGTCAAGGGGAACCAATACTTTCTGAATGCACTGTATTATCTCCATTACCTGAATCAATAAAGACTTAAGAGTCTATTGATGCACCCGTGCGTCAATCTAAGTAACATAAATTCCCCATCAAACTCCGTCAGTTTAAGCTAGAGATGTCCGTGTTTTCTTTTCTTCCATGGGCTGCGTCTCAATCCACCACATCTGCCTATGTCGGCCTTCTGTATCTGTGATGGAAGGTGGCCGAGCAACAGCGGTTTGTCAGATCACGAGGCATTCCGAAAAAAAGAGCTTCTCACGAAAATGTCTGTAGTGTCCGAGCGGTTTGGTCTACATAACTACTCTATGGAAAGGGGAGACGCTCACAAACACTATGGTGTTTGTATGGAGTTCGTTTTTTTGCCAACAAAAATAAGGGGTTAAATGTGTCAAAAAAAAAAAAATATTTCCTGAGCTTAAATCTCTTAGATATAGGTCAGACACTTCAAAATCTTCTTCCTTATGATTTATTTTTTTGCCATTTATGAATGTTACTGCATGCCTTCCTATGGCATATAGTAGTAAAGGCCAAGCTAAACATTTAATGAAATAATTTTTTCATATTTTGTTTTGATACCTAAAAGGGGTCCTAAAATTCCTAATCAAATAGCTAAATGATCCATGGTATGACCATCTTAAAACAATTCCATATGTAAGCGCAGTAGAACCCGCCTTTAGTTAACTATAGGCCATAGGTGATGGCTTCGCCTCGTAGCTATGATCACATCACAGCCATGATAAAAATGTCTAAACACATTGCCTCTCAGGTATTATTGCTTAATTAATGTTGTTTTGAGCTAGCCTCTTTAAAAAACAGACAGCTCCGAAAAGGAATCTCAGTAATACCCCAAGCATACTCAGCCTAATTCTAACCTTAACTACAACAATTTGTTTGTCAACAATGTCCTTGTATGGCTTCATTTACTTAGCTTGTCCAAGATCATTGAAACCTTTTGGACATTTTATGATTCATTATATTCTCAGCTCCGGGGAGAATATAATATTTCTGTTTCTAGTAAAGTAGACTGGGAACCATTTGGATGAGTGTACAGTGTACTTGTAGTAATCACATTAGTCCCAGACAATTTGACTCATAGCCTCCAATAGATGTAAAGGCGATGTTTCTTACACAATGTTTAGTATTTCGTGACAGACTGTTAACATAAATGTTAACTACACAAATCGAGTAGCTGGTCAGCACGTGAGATTTGGTTCTGGGCAGGGTTGGGGTCAATACCATTTCAATAGGCATAGAAAGTGGATTCGCATGGATAAGCGTCACAATGGTCAAATGTAAACAATTGTCTCCAAATCTACAAGGTGTTTTCAGTAATGGTTACTTTTTGACGTTCTACGACGTCTCCACTTTCCAAGCGTATTCAGTCAATTCAGGAAGTTAACTGAAATGGAATTGACCCCAACCCTGGTTCTGGGTTCCTATGTCTTACATCAATGCTTCTTACCAGCAGAGGACACTACACATAAATGCATGTGTAGTAATGGCTATAGTACTTTTCCAAGGCCAATCAAAAGCCTGTATTCAACAACGCCATGGTATATGACTTTATATGGCAGCAAATTAAGACACTTCCATTTCAATGCATTGTATTGTTTTTACAGTTCCATCGCACTTTGCCAAGAGTCTTCTACCTTACTCCCTATCCCTTATGCATCCTGTTGTTTTAGTCCTGCAGGTCGCCAGCCTACATGAGCCCGACATTCAGCTTCCTCTGCCCACTGAGTACAAGAGTGAGTATCCTGTCAGGAAATGTGGTAATTCAGTTACATGTCACCTTCAAAGTTCTCACACCCTCCCTCCCTTCCCTATGGTACAGGCAGAGCGTGAGTAAGGGGCACTGCACAGGGTAGACACACATAGGTTGCGTCTGAAATGGCACCCTATTCCATATAAAGTGCACTATTTTGACTAGGGCCCATAGGGTTCTGGTCAAAAGCAGTGCACTATATAGGGAATAGGGTGCCATTTGGGACTCAAGATACCCAAACACCCAACAACATTGGGCCCATAGAATCAGTTATTTGACAGCATAAGTTAAAAGAGAAGAGGAGGATGTATTGAAGGAAATGGTTGTTTACTCTTTAGGATATAGGAAACATTACATGTGTCGTCAACAAGGCATATTTCACGTCAAAATAATATTTCTTCCCCACATTTAAACTGGTTTTGTAAACTGTTTTGGGGTTGTTTGTGTTGTTAATGCCACACAAAAAAGATTCCATGATGCACACCTGGTATGCTGAAATCCAATTGGACCCCTAGCCACTATTCCTTAGCCAATCCTGTAGATCTGAAATGATTGGGCACGTGGAAGCAATATGGTGTCATCTCAACCCAGCCAATCATAAGGCAAGATAAACTATTACCATAATGCTTATGTAATGTAAGCCTATATACAGTACACAAGCCTATCACCTATAGACTCACTATACATATGGAATTGTTTTAAGATGGTCATAGCATGGATCATTTAGCTATTTGATTTGAAATTTTAGGACTCCTTTAGGTATCAAAACAAAATATCTAAAAATGATTTGATAAAATATTGATCTTGGCTTTTACTACTATAGCCCAACATAAAGAATATGAATTTGAAATATCTGTCCTACATCTAAGAGATTAAGCTCAGGAGATAAAGTTTTTTTTGGACACATTCAATGTCTTCGGAAAGTATTCTGACCCTTTGAATTTCTCCACATTTTGTTTACTTTCTAAAATGGATTCAATAAAAGCAAATTCTCAGCAATCTACACACAATACCTCATAATGACAAAGCGAAACCAAGTTTTTAGGAAAGTTTAAAAAAAAATTGATTGGAGTCCACCTGTGGTAAATTCAATTGATTCTACACGATTTGATTTGGAAAGGCACACACCTGCCTATATAAGGTCCCACAGTTGACAGCGCATGTCAGAGCAAAAACTAAGCCATGTCGAAGGAATAGTCCGTTGAGCTCCGAGACAGGATTGTGTCGAAGCGCAAATCTGGGGAAGGGTACCAAAACATTTCTGCAGCATTGAAGGTTCCCAAGAACACAGTGGCCTCCATCGTTCTTAAATGGAATAAGTTTGGAACTACCAAGACTCTTCCTAGAGCTGGCTGCCTGGCCAAACTGAGCAATCAGTGGAGAATGGCCTTGGTAAGGGAAGAACCTGATGGTCACTCTGACAGAGCTCTACAGTTCCTCTGTGGAGATGGGAGAACCTTCCAGAAGGACAACCATCTCTGCAGTACTCCACCAATCAGGCCTTTATGATAGTGGCCAGACAGAAGCCACTCCTCAGTAAAAGGCACATGACAGCCCGCTTGGAGTTTGCCAAAAGGCACCTAAAGACTATCAGACCATGAGAAACAAGATTCTCTGGTCCGATGAAACCAAGACTGAACTATTTGGCCTGAGTGCCACGTCTGGAGGAAACCTGGCACCATCCCTACGGTGAAGCATGGGTGGCAGCATCAGGCTGTGGGGATGCTTTTCAGTGGCAGGGACTGGGAGACTAGACAGGATCAAGGCAAAGATGAACGTAGTAAAGTACAGAGAATGTTCACCTTCCAATAGGACAACGACCCTAAGCACACAGCCTAGACAATGTAGGAGTGGCTTTGGGACAAGTCTCTGAATGTTCTTGAGTGGCCCAGCCAGAGCCACGACTTGAATCCGATCTAACATTACTGGAGATACCTGAAAATAGCTGTGCAGCAACGCTCCCCATCCAACTTGACAGAGCTTGAGAGGATCTGCAGAGAAGAATGAGAGAAACTCCCCAAATACAGGTGTGCCAAGCTTGTAGCATCAGCCAAGAAGACTCAATGCTGTAATCGCTGCCACTGGTGCGTCAACAAAGTACTGAGTAAAGGGTCTGAATATTTATGTAAATGTGATATTTCAGCTTTTTTGTTATTATGGGGTATTGTGTGTAGATTGATGAAAAAACAATTGTATCAACTTTAGAAGGCTGTAACGTAACAAAATGTGGAAAAAGTCAAGGGGTCTGAATACTTTCCGAAGGCACTGTATTTAACCCTTATTTTTGTTGGCACAAAACTACCTCCATACATCCATTAATTTATATGGGTTACATACAGACGAGTCCCATGACACTTGTGGGGGTCATAGAGAAAAACAGAGAACACCATAGTGTTTGTGAGAGTCTCCCCTTTCCATAGAGTATTTATGTACAGTGGCGCAAAAAAGTATTTAGTCAGCCACCAATTGTGCAAGTTCTCTCACTTAAAAAGATGAGGCCTGTAATTTTCATCATAGGTACACTTCAACTATGACAGACAAAATGAGGGGAAAAAAATCCAGAAAATCACATTGTAGGATTTTTAATGAATTTATTTGCAAATTATGGTGGAAAATAAGTATTTGGTCACATACAAACAAGCAAGATTTCTGGCTCTCACAGACCTGTAACTTCTTCTTTAAGAGGCTCCTCTGTCCTCTACTCGTTACCTGTATTAATGGCACCGGTTTGAACTTGTTATCAGTATAAAGACACCTGTCCACAACCTCAAACAGTCACACTCCAAACTCCACTATGGCCAAGACCAAAGAGCTGTCAAAGGACACCAGAAACAAAATTGTAGACCTGCACCAGGTTGGGAAGACTGAATCTGCAATAGGTAAGCAGCTTGGTTTGAAGAAATCAACTGTGGGAGCAATTATTAGGAAATGGAAGACATACAAGACCACTGATAATCTTCCTCGATCTGGGGCTCCACGCAAGATCTCACCCCGTGGGGTCAAAATGATCACAAGAACGGTGAGCAAAAATCCCAGAACCACACGGGGACCTAGTGAATGACCTGCAGAGAGCTGGGACCAAAGTAACAAAGCCTACCATCAGTAACACAATACGCCGCCAGGGACTCAAATCCTGCAGTGCCAGACGTGTCCCCCTGCTTAAGCCAGTACATGTTCAGGCCCGTCTGAAGTTTGCTAGAGAGCATTTGGATGATCCAGATGAGGATTGGGAGAATGTCATATGGTCAGATGAAACCAAAATAGAACTTTTTGGTAAAAACTCAACTCGTCGTGTTTGGAGGACAAAGAATGCTGAGTTGCATCCAAAGAACACCATACCTACTGTGAAGCATGGGGGTGGAAACATCATGCTTTGGGGCTGTTTTTCTGCAAAGGGACCAGGACGACTGATCCGTGTAAAGGAAAGAATGAATGGGGCCATGTATCGTGAGATTTTGAGTGAAAACCTCCTTCCATCAGCAAGGGCATTGAAGATGAAACGTGGCTGGGTCTTTCAGCATGACAATGATCCCAAACACACCGCCTGGCAACGAAGGAGTGGCTTCAGAAGAAGCATTTCAAGGTCCTGGAGTGGCCTAGCCAGTCTCCAGATCTCAACCCCATAGAAAATCTTTGGAGGGAGTTGAAAGTCCGTGTTGCCCAGCGACAGCCCCAAAACATCACTGCTCTAGAGGAGATCTGCATAGAGGAATGGGCCAAAATACCAGCAACAGTGTGTGAAAACCTTGTGAAGACTTACAGAAAACGTTGACCAAATACTTATTTTCCACCATAATTTGCAAATCAATTTGAAAATCCTACAATGTGATTTTCTGGATTTCTTTTTCTCATTTCGTCTGTCATAGCGGAAGTGTACCTATGATGAAAATTACAGGCCTCTCTCATCTTTTTAAGTTGGAGAACTTGCACAATTGGTGGCTGACTAAATACTTTTTTGCCCCACTGTAACCTTACGACACCCGGATCGTACAATATTATACAACGGGTGGGTCTAATCTTGAATGCTGTTTGGTTAAAACCGCATTCTAGCCAGTGTCTATTCCACAAGTTACCACTGACTAAATCTATGCCGGTAAAACGCCTATTTACTCTGTTCCATCTGACTGTGCAATTCACTGTCTCATCAGCCCAGCCAGGAAATTTAGAAACTTGATCTCCACTATAAAAAGCATCTAGGCATTATTTCACATTTATTTTAGACTAACATTTAGTTTAACAGCAGAGATTTGTATAAACCTTGCGGTCTTTCTCTCCGACATTTGCAACAGTGTTTCAATGTTAAAATTCAAATCTCCAGCTATCCCATAGTAATGAACGTGTCGGGAGTCAGGACGAGACTGACAGCGTTTCCCATCCAGTCGAAATCAATCAATCAGCTGGCACCATTTGTATAGATATACAAATAAATGTAAATAAAAATTAAAAAAAATAAAAAACACGAAGTGCAGCTAGTTTGCAGTCTTTCCAGCTTCAGTTTGAAGTGATTGTGTTAGCTGTGTTGTTGGTTAGCTCCTCTGAACAACAGTGTCCTGACCGGTGAGCACATTTTCTATGCCAGGCAAAACCGCGCTTCATTAGATCATTGTTATGGATGTATCCAAATGTTACAAAAAAAACAGCTTAAACAAATGCGGCTACTTTGCTGTTATTCTGGATGCACTTTTTGACGTGACTAAGTTGGCCATAGTTGGCTAGCTAGCAAGTAAGGGATAAGAACATTGCCAGCAAGTATGGCAATGGAACAAATAAAATGTAAGACTGGGTCGTGTCCATAGATACAGAACATAAAGACTGAACGACTGGGTCAATGTCTCCTTTTTAATTTTTACCCATATACCAATAAGAGCCATTCTTTGCGAGGCATTGGAAAACCTCCCTGGTCTTTGTGGTTGAATCTGTGCTTGAAATTCAGTGCCCGACTGAGGGACAATTTTATGTGGGGGGTACAGAGATGAGGTAGTCGTTCAAAAATCATGTTAAACACTATTGTTGCACACAGAGTGAGTCCATGCAACTTCTGTGACTTGTTAAGCACATTTAGGCTTGCCATAACAAAACGGGTTGAATACTAGACGCAAGACATTTCAGCTTTTCATTTAGTTAATTTGTATACATTTCAAAAAACATAATTCCAATGACATTGTTTTTTTTTGTGTGTAGGCCAGTGACAATCTCTGCTTAATCCATTTTAAACTCAGGCTGTAACAAAATGTGGAAAACGTCAAAGGGTGTCAATACTTTCTGAAGGCACTGTACATTGTAGGGAATGATTGACAGTTAACATGAGACGCTCGTCTTGAATTGAGACTTAGATAAGCCATACTCCGTACAAAGCTAACCAAAAGGAGACACAGAAAGTTGCAAATAATAACAGGCAATAACCGCAATGAACATGCATAACTAAATTGTGTGTTAATGGCAATAATCAATGACAATGTGTAAATGCAATAAGCATATAAAATGGTATAGCTTTGCATAAATATAGTAGCAGTTAACAAGGAATGGCCAGAAACGGGGGTGCAATGGTTTGCGGCATGGTAGGCCGAAGCTATAGCAGGCTAATTTAATCAATGGCTACATAGCATAGTATGACAAGCAAGCAAACAATATAAAACTAACACAAGTAGCAAGCATAGCCATAAAGCAGGCTTAGTTAGCATAAAAAAAAGGCAATTCACAAAATGTGCAACAATTAACACTACAAGTACCAAAGAGAACAGACCAATAGACTGACAATGGTTGTTTGACTGTGCCTTTAGCATTTCCCAGCCATTAGCAGATGATATCAACTATACAAAACAAACAATGGTGAGGAGTCCTCTTCCTATCCTAAAAAAAAAAGAAACATCCTCTCACTGTCAACTGTGTTTATTTTCAGCAAATTTAACATGTGTAAATACTTGTATGAACATAACAAGATTCAACAACTGAGACATAAACTGAAGTTCCACAGACATGTGACTAACAAAAATGGAATAATGTGTCCCTGAACAAAGGGGGAGTCAAAATCAAAAGTAACAGTCAGTATCTGGTGTGGCCACCAGCTGTATTAAGTACTGCAGTGCATCTCCTCCTCATGGACTGCACCAGATTTGCCAGTTCTTGCTGTGAGATGTTACCGCACTCTTCCACCAGGGCACCTGCAAGCTCCCGGACATTTCTGGGGGGAATGGCCCTAGCCCTCACCCTCCGATCCAACAGGTCCCACCCTCAATGGGATTGAGAACCGGGCTCTTCGCTGGCCATGGCAGATCACTGATATTCCTGTCTTTTCCTGTCACGCACAGAACGAGCAGTATGGCTGGTGTCATTGTCATTCTGGAGGGTCATGTCAGGATGAGCCTGCAGGAAAGGTACCACATGAGGGAGGAGGATGTCTTCCCTGTAACGCACAGCATTGAGATTGCCTGCAATGACAACAAGCTCAGTCCGATGATGCAGTGACACACCGCCCAGACCATGATGGACCCTCCACCTCCAAATCGATCCCGCTCCAGAGTACAGGCCTCAGTGTAAAGCTCAATCCTTCGACGATAAATGTGAATCCGACCATCACCTCTGGTGAGACAAAACCGCCACTCGTCAGTGAAGAGAACTTTTTGCCAGTCCTGTCTGGTCCAGCGACGGTGGGTTTGTGCCCATAGGCGACATTGTTGCCGGTGATGCTTGGTGAGGACCTGCCTTACAACAGGCCTACAAGCCCTCAGTCCAGCCTCTCTCAGCCTATTGCGGACAGTCTGAGCACTGATGGAGGGATTGTGCGTTCCTGGTGTAACTCGGGCAGTTGTTGTTGCCATCCTGTACCTGTCCCGCAGTTGTGATGTTCGGATGTACCGATCCTGTGCAGGTGTTATTACACGTGGTCTGCCACTGCGAGGACGATCAGCTGTCCATCCTTTCTCCCTGTAGCGCTTCTTAGGCGCCTCACAGTTTGGACATTGCAATTTATTAACTAACATAGTTGGCCACATCTGCAGTCCTCATGCCTCCTTGCAGCATGCCTAAGGCACATGCACGCAGATGAGCAGGGACCCTGGGCATCTTGCTTTTGGTGTTTTTCCAGAGTCAGCAGAAAGGCCTCCTTAGTGTCTTAAGTTTTTATAGCTGTGACCTTAATTGCCTACCGTCTGTAAGCAGTTAACTACTTAGGGAGCAGTGGGGCGCTAGTGTTGCATAGTCATCAAAAGCTCTGCTTCTTGGCAATATCACAGCATTGTCAGATTTCAAAAAGGCTTTACGGCGAAAGCACAACATTTGATTGTTTAAGGATAGCACCTACAATATTTATTATTAGCATAAATTCATAAACCAGCTCGGCTCACACAAAACCCATTTCACAGCGAAAACAAATCCCTTACCTTTTGAAGAACTTCTGCTGAGGGCTTCCCAAGTGTCCAACGAAGACATCCAATGGTTCTTTTGTTAGAAAAAGTCATTTATTATATCCATAAATCTCAGTTTGGTTGGTGCGTTATGTTCAGAAAATCCAACGTCGAATCGCCCATTGAAACGTGAAGAGAACGCGTTCAAATATACCTATAAACTTTTCCTAAACAAATCAAATACCAGTTATAATGCATCCTTAGCTATCCTTTTATGAATATTGGCGATAATATTTCACTCGGATGGTCACCTATACCTTATATAAGTAAAATAAAGTGGGGCGCTCCAGCCAGACTCGCACCCGAGAAAACTTGTTGACATTTCAGGTCCCCATGCCATTTCCTGTACCTATTCGTTGTGTTTACTCCAATCTTTCTGAGTCTTTGTATATAGACTGCTGACATCTAGTGGAAGCCATAGGTACTGCAGTCTCAGTCCTGGTAACAAATGGATTCAATAGGGAGTGTGTCTAACAGAGCCAAAGGTCACCAGAAACTGATTTCCGGTTTTTGCCTGCTAAATGAGTTCTGTTATACTCACAGACATTATGTTAACACTTTTAGAAACTTCAGAGTGTTTCCTATCTGATAGGATATGCACATAATTGGTACTATTTTCTGAACCTGAGTGGCAGGCATTTTGCTTTGGGCACGCCAGACTCGCCAAAACCGTCACCTCACCTGCCGCTCCCTAAGAAGTTAAGCCATTCTGCCACAACTTTGGAAGTATGCTTGTGGTCATTGTCCATTTGGAAGACCCATTTGCGACCAAGCTTTAACTTCCTGACTGATGTCTTGAGATGTTGCTTCAATATATCCACATAATTTCTTCCTCCAGCATCTTTACAAGTTCCTTTGCTGTTGTTCTGGGACTGATTTGCACTTTTCGCACCAAAGTACGTTCACCTCTAGGAGACAGAATGAGTCTCCTTCCTGAGCGGTTTGACGGCTGCGTGGTTCCATGGTGTTTATACTTGCGTACTATTGTTTGTACAGATGAACATGGTACCATCATGCGCTTGGAAATTGCTCCCAAAGAAGAACCAGAATTGTGGAGGTCTACACATTTTTTTCTGATGTCTTGGGTGATTTCTTTCGATTTTCCCATGGATGTCAAGCAAAGAGGCACTGAGTTTGAAGGAAGGCCTTGAAATACATCCAAAGGTACACCTCCAATTGACTCAAATTATGTCAATTAGCCTGTCAGAAGCTTCTAAATTCATGACATCATTTTCTGGAATGTTCCAAGCTGTTTAAAGGCACGGTCAACTTAGTATATGTAAACTTCTGATCCACTGGAATTGTGATACAGTGAATTATAAGTGAAATAATCTGTCTGTAAACAATTGTTGGAAAAATTACTTGTGTCATGCAAAGTAGATGTCCTAACAGACTTTCCAAAACTATAGTGTGTTAACAAGAAATTTGTGGAGTTGTTGAAAAACGAGTTTTAATGACTCCAATAGTATATAAACTTACGACTTCAACTGTATATTAAGGGGTTGGTACTTTGGCAAACAATATTACCATCTAAAGAAAGTGTTTTATAATTATTAACCAACTGTATTGTGTGTTTTTTTACATGCATGGCCCATCAATTTAATTGTTTATTGTTATGCTGTAAATTGTTATTTTATGGTTGTAAGCAGTGGCGATTTTAGATTTTAGCAACCACTACACAACATGTTATATTATTAGGCCTATGTGGTTGAAAAAGGAAGGAAAATACAATCTTGAAGATCCACTTTCAGACAATATACCGACAGACAGCGCATTAAGAAAACAAAAATCAATCCTTGCAATATCAACTGGAATTACATGAGTCTATTACTTTAAAAAAATATATATAAAAGAGACCGTAACTGGCAAACATGGTTACAGACCCAACATATACAATATCCCCTCATTATGAAAAGCATATGAGCTAATTATAATAAAGTAAATAAAACAATTAAATCATTCCTACATTTGCTAAAATGATTAATACGATACTAATGAGACCGAAAAAGCAACATAACAATTGAAAAAAACAAGACCGAATCATGACGTCAGTGATCTTCAGGTCGGGGCTCTAGAAAGAGGCCCGAGTTCCAGACTTGGAATTCCGAGTTGGATGACCGTTCAAAATGTATTTTCCCAGTCCGAGCATGTTCTTTCCCGAGTTCCCAGTTGTCTTCAACGCACTGAAGTCAGATTTCCCAGTTTCCAGTTGTTTTTGAACGCGGCAGAAATCATGCTGATTGACAGCATAGCCAACATATTTCTGGCCCATCGTGTTGCATGTGAACGTTTATCCTTTTAAACTAGGAAAAGATATCCTTTCAGACAGATGTTTTGAATTCTTAAACTCAGACATGGACGCACACCCTCTCCACCGAATAGCAGGCAGGGGAAGCAAAATAGTGATGTCTTTGCGACGCTTGCAGTTTGCCATTGATTCCTTACGAACTACTAATCGTTGAATTTTAGATTTCCGACTTGTGATGTTTACGTCCAATGGCTGATGAGCACCAATACGTTTTATCTATAATTTGTCTTCATATTACAACGATTGAAAAGGATTTGCCAGTAGATGTGTCTACATGATTCGTGATGACTGCTTGTCTAGCTAAGATTGTGAAAGTATGATGTTGACATAATCAGAATCATCCTCTATTTACAGGACTGTATATATTATAACGACCCTGGCCCAGGGTCGTTACAATATTTATTATTTTTATACGACTTCTTTGTATATTGTTTTACATGTCTGCCTCTCACTAGCTCTAGTTGGGGCTCTATTGGAATGCACCAAAAACCTTTGTGATTACATTCACTAGCATAAGAGTCGGTGTAACAATCTTGAACACAGTATTCCTTCAAAAAAACAAAAGCTTTAAGAGCCATTAATAATTAAGGGTTAATTTCCATTGTGTCTGTTACATTTTAGATATTACCCAGCGACAGTGTTTATTATAATGATGTTTAAATGACTATTATTACCAGTTTTAAATGTTTAGAAATTATACTTGAGTACCATTACAATAACGATTATCAATAATCCTGAACATTAATCCAGTCGCCTCTGGTCGAGAAAAACATTTTCCTAAACAGGTACTGCAATTCTCAATTATACCATAAGGTGGCAGCACGACTACAAATTAAATTCTCTCTGACGTTTCTTTAAGATCTGACAATCGAGTGATAATCAAATTTACACAGTTCACTAGATCTATCAATAACATTGAAATGGCATGCTAATGGCATGTAAAAGGCTTTAAAAAAATGAAAAAGCAAGGTTGCTGCATGCAAGATTCTAACTCGTGAAGTATCACGAGTCGAGAACAAATCCAACAGGCACTAGAATGCATGCAACTCACATTATTGACAGTTTCAAAAGGGCACATTAGCAGGAAGATTCCCGCCTGGGAGTAGTAGCCAATCCGATGCATACATTTGAGTTGCTCGAGGCCATTGCCCGAGTCGTGACCGACTGAACGCGATGAGCCAAGGAAAAGCATGCAAAATATATCTACATTGTTTATAAACATTGGCATAAGATAAACTTGTATTTGGGGTTCTTATGGGGTACAAGTTATATTCTTCAAGAATCAAAAGGGATCAATTTTATTCATCATTACTTTATAAGTCCAAAAATGGATGTAGCAACGACGAATTCTAGCTTTAACATAGTGCATTCAGAAAGTATTCAAATCCCTTCCTCCACATTTTACGTTATAGCTTATTCTAAAATGTATTAAATAAAAAGAAATCTACACACAATACCCCATAATGACAAAGTGAAAATAGGTTTAGACATTTTTGCAAATGTATTAGAAATAAACAGAAATACCTTATCAGACCCTTTCCTGAGACTTGAAATTGAGCTCAGGTGCATCCTGCTTCCATTGATCATCCTTGAGATGTTTCCACAACTTGATTGGAGTCCACCTGCGGTAAACTCAATTGATTTGACATGATTTGGAAAGACCCCCCCCCCCAGTCTATATAAGGTCCCACAGAGCAAAAACAAAGCTACGAGGTCGAAGGAAATTGTCCATAGAAGTGGAAGGGTACATTTCTGCCACATTGAAGGTCCTAGCACACAGTGGCTTCAATCATTCTTAAATGGAATTAGTTAGGAACCACCAAGACTCTTCCTAGAGGGGGAGGTGACCAAGAACCTGATGGTCATTCTGACAGAGTTCCTCTGTGGAGATGGGAGAACCTTCCAGAAGGACAACCATCTCTGCAGCACTCCACCAATCAGGCCTTTATGGTAGAGTGGCCAGACGTAAATCATTCCTCAGTAAAAGGCACATGACAGCCTGCTTGGCATTTACCAAAAGGCACCTAAAGACTAAGACCACAAGGAACAAGATTCTCTGTTTCTGATGAAACCAAGATTAAAAAGTCTTTGGCCTGAATGCCAAGCTTCACGTCTGTAGGAAACCTGGCACCATCCCTACGGTGAAGCATGGTGGTGGCAGCGTCATGCTGTAGGGATGTTTTTCAGCAGCAGGGAATGGGGGACTAGTCAGGATCGAGGGAAAGATAAACAGAGCAAAGTACAGTGAGACCCTTGATGAAAGGTCCAGAGCGCTCAGGACCTCACACTGGGGCGAAGGTTCACCTTCCAACAGGACAATGACCCTAAGCACACAGCCAAGACAACACAGAAGTGGCTTTGGGACAAGTCTCTCAATGTCCTTGAGTGGCCCAGCCAGAGTGCAGACTTGAATCCGATCAAACATCTCTGGAAAGACCAGAAAATAGCTGTGCAGCAACGCTCCCCATCTAACCTGACAGCGCTCGAGAGGATCTGCAGAGAAGAATGGGAGAAACTACCATGTGCCAAGCTTGTAGCATCATACCCAAGAAGACTTGAAGCTGTAATCACTGCCAAAGGTGCTTATACAAAGTACTGAGTAAAGGGTCTGAATACTTATGTAAATGTCATGTTGTCTGAATAACACTGTATAAAAAACAGACACAGGAAGTTAGTCGTTTTTAATAAATATGGTGGCTCTCAAAAGAGCCTTTGCTTCTGCTGAGCTGTTTCCTTACTGCAATACCTGCTGCCAGGAGTGGACCTGTAAATATTCAAAATTAGACTGTAAAGACATTGGAGACAGCTGTGAAATAAAGTAGAGCATATTTTTCTTATTAATTCAAGAGATCAGTCTCAAACCTGCCCATGCCAATTTCTGGACTTTCACATAGTAACCTCCTAAGTCACACAGTTCAAACAAAATTTGAAATATATATATATATATTTTTTTAAATGTGGCTTGTTTATTAGAAGTGTACTGCCTAATACCATTAAATTAAAAAAAAAAAAAAAGCAAATACTTAGGTTAAGTATTTAGTCCTATAATGGTATTTCCTGACATAATATAAAGAAAAAATTGTTTCTAAAATTGTTATAGGCTACCCTATTCTAAGTTTACTGACTGTTCAGGGTTAAAGTAGGTATAAGGGTTAGCGTTTTTTCCCAGCAATTTTTTTTATGGGTTTATAACTCTTGCTCCTCACCGTGGCCATCTGCGGATACTACATACTTATTTCGCTGGGTTGATAATCTGAAGTACCAACTGCATCAGATCAACAAATAAATTAGCTAGACCCATCCATTTGGTTTGCAACTCAGCTCAATTCGATGCCTAAAAAGTTTCTAAATTTCTCCTATCAGTTTGCATTGTGACGCAGAATAACGGGCTGGGAATAGAACGTTCGGAAGGCAAGTTGGTGCCAGTGTTCAATAGAACTAATAGCAGCTGGAAGGGTGAAAAATGCCCTAAAATAATAAGTAAGTAACTAAAATATGGCCTGTTTTTTGTGCTTACTTCAAAACTACGACAAGCAGCTGGGACATACAGTAATATTATGAAACTGGACTCCAAAACTTCTTCAGGATTGGTGGGTCCCCTGCGGGACGGTTGAGCTAACGTAGGCTAATGCCATTAGCATGAGGTTGTAAGTAATAAGAACATTTCCCTGGACATAGACATATCTGATATTGGCAGAAAGCTTAAATTCTTGTTAATCTAACTGCACTGTCCAATTTACAGTAGCTATTACAGGAAAAGAATACCATGCTATTGTTTGAGGAGTGCGCACCATTTTGAACATGAAAAGTTATTAATAATAATAATAGTAGACACATTTGGGCAGTCTTGACACAATTTGAACATAAATGCAATGGTTCATTGGATCAGTCTGAAACTTTGCACATACACTGCTGTCATCTAGTGGCCAAAATCTAAATTGCACCTTGGCTGGAATAATACATTATGGCCTCTCTCTTGCATTTCAAAGATGGTACAAAATAAATAAAACGGTTGGTCTTTTCTTTGTATTATCTTTTATCAGATCTAATGTGTTATAGTCTCCTACATTCCTTTCACATTTCCACAAACTTCAGTGTTTCCTTTCAAATTCTAGCAATAATATGCATATCCTTGCTTCAGGGCCTGAGCTACAGGCAGTTAGATTTGGGTATGTCATTTTAGGTGAACATTTTAAAAAAGGGGGCCGATCCTTGAGAGGTTTTTAATACATTGACTTGGAAGATAGCATCCAAAAACGTATTACAAAGAAGAAGAAAAAAACTAGCGACTTAGCCAGAAAATACCGACATTTTAATTTACCCACCCCATGACAGATGGGCTTTTTTTGCTGGACATGCACAAGCAGATAGCTTAACAGGTTGTACCAGGAAAGTCAGCCTATGTTATTACCTGGTTTAAATGCCCCACGAGCAAAAATGCTGTGTCTTCAGTTTCTTTTTCCAGCTTCTACGTCGCCAACAGCTCTGGGTAACTTCCTTTCTGTAATCGAATCTATTTCATATACATTCATTGACTTCAACAACAAATTGTTCTTTGCCGTTTTTATTCGTTTCAAATACAGGAGAGTTATTTAAGGTAGACTCAGCGATATGACGTGGATGCAGAAAGTAAACAGCATAGTGGGTCAATTCCGCAACAACTAAAAAGGTTGAAGCGCGAGGCTCAACTTCTCCGCTGTTTTGGTCCCGTGGCTACCAGGCTGCAACAGTGTGAAGCGAACCCGTTCACATGCTCAGATACTGTGAGAGAAGTCTTGCATCTCACTAATCTCAATATTTGCGGTGCTGCACGTGGCAAAACATTTCGCTGAGTATCTAATGTATAAACAAAGATTTGTCAAGAACTGTACAATATTTACAGACTTCCTTTCCAAAGAAAAATTGATTTTTTCCCTAAAATATGTCATAGTAATATGCAAAACATCAAACATAAAAATGAATTGACCATTTTCTCTTTAAATATTACTCATTTATAACCATTCCTGTAAGGGAACTTGATAATGTTCCTTTCTCTTTGCAGCTGCATGATTCTGATAAACTAAAGCACTACAATGTCGGTTTCAAATATACCCATTCTCTCCTTTTACAGACATAGTTGATGCCACGCTTCCGTCTCATCCACCCATCTTTTGTATCAAAGAAAAAAGTAAGACGGCTCGGATATGTGGGTGTACGTACAATTGAACGTTTAACCTGTGAAAAATGTTAATGCTAAGGCGGCATCCTAGCACTTGTGAGAGTTTGTTCAAATCCTCCTCATATAAATAATTTAAATGGGTTTATATATTATCACATAGCTCACCGGTGCCACTGCCTACTGTCGCATAGAACGAGTGAGAGAATTAATACCGTTATGTTGCATCCTTTCCACAGACAAGCCATATATTCACACCGCTCACTGCACTCCTCTAACGCAATGTTTAAAAACAAATAATTTATGTAAAAACTGACAGTAATAGATTCTCTGAAACGTTTTTGTCTGACGCGCAGTTTTACAATGTCTGTGAGACAATCCACGTGACTAGGTGCAATAGCTCCTCTTCCTGCCTTCGGTGTCTTTTCTCACCTTGGTCTTTGCCTCCTGATTGATCAGTGTCATCTCTTGACCAATCAGGAACACCACCAGCTCCTGTGGGGTCATCATCCATTCTCAAGGTCAAGTCAATTAATTGCTATATTTTAGTCATTGAACTAAGGAGAGGTCACTCCAAGGTCACACCTACCGACCCTCTTGTTCCTAGAGTGGCCTTTCAAGTTGTCCGTCGGACCCACACGACTCCAGGTGGGATGGGACCTTTTCCTCATTTCCCCACCTCACCGTTCCTGGGGCCTAGTTTCTGTGCCTTTTGTTCTTTCGCTTTCTCTTTTCTTTCCGTCTTCCATCCCCTCTGTCTGTCGCTCAGGCCTTGGCGCTGAGTGTGAGCAGCTCAATGAAGGAATTGAAGAGGGTGTCCAGCCAGCTCTGGTTGGCCATACACTGCTGCACCACCTCCTCCTGCCCAGGGTCCTCAGCTGCCTGCTCTATAGTGTTGGTCTGACAGGGAAGACAACATCAACACAATATGAGGTCTGCCAGGGAATCAAATATATCTAGACTATGGTAATATGTCTATTTGAAAAATAGAAGTACATGTCTCAAGGCTATGGTGTGTCTACCCAAGGAATAAACAACATATTATCTATTCCGGGTAAACACAATATTAACATAAACTAGAGCTGTCAAAGTTTATGCGTTACAGCTTGTGACAAGTTCAAGTTGAAGAACATGGATAAATAGCTTAGGCCTGGCTGATCTGTTGTCTTCTGTGGAACTCACAACATAGTTGGACAGGTTGATATGCTCCTTGTTTGAGAAATGAGGAGAACGCTCATTTAGAATGCCTGAAGCTTTAACAGTACTTGAGTGTGTGTGTGACTATATGCAAGTCTTAAACTTCAAGAACATTGATAAGAGGGAGTAAGCCTACTTAAACATTGAGAGCATTTTGTTTCTGATACAGATTATTTTGTGTTGCTGTCCCTTACAATCAAAGCATAGTATGCCTGTAACTCAATGTCCTGCTTTTTAGGGCCACATTTCAAAAATTGCAATTAAATCAGGATTAACTACTGAAAAATCATGCAATTATTTATTTTGTTTAACAGCATTAATATAAACACAATATTTAAAACTCCTATCAACCATTGTTGATTAGCAGATTAATTTAATTGACTATGTCAGCAGGGGATTTCAACCACAATATATCTGGTGTGTTTAAGCAAGGATAAAAGACATTGGCTAATATTTCTGCTGGGTAAATTGAAACAATATTTAAATAAATCATAGTAGGGGAGACACAAATAACTGTTTTTGATATATATTTCTCTTGTTGATATTGAAATATTGTATCAAATAGGTGTATTTATTACAATAATATAAAACTTGTCCTTACCTCTTTCTTGCAGAGTAAGAAAGTGTGATATTTATAATGATGCAGGGAGTGATAGAGGCTGTAGATCCGACATGACTCTGTTGACAGTTTAAGGTCCTGGGGGAAGACAGATTAAAAACAATATATGGAGAGAATAAAATCCACCTATATAATCAAGGTTCAACAGTGCGACATGGGAATGCACATGACACACACACACACAAATACCTACAAACAAACGATCAACTTATGCGAGATGTTGAACTGATTGTTGGTAATGCCATTAACACAAAAACACACACTCACTGCAATTACCCACACACTGCAAATACACCCGCCCCCCCAAAAAAAACAAATACTTTATTTGAATCCACAAATTACATTACAGTCGAAGAATTGAAACAATTCAACAGACACAGACAGGGCCTTCAGAAAGCATCCATACCCTTTAACTTATTACACATTTTGTTGTGTTACCGACTGAATTCAAAATAAATAATGATAATATTTTCACTTTATTCTTAAAAAAAAATTCAAGTTGGGTGTTGATCATTGCTAGACAGCCATGTTCAAGTCTTGCCATAGATTTTCAAGCCGATTGAAGTTAAAACTGTCACTGGGCCACTCAGGAACATTCAATATCGTCTTGGTAAGCAACTCGTGTCTATTTGACCTTGTGCTTTAGGTTATTGTCCTGCTGAAAGGTCAATTTGTCTCCCAGTGTCTGTTGGAAAGCAGACAACCACGTTAAACTCTGGGATTTTGCCTGTGCTTAGCTCTATTACGTTTATTTTTAAAAAACTCCATAGTCCTTGCCGATGACAAGCACACCCATAACATGATGCACCCACCACCATGCTTGAAAATATGAAGAGAGGTACTCAGTGATGTGTTGGTGTTGGATTTGCCCCAAACATAAGGCTTTGTATCCACATTTTTTGCAGTTTTACTTTAGTGCCTTATTGCAAACAGGATCCATGTTTTGGAATATTTGTATTCTGTACAGGCTTCCTTCTTTTCACTCTGTCATTTAGGTTAGTATTGTGCAGTAATTACAATGTTGTTGATCCATTCTCAGTTCTCCTATTATAGCCATTCAACTCTGTTTTAAAAGTCAGCAAATCCCTGAGCGATTTTCTTCAGCTCCGGCAACGGAGTTCGGAAGGACGCCTGTATCTTTGTAGTGACTGGGTGTATTGATACACCATCCAAAGTGTAATTCTTAGGGAGCGGCAGCAGAGGTGACGTTTTGGAGTCTGGCGTGCCCAAAGTAAAATGCTTGCCACTCAGGCCCAGAAAATAGGATATGCACATAATTAGTTTCTAAAAGAGTTAAAATAATGTATGTGAGTATAACAGAACTGATATAGCAGGCGAAAACCAGAGGAAAATCCATCCGGATTTGCAGTTTTTTTTTGTACATTACCTTTTGTCCAGGCTGCCTATTGATTTCTCTGTTATCTAGGACTGAGACTGCAGTACCTATGGCTTCCACTAGATGTCAGTCTTTATACAGTGTCTGGAGACTCTAGCACTAAGCAGAACAGATAGGAAGAGGAAGTAGTGAAGGGATCACATTTGTCAACAACGTTTAACGGGCACGAGATTGTGAGCTTTTGATGACTATGCAACACTTGTATATTGATGAATGTTTAATAATTCAACTTTTGGATTTTGAATTTGGCGCCTTACATTTCACCAGGTAGTGTCGGATGCGGCCCGCTAGCGCGCCGCTACTCCCTAAGTAGTTAATAACTTAACCATGCTCAAAGGGATATTCAATGTCTGCTTTTTTATTTCTACCAATAAGTGCCCTTCTTAGCAAGGCATTGGAAAACCTCGCTGGTCTTTGTTTGAAATTCACTGCTCGACTGAGGGACCTTACAGATAATTGTATGTGTGGGGTACAGAGATGAGGTAGTCATTAAATTTTTTTTTATGTTAAACACTACTGCACACAGAATGAGTCCATCCACCTTAGGTGATTTAAGCACATTTTTACTCCTGAACTTATTTAGGCTTGCCATAACAAAGTGATTGAATACTTATTGACTGAAGACATTTTAGCTTTTTATTTAGAATTAATTTGTAAAAGATTCTACAAAAATAATTCCATTTTGACATTATGGGGGTATTGTGTGTAGGCCATGACACAAATCTCAAATGAATCCATTTTAAATTCAGGTTGTAGCACAACAAAATCTTGATAAAGTCTAAGGTTGAGAATACTTTGAGGTCAATGTATATGGACACTCATGGATACAGAAAGTACCTTCTCCATACAGCTAAGCTGCACATGACAGCTGACACGGAGTAGTAACTTGCTAGCTGCTTTGCCTTATGCAGACCTGCAATCTGAAGGCCATGTACTGTCAAGCCTATGTACACGGCCGAGGCTCCCAAATATTAGTACCACAACTTTGCATTGATAACTGGTGTACAAATTACCTAGACTAACCTGTACCCCTGCACATTTACTCGGTACTGGTACCACCTGTATATAGCCTCGTTGTTATTGTGTTACTTTATTTGGTAAATATTTTCTTAACTCGTTCTTGAACTGCATTGTTGGTTAAGGGCTTGTAAGTAAGCATTTCACGACGCATGTGACAAATAAAGTTTAATTTGAACGTTTAAACAAAACTGGGATCCTTAACGTTAAGAAAAATCCCTAACCCAATTATTATTTTAAAATTTTTTACGTAGATGCAGAAAGTAAACAGCATAGTGGGTCAATTTCCTCAACTACTAAGAGCGTTGAAGTGTGAGGCTCAACTGTTTTGGTGCCCTAGCTTACCACGCTGTGAAAAGCATGAAGCGAACCTGCACACATACTGTGTATGACTGAAATGTTGTATCTCGCTCATCTCAATATCCTAGCCTATTCTTTGATGATAGGCCCTGCTTTACTAAAGTTGAGACATTGTGTGATAGAAATTGTGAGATACAGCTATTGATTGCCAATAGACAGGCCTAGTGCACGGTTGACTTTCTGCCTGGTGGCTGACCTGACTCTGCCGTGACCCTCCCCTCTCTCCGCCCCTCGCTAGCTCACTATGAAAGATGCAAGTGTTTATGTTCTCGAAAGTACAGGATCTAAATTAATCTCCTCTGTTAAAAAAGTACTGAATCTTAGGAGTCAATCTTGACACTTGGAAATGGGAGTTGACGTCGGAAGGCGACGTGCAAGGAGTCGAGGAATCAATTATTTTGGAGACGATTCCACCACTAAGTCATCATCGTTAACAGTTGGAAAAATATGCTGAGAAAGGCAAGCGACAGCAGCCAAGTCCTGTGTGGCAATACTTTTATGAATTTCTATTGTTTTAACGGAAAACCGACAAAGCAGTTTAAAACTTAAAATAAATGTTTCCCATTTGTCACATCCCTACTGGTAACCAAGGCATGATGGGGTGGTAATTCAGCAACTTGGCAGCAATGTTCTGCTCCATACAGGAGTCAAAAAAGCAACCAACCTCCAAAATGAGCAACTCCCTCTGGCCTCCCCCACAACAACATCTGGCATATTTGGTATACAAAACCCTGCACATCAGAACTACCTACAAACACACACCTGTGGTTTGGGTAGGCTCTTCTTGACTCTGTTAAGAGTCTTGCGGTTGTAGCCTTCCCCACTGAGCCGCATCCACACAGCTCCTGAGTCCAGGGGGTCCACCGCCATTTGAGGATACATGTGCAGGGTCTCCTAAACGGGTGGCGAGAGAAAATGGAAGTGCACACACACACACACACACAGTAAAAAGTTTGGACAAAGGAAAAACTCTTGAATGAGTAGTTATTTGTACTATTTTCTACACTAGAATAATAGTGAAGACATCAAAACTACGAAACACATGGAATCATGTAGTAAACAAAAAAGTGTTAAACAAATCAAAATATATTTTACATTTGAGATTCTTCAAAGTAGCCACCCTTTGCCTTGTTGACTACTTTTCACACTCTTGGCATTCTCTCAACGAGCTTCATGAGGAATGCTTTTCCAATAGTCTTAAAGGAGTTCCCACATATGCTGAGCACTTGTTGGCTGCTTTTCTTTCACTCTGCAGTCCAACTCATCCCAAACCATCTCAAATTGGGTTGAGGTTGGGTGATTGATGGAGTGCTGCATCAGATTACCTGGTCTTCACACTCTCCTTGGTCAAATAGCCCTTACACAGCCTGGAGGTGTGTTTCAAGTCATTGTCCGGATGAAAAACAAATGGTAGTGGGACTAAACGCAAACCAGATGGGATGGCATATCGCTGCAGAATGCTGTGGTAGCCATGCTGGTTAAGTGTGCCTTGAATTCTAAATAAATCAGACAGTGTCACCAGCAAAGCACCCCCACACCATCACACCTCCTCCATGCTTCACGGTGGGAACCACACATTCGGATATCATCCGCTCACCTACTCTGCGTCTCACAAAGACACGGCGGTTGGAACCAAAAATCTCAAATTTGGAATAATTTCCACCGGTCTAATGTCCATTGCTCTGGTTTCTTGGCCCAAGCAAGTCTCTTCTTCTCATTGCTGTCCTTTAGTAGTGGTTTCTTTGCAGGAATTCGACCATGAAGGCCAGATTCAGGCAGACTCCTCTGAACAGTTGATTTTGAGATGTCTGTTACTCTGTGAAGCATTTATTTGCTCTGCAATTTCTAAGGCTGCGAACTCTTATGAACGTATCCTCCGCAGCAGAGGTAACTCTGGGTCTTCCTTTCCTGTGGCGGTCCTCATGAGAGCCAGTTTCATCATTGCACTTGATGGTTTTTGCGACTGCACCTGAAGAAACTTAAAAAGTTTTTGAAATTTTCCGTATTGACTGACCTATAATGTGCTGGTTCATCATTAAAGCGGTCCATCATGTCTTCACACTCTCCTTGGTCAAATAGCCCTTACACTCAGTATTGTTTGACATTAGAACTTAAATACATTTAATAAATAAAGATCTCATTACATGAGTGTATGTAATGGGCCATCATTAAAGTAATGATGGACTGTCGTTTCTCTTAGGTTATTTGAGCTGTTCTTGCCATAATATAGACACGGTCTTTTACCAAATAGGGCCATCTTCTGTATACCACCCCCTACCTTGTCACAACATAACTGATTGGCTCAAACGCATTAACTTCTTAGGGAGCAGCGGATGTCAACAGTCTCGAGAAAGTGTTCTGATTCTTTTTAGATGCTTTTAGAGCAGAGAAGACGACGAATAAGGAAGTGTCCACGCAGATGTCAATAGAAGTAAATGCGCGCTCCTGGCTGGCGCGTTCTTTGTTTTTTTCATTTCTTATCGCCCAGTTTATATTCCGGTTGAAATATTATACTATTTATACATAAAAGTGTTCCTAAGGATACATTTAAAATTATGTCTTGGACAAGTTTATAGGTATAAGTTGAACGAGTTCTCTTCACGTTTCAATGGACGATTGGAAGCTCTATTTTCTCATTATAACGCACCAACCAAACGGAGATTTATGGATATAATACATTACTTTTTCCGAACAAAAGAACCATGGATTGTCTTCGTTGGACACTTGGGAAGCCCTCAGCAGAAGTTCTTCAAAAGGTAATTGATTTGTTTTCGCTGTGAAATGTGTTTTCTGTGAACCGTGAAGGCTTATGAATTCATGCTAATGGAAAAATATGTGGGGTGCTATCCTCAAACAATCAAATGTGGTGCTTTCGCCGTAAAGCCTTTTGGAAATCTGACAACGCTGTGATATTGCCAAGAAGCAGAGCTTTTGATGACTATGAAACACTTGTATATTGATGCATGTTTAATAATTCAACTTTTGCATTTTGAATTTGGTGCCTTGCATTTCACCTGGTAGTGTCAGGAGTGGGGCGCTAGCGCCCCAGCGCACCTTGCTGATCCTTAAGAAGTTAAGGAAATAAATTCCACAAATTAACTTTTAACAAGGCGCACCTGTTAATTTAAATGCATTCCTGGTGACCACCTTATGAAGCTGGTTGAGAGAAAGCTGTCATCAAGGCAAAGGGTGGCTACTTTGAATATATAAATACAGTTGAAGTCGGAAGGTTACATACACTTAGGTTTTTCCAACACATACACAAGTAACTTTTTCAACAATTGTTTACAGACAGATTATTTCACTTATAATTCACTGTATCACAATTCCAGTGGGTCAGAAGTTTACATACACCAAGTTGACTGTGCCTTCAAACAGCTTGGAAAATTCCAGAAAATTACATCATGGCTTTAGAATCTGATAGGCAAATTGACATCATTTGAGTCAATTGGAGGTGTACCTGTTGCCTACCTTCAAACTCAGTGCCTCTTTGCCTGACATCATGGGAAAATCAAAAGAAATCAGCCAAGACCTCAGAAAACAATTGTAGACCTCCACAAGTCTGGTTCCTCCTTGGGAGCAATTTCCAAACGACAGAAGATACCATGTTCATCTGTACAAACAATAGTACGCAAGTATAAACACCATGGGACCGCGCAGCCGTCATACCTCTCAGGAAGGAGACACGTTCTGTCTCCTAGGGATGAGCGTACTTTGGTGCAAAAAGTTACAAACAATCCCATAACAACAGCAAAGGACCTTGTGAAGATGCTGGAGGAAACAGGTACAAAAGTATCTCTATCCACAGAAAAAAAAATCCTATATTGACATAACTGAGATAGGCCACTCAGCAAGAAAGAAGAAACAGCTCCAAAACAGCCATAAAAAAAGCCAGACTACGGTTTGCAACTGCACATGGGGACAAAGATCATACTTTTTGGAGAAATGTCCTCTGGTCCGATGAAACAAAAATAGAACTGTTTGGCCATAATGACCATTGTTATTTTTGGAGGAAAAAGGAGGCGGCTTGCAAGCCCAAGAACACCATCCCAACCGTGAAACACGGGGGTGGCAGTATCATGTTGTGGGGATGCTTTGCTGCAGGAGGGCCTAGTGCACTTCACAAAATAGATGGCATCATGAGGAAGGAAAATCAGGGGGATATATTGAAGCAACATCTCAAGACATCAGTCAGGAAGTTAAAGCTTGGTCGCAAATGGGTCTTCCAAATGGACAAGGACCCCAAGCATACTTCCAAAGTTGTGGCAGAATGGCTTAAGGACAAGTCAAGGTATTGGAGTGGCCATCACAAAGCCCTGACCTCTATCCTCCATTTGCACAAATCCCTGTTAGTGAGCATTTCTACTTTGCCAAGAAAATCCATTCACCTGACAGGTGTGGCATATCAAGAAGCTGATTAAACAGCATGATCAGAACTGTTGCCAAGAAATTGTTAATTTCTCTACCATAAGCCGCCTCCAACATCGTTTTAGAGAATTTAGCAGTACATCCAACCGGCATCACAACCACAGGACACGTGTCCGGGGGTCGTGGGCGAACAGTTTGCTGATGTCAACGTTGTGAACAGAGTGCCCTATGGTGGCGGTGGGGTTATGGTATGGGCAGGCATAAGCTACGGACAACGACCACAATTGCATTTTAGCGATGGAAATTTGAATGCAGAGATACTGTGAGGAGATCCCGAGGCCCATTGCGAGGCCAATTTTTTTTTAATGGTATCTGTGACAAATAGATGCATATCTGTATTCCCAGACATGTCAAAGTCAAAAAGTCAAAGTCAAAGTCACCATTATTAGTCAGTTGTACAACCGAATGCCTTCAACTGAAATGTGTCTTCCGCATTTAACCCAACCCCTCTGAATTAGAGAGGTGCGGAGGGCTGCCTTAATCGACATGTACAGTGCCTTGCAAAAATATTCATCCCCCTTGGCAGTTTTCCTATTTTGTTGTGTTAGAACCTGTAATTTATATTGATTTTTAATTGGATTTCATGTTATGGACATACACAAAATAGTCCAAATTGGTGAAGTGAAATGGAAAAAATATGTATTCACCACTTTGCTATGAAGCCCCCTAAATAAGATCTGGTGGAACCAATAACCTTCAGAAGTCGCATAATCAGTTAAATTTGCCAAGAGGCCGCCCACCAAAACTCACGGACCAGGCAAGGAGGGCATTAATCAGAGAGGCAACAGAGAACAAAGATAAAGGAACTGCAAAGTTCCACAGCGGCGATTGGAGTATCTGTCCATAGGACCATTTTAAGCCGTAAAGTACACTCCACAGAGCTGGGCTTTACGGAAGAGTGGCCAGAAAAATGCAAATGCTTAATGAAAAAAATAAGCAAACACGTTTGGTGTTTGCCAAAAGGCATGTGGGAGACTCCCCAAACATATGGAAGAAGGTACTCTGGTCAGATGAGACAAATGTAGCTTTTTGGCCAACAAGGAAAACGCTATTTCCGGCACAAACCCAACACCTCCCATCACCTCGAGAACACCATGTTTTTCATGGGCAGGGACTGGGAAACTGGTCAGAATTGAAGGAATGATGGATGGCGCTAAATACAGGGAAATTCTTGAGGGAAACCTGTTTCAATCTTCCAAAGATTTGAGACTGGGACAGAGTTTCACCTTCCAGCAGGACAGTGACACTAAGCATACTGCTAAAGCAACACTCAAGTGGTTTAATGGGAAACATTTAAATGTCTTGGAATGGCCTAGTAATAGCCCAGACATCAATCCAATTGAGAATTTGTGGTAGCAGTTTTGCTTTGAAGAATGGGCAAAAATCCCAGTGGCTAGATATGCCAAGCTTATAGAGACATACCCCAAGAGACTTGCAGCTGTAATTGCAGCAAAAGGTGGCTCTACAAAGTAGTGACTTTGGGGGGTGAATAGTTATGCACACTCAAGTTCAGTTTTTTTGTCTTATTTCTTGTTTGTTTCAATATAAAAAATATTTTGCATTTCGAAATGGTAGGCATGTTGTGTAAATCAAATGATACAAACACCCCAAAAATATATTTTAATTCCAGGTTGTAAGGCAACAAAATAAGAAAAATGCCAAGGGGGGTGAATACTTTTGCAAGCCACTTTAAAAACCAAAGATTAGGGCCGAATATATATTTTTTTAATTGACTGATTTTCTTATATGAACTGCAACTCAGTCAAATCTTTGACATTGTTGCATGTTGCTTTTATATTTTTGTTCAGACTATATACATTGACAGTATATTCAGAGCAGGTTACCTGGTGCTGAGTACTCATGTTAACTCTCCTCATCAGTCTCCTCTTCTGTTCCACGATGATGCCGTCAATCTTCCTCATTCCAGGGAGGTACAGCTCATCTGAGGGAACCAATGGAGATGGAGAGGAAAGCCTGATTAAATGGATGTTCCAAACGACTGTCAATCATTCCAAACCTGGAGAGACTAACCAGGGGCATATTCAGTTGATGAAATGTTTTGCTACATTGCGGAACGGTTTGTACAGAACCAAATGCTTTCCCACAATGCTGTGCACTGTTCAACATTCCTCAAGGTATGTTTGCTCCTGTTTGGTGTGTGTGGCAGGATGTGGCCTGATAAATATGGGTGTAGTGTTGCACATTTTGGGGAATATTCAGAGGTGGAAACTTTCCGTGGGAATTAATGGGAATATACGCAAATTAATATTAATACCATTTGTTTTTTGCCATACCATATGGAGACGGAAACATAAGCCTTTTACCTTATAAGTAGACAATTGCAAATAATTAAATCCTTCCAATAGAATAAAAAAATAATTGAACTTTAATTAACAGAGATCAATCTTCACATGGGATGACTTCACTGAACAACAAAAGGGAATATTGAATGATCCATCACATCTCCCAAAAATGTTTAACATACATCTGTAAAATGATAGTCTAGAAACTAAAGCTTTGGTTGTCTTCCTCTCAGGCTTCCATGTCTTCTCCCTGAACCTCCTCAATGTCCACCTCTTGAACATCAGACTCTGAGGCCTCATCTTCACTGTCACTTTCCAACCTTGTTGAGGATGGCTTGTTGTCAGGCTCAAAAAGCCTCAAATTTGCCCGGATGGCCACCAATTTTTCAACCCTTGTATTGGTCAGCCTGTTGTGTGCTTTGGTGTGTGTTCCCAAACAAGGACCAGTTGCGCTCTGAGTCGGCTGATGTTGGTGGGATTTGGAGGATAATGGAGGCAACCGGGGAAAGAGCCTCAGATCCACAAAGTCCCTTCCACCAAGTGGCTGATGAGATATGTTGGCAAGACTGCCATATTGCATCTCCATCCCAAAGCCCTTGCTTGGAAGTGTACTTCGCCAGACTGCCAAGAACCTTGCCCTCATCCTAGCCAAGGTGGCAAGACACTGTAGTGATGACACCATAGGCCTTGTTGATCCCTGTACCAGACAGGATGCTCTTGCCAGCATACTTGGGGTCCAACATGTATGCATTGTTTATGGGCTTTAAGCAGAAGTCTTCAAACTTTTTGATGTATTTCAGAACTGCAGTTTCCTCTGCTTAGAGCAACAGTGAAGTTGGCAGGGCAGTACAGATTTCTTCTCTTACATCTGCAAGCAGAGTCTGAACATCAGACAGGATGGCATTGTCTCCCTCAATCCGTGCAATGGCTACTGCTATAGGTTTCAGGAGTTTCAGGCTGCTTACCACTCTCTCCCAAAATACATCATCCAGGAGGATCCTCTTGATGGGGCTGTCCATATCGACAGACTGTGATATGGCTTGGAGAGACTCCTTCCCCTCCAGGAGACTTATGATGACAACACCACCCCAACAGGTGTTGCTGGACAGCTTCAATGTGTTGTTCTTATTCTTCCCACTTCACTTGCTGAGGAAGATTGCTGCTATAACTTGATGACCCTTCACATAACTAACCATTTCCTTGGCTCTCTTGTAGAGTGAATCCATTGTTTTAAGTGCCATGATGTCCTTGAGGAGCAGATTCAATGCATAAGCAGCACAGCCAATGGGTGTGATGTGAGGGTAGAACTCCTCCACTTTAGACCAAGCAGCCTTCATGTTCACAGCATTGTCTGTCACCAGTGCAAATACCTTCTGTGGTCCAAGGTCATTGAGGACTGCCTTCAAATCATCTGCAATGTAGAGACCGGTGTGTCTGTTGTCCCTTGTGTCTGTGCTCTTGTAGAATACTGGTTGAGGGGTGGAGATAATGTAGTTAATTATGCCTTGCCCACTAACATTCGACCACCCATCAGAGATGATTGCAATACAGTCTGCTTTCTATCATTTTCTTGACCTTCACTTGAACTCTATTGAACTCTGCATCCAGCAAATGAGTAGATAAAGCATGTCTGGTTGGAGGAGTGTATGCTGGGCAAAGAACATTCAGAAATCAGCAGTGAACCAGTTGCATGCACAGCTCAAGCAAGACATTCATCAGCATTTCTCTGACTACTTTCCTCCATTGAGTCAAAAAAACGTCTGATTCCAGGAGGACCATGAGCTGTTGCTATCGATAAGTGTCCGATTCATCATTTTCACTTCAAATAGAAGCAGAGGGACTTTTGTCAGAGGTTGCTTGTAGTGAGCGCTGAGGGAACTTTATGCACTTGACCAGTTGATTCTTCATCTTTGTTGCATTCTTCACATATGATTTGGCACAGTATTTGCAAATGTACACAGCTTTTCCCTCTACATTAGCTGCAGTGAAATGTCTCCACACATCAGATAGTGCCCGTGGCATTTTCCTGTAAAGATTAGAAAAAGTGTAAAAAAAAATATATACAATTCCATGTACAGATAAAAAGTTAAGCAGTTAGATTAAACAACTCCTTTGTAAGATAATTTGTTTTAAATTAAACATGTATGGAAACAGGTGAATTAACACTCAGTTAGCAGGCTCAAGCAAGCTAAAACCCACATGGTAGAAAAAAATTAACTAGCAGACATTGTTAACAAGTTAGAAATGACTTAAACACTTTGCAGTAGGCTACTATTTACTAGATAACAACACATCATGTACGTCATATAAAATATATTCACGTAGTTTTGTAATCAAAACTTACCAGAAAGCATTTAGTCCTTGGCTCAGACAGTGTAGTAGTGTGGGCTCAATAGCATCTCATTAGTGTGCAAGATCTTGAGGATCAGCTGTACACGTGATAGAAGAGTGCACTGCACATGTGATGGAAGAATGCACTGTGCATGCAGAAGGTTGCAATTCCATTGAAATGGGGATAGTTTAACCAAAATATGCCACAAGACCTAGAATTGCCTTTGTGTATCCCACAAAAAAGGTTCACTGTTATAAAGCCAACTTTGATGAATTTAAGCAAAATTCCCAGGCAAAATTCCCATGGAAAAGTTCAAGTTGCAACCCTATTACAGGTGTGACCATTTGAAATCTCATAACCAAACACAACATTCAACTGTATGGAAGACCCAAATCGCACTGTGCTGACTCAGATACTTTCTTCTCACCTTGTCCTTTCTAGAATGGTTCCAGCAGCTACGGTGAATGCATAACCAGGCCAGCCCAGTTCGGCATGGCCCTATAGTGCGAATCAGGCTCCAGTGTCCCTTTATATCAATTACATCTAACTTTTAACCAGAATGACTTTGGGCCAAACCCTCAACTTGGGATACGCATGAGGCAACTTGTACTTGACAAAATTATGTCCCATTCCTTCAGTGTTGAACCTTTCTCTGTCCCAAGGGGCATAGGAAAGGTAGGATTTGTCCCAAATGGTGGCGGGTAATTTAGGATTTGTCCCTATTTTTTTTTATTTCACCTTTATTTTACTAGGCAGTCAGTTAAGAACAAATTCTTATTTTCAATGACGGCCTATTTGACGACAGATTTGTATCTTGTCAGCTCGGGGATTTGAACTTGCAACCTTTCGGTTACTAGTCAAACGCTCTAACCACTAGGCTATCCTGCGGCCCCAACGGGGGCGGAAAGTAACTTTAACTCCCTGGATGCCACTGGAATGTATTCAATGAGGTGAAATATTCTGAATGTTTTCAGTTAGAAATGTTATGAATAGATCAGACATGATAGATCATCATATTTGAACATTCTGTAACTTTGAGCACTCCTGAACAGGGCTGTCCGTGTTCATTAGGACACGCCATGATCAGTTCCATATAGTCCCTACCCATTTCAGTAAAATTTCTTCCATTTGGAGCCTAATGAATATGACCCAGGCTAGGGCTGCACGATATGGGCCCAAAAAATCAAATGGCTATTTATTTTACCAAATATATCGGTTTGATTTGCGATATAGATCAAAACACGAGTCTACTGCTGGAATCATAGAAGTAGAATGGCATTTAAGAAGCAAAGTGGAAAGCAGCATTGTTCTTGTTTGGAACAATCGGTAAACTGCATTTGACCTAACAGAGCAGCATGCAAACTTATATTGAATCTAACAGTGGGGAGGAGGAACTGCGCTGCTTGAGTGCGCTGGAAGGCTTTGTGTGTGTGGGAAGCAGCTGCAACAAGAGACAGGGAAAGAGATGACATAGTAAACTATGACGATATTGACAAAAATCCATATCACGATAAAATAAAAAATAAAATTGCGATACTGATAAATTATATTTTTGGAAGGTGCACAGTTACTCTCCGCCATCTCAAAGAAATGTCCATAATATATTAGCCTAAGTCATTTGGTTACCAGGTGGATCCAGCAAAAGGCTGCAAAGAAAAGTAAGGCATCATAAACATTTTCCCCAACTCTACTTTATTCAGAAAAGTTAACAAGTGTCACTCACATTAAATTGAGAAATGGACAATTGACAAGGGCAAAGTTCCCAGAGCGCTTATGTCAAAATCCTTCTGGGTAACTTTAACTTTCATTGTAAACAAAAAATACATTTTCCAAACCCCTGATTACAATCTCAACTTTATTAGTTCTTTAGTTTCAACTATTTGAAATGAGTAGCTAACTAAAAAAAAATATAAAAGTATTTTGAATAATAGGCTGAATATTATCTTAAATAATAAATATCAGCAACAAAAAGCGCTGTTCAGCTTCTCTTCTCTTAAATACACTGAACAGAAATGTAAAAACGCAACTTGTTAAGTGTTTTATGAGCTGAAATAAAAAAGATTGCAGATATTTTCCAAACTCACAACAAAACATTTGAGCACAAATTTGTTTACATCCCTGTTAGCGAGTATTTCACTATTGCCAAGATAATCCATCCACCTGAAAGGTGAGGCATATCAAGAAGCTGATTAAACACCATGATCATTACACAGGTGCACCTTGTAATGATCAATGAAAGGCCACTAAAATGTGCAGTTTTGTCACACAACACAATGCCACAGAGGTCTCAAGTTGAGGGAGTGTGCAATTGGCATGCGGACTGCAGGAATTTCCACCAAAGCCGTTGCCAGATAATTGAATGTTAATTTCACTACCATAAGCCGCCTCGTTTAACTTGTTAGGGAGTGGCAGCTGAGGGGTCGGTTTTGGAGAGTCTGGCGTGCCTAAAGTAAAATGCTTTCCACTCAGGCTCAGAAATTAGGATATGCACATAATTAGTACTATTGGATAGGAAACACTGAGGTTTCCAAAAGTGTTAACATTTTGTCTGAGTGTAACAGAACTCATTTGGCAGGCAAAAACCAGAGAAAATTCCATCCGGAAATTTCATTCTGGTGGCTTATGGCTCACTTAGAGTGCCTATTGAAAAGTCTTTATACCAGGACACTGAATGTAGTACCTATTGCTTCCACTGGATGTCAGCAGTGTATAGGTAAAGTTGAATGGAAATCGGAACCATTGTGTCCAATCGGTAGACGTTTTAGTCAGGGGAGCTATTTTTCAGTTGCACGTTTTTGGGCGCACGTTTGGCTGAGCGGTCCACTTTATTTGACTTATATAACGTTTAGGTGACCATCCAAGTGAAAGATTATCACTTGTATTCATAGAAGATAAGCTAAGGTTGCATTTTAATTGGTTTTTGTTTTGTTGAGGGAAGGTTTATAGGTTTAAATGAACGCGTTCACTTCACGTTGGATTTTCTGAACACAAGGTGCCAACCAAACGGAGATTTAAGGATATAATAAATTACTTTTTCTAACCAAATACCCATGGATTGTCTTCGTTGGACACTTAGGAAGCCCTCTGCAGAAGTTCTACAGAAGGCACAGGTTTTCCCTGTGAAATGCATTTTCTATCGACCGCGCTGGCTAAAGATTTCATGGTTATGGAAAATATTGAAGGTGCTGCCCTCAATCAAATGTAGTGCTTTCGCCGTAAAGCCTTTTTGAAATCCGACAACGCTGTGATATTGCCAAGAAGCAGAGCTTTTGATGAGTATGAAACACTTGTATATTGGTGCATGTTTAATAATTCAACTTTTGGATTTTGTCTTGCTTTTCACCTGGTAGTGTCGGGAGTGGGGCGCTAGCGCCCCAAATCACCTTGCTGCTCCCCAAGAAGTTAAGAGAAATGGCAGTACTTCCAACTGGCCTCACAACCGTAACCACGCCAGCCCAGGACCGCCACCCGGACAGCTGATGAAACTGTGGGATTGCACAACTGAATAATTTCTGCACACACTGTCAGAAACCGTCTCAGGGAGGCTAATCAGCCTGCTCATCATCCTTACCAGGGTCTTGACATGACTGCAGTTTGGCGTCATAACCGACTTCAGTGGGCAAATGCTCACCTTTGATGGCCACAGGCATGCTGGAGAAGTATGCTCTTCACGGATGGGTCCCGGTTTCAACTGTACCGGGAAGATAGCAGACAGCGTGTATGGTGTTGTGTGGGCGAACAGTTTGCTGATGTCAACGTTCTGAACAGAGCGCCCCATGGTGGCGGTGGGGTTATGCTATGGGCAGGCATAAGCTATGGACAACGAACACAATTGCATTTTATCGATGCCAATTTGAACTCGCAGAGATACCGTGACGAGATCCTGAGGGCCATCGTCGTGCCATTCATACGCCATTCATACATTTTACGAAATCAAAATGAAAGACAGGCTATTAGAAGTGCCATCCTTCTTTCATTAATTATATTGTTGTCTTTGGTGTGCTTATCAATGCACAAGCCCCTTTCCCCCCCCACTCTTAATGAATTTTCTTTTTATATTGATAGATCATACAAAAGTTTTACAGCGCATGAAGTTTCAAATGCATGTATTTTAATTTACCAGGTTAAAGCTAAAGCATTCGTTGCCATAGAAATGTACCTGGCTGAAAGGTGAGCCACCTTCGTGTCAACGGTTATCCCAAGTTAAACAAGGAATTAACCAAAGTTAGCACAGTAACTCCTCTATCCAGCTTCGTGGTTCACCGCTCAGGGCTGTGTGTGTATTGTGTCGTGTGCGTGTTCTGCTCTCACAGTCTGTGTTCTCCAGGGTTTGTATCATGTCGAGGTCCAGGGCTGTGTGTGTGTGTGTGTGTGTGTGTGTGTGTGTGTGTGTGTGTGTGTGTGTGTGTGTGTGTGTGTGTGTGTGTGTTTAGCGCTCACCTTCTGTATCCTCCAGGGCTTGGATCATGTCGGGGTCCAGGGCTGTGCTGACCAGCATCTCCACATAGCTCCTGAACATCTCCCGCATGGCCCGGTTGTTCACCCCGCCTTGCATTGTCACTGCATAGAGGTTACACACACACACTAGGGTTAGACACACATGACATACACACCAACACACATAGGGTTGTCACAATACCTGTAGCACAATATTCAGACGTATCATGGCAAGGAAATTGAGGAAAACAGGCACAATGGTTTGTTATGTTGTAACCCAGAGTCACATTTGTTTAATCTACAGCACACAATATGTAACCTAACACTCTTAAATGACCAAAGAGCTTAGTCTAGTTGGGTTTTCCTTTTTGCCATGGAAAATGTTGTACCGTACTATCGTGACAACCCTACACACACAGCTCTACCTATTTGCCAAATACATTCCTGAAAGCTTGTCTTTTCGCCTTCCCTCCTATTCATTGCCTGGCGCACCCAAACAAAGTGAGCCATCCTAATCCATTTATAATTGTTTTTATTTATTTAACCAGGTAGGCAAGTTGAGAACAAGTTCTCATTTACAATTGCGACCTGGCCAAGATAAAGCAAAGCAGTTCGACACATACAACAACAGAGTTACACATGGAGTAAAACAAACATCTCAACTAATACAGTAGAAAAACAAATCTAAATACAAAGGAGTGCAAATGAGGTAAGATAAGGAAAGTAAGGCAATAAATAGGCCATGGTGGCAAAGTAATTACAATATAGCATTTAAACACTGGAACGGTAGATGTGCAGTAGATTAATGTGCAATGTAGAAAAACTGGGGTGCAAAGGAACAAGATGAATAAATAAATACGGTAGGGGATGAGGTAGTTGGTTGGGCTATTTACAGATGGGCTATATACAGGTGCAGGGGTCTGTGAACTGCTCTGACAGCTGGTGTGTAAAGCTTGTGAGGGAGATATGTCTCCAGTTTCAGAGATTTTTGTAGTTCGTTCCTGTCATTGTCAGCAGAGAACTAAATGGTGACTTTAAAACAGCTACAGAGTTGAATGGCTATGATAAGAGAAAACTGAGGATGGATCAACAACATTGTTGTTAATACACAATACTAATTGACAGAGTGAAAAGGGGGAAGCTTATACAGAACAAAAATATTCTTAAACATGGATCCTGTTTGCAACAAGGCACTAAAATAATACTGCAAATAATGTGGCAAAGAAATAAACTTTTTGTCCTGAATACAAATTGTTGTTTGGGGCAAATCCAATACAACGCATTACTGAGTACCTCTCCATATTTCTAAGCATAGTGGTGGCTGCATCATGTTATGGCTATGCTTGTAATTGTTTTTCTGCTTGAAAATCTACAGCAACACCTGAAAATAATTGTCCAGCAGGGATCAACAACCAATTTGACAGAGCATGAAGAATATTGAAAAGAATAATAGTCAAATGTTGCACAATCAAGGTGTGGAAAGCTCTAAGAGACTTACCCAGAAAGAGTTACAGCTTTAAAATCACTGCCAAAAGGTGCTAATACAAAGTATTGACTAAAGTGTGTGAATACTTATGTAAATGAGATATTTCTGTATTTCATTTTCAATAAATTTGCAAACATTCCTAAAAATATGTTTTCACTTTTTCATTATGGGGTATTGTGTAGAGATAGATGGGTGAGAAAAATATAAATGTAATCCATTTTGAATTCAGGCTTTAACAACAAAATGTGGAATAAGTAGAAGGGTATGAATACTTTGAAGGCACGGTGTTCCAATTGCCATCATAATCCCTTTATAGTGCAATACTTTTTTACGAGGTCCCATAGGGCTCTGGTCAAAAGTAGTGCACTATATAGTGTGTATGGTGTAACTATCAATAATCAGTACAAAACTGCTTCAAAAAATAAAGTATTACAGACTACATTCCCAGACACAGTTTATAACTAGTCTTGGACTAAAAAGCTATTTCCATTGAGAATGCGTTTTAGTCCTGGACTAGGCTTAATCTGTGTCTAAGAAACTGGCCCTACAGGCAAAAAACGCTTCTTACTCTCATCCTCGCTGGCTGCCTCTTCAGATGAGTCGGAATCAGACGACGAGGGGACCTCCTTCAGCCACTTCCTCTTTTTCGGAAGAGGTTCCGCCTTGACCTTGGCTGGCTTCGACTTGGGAGGGCGCTCTACCTTCTTCCCTTTCTCCACTCCCCCTTTCTTCTCCTTCCCCTTCCCTCGTTCTGTCGTTTCCACTGTGGCGGCACGTTTTTCGGGCTTTTGAGACGGCTGCACCCTCTTCTCTTTCTCTCTCTGCTTCTCTTTCTCCCACTCCTCTTTCACCACCGCAGCCGCCTTCTCCTTTTCTCGCTGTTCGTTCTTGGCCCTTGTTCTCTCCCTGGGCTCACGCTGCACCGGCTCTCGCGCCGGTGCCACTCGCTGCTCCCTCTCCTCCTTCTCAGCTCGAGGCGGGGTCGGGGTGGTGAGAGGCGGGGACGCCATTTTGGGGAGGGCCTGTTGCCTGTTGGAGAAGAGTAGAAATTTGAATAAAGAGAAGACAACCATATTTCAGATGCCCAGTTCTATCACCACCCACTTCCAACCAAATAGATGACTACTAACCCTAATTTTGTGGGGGTCATGCCCTCTCACCCCCCTAGCTGGCAACTTTTTTTCAGTATGCTGGCTACTTCAGATTTTTGGGAACACACTGGATGGCTAGATGGAAGTACAAACACCATGTTAGCTCTTTAGGCTAGTATTTTCCTCTTATTCCTTGTCCTTGGACATTCAACAGGACAGCACGCTCTGAAATGTATATTCAAAAGGTGCAAGTAATAAACCTTCCAAACATATCTTTCGGACAACACTGTCCTATGAACTGTCTAATGACAAGGTGGGAATAAAAACCTTTGAGAAGTGAAGGCATTTACAATGTACATGTCTAAAATAAAGCCCTTTTCACACAAGACCGATGGCTATAGCCATCTATATTATTGTTCTGGCTTTATCTAGCTCCATTTGTGATTTTACCTTGCCTCACTGGCTTGCTAGGTAATCAATCCTCTGACGATAACTATCTGATTATGTGTTAACTTGCACAAGGTGCATTTAAAGTTGCACGTGATCGTATCCCCTGCTAGGTTTCTGATGAAGACCTACGCATGCAACTTTTTATGACGCGGTTGGGAAATGGGTGTATAGAATAGATCCCCTGATGGGTACCTCAGTCCGGATGGTCTGTGCCAGGGTCGTCGAGAGCACACTCTCACGTAGTCCTTCTTGTTGATGTTCTCCAGGAACTTGACGTACAGGCGCTGGTACCGCCTCTTGGCGTCTCCAAAGTAGCCTAGATACTAAGAAAAAGAAAGAGCAGCCATTTTGTTTATTGGGATGCCTAATAGCTACTTATTGAACAGATAGTCATCCTGGTGTCCACACAAATCAGTGGGTCTGTTCCAGATCATCTTTATTGCAGTCATGCCGCACACTTTATTAGGTTCTATATTCATAAAGTGTCTCAGAGTAGGAATGTTGACCAAGGACCAGGTTCCCACTGTCCATTTCTTATCATATAAAACGAAAAATAGTCAGCGTGCTGATCTAGGAACAGTTTTAGATCTCAGGAATCATATGAATATGATATAGCACCCGTAAGATGCTCAGCGACTACAATTGAGAAGACCTGAAACCAACAATCACACAGACGGACAAAGCAGTGATCTTCATGAGAAACGTCAGTGGAACATTAGGCACCTAATTGTGGAAAAGGTACTGGGAGAGACTATCCGGACTTGTCCTATGCGACGCTGATTTTCATTTACGAAATGTTTAAAACATTTTCCGTTGCGGGCCCTGCTGATAGACAGAAACATGCATTCTGTGTTGACGTTGAGCAGTGATCTTCATGTGTTGGGTCAGTGGAACACAAAATTAAGAGTACAGATTATTGTACGGGGAAAATATACAAACGTTTCTGAGAAAGATCATTTGAAAAATACAATCGTATTGAGTAAATGTATTTATTGAGATGAAAACGCAATGAATTGAAGGTTCTTTGTTGATGTAAAAATCTAAATTTACAAATTAGGGTTGTGAGGTCCGGTAACAAGAAATTCTTTGAGGGAATAAATGGGGTCCCCAGGAATTATGTCTGAACAAGTTTGAATACCACTGTGTTGGGTAGATAGACTGACTGACTCACATTGCTGGTGGCACAGAACTGCCTCTGTCCGTTCTTAATCTCTGGGCTGAACTTCTGCAGCAGGGCTTTCTGCACCCTCCAGATGGGTGGAGGTTCTCGACCGGTCTTCAGGGCCAGCTGGGGAAAGAGGGATTTAATAGAGTACATACTGAACACACAATCAACTTTTTTTTTACCTTTATTTTACTAGGCAAGTCAGTTAAGAACAAATTCTTATTTTTCAATGACGGCCTAGGAACAGTGGGTTAACTGCCTGTTCAGGGGCAGAACGACAGATTTGTACCTTGTCAGCTCGGGGATTTGAACTTGCAGCCTTTCGGTTACTAGTCCAACACTCTAACCACTAGGCTACACTGCCGCCCCAGATGGACTACATTGAGAAACAATAACGCTTGCGCAAACACACATACCTTCATAGTTCCGATGTCTTCTACGCGCACCACAAACTCGTCCCTCTCTCGGAAAATGCCTTCCCCTCCACTCTCACTCTTGTCATCCTCGCTCTCTCCAGCAATGGCGGCGTCCTCCTGCTTCTGGGCCACGTGCAGCGAGGTGACCTGAGGGGCGGGGGTGTCTTCCGGGGAAGCGGGGGGCTCCAGTGATGGCTCGGGGGAATCCGAGGCCAGGGGAGTCTGGGAGGAGGGAGGGAGGGTGGCGGGAGCAGGAGGAAGAGAAGGAATGGAAGGAGGGAGGGGGCTCGGAGGTTGGGACTGCTTCTGTTGTTGTGCCGCCTCTTGTGGGGGCAAGGGTGATGAAGGGAGAGAGAGGAGAAGTAAAGGGGAAGGTGGGGGAGAGGGAGAGAAGGACTGAGTGGGGGAGGCGGAGAGAGGTGAGGGGCCGACTGGTGCCACTGGTTCGGAGGCTGGAATAAAAGGATATAAGTGGTGATTTTTCTTCAAGAATCAAAACGCGATTCCACGCAATGACAGCCCCAAAATATTTTTGGGATCATAGAATATTTAATCAATTCTCACATAGAAACTACATCGGGAGGAAGGATGTTTAACATGCTTTATACATTTGTATCAAACAATGAAAATAACTAAGAAAATCATGATGAAAGTGGCCATTTTAGGCCCTTTTTAGACATATACAGTGCATCCGGAAAGTATTCAAACCCCTTGATTTTTTTCCACATTTTGTTATTTTACAGCCTTATTCTAAAATGGATTAAATTATTTTTTCCCCCCCTCATCTACACACAACACCCCACAATGACAAAGTAAAAAACATTTTCTATAAAGTTTAGCAAATTTATATAAAAACAATTACTGAAATAACATTTTGCATGAGTATTCAGACCCTTTACTCAGTACTTTCTTGAAGCACCTTTGGAAGCAATTACAGCCTCAAGTCTTCTTGGGTGTGACGCTACAAGCTTGGCACACCTGTATTTGGGGAGTTTTTTTCCATTCTTCTTTGCAGATCTTCTCAAGCTCTGTCAGGTTGGATGCTGCACAGCTATTTTCAGGACTCTCCATGTTCGAAAACATCATGATGCTGCCACCACAATGCTTCACCGTAGGAATGGTGCCAGGTTTCCTCAAGACATGACACTTGGAATTCAGGCCAAAGACTTACATTGGTTTCATCAGTCCAGAGAATCTTGTTTCTCATGGTCTGAGAGTCTTTAGGTGCCTTTTGGAAAACTCCAAAAGGGCTGTCATGTGCCTTTTACTGAGGAGTGGCTTACTTCTGGCCACTCTACCATAAAGGCCTGATTGGTGGAGTGCTGCAGAGATTGTTGTCCTTCTGGAAGGTTCTCCCATCTCCATAGAGGAACTGTCAGAGTGACCATCGGGTTCTTGGTCACCTCCCTGACCAAGGCCCTTCTTTGGAACCACCAGCTCTGTGTTCTTGAGGACCTTCAATGCTGCAGAAATGTTTTGGTACCATTACCAGATCTGTGCCTCGGCACAATCCTGTCTCAGATCCCTACGGACAATTCCTTCGACCTCATGGCTTGGTTTTTTCTCTGACATGCACTGTCAACTGTGGGACCTTATATAGACAGGTGTGCCTCTTTTCAAATCATCTGAAGGATGATCAATGCACCGGAGCTCAATTTCGATACTTTTATTTTTAATACATATGCAAAAATATATGACCTGTTTTCACTTTGTCATTAAAGGGGTATTGAGCGTAGATTGACCACAAATGTTTTATTTAATCCATTTTAGAATAAGGATGTAACGTAACAAAATGTGGAAAAAGTCAAGGGGTCTGAATAAGACCCTATGATCCGTGACCGTACATGATACAGACAACATATTGGTGTCATTATAGTGTGTTCTATCATATGGAGTATGTCTAGATTCTGAAATATAATTTCTCACATTTAATTTATTCAACATAAAAAATATTAATATCTCAAAAGTACCCTACTTGACTTTGTTCATTTTATGAAACAATATACTTTACGGGTACATCACATTTCCAGAATGGGCGCTGTGCTAATTTTGAAGTTATGATAAATGTGATGTGCACAACCAACACGGTGAATGGGGAAATTTATTAAAATGAAACTCCTTCTGTTGGCTATTTGACAAATGTGCAATCCTAAATAAGGGCTGTGATTGGTTAATGACCTATAAATGTCAATTTCTATGTATAAAATGGGTCATATCGTCCAAAGTACCAGAGCCCACTCAGGGTTCCCCAACTGGCAGGCCGAATTTGGCCCACTGGGGATTTCATTTGGCCCCCCAAAGTTTAGCAAAAAAGTAAGTTTTATTTTTATTGTTGGGCATGAGACTGAAAAAACACCAGCAAATCAGATCCAAGTGATTAACATTATGGAAATATGTTCCAAAGTATTACTACGCATAGTAGAGATACGTGATCGTACACAAATGAAAGCAAGGTTTGAAATTATGTTTTAGTCAAATATTAAAGCTTTTTGGACTTCTTGCAGTCAATTTGCAGTCTACAAATACATTTAACTAATTTAGCAGATACTCTTATCCAGAGCGACTTACATGAGCTATTAGGGTTAAGGGCACAGACAGATTTTTCACCGAGTCAGCTCAGGGATTAGACCCGGCAACCTTTCGGTTACTGGTCTAACACTCTTAAATGATTGGTAATCATGTTCCCGCCCCCTGACCATCCACTGAAGAAAAGGAAAATAGTCCAACGGCTGAATCTAGTCAATGATCCTTGCTATAAGGAGTATAATTACACCAAGATGTCTGTATGATGTACGGTTCAGATCACAGAGTCTTACAGGAGGCATGTATAGGTCTAAAATGGGCCTAAAACATACAATGTTTGTGACACAAATGTAAAAAGCATGTCAAAGATCCTTCCTCCCGATGAAGCTTCTATATGTGAATTTCCAGAACAATCTGAGATACAAAACATATTTTTGTGCTGTCTTGGTGTGGAATAGCTCAATGGGTATCTATCACTCATTTAAATAACCAAAAACAGCTGTAAAGATCAGTTACATTTAGTTAAAGCTATCAGAAATATAACAATTGGGCTGTCGTTTCTTTTAATCAGTTCTTTACTATGTGTGCAACAGGAAATTGATTCATTGACTAAATTCTACAGCAACTGCAAAGCCAGAGGCTAAAATAATTATTTTTCATGAGCTAAGCCGTGAAAATCTATTCTAAGAAAAATGGGACATGAGCTGAAACAACAAGAATATGAAGAGAAGTATTGTAATAAATGAAAAGAGGAAAGATTTTTTGTGGTTCCACAAAGAGTTGCACAAAATAACAGCCTACATACATTCTCTGCCAATAAAACATATAGGCTATCAGTACCAGACGACTCAATTCCATAGCCGATATTATGGGAAAATATTGGATATTATTAAATCTCAGCCAAAATAGTGAATATGTGGGGAATGTCCCAAAAATAACTACTAAGTGATCGTTTGCAACATCCACTACCTGACCAAAAGTATGTGCAGGCCAATCAAGTTATTCCACACTGATCTTGACAAACCATTTCTGTATGGACCTCGCTTTGTGCACAGGGGTATTGTCATGCTGAAAGAGGAAAGGGCATTCCACAACCTGTTGCCACAAAGTTGGAAGTACAAAATTGTCTAGAATGTCATTGTATGCTGTAGCGTTAAGATTTCCCTTCACTTGAACTAAGGGACCTAGCCTGAACCATGAAAAATATCACCAGACCATTATTCCTCCTCCACCAAACTTTACATTTGGCACTATACAGAGGGGCAGGTAGCGTTCTCCTGGCATCCGCCAAACCCAGATTTGTCCATCCGAATGCCAGATGAAGCGTGATTCATCACTCCAGAGAACACGTTTCCACTGCTCCAGAGTGCAATGGCGGCGAGCTTTACACCACTCCAGCCGACGCTTGGCACTGCACATGGTGATCTTAGGCTTGTGTGCAGCTGCACAGCCATGGAAGCCTATTACATGAAGCTCCCGACAAACAGTTATTGTGCGGAAACTGCTTTCAGAGGCAGCTTGGAAATCAGTAGTGAGTGTTACAACCGAAAACAGACGGGCTTCAGCACTCTGCGGTCCCGTTCTGTAAGCTTCTGTGGCCTACCACGTCGCAGCTGAGCCAGTGTTGCTCCTAGATGTTTCCACTTCACAATAACAGCACTTACAGTTGACAGGGGCAGCTCTAGCAGGGCAGAAAGTTCACTAACTGACTTGTTTGAAAGGTGGCATCCTATGACGGTGCCACACTGAATAGTTCAGTGACTTTCAACAAGGGCATTCTACTGCCAATGTTTTTCTATGGATATTGCATGGCTGTGTGCCCGATTTTATACACTTGTCAGCAATAGGTGTGGCTGAAATAGCCGAATCAACAAATTTGAAGGGGTGTCCACATACTTTTGTATATTTAGTGGCTTCGGAAAGTATTTAGAGAACCTTGACTTTTTCCACATTTTGTTACATTACTGCCCAATTCTAAAATGGATTTAAAAAAATACAATCTACACACAATACCTCATCATGACAAAGCTTGGCTAACTTATAATAAAAATAAATAAAAAATGTAATACTTTATTTACATATGTATTCAGACCCTTTGCTAGACTCGAAATTAAGCTCAGGCGCATCCGGTTTCAATTGATGTTTCTACAACTTGGAGTCCACCTGTGGTAAATTCAATTGATTGGACATGATTGGAAAGGCACACACCTGTCCATATAAAAAGGTCCCACAGTTGACAGTGCATTTCAGAGCAAAAACCAAGCTACGAGGTCGAAGGAATTGTCCGTAGAGCTCTGAGAGAGGATTGTGTCGAGGCACAGATTTGGGGAAGGGTACCAAAACCTTTCTGCAGCATTGAAGGTCCAAGAACACAGTGGCCTCCATCATTCTTCAATGGAAGAAGTTTGGAACCACTAAGACTCTTCCTAGAGCTGGCCGCCCAGCCAAACTGAGCAATCAGGGGAGAAGGGCCTTGGTCAGGGGAGGTGACCAAGAACCTGATGGTCACTGACAGAGCTCTAGAGTTCCTCCGTGGAAATGGGAGAACCTTCCAGAAGGTAAACCATCTCTGATGCACTCCACCAAATCAGCCCTTTATGGTACAGTGGCCAGACGGAAGCCACTCTTCAGTAAAAGGCACATGACAGCCTGCTTGGCATTTGCCAAAAGGCACCTAAAGACTCAGACCACAAGTAACAAGATTCGCTGGTCTGATGGAACCAAGATTGAACTCTTTGGCCTGAATGCCAAGCGCCACGTCTGAAGGAAACCTGGCACCATTCCTACGGTGAAGCATTGTGGTGGCAGCATCATGCTGTGGGGATGTTTTTCAGCAGCAGGTACCTGGGAGACTAGTCAGGATCAAGGCTAAGATGAACATAGCAACGTACAGAGAGATCGTTAATAAAAACCTGCTCCAGAGCGCTCAGAACTGCAGACTGGGGCGAAGGTTCACCTTCCAACAGGACAACGACCCTAATCACACAGCCAAGACAACGCAGGAGTGGCTTCGGGACAAGTCCCCGAATGCCCTTGAGTGGTCCAGCCAGAGTCCGGACTTCAACCTGATCGAACATCTCTGGAGAGACCTGAAAAAAGCTGTGCAGCAACGCTCCCCATCCAACCTGACAGAGCTTGAGAGGATTTGCAGAGAAGAATGGGCGTAACTGTCCAAATACATGTGTGCCAAGCTTGTAGAATCACACCCAAGAAGACTCAAGGCTATAAATCGCTGCCAAAGGTGCTTCAACAAAGTACTGAGTAAAGGGTCTGAATTAGGGATGCACGATATACCGGTGAACATACCAGAATCTGACAATATTAGCTAAAAATGCCAACATCGGTTTCGTCCCGATGTCTAGTTTAACGACGATGTTAAAAACCTATCAAAGCTACCGTGCATACCTATATAACGTAGGTACATGAATTAATGACCGCCACGTAAAATGTTGCGCTACACGTGCAACACAGCATTCCTAACCTAGCCCACAATGTCTGCTGTGTGGATCGAGCAGTCAACAAGTGAAAGAGTAAGAAGATTTCAGACAACTCAAAGGCAAAATCCAATAAAACCAAGATAATGGAATTCATTCCCTCGTTCTCTGTCGTGGGTGATGTTGGCTTTAGCCGACTGGTCGAGCACCGATACACACTAACACAATGGCTATTATGTGACGTGCAGTTATATTCAGGTCCTGATTGGTCAACAAGCATATTTGTATCTTTTTTGACACACAAAGACCCAAACGATGTTCCATAGAAATCCTGGTTGAGAATGAAACGACTGAACATATGAACAACGAAACAGCAAGTAAGTGAAAGAAATAGGTTTTGATTATGTTTTACTGGTAATGGGGGGGGATACGTAAATGCCAACAAAATAACTTTTTGGTTAGTGTGTGTGTGTGTGTAATCTTTATTTAACTAGGCAAGTCAGTTAAGAACAAATTCTTATTTACAATGACGGCCCGGGCGACGCTGGGCCAATTGTGCGCCGCCCTACGGGACTCCCAATCACGGCCGGATGTGATACAGCCTGGATTTGAACCAGGGACTGTAGTGACGCCTCTTGCACTGAGAAGCAGTGCCTTAGACTGCTGCGTCCATGTGTGTGTACTAGAATGCTTAAAAGGCCATTGAAATGTTAAATATCGGTATCGTTTTTTTTTGGCAAGGAAAATATTGGATATCAGCCAAAAATGTCATCAGTGCATCGCTAGTCTGAACAATTATGTAAATATGATATTTCAGTTTATTTTGTATAACTTTGCACAATTTTCTAAAAACTTGTTTTTGTTTGTCATTATGGGGTATTGTATGTAGATTGATGAGGAAAAAACTATTTAATCAATTTTAGAATAAGGCTGTAAAGTAACAAAATGTGGAAAAAGTCAAGGGGTCTGAATATTTTCCAAATGCACTGTATATTGTATTAGTAACTTTCATTAAGAAGTTTATTCTCCTTTTGCAATACCGGTATTGGCAATCAACGACAACAAAATATCTTCATATGATCTGTATCGGCCCGGTATTTCCCTTACCTTCCAATCTGGGTGCACCAAGTATCTCCAACTCTGGCTCCTCCTCTTCCATATCCTTCACTTCACTCTCATTATTACCCCCTCCTCGCATCTTCCTCTCTTCCTCCTCATCATTCTCCTCCATCTCCTGGTCCTCTCGCTGTAGTACTGCCGGCTCGGCCGCCTGGGGCTGGGTGTCTGGGTTGTGTGTGGGGGGCTGGGGGCTGAGGGTGGGGGGCTGCAGGGTGGTCGGTGTGAGCGGGGCCTGGCTGGGTTGGTCTTGGGACTGGGGTGGGGGAGAAGGCGGGGGCGGCTGAAGCGAGGCCAGCTGCGGTGTGTCGTAGAGAGCCGAGATGGCAGAGGAGATGCTTTTCTGCAGGTCCTGGTTCTTGCCCACCGAATCCTCCTCGTCCGAGGAGAATGAGGGCAGCGTCTCCAAGTTCCTCTTCAGCTCGTCGTCCAGGGTGCGCTTGCAGGGGCTGGGGCAGCCCCCTAGGCCGCTGTTGCTCTTGCCCTCACCGAACGAAGGCAGTGTTGGAGGGGGTGCCGGGGACAGGGGACAGAGCCCTTCAGATTTGAGAGGGGAGGCGTCACTGTTTCCCGATTGCATTTCCAAGCCCGGAGGTCTCTTTCCCGACTTGAGGAAGTCCATGAAGGAGGCCATGCAGCCGGATTTCTCATTCCCCTGAGAGAGACAGAGAGGGAGATGTTCCGGGGGGAATAGAGAGAGCGAGAGAAAATAGACAGTTCATGAGAGAGGGAAATACTGGTTTCCCTCTTCATTTGACCAGCTAAGGCAACAACAAAAAAAATATCACATACAACACGCAGGATTAACCATAATAGCTAACTGATCGAATGGCCAAACAGAGAGTCTATAATCGTCCCTTACCCTTCCATCCATCCCCTCGCCATCCACTCCGTCACTCTGTATCTGGCTCTTCTGCTTGCTCTTGTCCTGGGTCCTGGAGTCTACCCCTTCGCACAGGGGTCCAGGACTTAGGCCAAGGGAGGGAGCAGAGCCCACTGAGCCGTCTGATAGAGCGGGGTCCGTGCCGGACAGAGAGTCTGTCCTCAGCAGGGCTTCAGAAGAGGACATGGAGCCGATGGGCAGTTTGATCTAAGACAGGAAAAATAGGGGAAATGTTTGATTAAAACGCCAAGAGTACAGTACAATACAGTAAACTTTGCTATTCCCACCACCTTACAGGAACATTACACTCAAATTAAAAGTTGTCAGATGTATTTGGAACTCAAAAGAAGACTGATGTCCTGATGCGTTCGCATCCCATGTCATCAGTTACGTAGATCCATGTTTATGGGATGTGGTTTAATCTTAACAGACTACTTTAGAGATCTGAAACCATTTGACAAACTTTGATTTAAAAGTGTAATGTCCCTTTAAGTATAATCCGGGAATGACATTAACATTTTCGCCTGGGAAGTAATGAAGTTCAGTTCCATTCAATTTATCCACGCTCACCTTGAGATGTGGTATGGGCTCCTGATGCTGTGGCAGTGGAGCCTGGTGGTGGAGTTGATGCTGTTGCCGATTAAGGTGGTGTTGCTGCATCTGCTCCTTCCCAGTTATCTCCATAAACATATCGTCTCTCCTCCCTCTCCCTCGGCCTCCGCCGCCACCACCACGGCCCCTGCTCCGTTTAACCTCAATTCCTCCTCCATACCCACTTCCTGCTTCGGTTCCTCCTCCCATTTCACCTCCCATCATTCCGCGGGGTGCGTGCTGCTCAGGCTGCGGGCGAATGCGAGGCCTACCCCTGGGCCTTGGAGGCCCTGCTCTCTTTGGCTTGGTGGGCTTACGGCCCCTCTTCTTGGGCCCGTCCTGCGGCAGGAGCTGGGGAGGGGGGGCAGAGGGAGGGGTAGCCGGAGTGGTAGAAGTCGAGGTCGCCCATGAGTGGGCTGAGCGTGCCTCCTCCTCCGGCCCCACCTCCTGTCTTACGGCAGCTGGATACCAGGTCGGGGAGGTGGTCTGGGAGCCGGCGGCTATTCAGACGGATGTCTGCCGGCTGGTTGTCCTTGTCCTCATCATCCTCAAACTCGTACTCCTGCGCATAGCTCTTTTTTTGGGCAGTGTGTTGGGGTCTCTGCGCTCCTTGAGCAGGTGGAACGAGCTCGACTTGAGGAGCTTCTTGGGGCGTGACGAGCAGAAGATGGGCGAGGTGAGGCCTCCAGGGCCAGCACCAGTTCCGCCGGTGCACCCGCCTGGACTAGAGGACTGGATCAGGCCCAGCTGTGCCGTGTTAACAGTGGAGGGCAGCTCATGGGTCTTGAGCGAGTCCAGGTCCAGGGTGCGGTTGCCAGACTCGGAAAGCCTGTGGCAGTACTGCCCATAGCCCTGGTCGCCCAGCATTTCATACCCGGCTCCTCCGCTTCCCCCTCCACTTCCTCCTCCTGAATTATCCTTCATGGGCTCCTCATGGCCCCCTCCTGGTCCCTCCTGGTTCATCTCCTCCTGCACTGGGCCAGCGCCTCCGGCACAGCTCGACTTGGAGAAGTCGTCGGAGCAGAACATGTCCTCCATGCCGGGGAAGAAAGAGCGGTCCTCGTCCTGCAGGAGCGAGTCCGGAAAGCAGATAGAGGTGAGTGTGACAAAGCGGTTCTGGCTCTGGCCACAGCTTTTCTCCACAGGGCTGACCGTGTCAAATGGGTGCTGCTCGGTGCGCTGATGCTGGTCCATTTGGACCTGCTGGCCTGGGGTGAGCTGGGACGGGTGGGACTGGGACTCCTGTTGCTGGGAGTGGGTGGAGGGAAGGGGCTGGGGGTGAGTGTGAGCCTGGGGGTGAGCGTGGCCATGGGAGTGGGGGTGGTGCCCCGAGTGGCTTTGCTGGTGGTGGGAGTTGGGGTGTTGATGGTGTTGGGGGAGGTGGTGCACGTGCAAGGGGGCGGATAAGCCCATGTCGGGCTCAGAGAGGAATGAGTGGAGCTCCGAGGCAGAGTGTTGAGGGTGATGGGACGAGAGCCTCTGCTGCTCTTGCTGCTGCTGCCTGTCGTGCTCTCCACTCCCTCCGCTTCTGCCTCCTGCACCACCACCTCCTCCTCCTCTCCTCTCCTCCACTCCCCCTCCGTCCGCACTGGAGGTCTGAGAGAGCGAGCGCTCAAGCATGTCCAGGGAGGACACCACCGAGCTCTGCTGTCGTTGCTTGGACTGGCTCTGGTCTTGCCGAGGAGGTCCATGGTTGTAGTGAGCAGCAACCGCTGCGACCTCCAAAGCCTGGGACTGGAGTTGTAGCTGAAGCTGGGAGGCCTGCTGGGTCTGGGACTGGTGTTTGCCCGCGCCCATTCTCCCTCCGGTTCCATCCATCATAGCTTGTTGTTGGCTCACTGAATGCTGCTCCATCTTGTTGCGAGTGGTGTGGGACAGCACAGACTGGAGCAGGTGGGTCGGCTGGTGGGACTGGTCCGTGGGGGAATCCAAGAGGGAGGCCGAGGATTGAGAGTGTTGCTGCTGTTGCACATCGGGGTTCTTGCGTGGGTACACCAGCTCTGAGCGCTCTTGTGGATTCTTCTGCAGCTCCATGTGAGCATGGGACTGAAGGTGGGTGTGGGAGGCGGCGTGCTGCTGCTGCGCGTGGGAGGAGTGTTGGGGGCCCAGAGAGTGTTGGGAGTACGGGTCGCTCCGGCCATAGTGCACCACCGACCCCAGGGAGTCGTGGTGGTGTAGATGGGGGTGGCTTTGCTCGGCGCCTCCTCTTCCTCCTCCGCCACTCCTGCCACCGCCTTCACTGTCATTCCTCTGTTGTTGATGTTGCTGTTTCTTGAGAGACATCTCCAGCTGGCTGTCTAGGCCTGTGACCGCCCCTCCAGATCCGGCACCGGCACTGGAGGTGGCGCTGTGGGTGCGGATGACGCTCTGGAGGTGGTACCTCTCCTCAGGGCTCTTGCCCAGCTCGTAGGACGACAGCCCCTTGCCTCCGTCCGTGGTAGATGGGACAGGCTGCAGAGGTGCCTGTTGTTGGGCCGTCTGTTGAGGTTGTTGCTGCTGGGAGTGGTGATGTGACGCCTGGGGTGTGGGACTGGCCTGGGCTTGGAGAAGGTGCTGAATCAAGAAGTCGTCATCATCGTCCACATCCTCTTGAGACCTCTGGGAGCCCACACCTAGCATGCGGCTGGAATCGGACTTGGTCTTGTTGGCGGTGGGGTGGTAGGACTGGGACTGGGGACCTCTGGTGTCGGGGTAGCCCTGAGGGGAGGAGATGAAGGTGGGAGAGAGGACCGAGGAGATGTATTTGTTGGAGCCCGTTCCTCCCGGGGACTGGGTGGGGCAGGCAGGGGTTGGGGAGTGCAACCCTGGACGGATGATCCCAGAGTTAGCCAACGGAGAGGGGCTAGACTCTGGGATATGGTAAGACCCTACTCTGGCGCCACCTCCTCTCTCATTGGCCATACTGCTCCCGGCTCCTCCTGATCCGGAGTTCCCGCTTCCTGCGGTGCTGCTACCACCGCCTCCTGAGGTTCCGCCCACCGACGACCCGCTCGACTGTAAAAGAGCTGGGGAGTGGCCTGGGCCGTAACCTAGCGATGGACATCCCGCTCCGCCCAGTGAGGAGGGGACGGACCCATAGGCAGAGTCAGCCCCGTAGACCACATCAGCCGAGTACGACTGGCTTCGCCCTCCCAGGGTGCCGTAGCCTTTTCTTCCCCCGGCTGAACTCAGGTCCTGGGCCTGAGGGGAGCTGAAGCCGCCATAGGACTGGGGTAGGTGGGAGGGAGGGGGCTGACTGGGAGAGTATGACTGGTTCTGCTGTTGTGGCGGGGTTTGGCCTGTGAGGGCGGTGGCGGGGGTTTTCACTGGGGGAACGGGTGAGCCGTACCCTGAGAGGCTGTGTTTGGGTAAGGGCTGCTGGACAGATGTGGACGAGGTAGGAGGGGGTTGCTGCTGGGGAGCTGGAGTGCTCTGAGGGGGAGGCTGCTGTCTAGATGGGGCCGAGCTGGAGCTGGAGGGGGGGAGTGAGTTGGAGGGGTGGGCTCCCGAGGCAGAGGAGGAAGAGGTGGTTGTCGAAGAGCTAGAGGATGCAGAAGGGGGTGTGTGAGGGGTACGGGAGGAGGACGCCGAGCTGGTCGAGGAGTAGCCGTTGCTGGAGTTGCTCTTGGCGCCCTTCCCCGCTGCTGAAGATGAGGTGGAGATCGAGTAGGGGGGCTGGATGATGGGCCGGTAGACCTGTTCCGTCCGGGAAGAGGCCTTGTGGTCCGAGGATGGGCTCTGGTCGCCCAGGGGGCTGCAAGAGAGGCCGGCCTGCCTGTGGTGGGCTATCTGCTGGTACCCAGCCCCGCCACAGCTGAGGTAGTGCTGCAGGGAGTGGGCCGCTGAGGAGGAGAGCTGGGACTGGGACGGCGTGGGCCGCTGGTAGTGCTTGATCACACTGTCCTGCCGGGGCACAGCCCTCTCCTGGATCGAGTTAGACTGGGCCTGAGCCTGGGCTGAGGAGAACACTGAGGCGTTGTACAACTGGGAGGACTGGTCCTGCAGCTGAGAGGACAGCAGGTTGAACTGGTGGGACTGTAGGTGCCGCGCTGATGAGGCCTGGGCCGACGAGGCGCCTGTGGGGTCCTGGCCGCCCCGGTAGGCTGTGGCAGCTCCCTGGGAGGACAGGAGGCGGTCAAAGCCCAGGCTGGACTGAGAGGGACCCTTGATGTGCAACAGAGGGTCGTGAGGGGAGAGGAGTCCGTTGGAGGTGGAGTTGAATGTGGGCGTGTCCTGGAGGGTGGGAAAGGATCGGCTGGAGAAGGAGGCCGGGTGCTGATAGGCGGACAGGGCCGAGGAAGAGGTGAAGGAGCCAGAGCCGGGAAGGGGCCCGGAGATGAAGAGCTCAGCAGGGGCCGGGGTGTGTATCGCTGTCAGGGACAGATGGAGACAAGACGACAATTATTCAAAACCAAGTAACAGAAAAAAACTGACAAGCATAACATGTAAAAAGCAAAAATAATCCAATATGCAAATGATACCAACATTATCTCACCAACAATGCAGACATGCGAGAGGAATATGCGAGAGGAATGACAATTTGATAGAACAAGTGAGGCTTTGGAAATAGACTTTTGCGACCCCGTTTTGAATGTCAACACAGGTCTGATCACATGCTCACCTGTCTGCCAGGACGGCGTGCGGAACTGGGAGAGGAGGGAGGAGGCGGAGGGGGGAGCCTGGGGACCTCGCTGGGACTCCAGAGCTGAGATCAGATTCATGACCGAAGCGTCTGGACCAGAGGGGCTGGCATGGTGCAGGCCTGTTTCAAATAGTCCAGAGAGACCTGATGGGACAACAAATACAATCATGAGTAAACCGTGACGACCATGTCCCTTTTGACAGATTATGCAAACTCAACAGGGCATTTAGAGAGATGGCTATATCTATGTGATTAAATTGCATAACTGGGAAGACTAGGTTAAGGAGTGTCCATTACAATGATGTAGTCCTAACAGATGTTAGAAATCTGATTTGACCCTATATGTTACCAGGTAAAATACAGGTTTTTCCGCACACACAAAAGGGGTTTCCATAGCAACTGAATGCATTTTTTTCAGTGGCTGCAACCATGCCAGCAGCATGGCCAGTCATAACACCTGTGCTGTGGCGACACAATTATAAGGTGTGTGACATATCCCTCACCCAAACTCCGTCCTGCTCCCCAAGCCCCGCCTTGGCCAGAACTGCCTGGGTGGTGATTGGTCGAATAGCCCTGCAGAGGATGGGGAGTGCCGTAGGTTTGTCGATGGAGAAGTTCCGACTCAGGGTGTGATGATCTGGAACTTCCATAGACGAGACTAGGGAGGAGGAGAGGTCATTTATTCAACTGTTCAAGCCCAATTGCCTTTATTTTCATAAACCTTCGTCCAAAAGGTGACCTCTGGGAGACGCCATGAAATTGAAACAGATGCAAATCCTATGTAAGTAGACCTACTATGTAAATACACTAAGAAGATTGTTTGGCTTGAGCGTCATGACCAACTACAGCACACTCTTCAGAAAACTTTGCGATCTTAAAGTTATTCAGATGCACTCTAAGTTGACTAATGCATCTACATCCTAATAAAATGATTACTGTAGGTCATCATTCTACAAATTGTAAGAATTTAGAATATTAGACTATGATTATTCAAAATCAACTCAGAATAAATATTAAAATATGATTGCCATCTTAAAGCCTGTTGTCGACTTCATTAACAATTCCCGTCCATGATATTTTACCAACACATGACTTTATGCATGAACTTACAATATGGAAGCCCATTAACACCACCCAAAAGATGATTTGATAGTATTTCAAAAATGTTATACCATTTCAATTTCGAGATAGGCCTAGATATAGGATATGTTTCTTCATTAGTAGCATTGTGTGGTGTATTCCAACTATCCACATTGCAGAGATCAGCACAGCAATCAGACAAAAACGGACAGAGCTTGCTTTATGCAGGTTTGCATCGTGTAGGTCTACAGTGCATTCGGAAAGTATTAAGACCAATTCCCTTTTTCCAAATGTTGTTAAGTTACAGACTTATTCTGAAAATAATTAAATACAATTTTCCCTCAATCTACACACAATACCACACAAAGAAAAAACAGGTTTAGAGATGTTGGCAGAAATACCATATTTCCATAAGTATTCAGACCCTTTGCTATGAGACTCAAAATTGAGCTCAGGTGCATCCTGTTTCCATGGATCATCCTTGAGATGTTTCTACAACTTGCTAAAAATAAAAAAACTATTTAATCTTAATTTAACTAGGCAAGTCAGTTAACTTCTTAGGGAGGTCTGGCGTGCCCAAAGTAAAATGCCTGCCACTCAGGCCCAGAAAATAGGATATGCACATAATTAGTACTATTGGATAGGAAACACTCTGAAGTTTCTAAAAGTGTTAAAATAAAAACCCGAGAAATTTCTGTCCGGAAATGTTTTTTTTTGTGACCTTTCCTCTGTTTGATACTCTTCCTATTGATTTTAATGGGATCCAGCTAGGATCTATGGGATCTAGACTGCAGTACCTATGGCTTCCACTAGATGTCAACAGTCTTTATACAGTGTATGGAGGCTCTAGCACTGAGCAGAACTGATAGGAAAAGGAAATAGTCAAAGGACCTCAGAAGTCAACAACGTTTCCCGGGCGCGAGACCGTGAGCACGCCCCACTTTATTTTCCTTTTATAACGTTTATGGTATCATCCGAGTGAAATATTATCGCTAATATTCATAAAAGGATAGCTAATGATGCATTATAAATGATCTTTGATTTGTTTAGGAAAAGTTGATAGGTATATTTGAACGCGTTCTCTTCACGGTTCAATGGGCGATTCGACGTTGGATTTTCTGAACATAACGCGCCAACCAAACAGAGATTTATGGATATAATAAAATGACTTTTTCTAACAAAAGAACCATTGGATGTCTTCGTTTGACACTTGGGAAGCCCTCAGCAGAAGTTCTTCGAAAGGTAAGTGATTTATTTTAGCTCTGATATGAGTTGTGTGTGACCTGCGCTGGATATGAATTTATGCTAATGTGGAAAATATGAGAGGTGCTATCCTCAAAATCAAATGTTGTGCTTTTGCCGTAAAGCCTTTTTGAAATCTGACAACGCTGTGATATTGCCAAGAATCAGAGCTTTTGATGACTATGCAACACTTGTATATTGATTAATGTTTAATAATTCAACTCTTGGATTTTGAATTTGGCGCCTTACATGTCACCGGGTAGTGTCGGGAGCGGCCCGCTAGCGCCCGCTACTCCCTAAATAGTTAAGATCAAATTCTTATTTACAATGACGGCCTATGTCAGGTTAACTGCCTTCTTCAGGGGCAGAACGACAGATTTTTACCTTGTCAGCTCTGGGATTCGATCCAGTAACCTTTTGGTTACTGGCGCAACGCTCCAACCACTAGGCTACCTTTGAGTCTACCTGTGGTAAATTCAACTAATTGGACATCATTTGGAAATGCAAACACCTTTCTATATAAAAAGGTGCATGTCAGAGCAAAAAACCAAGCCATGACGTTGAAGGAATTGTCCGTAGAGCTCTGAGACAGGACTGTGTCGAGGCACAGATCTGGGGAAGGGTACCAAAAAAATTTCTGCAGCATTGAAGGTCCCTAAGAACACAGTGGCCACCACCATCAAATGGAAGAAGTTAGGAACTGCCAAGACTGAGCTAAGGGGAGAAGGGCCTTGGTCAGGGAGGTGACCAAGAACCCGATGGTCACTGACAGAGCTCTAGAGTTCCTCTGCGGAGATGGGAGAACCTTCCAGAAGGAAAACCAAATCTGCATCACTCCATCAATAAGGCCTTTATCGTAGAGTGGCCAGAGAAGACACAATAAAAAGTCAGCATGACAGCACGCTTGGAATTTGCCAAGACACTTAAAGGACTCTCAGACCATGAGCAACAAGATTCTCTAGTCGGATGGAACCAAAATAACTCTTTGGCCTGAATACCAAGCGTCACATCTGGATGAAACCTGGCACCATCCCTAGAGTGAAGCATGGTGGTGACAGCTTCATGCTGTGGGGATGTGTTTCAGCAGAAGGCACTGGGAGACGAGTCAGGATCGAGGCAAAGAACAGAGATCCTTGATGAAAACCTGTTCCAGAGCGCTCAGGACCGCAGACTGAATGTCCTTGAGTGGCCCAGCCAGAGTGGCCCAGCCAGAGCCCGGACTTAAACGTGATCAAACACCTCTGGAGAGAAAAATAGCTGGGCAGCAACACTCCCCTTCCAAACTGACAGAGCTTGAGAGGATCTGCACAGAAGAATGGGAGAAAGTCCCCAAATACAAGTATGCCAAGCTTGTAGAATCATACCCAAGAAGACTCGAGGCTGTAATCACTGCCAAAGGAGCTTCAAAGTGCTGAGTGAATCTAAGATTGATCCAACACATAATAATGGCGCCGGGTGGGATTGCTGCCATTTTACGGTCTCCTAACCATCTTCCAACGGGACATTAACACAGGTGTGAGTGTTGACGAGGACAAGGCTGGAGATCACTCTGTCACGCTGATTGAGTTCGAATAACAGACTGGAAGCTTCAAAAGGAGGGTGGTGCTTGGAATCATTGTTCTGCCCCTGTCAAACATGGTTACCTGCAAGGAAACACGTGCCGTCATCATCGCTTTGCACAAAAAGGGCTTTACAGGCAAGGATATTGCTGCCAGTAAGATTGCACCTAAATCAACCATTTATCGGATCATCAAGAACTTCAAGGAGAGCGGTTCAATTGTTGTCTACAGGGCGCCAAAGAAAGTCCAGCAAGCACCAGGACAGTCTCCTAAAGTTGATTCAGCTGCGGGATCGGGGCACCACCAGTACAGAGCTTGCACGGGAATGGCAGCAGGCAGGTGTGAGTGCATCTGCACGCAAAGTGAGGCGAAGACTTTAGGAGGATGGCCTGGTGTCAAGAAGGGCAGCAAAGAAGCCACCTCTCCAGGAAAAACATCAGGGACAGACTGATATTCTGCAAAAGGTACAGGGACTGGAGTACTGAGGACTGGGGTAAAGTCATTTTCTCTGATGAATCCCATTTCCGATTGTTTGGCCATCCGGAAAAAAGCTTGTCCGGAGAAGACAAGGTGAGCGCTAACATCAGTCCTGTGTCATGCCAACAGTAAAGCATCCTGAGACCATTCATGTGTGGGGTTTCTTCTCAGTAACATCTGACAAAAATATCTAAAGACACTGAAGCAGCAAACTATTTGGAAATGAATATTTGTGTCATTCTCAAAACTTTTGGCCATGACTGTACAGAGAATGACTTTTCCGAGGACCTAGAGGCAGGCGGCCCCTTGGACAGTGTTGATGAAGCGCTCTGTTCAAAAAATCTAACACTGTTTTATTTAAAGCTTCAGGAAAAGTTATTGTTACCAGTCTGTCACTCAGTCTATTATTGAAGAATTTCAAGATATTCATGACCTTGGTCAATCACATCTTCTTTCAAAGCTCAAGGAGAAGTTGGGTGTACTTTGCATTCCTGAGAATAATATAACAAGTGTAATTGAAGAGCTCCAAAAGTAAGATCTTCTCTAGGCCTGTAATGCTTCTTTATGAACAGATCAGCGTCGGAAGACTATCTTTAAAAACACTTTCAATTATGTTGAGCCAGTGACGTTAGGATGGAATGGAAAATATGGCAAAGTATAACATGATGGTTGGGAGTAGGCTACAGTATTGGAGGATTCTAAATTGTTTGCCTTCATTAGACAACTTTGTTCCAATACTTCTGTAAATCAGTGATATTTTTATCCCATAGTAATTTGTTATGGATCCATAACTAAATCAACTTGCACATTTATCTTCTGCACATCTATCACTCCAGTGTTTAATTGCTATATTGTAATTACCTCGCCACCATGGCCTATTTATTGCCTTACCTCCCCTTATCTTACCTCATTTGCACACACTGTATATAGACTTTTTCTACTGTATTATTGACTGTATGTTTGTTTTCTCCATGTGTAACTATGTGTTGTTGTATGTGTCAAACTGCTTTGCTTCATCTTGGCCAGGTCGCAGTTGTAAATGAGAACTTGTTCTCAACTAGCCTACCTGGTTAAATAAAGGTGAAATAAAAATGTAATAAAAAGTCTGAGATGCTCAAACAAGTGCACTTATCTGTAGTCAACAAAAACACAACAGGAAAATGCATATGCGTCCCCAATGTCTAAATAGTGACAGTAGGGATAGTTCAAACTGCAGTAGGATGGTTCTCACAGGTGAGATAATCTGTCCATGCTTGGTGAACAGCACTTTGTTGGCACTTTAGATACCGATAATGTGATTGGCAGACGTGATCAGCAGAGAAAGTACACAAGTTTTGATTGGTTTACAGTTACTCAGCTGTGTTTGCCTGCCAAGCAAGCAAAAATACAATTATTTTGAAAAGAATTGCAAAAATTGACATTGCCAACAAACAGAAATGTGTTCAGAAGGAATAAACAATATGTAAAAACCAGCTTCTCGAGAAAGATTGATCATCTCAAAATAGCAGATAGCTAGCTGAATGGTTGGGCGGTGTCCAGATTTTCATAGTCATACCATCCTTCTCTCATCCTGGGATTTATGGTATTACCGGCGTAGTACACAAGAGGGTGTGAAAAAAACGCAAACCCCCATTGGGTGTCTATTACCAGAATGCTAACAAACCCTGCACAAGTCATATCCGAATATCAATGGAGGCTGCTAGCTAAATATGCTAATGAGCACAAACTAATTGCAAAGACAGGCAATCCAGCTCAAAGTTATACATATATAGGTAGGAGCTACCGAATGTCATTGTTGGTGAGTTTGGATATTTACAAGCGAATGTGAATGAGAGACATTGTGCAAATGAACAAAGTTGACATGCTTGTCTGAAGGAAAAACTGCCGCTAAAGCGGCATGTGTCTATGTGGAGTCTGGAGTCACTAGGGCAACGGGCCTGCCTGTTGGCCAAGAACACAGAGGAGAAAAATGTAAGGAAATCAAGCAGCGGTTCTCAAACACAGCAAAAAGCAAACACTAAAGGATGCCCCGTCACCTTATTAATTCAGCCACTTGCTTAGATATCTGAGGGGTCGCGTGAACACAGAATTCTACATTTTCCCACGCAATAAATAATTATAAAATGCATTAGAAATATCATGCTGCATTTTGTAAACGGAGATCGAAAATTCTTCTTGTAATTTCTGCTCAGCATCAGACAAATTTTGTGCGTTAGTTGTAATTCTCCACAAAAAGGCCATTCTATCAGCAGACAGAGCTCTGACTGATGTGCAGCTACTTTTCTTGGATACTTTTCTCGGTGTAGCCAGCCTACTTTTCTCCGGTAGATTTAAAGATAAACTTTAAGCAAATCAGTAGGAAATGTAGCTGGCTACATTCTTTCTATGATAAACATTGGAAACGTGACAGCCATGCATAGTTTGTGCAACAATTACATTTTTCATTGTAAGCTAATTTACTGGTGTGGCTGCCAGCCAAATAGCGTTGCACTTCTGTTGCCATCTGATGAGAATGACATTTTCTGCCTAATATGTTGCACTAATGTATTTTCTGTGAAGTAAAACTGTAGTGCACATCCCTGATCATTCTATTTAAGCAAAAATAACTCAACATTAAATATAAAACTGGACCCCCTTTTAGTCCAAGATGGTGCAGCAGTAAGACGTGTTTGTTTTCGTCCCATGTAAATAGTCTTTTTCTGGGGTTTTTTGTATACATTTCAATCTCTTTTTTCCATTTTCAAAATAAATATACATTCCTGCAACCCGCATCACCCAATGTGGTACTGATCAGCTATTTTGTTTTTTTTTACCTTATACAGTGAGGGAAAAAGTATTTGATCCCCTACTGATTTTGTATGTTTGCCCACTGACAAAGAAATGATCAGTCTATAATTTTAATGGTAGGTTTATTTTAACAGTGAGAGACAGAATAACAAAAAAAACACATGTGAAAAATGTTAGAAATTGATTTGCATTTTAATGAGGGAAATAAGGATTTGACCCCCTCTCAATCAGAAAGATTTCTGGCTCCCAGGTGTCTTTTATACAGGTAACGAGCTGAGATTAGGAGCATACTCTTAACATTAGAAGCCGCCTCCCTAAGTTTGTTTTATTCACTGCTTTAGCGAACTCTGCCAACCCGGATGTCCTAGCCGTGTCTGAATCCTGGCTTAGGAAGGCCACCAAAAATCCTGAAATTTCCATCCCTAACTATAACATTATCCGACAAGATAGAACTGCCAAAGGGGGAAGAGTTGCAATCTACTGCAGAGATAGTATGCAGAGTTCTGTCATACAGTCCAGGTCTGTGCCCAAACAATTCAAGCTTCTACTTCTAAAAATCCACTTTTCCAGAAACTCCAGACCTAACTGCCCTTGACCAGCACAAAAACATCCTGTGGCCTACTGCCTTAGCATCGAAGAGCACCTCCGATACGCACCTCCGATACGCAACCCTATTTCTAGCCTGTTCAACCTCTCTTTCGTATCGTCTGAGATCCCCAAAGATTGGAAAGCTGACGCGGTCATCCCCCTCTTCAAAGGGGGAGACACTCTAGACACAAACTGTTACAGACCAATATCTATCCTACCCTGCCTTTCTAAAGTCTTCGAAAGCCAAGTTAAACAGATCACCGACCATTTTCAAATCCCACCGTACCTTCTCCGCTATGCAATCTGGTTTCAGAGCTGGTCATGGGTGCATCTCAGCCACGCTCAAGGTCCTAAACGATATCATAACCACCATCGATAAAAAACAATACTGTGCAGCTGTATTCATCGACCTGGCCTAGGCTTTCGACTCTGTCAATCACCACATTCGTATCGGCAGACTCAACAGCCTTGGATTCTCAAATGACTGCCTCGCCTGGTTCACCAACTACTTCTCAGACAGAGTTCAGTGTGTCAAATCGGAGGGCCTGTTGTCCAGACCTCTGGCAGTCTATGGGGGTGCCACAGGGTTCAATTCTCAGGCCGACTCTTTTCTCTGTATACATCAATGATGTCGCTCTTGCTGCTGGTGATTCTCTGATCCACCTCTACGCAGACGATACCATTCTGTATACTTCTGACCCTTCTTTGGATACTGTGTTAACTAACCTCCAGACGAGCTTCAATGCCAATGCTCAATGCCAATGCTCTCCTTCCGTGGCCTCCAACTGCTCTTAAATGCAAGTAAAACCAAATGCATGCTCTTCAACCGATTGCTGCCCGCACCTGCCCGCACGTCCAGCATCATGGACGATTCTGACTTAGAATATGTGGACAACTACAAATACCTAGGTGTCTGGTTAGACTGTAAACTCTCCTTCCAGACTCACAATAAGCATCTCCAATCCAAAAATAAATCTAGAATTGGCTTTCTATTTCGCAACAAAGCATCCTTCACTCATGCTGCCAAACATACCCTCGTAAAACTGACTATCCTACAGATCCTTGACTTCGGCGATGTCATTTACAAAATAGCCTCCAACACTCTACTCAGCAAACTGGATGCAGTCAATAGCAGTGCCATCCGTTTTTTCACCAAAGCCCCATATACTACCCACCACTGCGACCTGCATGCTCTCGTTGGCTGGCCCTCGCTTCATACTCGTCGCCAAAGCCACTGGCTCCAGGTCATCTTTAAGTCTTTGCTAGGTAAAGCCCAACCTTATCTCAGCTCACCGGTCACCATAGCAGCACCCACCCATAGCACGCGCTCCAGCAGGTATATTTCACTGGTCACCCACAAAGCCAATTCCTCCTTTGGCCGCCTTTCGTTCAAGTTCTCTGCTGCCAATGACTGGAACGAATTGCAAAAATCACTGAAGCTGGAGACTCATATCTTCCTCACTAACTTTAAGCATGAGCTGTCAGAGCAGCTCACAGATAATTGCACCTATACATAGCCTATCTGTAAATATCCCATCCAACTACCTCATCCCCATATTGTTATTTATTTGTTGTTGCTCATTTGCACCCCAGTATATCTACTTGCACATCCATATTCTGCAGATCTATCACTCTGCCACTACAGCCTATTTATTGCCTTTACCTCCCTAATCTTACCTCATTTGCACACACTGTATGTAGATTTTTTCTATTGTGTTATTGACTGTACGTTTGTTTATTCCATGTGTAACTCTGTGTTGTTGTTTGTGTAGCACTGCTTTGCTTTATCTTGGCCAGGTCACAGTTGTAAATGAGAACTTGTGCTCAACTGGCCTAACTGGTTAAATAAAGGTTAAATAAATGTCAATTATACACAGCTGGACTCCAGCTTTCTCTAGTTGCGTTATTTACAAATAAACACGTGACTGGCTCTGGGGAACTGCGTAAGCTTCATACTGTAAAATAATGTGACATGTAGAACTAGATCTGCTTTATCTCCTAACGTATTGCACAAGTTGGTGGCAGGTATTTACTTAAAAAGTAACTACAAATATTAAAATTCATTTTAAAACTTTAATTAAATAGTTAACGGTATTAACGGTATTGAAAAACCATGCCGTGGATATTTCTAAATACCCCAGTATATGGCATATACGGTATACCTACTCCAAGCCTACTAAATAGCCATGATTCTACCATGTACCATGCTAGCTTTTGTCATTAGCTAGGTAGCCTACTAACTAGCAAACCAAATCATGGTAGATATGGCATGATGGCAATAAGTTGAAAACACTGATAAATCAAAATAAAGACTAATCTACCTAATGTATTTGATCTGCTATCAAGACTGGGTGTAATGCATTGTAACGTAATTATGCACAACAACCTAGAGTTGTGGTGTTATTTTAGGAGCCAATGTGTTGACTATCAATCATTATCGTTCTTCATAGCACGAGAGCTGGCAAAATTCGACCACTGCCACCTTGCACTAAAGCACCTGCAAGCAAAACATTTACATTGTAACAACTTTGCTACATCACAGGCCCAGGCATCTCAGTTAATATGTGAAACTAACGTACCATGCAATGTCACAGGAGGAAAAACTAGAAATATACAAACTGGGTATTGTAATGGCAGTTTCTTGCCAATGCAATAGTCTCGTGTGCATTTACCTGTGAATACAATATGGGCCGTTTTCACAGTCAATGTGTCAAACTATTCTAAAAGGATATACTACTATAATTATTCTAATGGCCCAGACATATGCTCCAACCCATCCCCCTCTTTACTCTCGTTCCCTCCCCCTCTGTCTACCTAAAACCATGCTTTTAGTCTGTCAATCGCATTCTATACATTTTCAAGAGCCCTGCAAGCTAGTCCCACCACCCCCACACGGCTTGCACCATTCCATGTATAATACTAGGAACAACGAGATGCTGCCTATAGGCAGGTTACAGATCTATGTCAATGTACCAAATGAACCACCAATCGATTACATACACGTAAAGAGAATGCAACATATTAGCAAGTGTGCAAACATTATCTCGACTGGATCAAATGCTTACCTTGCTTTCGCTGATCTCTCATAACTCCATCCGGCTCCTGCGCCCAAATCACCGAACCCTGTTCCCGGGTAATTTCTATCCATTTTTCATTTATGAGAAATGTGTGACAATGACTTAAACTCCGAGAAGTAGGAATTTTCACAGAATTGGGGTATCAGTCTTCTCCGTGATCGATTTTAGACTATTTTCCCCGTTTCATTAGAAAATCGTCGGGATTGGAAAACAGCATATTGAAAGAGAAATGGAGGGGAGGAGAAAACTGGACAAAAAAGGGGGGTCTGGGGGTGTACTCCAACCACCTCCAAAAATGAGTCTCTCCTTTCCTACACTTTTCTCTAAATATAATATCCACAACTGCCAAATTGCAACGACGCTATGCACGATCATGATAAATTATCGATAAATTGCAGAGAAACATTCATGCCGTATACCATCCCCTTTATTTTAGCTACAGAGCAAATGCATTGATCCGCGACTGAAAAGATTTAACATCGATATCTCACGACTGTTCAAAATAGTATCAAACATTAAATCATCATGTAACAGTAATCGTGATTTATTTAGCATGCAAAAAAATGCCTTCCCATCCTGAAATCGTTGTGGGCTAGCAGATGCTAGTTAATAGCTAGCCCTGTCGACGCATCAAAATAAAACTGGGTTGCTATTTATACAGCCTTCTACAATTCCTTCTCTTTTTTACACTACAAAACAATGATTACGACGATATCGCGACATCTGGAAACAATCTCAATTCCGAAAATCGATGAAGACGGAGAGTAGGCCTCGTTTTTTTCTGTTTTTAGTCTTTTTCCTCGGAAGACGCCATTTTTGAAGGCGGCTGGCTCGGTCTCCTTTCTCCCTCCCCTCAACTCACGTCGCTCAAACACACGCGCACTGGGCCGGTGGTGTCCTCCGTTCACCGGTTCTCACGGGTCGCCACTAGTTACCACAGCGACAAAGTCAGAACCCCCGCCTATTTCTAACTTTCCTCTTCTTAAAATCTGATTTTAAACCTAACCTCAACCCTAACCACACTGCGAACCTTATGCCAAACCTTAAATTATTAAGACCAAAAAGCACGTTTATGTTTTCATGGATTTTTACGATATGTCCAATTTTTACTTTGTAGCTGTAGGAACTAGTGGAAACCGTTCTCATGAGAAGGGGAGGGGCTATACCAGTAGGGGCTGGAACTCTGAGCTGGATCCTATGACGTTACATCCAGTATAGCATCCAGCTCAGAGTACAACATCCTGCATAGCATCCGGCTCAGAGTTACATCCGGCTGAGTTTTTACATACAGCACAGAGTTACATCCAGCTGAGCGTTACATCCAACTCAGTTAAATCCAGCAGGATGTAACTATGAACTGAGATACTTACTGCAGCCCTCATCCTCCACATAGGTCCCCAAAGCGCACACACCCCTGGGTCGCTCATCTTTTCAGTTCGCTGCAGCTAGCGACTGGAACGAGCTGCAACAAACACTCAAACTGGACAGTTTTATCTCCATCTCTTCATTCAAACTCAACCATAGACACTAACTGACAGTTGTGGCTGCTTCGCGTGATGTATTGTAGTCTCTACCTTCTTGCCCTTTGTGCTGTTGTCTGTGCCCAATAATGTTTGTACCATGTCAATAATGTTTGTACCATGTTTCGTGCAGCTCCCATGTTGTGTTGCTACCATGCTATGTTGTTGTCTTAGGTCTCTATGTAGTGTTGTGGTGTCTCTCTTGTCGTGATGTGTGTTTTGCCCTATATTTTATTTTTAATCCCAGCCCCCGTCCCCGCAGGAGGCCTTTTGCCTTTTAAGCCGTCATTGTAAATAAGAATTTGTTCTTAACTGACTTGCTTAGTTAAATAAAGGTTAAAAAAGAATCCCCCTATATGGCATGCTAAAATAAAAATAACAGTCCCTCAACTTCTCATGCCAAAATAAATCCTGCGATTTAGATTTCTAAAGAGTCCCTCGTTTTGTCATACCAAAATAAGTTGTGCTGTTTCCAATTTCAAAATTAAAGTCCCTCGATTTGTCACGCTAAAATAAATCCTGCAACTCCCATTTCAAACTAAAAGTCTCGCAATTTGTCATTCCAATATAAAAGTTCTGTGATTTCCAATTTCAAAATAAGAGTCAAATCAAATCTTATTTGTCACATGCGCCGAATACAACAGGTGTAGACCTTACAGCGAAATGCTTACTTATGAGCCCTTAACCAACAATGCAGTTAAGAAAAATACCTAAAAAAAGTATTATTATTATTTTTGATACTGTCGCAAAGCAAACTAAAAAACAGCATTCCCCAAGAGAGGATGGCTTTAACTTCAGCAGTGATAAATTCATGAACTTCTTTGAGGAAAAGATCATGATCATTAGAAAGCAAATTACGGACTCCTCTTTAAATATGCATATTCCTCCATAGCTCAGTTGTCCTGAGTCTGCACAACTTTGCCAGGACATAGAATCAAGGGAGACACTCAAGTTTTTTAGTACCATATCTCTTGACACATTGATGAAAATAATCATGGCCTCTAAACCTTCAAGCTGCATACTGGACCCTATTCCAACTAAACTACTGAAAGAGCTGCTACCTGTGCTTGGCCCTCCTATGTTGAACATAATAAACGGCTCACTATCCACCGGATGTGTACCAAACTCACTAAAAGTGGCAATAATAAAGCCTCTCTTGAAAAAGCCAAACCATGACCCAGAAAATATTAAAAACGATCGGCCTATATCGAATCTTCCATTCCTCTCATAATTTTTGGAAAAAGCTGTTGCGCAGCAACTCACTGCCTTCCTGAAGAAAAACTATGTATACGAAATGCTTCAGTCTGGATTTAGAACCCATCATAGCACTGAGACTGCACTTGTGAAGGTGGTAAATGACCTTTTAATGGCGTCAGACCAAGGCTCTCCAACTGTCCTCGTGCTCCTAGACCTTAGTGCTGCTTTTGATACCATCGATCACCACATTCTTTTGGAGAGATTGGAAACCCAAATTGGTCTACACGGACAAGTTCTGGCCTGGTTTAGATCTTATCTGTCGGAAAGATATCAGTTTGTCTCTGTGGATGGTTTGTCCTCTGACAAATCAACTGTACATTTCGGTGTTCCTCAAGGCTCTGTTTTAGGACCACTATTGTTTTCCCTATTTATTTTACCACTTGGTGATGTCATTCGGAAACATAATGTTAACTTTCACTGCTATGCGGATGACACACAGCTGTACATTTCGATGAAACATGGTGAAGCCCCAAAATTGCCCTCCCTGGAACCCTGTGTTTCAGACATAAGGAAGTGGATGGCGGCAAATTTTCTACTTTTAAACTCTGACAAAACAGAGATGCTTGTTCTAGGTCCCAAGAAACAAAGAGATCTATTGTTGAATCTGACAATTAATCTTGATGGTGTACAGTCGTCTCAAATAAAACTGTGAAGGACCTCGGCATTACTCTGGACCCTGATCTTTCTTTTGACGAACATATCAAGACTGTTTCAAGGACAGCTTTTTTCCATCTATGTAACATTGCAGAAATCAGAAACTTTCTGTCAAAAAATTATGCAGAAAAATGTATCCATGCTTTTGTCACTTCTAGGTTAGACTACTGCAATGCTTTACTTTCCGGCTACCCGGATAAAGCACTAAATAAACTTCAGTTAGCGCTAAACACGGCTGCTAGAATCTTGACTAGAACCAAAAAACGTGATCATATTACTCCAGTGCTAGCCTCTCTACACTGGCTTCCTGTTAAGGCAAGGGCTGATTTCAAGGTTTTACTGCTAACCTACAAAGCATTACATGGGCTTGCTCCTACCTATCTTTCAGATTTGGTCCTGCCGTACATACCTACACATACGCTATGGTCACAAGACGCAGGCCTCATTACTGTCCCTAGAATTTCTAAGCAAACAGCTGGAGGCAGGGCTTTCTATGGAATGGTCTGCCTATTTATGTGAGAGACGCAGACTCGATCTCAACCTTTAAGTCTTTATTGAAGACTCATCTCTTCAGTAGGTCCTATGATTGAGTGTAGTCTGGCCCAGGAGTGTGAAGGTGAACGGATAGGCACTGGAGCAACGAACCACCCTTGCTGTCTCTGCCTGGCCGGTTCCCCTCTCCACTGGGATTCCCTGCCTCTAACCCTATTACAGAGGCTGAGTCACTGGTTTACTGGTGCTCTTCCATGCCGTCCCTGGGGGGGGGTGCGTCGCTTGACTGGGTTGAGTCACTGACGTGATCTTCCTGTCCGGGTTGGCCCCCCCCTTGGGTTGTGCCGTGGCGGAGATCTTGTGGGCTATACTCTGCCTTGTCTCAGGATGGTAAGTTGGTGGTTGGAGATATCCCTCTAGTGGTGTGGGGGCTGTGCTTCGGCAGAGTGGGTGGGGTTATATCCTGCCCTGTTTGGCACTGTCCGGGGGTATTGTCGGACGGGGCCACAGTGTCTCCCGACCCCTCCTGTCTCAGCCTCCAGTATTTATGCTGCAGTAGTTTATGTGTCAGGGGGCTAGGGTCAGTCTGTTATATCTGGAGTATTTCTCCTCTCTTATCCAGTGTCCTGTGTGAATTTAAGTATGCTCTCTCTAATTATCTCTCTCTCTCTCTCTCTCTCTCTCTCTCTCTCTCTCTCTCTCTCTCTCTCTCTCTCTCTCCAGAGGACCTGAGCATTAGGACCATTCCTCAAAGCCTACCTGGCCTGATGACTCCTTGATGTCCTCAGTCCACCTGGCCGTGCTGCTTCTCCAGTTTCAACTGTTCTGCCTGTTTTATGAATATTTTTAAATCTTGTCCATGTTCTGTTATAATCTGCACCCGGCACTGCCTGGTTCCTCTCTAGGTTTCTTCCTAGGTTTTGGCCTTTATATGGAGTTTTTCCTAACCACTGTGCTTTTACACCTGCATTGCTTGCTGTTTGGGGTTTTAGGCTGGGTTTCTGTACAGCACTCTGTGACATCAGCTGATGTAAGAAGGGCTTTAAGAATAAATTTGATTTGATTTGATGCTCGGAGTACACGTCCTGGTAATCCGTCTGGCCCTGCGGCCTTGTGAATATTGACCTGTTTAAAGGTCTTACTCACATCGGCTGCGAAGAGCGTGATCACACAGTCATCCGGAACAGCCGATAGCTCTCATGCATGTTTCAGTGTTACGCATGTTCAGTGTCGAAGCGAGCAAAAAATAATTTAGCTCGTCTGGTAGGCTCATGTCACTGGGCAACTCTCAGCTGTGCTTCCCTTTGTAGTCTGTAATAGTTTGCAAGCCCTGCCACATCCAACGAGCGTCGGAGCCGTTGTAGTACGATTCGATCTTAGTCCTGTATTGACGCTTTGCCTGTTTGATGGTTCATTGGAGGGTATAGCAGGATTTCTTAGAAGCTTCCGGGTTAGAGTCCCGCTCCTTGAAAGCGGCAGCTCTACCCTTTAGCTCAGTGCAGATGTTGCCTGTACTCCATGGCTTCTGGTTGGGGTATGTACATACATTCACAATGGGGACGACGTCATTGATGCACTTATTGATGAAGCCAGTGACTGATGTTGTGTACTCCTCAATGCAATCGGAAGAATCCCAGAACTTATTCCAGTCTGTGCTCGCAAAACAGTCCTGTAGCTTAGCATCTGCTTCACCTGACCACTTTTTTATTGACTTGTAAGCAGTATTTGGCTAAGGTGTATGTAAACTTCCGACTTCAACTGTATGTATGTATGTACAGTTGAAGTCGGAAGTTTACATGCACCTTCCTCAGCCAAATACATTTAAACTCAGTTTTTCACAATTCCTGACATTTAATCGTAGTAAAAATTCCCTGTCTTAGGTCAGTTAGGATCACCACTTTTATTTTAATGTGAAATGTCAGAATAACAGTAGAGAGAAGGATTTATTTCAGCTTTTATTTCTTTCATCACATTCCCAGTGGGTCAGAAGTTTACATACACTCAATTAGTATTTGGTAGCATTGCCTTTAAGTTGTTTAACTTGGGTCAAACGTTTTGGGTAGCCTTCCACAAGCTTCCCACAATAAGTTGGGTGAATATGACAGATCTGGTGTAACTGAGTGAGGTTTGTAGGCCTCCTTGCTCGCACACGCTTTTTCAGTTCTGCCCACACATTTTCTATAGGATTGAGGTCAGGGCTTTGTGATGGCCACTCCAATACCTTGACTTTGTTGTCCTTAAGCCATTGTGCCACAACTTTGGAAGTATGCTTGGGGTCATTGTCCATTTGGAAGACCCATTTGCAACCAAGCTTTAACTTCCTGACTGATGTCTTGAGATGTTGCTTCAATATATCCACATAATTTTCCTGCCTCATGATGCCATATATTTTGTGAAGTGCACCAGTCCCTCCTGCAGCAAAGCACCCCCACAACATGATGCTGCCACCCCCGTGCTTCACGGTTGGGATGGTGTTCTTCAGCTTGCAAGCCTCCCCCTTTTTCCTCCAAACATAACGATGGTCATTATGGCCAAACAGTTCTATTTTTGTTTCATCAGACCAGAGGACATTTCTCCAAAAAGTTCGATATTTGTCCCCGTGTACAGTTGCACACCGTAGACTGGCTTTTTTTATTGCGGTTTTGGAGCAGTGTCTTCTTCTTTGCTGAGCGGCCTTTCAGGTAATGTCTATATAGGACCCGTTTTACTGTGGATATAGATAATTTTGTACCTGTTTCCTCCAGCATCTTCACAAGGTCCTTTGCTGTTGTTCTGGGATTGATTTGCACTTTTCGCACTAAAGTACGTTCATCTCTAGGAGACAGAACGCGTCTCCTTCCTGAGCGGTGTGACGGCTGCGTGGTCCCATGGTGTTTATACTTGCATACTTCTGTTTGTACAGATGAACGTGGTACCTTCAGGCGTTTGGAAATTGCTCCCAAGGATGAACCAGACTTGTGGGAGGTGTACCATTTTTTTTCTGAGGTCTTGACTGATTTCTTCTGATTTTCCCATGATGTCAAGCAAAGAGGCACTGGGTTTGAAGGTAGGCCTTGAAATACATCCACAGGTACACCTCCAATTGACTCAAATGTTGTCAATTAGCCTATCAGAAGCTTCTAAAGCCATGACATCATTTTCTGGAATTTTCCAAGTTGTTTAAAGGCACAGTCAACTTAGTGTATGCAAACTTCTGACCCACTGGAATTGTGATGCAGTGAATTATAAGTGAAATAATCTGTCTGTCAACAATTGTTGGAAAAATTACTTGTGTCATGCACAAGTCCTAACTGACTTGCCAAAACTATAGTTTGTTAACAAGAAATTTGTGGAGTGGTTGAAAAACCAGTTTTAATGACTCCAACCTAAGTGTATGTAAACGTTTGACTTCAACTGTATGTATATATATATATATATATATTACATCATATGATTTCAGTTTCATCAACAAGTAATTTTATACAGAGTGCACAACCTGTGGGAATTGGCACCTAGACCAAAAGTAAATAAATCAAATGTATAAATACATTTGCAATGCTTGTTATTTTGACCATTGCAACTATCAAACTATCATTGCAACTTTTTGGAAAAGCCAGCTTGTACCTTTTAAATAAAGTCAATGAGATTATGAACTCAAAACTGGATCTGAATATAATCATGTCACTTGATAATTTTGTTTCCAAAAGATGAGTTTCATATTTTGCCTCAACTCAGAGTAGACTGTCAGTATTGTACTGTAGGTAAAGTCCATACCTCTTGCCAAAAGCAGTGTCTGGCAGGGGGCTACCATAAATCAAATCAAATATTTATTTATAAAGCCCTTCTTACATCAGCTGATGTCACAGAGTGCTGTACAGAAACCCAGCCTAAAACCCCAAACAGCAAGCAATGCAGGTGTAAAAGCACAGTGGCTAGGAAAAACTCTCTAGAAAGGCCAAAACCTAGGAAGAAACCTAGAGAGGAACCAGGCTGTGAGGGGTGGCCAGTCCTCTTCTGGCTGTGCCGGGTGCAGATTATAACAGAACATGGACAAGATTTTAAAATGTTCATAAAACAGGCAGAACAGTTGAAACTGGAGAAGCAGCACGGCCAGGTGGACTCGGGACATCAAGGAGTCATCAGGCCAGGTAGGCCTTGAGGAATGGTCCTAATGCTCAGGTCCTCCGAGAGGGAGAGAAGAAAAAAAGAAAAAAAAGAAAGAGAGAGAGATAATTAGAGAGAGCATAGAGAATGATAGAGGCCTCTAGTGGCCAAATGACCGTATTAGCATGGATAGCACCTTTGAGGACTTTCTCCATTTTAATGTAGTCAACTGGGTGGGACTTCCAACTTCATTGGCTGATCCCTCCTGTTGACCATGTTGGATTCATGTCAAAAGGGATCAGCCAATCGTGAAAAAGAAAACTGACAACATTAAAATGGATAGCCTCAATGGCGCTGCCCATGCTTTCACATATACTATAATGGCACAGATGAGTCCTTTATCTAACTCTATTGGGGCTACCTAAGGATTGGAGTGGGTAAGTGTCTGGCAGAAGGCCACCTAAGGATAGGAGTAGGTGAGAGTCTGGCAGCGCCACCATCTTCTCTTGGCCCTCTCGTGCAGCCTCCATGAGTGGAGTGTATCCCTCATTGACCTCCTCCAGGTTGACGCCCCTCTAAATTGGCATGGCAGCCAGCTATACAGTACGTGTCCCCCAAAGGCCGCCAGCGTCAGCAGAGACACAAAAGAGTCAGCAGGCATGTTGACCTGTGCCCCGCTCTCCAACAGCAGCCAGTGTGTGTCTGTACTCACCATACAATCCTCCATGAGGGCTGTGTGCATCTCATCAGCCCTAGCCTCTAACAGGAAGCATACCATGTCCAGGTGCCCTGTGTATGTGGACAAGAGGAACAACAAAAAGCAATCCTCTGGGTCCTTCTTCCCTACAATTACATTTCCTGTTTAACATTCACTCTTTGCTAACACAAGTGACAACATTAAATCACTAATGCAATGTGTCAGATGTCTCGTGTGGTTTTGTTTGGTGTTGTCAGTGGAGGCTGCTGAGGGGAGGAAGACTCATAATAATGGCCAGGATAGAGTTAATGGAATGATATCAAACACATGATGTGTTTGATACCATTCCATTCACTCCATTCCAGCCATTACACTCCAATCACTCCATTCCAGCCATTACACTCCAATCCAGCCATTATTTTGAGCCGCCCTCCCCTCAGCAGCCTCCACTAGATGTTATACAGGGAGTGAGCAGATGCACACCGTTCCTGATTAGGAACTGTACAGTGCACAGGTGTCCCGCTCTGGCTGCTTTTATCAGAAGGGTTCTGCCCCCTTCTGATTTATGATCCTGCAAGACAAACAGAAAGGCAGGAGTGAGTAAAGTGGATACAGGGAAACACATGAGCAGCAATGTATCCAGAGAGACAGTAGACATCATGACTGAATTGGTTAAGTTACACATGGTAGTTTATGAAAGTAGACAGCTAGCTATCATCATCTGCTAAATAGCTATGTCAGCTAACGTTAGCTTACTCTTGAGGTCAGACTAGGGTAGCTAATGTTAGCTAGCTAGCTAGCTAAGGATAAGGGAAATGTTCAAAACAACAAAGAATGACTGTGATTAAATTAATGTAAATGACTGTCTAAGCTAGCTATGTTCACTATATTTATATCTAAATACACACGATCAACCAGCTAACCTTAATATAAAGGCTTGCTAGCATTAGTTCCACTGTCATCCAGCTAATGTTGGACTTAATAACTAGATTTATGTTTTGTATCCATTCATCTAATCTAGCTTGCTGAACAAATTCTGTGAACACCCAACACCATGTCAGGTGTGCCCAACCTTCTTTGACGTCAGATCTACTTTTTCTTTTTCCAGCCTGATGAGATCTACCAGTCTCTAAATCTAAACCAACCAACAAAATGTATGAAACGCAACCCACCACTGAGTATGGACCTGCTGCTATGATACCTATTCGATACCCAAATATAATGTGGACCAATAACATGTTTTCCACAAATAAGTGCAACTAATTTCATTTCCTACCTTAGTGTGACTTTTGGGGCTGGAGCAGCTTGTTGCCAGTCTCATGCAGGCCACAAGGTGGTCATCAGTCAAGGTAGATCTGTAGATGGACTTTATTATCTTCATGTGAGAAAATGCAGACTCACAGAGGTAGGTTGATCCAAAAAGGGCTGATAAGTTGAGAGCACATCTTATGTTGGGATACTTCTCCTCTAGCCGTAGCTCCCAGAACTCTTCCTTCATCAGTGGTCGCCCTGGACTTCAGCTGAATGGCATTTTGAAGGGTGAGAATTTCAGTTTCTGCTATAGTTGTGTCCAACTGAAAAAGTCATCCCATTTTGGAGGCAATGACTTCCACATTTATGTCTGTGCCAAACGGAAAGCACATATAAGTGGCAATAGGCTTAAGTGATGCAAAGTCAGTGAAACGACTGTCAAACTCAGATAAGATGCTCTGGACTTAATCCACATAACGTGCACTGTCAAGCTGTGCTGTATCCTTGCCCTGACGTTCAAGTTCTGAATGCATGTGTTGAAAGATGTGCAGGTCCTTACGTTGCAGCTTTCTTGTGAGCAGTTGTAGTTTGCATTTAATTGTTTTCACAGAGCTGATCATGTCGACTACATGCTTGCCTTTTCCTTGCAGCTCTACATTCAATTCATTAAGCGTGTAAGTTAGGTCAGTGAGACAAGCTAAATCCAGGAGCCACTGTGTGTCCTCTAGCTGTGCATATTCTGCATGTTTGGAGACCTCGAGAAACTCCTTGATTTCAGGCAACAACTCACTGAATCTCCCTAAAAATGTCCCTCGGCTCAGCCACCGCACATCCGTGTGCAGCAGCAGGTCTGTGTGCTCCGTTTCAGTCTCTTCTAAGTGAGCACGAAATAGACTCCGCTGTAGGCTTCTTGGCGCGAATAGAACACACAATCTTCATCCCAACATCCATCACCTCTTTCATGTTTAACATCTTCCCACACAAAGTTTGCTGATTAATTACTCAGTGATAACTTAGAAAGTCTGGGAAAGAGTCATCTTGTTTGCACAATGCAACGAACCCACTAATGCGGCCTACCCTAGCGGGTGCCCCATCGGTAGTAATGGAGACAAGCTTACAAAAAGGGCTGTTGGAATTTGTTAGCAAACTCCATAAAAGCATGAAAAATATCTTTGCCCCATGTATGTCCTTTCAGTGGCAAAATGGTGAGTAGTTCCTCCTTTGTCCTCATGTTGTCAAATACCATTCTGATGAAAATGCATAACTGTGCCACCTCTACCATATCTGTGGTCTCGTGAAACTGGAGGGAATAACACTCGCAGTTGCCGATATCCTTCTTCAGTTGATTCTCAAGGTTCTCCGCTATTCCCTCACATCTTCTTGTCACCGTATTTCTGGACAACTGAATGTCATTGATGGCAGCCATAATTTCAGTCTTATTCTTAAAATCTACAAACAGCGAGTCTGCAGCCTCAGTAAATGCTTCCTTGATCATCTCCCCATCTTTGAACAACTGTTTATGCTTAGCAAGAACGCGGCTCACACGATAAGATGTTACGGTTGCCGCCTTCCCTTTGGTCACAGGCCTTGTGAAAATTGACTGCTGCGCTGCCAGTTGATTTTTTTAGTTCTTGTACCTTCTTCGTAATTCAGTCTTTGCTGGAAAATCTCTTTCCTGTGTTTTGTGTGTGGTTTTAAAATGTTGTTCTATGTTACCTTTCTTTGGGATAGCGATACTATTATGGCAGATGAGGCACACACATTTTGAGTTTGACATGACGAAAAAAAATAATCCTCCTCCCATTCCTTGTGGAAATTATACGTTTTCTGTTTTCTGTATCCTTCCCTTCACTCATTATTTCTGCTGTCAACCACACAACTTAAGAACGAATCTGGCTACAAAGTTAGCTAGCTAGCTACCTGCCTGGCATCAGCGTGACCTCGACCTGGAATTGGCGGGCGACATAAAATATGACCAGTCCCTGAGGACTTATGTAAAATATGTACTTTTCAGACATTGCTGTGAATGGAGGACTGTCAATTATAGGCATTGTAGCTGAATTTTAGTAGATGTATAATCATATATATATATATATATATATTTAAATATCATGATCGACTGGCAAGCACTCCGCGATCGACCAGTAGATCGTTGGTTGGGCACCCCTGGTCTATGTTATAAAATACAATTTGGTCTACTCTAAGTTTGGCTATCGGGCGATTTAGCGTTACCTTACCTGAAATATCTGAGTGAAGAAAAACCATTGAAACAGTGAAGCATCTTGTTCTTCTTTGAGATTGGGTTGGCGGATCGCATCCAACTTTTAAGGTGCATACTTCGCCACCTACTGTACGGGAGTGTGAGGCCAGTTACAGCCTGCCTACATTAAATTCTCTTAATTAGTCTTGTTACTCTAAGAAAGTGAAATAGAGCCCAAGACACCACTTCCCTCCCCCCCCACTACACCACCCAAACCCCAACCCTGTCCAGCCTCTCTAACCCTTTCACAGAATCTACGTCATTCAGTTCACAAAATATCAACACATGCTCCACCGTTTCCTCCACTAAACCAGATCACACAAATCTGTTTCATGTCTCCATACCATTCACAATGTGGCATTCAAACCTGTGTGCCCAAACTTAAGTCTACTCCACACAACTTCCTCTCTTATGTCCCATACTCCCTACCTCTTCCTTATCTGACCGGTGCACGTGATAAAATTGCCTCCTCTTACTACTAGCATCCCACAAAGATCAAGCCCTTTTTCCCGGATCAAGGACTAGACTTGAATATTTACCCCTTTTGCCTCACCAGACTCTAAGCCACCTCACCCCCTCTACCCATCTCTAAAGTATAATCATGGCCATCAACTCGGCCACATACACTGACACATAATCAGCTAACTGCTTACATATATTTGAATTTCAATAATTGAGAATTTCAATAAGCATTTTTCTACGGCTGGCCATGCTTTCCACCTGGCTACCCCTACCCCGGTCAACAGCCCTGCACCCCCCTCAGCAAATTGCTACAGACCAATATCTATCCTACACAGGCATTCTAAGGTCTTTGAAAGCCAAGTTAAACAGATTACCGACCATTTCGAATCCCACCGTAACTTCTCCGCTATGCAATCTGGTTTCAGAGCTGGGCATGGGTGCACCTCAGCCACGCTCAAGGTCCTAAACGACATCATAACCGCCATCGATAAGAGACATTACTGTGCAGCCGTTTTCATTGACCTGGCCTAGGCTTTCGACTCTGTCAATCACCACATCCTTATCGGCAGACTCGACAACCTTGGTTTCTCAAATGATTGCCTCGCATGGTTCACCAACTACTTCCCTGATAGAGTTCAGTGTGTCAAATCGGAGGGCCTCTGGCAGTCTCTATGGGGGTGCCACAGGGTTCAATTCTTGGGCCGACTCTCTTCTCTGTATACATCAGTGATGTCGCTCTTGCTGCTGGTGAGTCTCTGATCCACCTTTACGCAGACGACACCATTCTGTATACTTCTGGGCCTTCTTTGGACACTGTGTTAACTACCCTCCAGACGAGCTTCAATGCCATACAACTCTCCTTCCGTGGCCTCCAACTGCTCTTAAACACAAGTAAAACTAAATGCATGCTCTTCATCCGATCGCTGCCCGCACCCGCCCGCCCGTCCAGCATCACTACTCTGGACGGTTCTGTCTTTTGATTATGTGGACAACTACAAATACCTAGGTGTCTGGTTAGACTGTAAACTCTCCTTCCAAACTCACATCAAACATCTCCAATTCAAAATAAATCTAGAATTGGCTTCCTATTTCGCAACAAAGCATCCTTCACTCATGCTGCCAAACATACCCTTGTAAAACTGACCATCCTACCAATCCTCGACTTCGGTGATGTCATTTACAAAAATAAATACTCTACTTAACAAATTGGATGCAGTCTATCACAGTGCCATCCGTTTTGTCACCAAAGCCCCATATACCACCCACCACTGCGACCTGTACGCTCTCGTTGGCTGGCCCTCGCTTTACACTCGTCGCCATACCCACTGGCTCCAGTTCATCTACAAGTCCCTGCTATGTAAAGCCCCGCCTTATCTCAGCTCGCTGGTCACCACAGCAGCACGCACCCGTAGCACGCGATCCAGCAGGTATCTCTCACTGGTCACCCCCAAAGCCAATTCCTCCTTTGGCCGACTTTCCTTCCAGTTCTCTGCTGCCAATGACTGGAATGAACTACAAAAATCTCTGCAACTGGAGACACTTATCTCTTAGGTCGCAGTTGTAAATGAGAACTTGTTCTCAACTTGCCTACCTGGTTAAATAAAGGTGAAATAAAAAAAAATAATAAAAAAATAAAAAACATACTCTAACATTAAAATGTGGGATATACACCCCTGCCCTCACCCTACCAGTGACTAGATCCATGGACCTGGAACCATCTGTATATATCCTTAAAAACCAATTATCATCGTCTCACGTCATCACTACATTCTCTCCTACCTTCAATCATATCCACATCCACACTTGGTTTCCGAAACAGCCGAGGAGGAACGTTCCCCAATGCAATTGCCGGCCCTATCTCTTTCTCCCCCCAGAGCATATTCTACCGCTTTCAACCAGATTGTCCAACCGTAAGCCCTCTGTGCACCAATCCTGCCGTGACCCCAGGATGTCCTTCTGAACTCCCTTTCAACTCACCCAGTATGCTAATGAAAGCCTTATCCACAGTGGCAGTTCCCAACTATCCACCTGCAATGCCACAACAGGTGTCGTCCTGAAGGCACCCACACACAATCTCAGGGCCCTTGACGGTATCCTATCCAGGTGCTGTAGTACCGTTTTGGCAGCCGATCCATATACAAAGTACCCATAATCCAAAGATGACCTGATCAATGCCTGATACATATACAACAGTGTTTGTCTATCCGACCCCCAATCATATCCAGCCACTGCCCTCATTACACTTTATTTCAATATACTCAACATGTCTCTTCCACGTAAGCCTCTTTCAAACCTCATACTTAAATACTTAAACTCAGACACCCTACCTATAGCGCCTTGCAAAAGTATTCATCCCCCTTGGTGTTTTTCCTATTTTGTTGCATTTCATGTAATGGACAAACACAAAATAGTCCAAATTGGTGAAGTGAAATGAAAAAAGAACTTGTTTAAAAAAATTCTAAAAAATAAAACACAGAAAAGTGGTGCGTGCATATGTATTCCCCCCTTTGCTATGAAGCCCCTAAATAAGATCTGGTGAAACCAATTACCTTCAGAAGTCACATAATTAGTTTAAATAAAGTCCACCTGTGTGTAATCTAAGTGTCACATGATCTGTCACATGATCTCAGTATATATATATATATATATATATACACCTGTTCTGAATGGCCCCAGAGTCTGCAACACCACTAAGCAGGCGGCACCATGAAGACCAAGGAGCTCTCCAACAGGTCAGGGACAAAGAAGTACAGATCAGGGTTGGGTTATAAAACAATATCTGAAACTTTGAACATCCCACGGAGCACCATTGAATCCATTATTAAAATATTGAAAGAATATGGCACCACAACAAACCTGCCAAGAGAGGGCCGCCCACCAAAACTCATGGACCAGGCAAGGAGGGCATTAATCAGAGAGGCAACAAAGAGACCAAAGATAACCCTGAAGGAGCTGCAAAGCGCCACAGCGGAGATTGGAGTATCTGTCCATAGGACCACTTTAAGCCGTACACTCCACAGAGCTGGGCTTTACGGAAGAGTGGCCAGAAAAAAAGCCATTGCTTAAAGACAAAAATAAGCAAACATGTTAGGTGTTCGCCAAAAGGCATGTGGGAGACTCCCCAAACATATGGAAGAAGGTACTCTGGTCAGATGAGACAAAAATTTAGCTTTTTGGCCAGCTGTAATTGGTGCAAAAGGTGGCTCTACAAAGTATTGACTTTGCAGGGGTGAATAGTTATGCACGCTAAAGTTTTCTGTTTGTCTTATTTCTTGTTTGTTTCACAATAAAAACATATTTTGCATCTTCAAAGTGGTAGGTGTGTTGTGTAAACAAAATGATACAAGCCCCCCCAAAAATCTATTTTAATTCCAGGTTGTAAGGCAAACAAAATAGGAAAAATGCCAAGGTGGGTGAATACTTTCGCAAGCCACTGTATATCCTGTCTGTATATTTGCAGCCTAACATCTTTAACCTTCCTCCTAGAAAACACCATAAAGCAGGACTTGGCCACAGACATCCTAAACCCCCAGGTTAGAGACCAATCTTCCTCATCACATATTTCACATTCCCACCTCTCTTCCATCATCAGCATACAAGGCCATACCCACTCCCACCTCCTTAAATACGTAATCTATCATGACAGTGAACAACACAGACTAACCACACTTCAAATCAAATCAAACTTTATTTGCCACATGCGCCGAATACAACAAGTGTAGACTTTACCGTGAAATGCTTACTTACAAGCCCTTAACCAACAGTGCAGTTCAAGAAGAAGTAAATATTTACCAAGTAGGCTAAAATAAAAAGTAATAATAAAAAGTAACAGAATAACAATAACGAGGCTATATATATATAGGGGGTACCGGTACCGAGTCAGTGTGCAGGAGTACAGGCTAGTTGAGGTAATTTGTACATGTAGGTGGGGGCGAAGTGACTATGCATAGGTAACAAACAAACAGCGAGTAGCATCAGTGTACAGGGCGTGTCAATGTAAATTGTCCGGTGGCAATTTTTATGAATTATTCAGCAGTCTATTGGCTTTAGAGTTGAAGCTGTTTAGGAGCCTTTTGGTCCTAGACTTGGCACTTGCCGTGCAGTAGCAGAGAAAACAGTCTATAACTTGGGTGACTGGAGTCTCTGACAATTTTATGAGCTCCCTAATGTTCAATTTGCATAAACTTGGAAATTACTTATAAATGGACAAACAATGAAAATAAAACATGAATTAAAAAGAACAAAGAATGATAAAACATTCATAAAAAAACTAACAAATGATTATAAATGAACAAACAATGATAACAAACATTCTCCGTAAGGTTTATAAACTCAGACTTATGGCCTCTGTACCATGATCACATCATACACAATTTTATTTCCATCTCTCATCACACAAAATGCCATTCCAGCTGAATCTGCTGTCTTGTTCCATGTCAGATGGAACGCTTTTTGTTTCTCCACTTTCTCCTTCTGGTTCCTAAGAGAGTGATAGACTTGGAAGACTTGGAAAGCAACAAAAAGACACACAAAACATAACAGTATTAACAATGTGATAAGCTATGCAAAATTATATATCCATGAAAACCAAAGTTTGAGACCATGACAATTCCCACTCTCCCTTCACCTGACTTTATGCCTCTAGGATACTTTTCTGCGGAATTGCACAAAAATGGAGGCCCTAAAAAAAAAAACTTCTCATGCTTTCACCTAGTCTTCCCCTTTCGGGCCCCAGGTTCTGAGAGGTGTTTCCAAGTCATGTCATTTTCACTTCGTTCCCCATCTCCTCCATTTCACCTGATAGGCAGGTCACCTGATATGCAAGAGCATATCCCTAATCAACGTTACATCCTCTTGAGGTACCACAGCACTGTATATGCTTTCACATCAATGCCTTCAACATGCTGTTTAGAGTACAATTACCCCAACATCTATCCTCTTTCATATGATGCATTAACCAATAAAGCAGCTAACCCCAACACAACTATGATGTTTAAAGTAGCACCCAGATCCAACCCATCTGCATGTCTTACAATGGAATCTAGTCTCTCTCTCTCTCGCTCCGCTTCCTCTGTCCTCTGGTGTCTTCAAGCTCACCCATTATGCAGCTGGACCTCACTTCACGTGAGAACTATGCACCCCCCCAAGGAGAGACATGACAATCTTTACGGCTGCAGGTGCTGTAAGGAGTAGTGTGTGTGTGGCCCAAACCAACGCTGTCCCAACACCCCCGCCTGGTGTCTCTTGATGTAGAATTCAGCCCGTGCCCTTGGTTATCTCTGCTTTCATCTGAGGCTATACACACTGCAACACATGGGTCATTTCCTGACAACATAAACTCTCCTCCTATGGCAAGATCACTAATTTGTGACATCCCATCGGTCTCCCAGTTACCAAGCCATGTGGCAGGAGTCCTCATGAACTGATATCCCAATAATGCTACTAAAGTAACCCCTGCTACTACTAACATGGCTCATGACTATAGTCTCACAATACCCCTAATTTGCGCTGTAGTCCAGTTCCATGCTGTCAATATAGCATCCTTCGCTACTAGTACTGCACCTTCAGTTACTGTCCTTACTGCGACTGCTGTGAGAATAACTCCTGCATGTAATCTGTCAAATGTTCTCCGGCTGTTAGAAATTGGGGGGAAAAATTAATGAGTTGGGAATAATATCCAACCTAACAAAACTCTGAGTCACAGGTTTCCTGAAAGTTTACCCTAGTGTCTGAAATGCCACCACTATCTCTTCTTCTCTCACCATGATCTTAATTTATGGGCCCCCACAGATCTCTACTGCAGTCATGCCATGGTCTAGGTATGTGTAATGTTCAATTAAATCCCCATATTGTGTACAGTTAGTTGTCCTCCCTCTCCTATGAGCCGTAACAATATACAGTCTCTGGGAATGATACTCCTCTATCATTACATCTAACCCATAACACACCAGTTACTACTCCCAATGCATTCCTACAGTTATGAACATACTAAAAACATTCTCAAATCAATTAGTCAATATACATCAGTCCCTCTTCTGGAACAATGATCACTCTTATGTTCCACGAAACCTAAAAACATATTGACTTATGTACATGTTAAATCACTTAGCACCACCCATTGAAGCGATTTAACATGAACATTCTGAGTACGTGGTGAAACAAAAGAGAACAAAATACTTTCATGGTTATCCCAAGCCATCATCCAGTGATTCCCTAACAAACCACCTCCCTTTAGGATGACACTGAGAGATAAGGTTTCAGGAGACTCTCTCGGCAAAATAAATCTTAGCAGCACCCCCACCCCTCATCGTTCTGTAGCAACTGTCTCTCGCGGCCTCCAAATCATAACTACAACATTTTATAAATTATCCAACCCAAATTTAGAATGACAGTCCTTAGTGCTCACTTTAAGTCTAGGACTCGAATTCCTGCTCCTCAATTTAGCACACATCATCCCTTTTAGAGCATACATTTATAAACAACCTTTTATTGCCGGTAATAACTCTTCTCATTACATCCCCCTTTGTCCCTGTTTTCCTGTCACGGGTGGCCTGGTTATGAAAGATCCGTATCTCAATGCATCTTTAGTCTAAACCGTTTGCAGTGTGTAATTATCATTTTATAATTAAATCCCCCTGTTCCGATAATTTCTAGTAAGATTGATCAGTCCTCACGAGAAATTATAGGATACAGGGCATTCGACACCATTAAAATGTTTCCTCTCCCTTTTGCTTCCCTGTCCTTCAGAAACAATTTAAATACCTTTCAAAATATGTCCATCCTTCTGCATACCCAATTTAACTGAATTGCAAAGAACCCATCCAATAAATCCCAGGGTATCAACACACCACTAACGCACATTCGTAACCAGTAAATGGTGTGTGCGTGCTGGTGAACCGTAGGTCCAGAACACACATGAACAGGCCTCACTTATTATCTGGAACTCGTTTATGGCTTAATCCAGATACGTTAATACCTCAAACTGCCCAATATCACTAACTGCTCTCCCCCCACAATCTCCGGGGACCTTCCAACAAAAAATGATGGTAAAGAGTGTACATTTCGTTAGCATTCACTATGCTACATTTTAATCAGCAATCCAAAAGAATAAATTATTAACCAAACCTGTTAATTGTAAATCCACTGTCCTTACTTCATTCAATAAACCACCTAAAATGTCTCATGTTATCAATAAAACAACAAGGCTGTCTGAGTTTGCAAGGAGTGTTTGGCCGTATAATTTACATTTGTTACCTTTAGAATCCATTCCCCTGGCATTTCGCCTAGATTCTTCAACCCAAAATACGTCTTCCCGTGGCAAATTTAGCCAATTTCTCATCGTAAGGAATCCGCAATATTTAATCCCTGGCCTCTACTAAAAAGTTAGGTAAAACGTTATCTCATACGTCTGCCATCACATAGAAACTGTAATCTCTATGAACCAATAATCGATCGAACAGAGGCTATTCGCCGCTAGGTGACATTTCCTCTCCTCCTAATCTCAAAACGATTAGTTGTTGCTCTTTTGAAAAATATGCAAACTCTTGTATAGCGGCATTTCCTTCGAATGCAGCAGGTTCTAGTATCACCTTCCACTCATTCTTCCAATGTCTGATAATCCCACATATAAAACAGGGATCTATCTCCTTACGCTTTGATGTTTTTTCGCTACATTTCTTTGTTTTACCTTGGTCATTGAAACTATAGTTAGTGATTTTCTCGATGGCCCTTTTAACCCCTCGCATATCTGTGAGGTGAGCGGAGTTATATTCCACTCTCAAAACATCGTCTTTAGTAAAATCTTCTACCCCCGCAATTACCGTTTTGATCACAGGGTTCAACCCTGCCATCAAAGCAGAAGTGCAAATTCTATCAATACACTCCCGTTCCCAGTCCTTCTGTAGTAGCGTACTGGTACTCATTCCGGGTTTATCGTGATGCATTTTTTTGTTGATAGAATGCTGACATCAAAACGCTGGTATATTGAGCTTTTGATTCTGGTTTTGTGTCTTTATGCCAAGTCACAATTGCCTCCCTGAATTCTTTATTTGATTTGAATTCACCGTCAGCAGGAAAATGTTGTCAGATTTTATCTAATTTGCTAACTTTTTCCCTTATTCCAGCCGAATTGGTAGAATACTGGTGCGCTTCTTTTAGCGCCTCCATGGCTTCATTCAAATCCTCTAGCTCCGTTCTACCGGCAGAATCGGTTGCGTTTGTCGCCATATCAATAGTTAAAAATCCCTTAACTCTCCCGACGGTGTTCAGGGTATCTTAGATTACTTCACTCCCGTCTATAATACACATCACCAAAATTATTCACACTTGTCTTCCTATTTCCACATAATCTGCCATGGTTCACGACCCCAACAGGGCACAAAACTAACCACACTCACACACTGCGCTTTCACGGCCACCGGTGACTGGCTTCCACCCTTCTTACGGGTCTGGTCAATATACCGTTACACTATGGTTTTACCCTCCGCAGAACTACCCTGTTCAGGACTTTATCTATGAGATTCTACCCTCCACAGGAACTATCCTGCTCTGGATTTATGAGATTTACTCTCCACAGATCTATTCTGCTCGGGACTTACTCTAAACTTTATGGTACTAGCATATACCACAAAGATTTGTTACTCAATGGGCCTACCGAATTAAACTCAGGATCTTCAGGTCCGTATCCTTTAATAGTTCAGCCTTGTGGCAAAATGGCTTAAGGACAACAAAGTCAAGGTATTGGAGTGGTCATCACAAAGCCCTGACCTCAATCCTATAGAAAATTTGTGGCAGAACAGAAAAAGCGTGTGCGAGCAAGGAGACCTAGAAACCTGACTCAGTTACACCAGCTCTGTCAGGAGGAATGGGCCAAAATTCACCCAACTTATTGTGAGAAGTTGTGGAAGGCGACCCTCAACGTTTGACCCAAATTAAACAATTTATAGGCAATGCTACCAAATACTAATTGAGTGTATGTAAACTTCTGACCCACTGGGAATGTGATGAAAGAAATAAAAGCTGAAATAAATCATTCTCTCTACTATTATTCTGACATTTCACATTCTTAAAATAATGTGGTGATCCTAACTGACCTAAGACAGGGAATATTTACTAGGATTAAATGTCAGGAATAGTGAACACCTGAGTTTAAATGTATTTAACTAAGGTGTATGTAAACATCTGACTTCAACTGCACATAAATGTAGCAAAAAAAGAAACATCCTCTCATTGTCAACTGCGTTTATTTTCAGCAAACTTAACATGTGTAAACAACTGAGACACAAACTGAACAAGGTCCACAGACATGTGACTAACAGAACTGGAATAATGTGTCCCTGAACAAAGGGGGGGGGGTCAAAATCAAAAGTAACAGTCAGTATCTGTTGTGGCCACCAGCTGCATTAAGTACTGCAGTGCATCCCCTCCTCATGGACTGCACCAGATTTGCCAGTTCTTGCTGTGAGATGTTACCCCACTATTCCACCAAGGCACCTTTAATGTCCCGGACATTTCTGGGGGGAATGGCCCTAGCCCTCACCCTCCGATCCAACGGGTCCCAGATGTGCTCAATGGGATTGAGATCTGGGCTCTTCGCTGGCCTGGCAGAGCACTGCCATTCCTGTCTTGCAGGCAATCATGCACAGAACGAGCAGTATGGCTAGTGGCATTGTCATGATGGAGGGTCATGTCAGGATGAGCCTGCAGGAAGGGTACCACATGAGGGAGGAGGATGTCTTCCCTGTAACACACAGCGTTGAGATTGCCTGCAATGACAACAAGCTCAGTCCGATGATGCTGTGACACACCGCCCCAGACCATGACGGACCCTCCACCTCCAAATCGATACCGCTCCAGAATACAGGCCTTGGTGTAACGCTCATTCTTTCGATGAAAAATGTGAATCCGACCATCACCCCTGGTGAGACAAAACCGTGACTCGTCAGTGAAGAGCACTTTTTGCCAGTCCTGTCTGGTCCAGCGAATGTGGGTTTGTGCCCATAGGCAATGTTGTTGCCAGTGATGACTGGTGAGGACCTGCCTTACAACAGGCCTACAAGCCCTCAGTCCAGCCTCTCTCAGCCTATTGCGGACAGTCTGAGCACTGATGGAAGGATTGTGTGTTCCTGGTGTAACTCGGGCAGTTGTTGTTGCCATCCTGTACCTGTCCCGCAGGTGTGATGTCCGGATGTATCGATCCTGTGCAGGTGTTGTTACACATGGTCTGCCACTGCGAGGATGATCAGCTGTCCGTCCTGTCTCCCTGTAGCGCTGTCTCAGGCTTTTCACAGTACGGACATTGCAATTTATTGCCCTGGCCACATCTGCAGTCCTCATGCCCCCTTGCAGCATGCCTAAGACACATTCACACAGATGAGCAGGGACCCTGGGCATCTTTCTTTGGTTTTTTTCCAGAGTCAGTAGAAAGGCCTCTTTAGTGTCCTAAGTTTTCATAACTGTGACCTTAATTGCCTACCGTCTGGAAGCTGTTAGTGTCTTAATGACTTTGTTGTACATATTCGATCAACAGCCAGGAATTCAATGTTGGACTGCGAGTCTGGGTGAATCCTGTTGTTTTTCTGCTCTTCAGTCATGGTATTGTGTCCAGTGTGCTGAATCATCTTTCTTATGATGACCACCTTGGAGTTGGTTCCATCCATTATATCAAAGCCTTACAGCCGCTTGTCCTGGTCTCATCGGGCTGGTTAGATGACTTCCTGTTGGGTTTGTTATGCCTTTCAAATTGGTAGTGAAGAGGATTTTATTTGTGTTCGGTACAGATGCATGCTCCCTCTACTCTTCTTTATGAAATCTTCAAAGGATATATCCCCCTCCAGAACTCACACCTCCACTTCTACTCCCTGGCTCTTCTTTCGGGCTTTCTCCCTTATATGATTTCCGAAGACTTCCGTAATTTTCAATACGCACAAAAAGCTTATTTCTCTCAAATATTGTACACAAATGTGTTTACATCCATGTTAGTGAGCATTTCTCCTTTGCCAATATAATCCATCCACCTAACAGGTGTGGCCAATATAATCCATCCACCTAACATGTCAGGAAGCTAATTAAACAGCATGATCATTACACAGGTGCACCTTGTGCTGGGGACAACAAAAGGCCACTATAAAATGTACAGTTTTGTCACACACAATGCCAATGTCTCAAGTTTTGAGGGAGGATGCAATTGGCATGCTGACTGCAGGAATGTCCACCAGAGCTGTTGCCAGAGAATTGAATGTCAATTTCTCTACCATAAACCACCCGTCGTTTTAGAGAATTTGGTAGTACGTCCAACTGGCCTTACAACGGCAGACCACGTGTAACCACGCCAGCCCAGGACCTCAACATCCGGCTTCTTCACCTGCGTGATCATCTGTGACAAGCCACCCGGACAGCTGATGAAACTGTGGGTCAACTGAAGCATTTCTGCACAAACTGTCAGAAACCATCTCAGGGAAGCTCATGTGCATGCCTGTCATCCTCACCATGGTCTTGACCTGACTGCAGTTCGGCATCGTAACCAACTTCAGTGGGCCAATGCTCACCTTCGATGGCGACTGGCACTCTCTAGAAGTGTGCTCTTTACGGATTAACCCCGGTTTCAACTGTACTGGGCAGATGGCAGACAGCTTGTATGGCGTCGTGTGGGCCAGCGGTTTTCTGATGTCAACAATGTGAACAGAGTACCCCACGGTCAAATCAAATCAAATCAAATGTTATTGGTCACATACACATGGTTAGCAGATGTTATTGCGAGTGTAGATAAATGCTTGTGCTTCTAGTTCCTACAGTGCAACAATATCTAAAATATGCCTTCTGGAGTGGCCAGGTCAGAGTCCTGACCTCAACCCGATTGAGATGCTGTGGAATGACCTCAAGAGAGCAGTTCACACAGGACATCCCAAGAATATTGCTGAACTGAAACAGTTTTGTAAAGAGGAATGGTCCAAAATTCCTCCTGACCGTTGTGCATGTCTGATCCGCAACCTCAAAACTTTGGTTGAGGTTATTGCTGCCAAAGGAGGGTCAACCAGTAATTATATCCAAGGGTTCACATACTTTCCCCACCCTGCCCTTTGAATGTTTACACGGTGTGTTCAATAAAGACAAACATATAATTGTTTGTGTGTTATTAGTTTAAGCAGACTGTGTTTGTCTATTGTTGTGACCTAGATGAAGATCAGATCAAAATGTATGACAAATTAAATTTTATTTATGTATATGTAATTACAAGATGTCTTGTTCCAAATGTAACGAACATGTTCTGTAATTACACTTTGGCAGTCTCCTGTATAGCACCATGTTAACAATGCATCCTATCAGGTAACCTTGTTACATGTAACTACACAAGTCACTACCACCAAAATAGGTTAGGCTAGGACTCCGTGAGCTGTAACAATGCTGTAACATTAGCTCCAGTTATTTCCATATTTCTTGGCTTAAAACTTCTCTAGGAGCAGCAGCAGAGGTGACTGTTTTGGAGAGCCTGGCGTGCCCAAAGTAAAATGCCTCCCATTTAGGCCCAGAAAATAGGATATGCATATATTTAGTACCATTGGATAGGAAACACTCTGAATTTCCCAAAACTGTTAACCATTTGTCTGTGAGTGAATCAGAACGCATATAACAGGCAAAGCCCTGAGGAATCTCTGTCCTGGAAAAAGGGATTTTGACACATTGCTCATTTGGGAACCCCTCCCTATTGAAAATGACCATATATAGGCATATGAATGCAGTACACGTCGCTTCCTTATGATGTCAACAGCCTCGAGACGGTGTTTCCCTCCATTTTGGATGAATTTAGACCATAGAAAAACAGCAAACAATGAAGACCCCTCTTTATGAAAACTGTTCACATTGCGCGCGCACGAGAAGTCACGCCGTGTCTTTAGTAGCCTCGTTATTGATCAGTTTATATTCCGGTTGATTTATAATAGTAAATATACGTAAAAGTGTTCCTAAGGATACATTTAAAACTATGTTTGATTGTTCTTGGACAAGTTTATAGGTATAACATGAACGAGTTTGCGTCACGTTTCAATGGACTAGTGGAGGCTGTCGTTTCTGATTATAACGCGCGAACCAAATGGAGGATTTATGGATAAAAGACGTTACTTTTTCTAACAAAAGAACCATGGATTGTCTTCGTTGGACACTTAGGATGACCTCAGCAGAAGTTCTTCAACAGATAATTGATTTGTTTTCGCTGTGAAATGTGTTGTGTGTGTGCCATGATGGCTAATCGATACATGGCTATTGGAAAATATGTGAGGTGCTAGCCTCAAACAAATGAATGTGCTGCTTTCGCCGTAAAGCCTTTTTGAAATCTGACAACGCTGTGATATTGCCAAGAAACAGAGCTTTTGATGAGTATGGAACACTTGTATATTGGTGGATGTTTAATAATTCAACTTTCGGATTTTGAATTTGGCGCTTTACATTGTCGCTGGTAGTGTCGGGATGAGCCCGCTAGCGACCCACTGCTCCTTGACTCGTTAAAGGATGTACTGAATTAAATGTAAGAGCAATGTATTTACAGTGGATATGCATGTAACAAAGGATGTACTGAATTAAATGTAAGCGCTAATGGTTTATTTCTCTGGCTTCAAAGGTGTAATGTAAGTGAAATGTTGTTCAAAATAATATAATGTTAATGTGGGTACTCATGAGCAAGCAGCTTTAAGTAAAGTGAAACATAGTAGGGTAAATCTTTTTATTACAATCATTGGGAAAATACACTTCAATGTAGAATAACTGTTGTTACAGCACCTATAACTGCAATTACAATGTACTTTCAATGCAATTACATATTTCACAGGATATATCAAAATGTCAGTTACAATATTGTTAGAGAAAAGTATCGTAACTACAATGTTTCTACTCAGGAAAAAGTAACTTAACGTAAAGTGAAATACATAAAATCAAATCCCTCATGTAATTTCTATGTAGTTATTATTTTACGATGGCAGACATCCAATACAGTACTTGTAGTTGTGATCAATAGGAATCCTTCTCAATCGCCTGTTGATCGGACAGTGATATGTTTGGAAGCAATAGAATCCAGTCTCCCGTTTCATGTGATATCGAATACATTTTAGTGGAGTGACCCAAGAAACTCACAGATAGCAACAAAACATGCTTATTACCCTGTCAAAAGAATGAAACACATTCATTTGCTATAAGATCGTAGTTCCAAAGACATCGTAATGGTTGATATAAGAGAAAAGTTGATTCTCTGTTTTTCGGCAAAATAGAGCGTGCATTTAAAGGGCCGGTATTGACCTCTATTTCAATTTAGGTGGCAAAGTACCCGGCGTCGGGTACTCACGGCTCCATTTCCTCTAGGGGGTGCATGCTAAGAGTGAAAATCTTACAGCTGATATATTAATCGGATGTCTTTGAAGAGTGGAGAGTACTCCTTATTTTCTTCACCCAACCAGTACATCCACTCAATAAAATGGAGATGCTTCTTTAAACTTGTTTTAGTCCGATTGCCCCTTAGCCTCCAGACCTGCCCCTTTGTCTGCCACGCTATTTCAACATGTTTCGTGTGATATCCTGTGTGAGGATCGACAACGTTTTTTTTATGTGGTTGACTGTCTGGTGATTGTATCCCAGCTTATTCAGAGACCTGACATACGCTCTCCAGCAATCACTCAGAACGAACCTTTTCGCACATCGGATGTCGTCTGATGATAGGGATGAAGGTTTCCTGTGAATGGTTTCCAACATTTTAAAGAACTGGGCACCGTCTGTTGTGTTTGACCTCCATCATCCCAAGCACCCAACCCTTCTCCACGTTGGCCCAATCCTTCCACGATTGTACTGAAAGATAGGAACAAGTGCATATCGTTATTTTGTGACAGGGAGTTGGCCAGTGGTTAGTTGCCTTGGAATGGCGGGGCATCAGTAAATCCATGGGAACTTGCATAATGTCACTTATGACAAGCTAAGGTCTGATGGGTGAAGTTATATAATGTTGAAAGACCCAAAACGTGATCCTAGAAAACATCACTGATGTGTCCAAGAGCACACAAAAGTATCTATAAAATAATTCCTTTTATGAAATGGGGAAGCCCTCTATTTTTATACATATCAGTATATCTACTGAGGAATACTTTAAAAAGGAAACTGATTACCGTAAGTGAAATATATCAACAAATTCTCTCTCAGCTCCCAAGCCCAGATAATGAATGTTACTACATCAAAATAGATAATGCTATACCTTTCTCTTGTGCGAGAACTTAATCTATCACCATCAATCTCCATATAGAACATGACCCAATTTGGAAACCCTTCCTCTTCTTGACCCTCCTCAGGGCTTTAATCAATCCAAAAGTGGTAGGCAAGAGAATGGTCATGGACAGGCAAAAGGTCAAAACCAGTTCCGAGTCCATGAGGTACAGAGTGGCAGGCAGGCTCGAGGTCAGGGCAGGCAGAATGGTCAGGCAGGCGGGTACGGAGTCCAGAAAACAGGCAAGGGTCAAAACCGGGAGGACTAGCAAAAAGAGAATAGAATCAGGAGTACGGGAAAACACGCTGGTTGACTTGAAAGACATACAAGACGAACTGGCACAGACAGGCAGGAAACACAGGGATAAATGCATCAGGGAAAATAAGCGACACCTGGAGGGGGTGGAGACCATCACAAGGACAGGTGAAACAGATCAGGGTGTGACAGCTCCTGTCTCATGTGGAAATACACTTTAATGGAAGTTCTCACAAATTTGACTGTTGTTGCTATTTGCACTGTAATGCACTGTAAACATTTTAATATTTGATAAAACATTCAGCCTATATTTAGTCAGCAAAACAGGCTTTTTAAAATTCAAACAAATTGAGTAATCAAAGTAATAACTGACAGATTGATTATCAAAATAGTTATTAGTTGCAGCTCTAAAAACAGTACTCAAAACACAGATGAATCAGCTTTTACTTCATCTGCCTGAATAGTGTAGGCTCACAAGAATAATAAATTAGGGCAGCAGCAGAGGTGCAAGCCTCCCTAGTCGTGCTATGCTGCCCTTCCTGGCCTGCCACCATGACAAGTAACCTAATTACCTGTGGGAAACACTAGTCGGGATGGGGGGCAAAGCAAGCTAAATGGAGAAAATCTTGGAGACCCTTTAAACTGTCCCCCAAAAACCTTAAAAACAACCTTTTACATAGTTTTAAAATGAGCTAAAATTTCCTTAGAGTGAGTATAGGTAAACAAATGGCTTTTTCAGCTTTTTTCAAATTGCTCATAATTCTGTGTTGATCGACAACTGTAACAATCGCAATGCACCTCTCACATTTATTTTCGTCATTCTTGTCAGGGTCCTTGAGCTCCATCCTCTTTAATATCAACTTGCATCAAGTGTAGCCCCTGTGCAAAGCCCCTGTGCAAATCTGCAACAAAGAAATTAACAAATCAGATAAATAGTATATGACAATAGAAACCCAAATCTTTTTTTCATAAATGAAACCCACGATAGGCCCCAGACTCAACCCATTGAGACCCAGCTTTTGGTAACACATCTTGCCTTAAACCACATTCTCTTCAGCCTAGAGAGACCTACTCGCCCTACCTTGTTCCACTTCTGTACTAACCTATGCAATGGAACACTAACTAACATGTAATTACTTAGCAGAGAGCCCCACACTCATCAGTACCATGTGCATGTTGGGGAGGGGGTTGAAAGAAGCTGAAAGAGGGGCTGAAAGAGCCTGGACTTTCTGTCTGTGACAGCTATTAACAAACAAAGTGGTAAAAATTATGTATTTTTTTCACCTTGGCAGGTCTATCACTAGCCAAAGTATTTAATCATCAATGAAGCATGCCATCCCAGTGTAAAAACAAAACAAAAAAGTGTTAGGGATTTTTGGAAGCACTTTTGGTTAATGCAGCCCCTGATTGTGAACCACTTTCTAAAAATGTCATTATACAAAACTTTCTTAGTGTGTTAAATTCATCAACCTACCGATTAAGAAATGTTGCCCGATCCGTAAGTGGAACTCGAGAATGGCTAAATATTGAATCCTTCGGGATGGAGCAGGAGTGAGTCTGATGATGCCCCTTGTTTCGACAAATCCTGCAAAGAAACACATTTAACTCGGACACAAGTGCGTGTTTTAGAGACCGACACTAGGTGAGAATTTAAATGGAACATAGGCTAAGTAATTCTATTACATTCAATTCCATTCTACTATGATTATCAATTAACTTTTTCAGCAGCAGTAGGAATACATCCACATTGTTGGAAATAGGAGAACAAAAGCTTTCCAGACTGACATGAAACATCTTGAGTGGTACGCTGCAAGCCAACAGTAGACCAGAATGGTGTGCGTCTCCTAGGCTCTTCATTCGCTCTACATGGGCTTGCAGTCCAGAGAATCCAGAGCTGGAATCCAGCCGGGACACAGAGGAGTGCGAGCCCTTGATGAAAGACTGGAAATCACATTTCTCGAGTAGCACATACACAATTATGAAGGACACTGGCCACTGGAAAGCTTAGATTTTTCTCTTCAATGCATGTTCACAGCAACATTTAAAAAAATATTTTCAGACTGGTGAAATAATGTGTCAATGTCAGAAGAGGCTGGTGGGATGAGCAATAGGAGGATGGGCTCATTGTAATGGATGGAATGTAATGAATGGAATGGTATCAAACAAATAGAAACCACATGTTTGTTCCTTTATTCCATTCCAGCCATTACAATGAGCCCATCCTCCCATAGCTACTCTCTCCGCTGGTCAATGTCAGCCCGACCTAGCAGTGTACATGCCTAGAACCTATGAAACTATCTAACTAGGCTACACACCATCTCAAGATGAAAGTTAGATTCACTGTACATTTACATATTCAAAAATGTCTTACAGTACTCCTCATTTCAAACTTTCCAAAAGTTCTCTAGGCCAATCAATAACAGTTGTAACATTAACTTACCATATGTTCCCATCTTTATCATTTTCTGCTTGTGGCCAAAGATAGGATATCTCACAGATTTCTTGAGCAGGCCTTTTTTCTGGAGGTATTCGATAACCTTTTTAGTTTTTCTGTAGTTTTTTGCCAACAATATATCACTTTGCACATGAGCCATGTTCAATTCAAAATCCTTGGGTCAGGTAAAACGGTATCTGATTTGGGTGCGCACTTTGAGTGTAACGTATATGCTGGGAGTCGGAAGGCAAGTGCAGGTGGTGAGTTTAATAATAAACGGAACATCTACCTTTATAACAAACACGAGTAGCGTATAGACATGAAACACATTAACAGGAATTATAACACCTGAGGAAAGAACCAAAGGGAGTGACAGATAAAGGGGAAGTAATCAGGAAGGTGATGGAATCCAGGTGAGTCACATTTTTTTATTTTTTTATTTCCCCTTTATTTAACCAGGTAAGCTAGTTGAGAACAAGTTCTCATTTACAACTGCGACCTGGCCAAGATAAAACAAAGCAGTGCGACAAAAACAACCACACAGAGTTACACATAAACAAACGTACAGTCAATAACACAATAGAAAAAATCTATGTACAGTGTGTGCAAATGTGGGGAGGTAAGGCAATAAATAGACCATAAAGGCGAAATAATTACAATTTAGCATTAACACTAGAGTGATAGATGTGCAGATGATGATATGCAAGTAGAGATACTGGGGTGCAAAACAGCAAGAAGATAAATAACAATATGGGGATGAGGTAGTTGGGTGTGCTATTTACAGATTGGCTGTGTACAGGTACAGTGATCGGTAAGCTGCTCTGACAGCTGATGCTTAAAGTTAGAGATGGAGATATAAGTCTCCAGCTTCAGTTATTTTTGCAATTCGTTCCAATCATTGGCAGCAGAGAACTGGAAGGAAAGGCGGCCAAAGGAAGTGTTGGCTTTGGGGATGACCAGTGAAATATACCTGCTGGAGCACGTGCTACGGGTGGGTGTTGCTATGGTGACCAGTGAGCTGAGATAAGGCGAGGCTTTACCTAGCAAAGACTTATAGATGACCTGGAGCCAGTGGATTTGGCGACGAATATGTAGCGAGGGCCAGCCAACGAGAGCATACAGGTCGCAGTGGTGGGTAGTATATGGGGCTTTGGTGAAAAAACGGATGGCACTGTGATAGACTACATCCAGTTTGCTGAGTAGAGTGTTGGAGGCTATTTTGTAACTGACATCGCCAAAGTCCAGGATCGGTAGGATAGTCAGTTTTACGAGGGTATGTTTGGCAGCATGAGTGAAGGAGGCTTTGTTGCGAAATAGCAAACCGATTCTAGATTTAATTTTGGATTGGAGATGCTTTATGTGAGTCTGGAAGGAGAGTTTACAGTCTAACTAGACACCTAGGTATTTGTAGTTGTCCACATATTCTAAGTCAGAACTGTCCAGAGTAGCGATGCTAGTCCGGCGGGCGGGCGCGTGCGGGCAGCAATCTGTTGAAGAGCATACATTTAGTTTTACTAGCATTTAAAAGCAGTTGCAGGCCACGGAAGGAGAGTTGTATGGCATTGAAGCTCGTTTGGAGGTTTGTTAACACAGTGTCCAAAGAACGACCAGATGTATACAGAATGGTGTCATCTGCGTAGAGGTGGATCAGAGAATCACCAGCAGCAAGAGCGACATCATTGATATATACAGAGAAAAGAGTTGGACCGAGAATTGAACCCTGTGGCACCCCCATAGAGGCTGCCAGAGGTCCAGACAACAGACCCTCCGATTTGACACACTGAACTAAGTAATTGGTGAACCAGGCGAGGCAGTCATTTGAGAAACCAAGGCTATTGAGTCTGCCGATAAGAATGCGGTGATTGACCGAGTTGAAATCCTTGGCCAGGTCGATAAAGACGGCTGCACAGTACTGTCTTTTATCGATGCCGGTTATGATATCATTTAGGACCTTGAGCGTGGCTGAGGTGCACCCATGACCAGCTCGGAAACCAGATTGCATAGCAGAGAAGGTACAGTGGGATTCGAAAATGGTCGGTGATCTGTTTGTTAACTTGGCTTTCAAAGATTTTAGAAAGGCAGGGCAGGATGGATATAGGTCTATAACAGTTTGGGTCTAGAGTGTCTCCCCCTTTGAAGAGGGGGATGACCGCGTCAGCTTTCCAATCTTTGGGGATCTCAGACGATACGAAAGAGAGGTTGAAAAGGCTAGTACTAGGGGTTGCAACAATTTCGGCGGATCATTTTAGAAAGAGAGGGTCCAGATTGTCTAGCCCAGCTGATTTGTAGGGATCCAGATTTTGCAGCTCTTGCAGAATATTAGCTGTCTGGATTTGGGTGAAGGAGAAATGGGGGGGGTTTGGGCAAGTTGCTGCAGGGGGTGCAGAGCTGTTGGCCGGGGTAGGGGTAAGTCAGGTGGAAAAAGCATGGCCAGCTGTAGAAAAATGCTTCTTGAAAATATCGATTGTTGTAGATTTATCGGTGGTGACAGTATTTCCTAGCCTCAGTGCAGTGGGCAGCTGGGAGGAGGTGCTCTTAATCTCCATGTCCCAGAACTTTTGGGAATTAGTGCTACAGGATGCACATTCCTGTTTGAAAAAGCTAGCCTTAGCTTTCCTAACTGACTGGGTATATTGGTTCCTGACTTCCCTGAAAAGTTGCATATTGCGGGTGCTATTCCATGCTAATGCAGAATGCCACAGGAATGTTTGGTGCTGGTCAAGGGCAGTCAAGTCTGGGGTGAACCAAGGTCTATATGTGTTCTTAGTTCTATATTTTTTGAATGGGGCATGCTTATATAAGATGGTGAGGAAAACACTTTTAAAGAGCAATCATGCATCCTCTACTGACGGGATGAGGTCAAAAATCTTCCAGGATACACGGCCAAGGTCGATAATAAAGGCCTGCTCGCTGAAGAGTTTTAGGGAGTGTTTGACAGTGATGAGGGGTGGTCGTTTGACCGCGGACCCATTATGGACACAGGCAATGAGGCAGTGATCGCTGAGATCCTGGTTGAAGACAGCAGAGGTGTATTTAGAGGGCAAGTTGGCCAGGATGATATCTAAGAGGGTGCCCATGGTTACAGATTTAGGGTTGTACCTGGTAGGTTCCTTGATAATTTGTGTGAGATTGAGGGCATCTAGGTTAGATTGTAGGACGGACGGGGTGTTAAGAATGTCCCAGTTTAGGTCACCTAACAGTACTAACTCTGAAGAAAGATGGGGGCAATCAATTCACATATGGTGTCCAGGGCACAGCTGGGGGCAGAGGGGGGTCTATAACAAGTAGCAATGGTGAGAGACTTGTTTCTGGAGAGGTGGATTTTTAAAAGTAGAAGCTCGAATTTTTTGGGCATTGACCTGGATAGTATTACAGAACTCTGCAGACTATCTCTGCGGTGGCCTTCCTTAGCCAGGGTTCAGACACGGCTAGGACATCAGGGTTGGCGGAGTGTGCTAAAGCAGTGAATAAAACAAACTTAGGGAGGCGGCTTCTAATGTTAACATGCATGAAACCAAGGCTTTTACAGTTACAGAAGTCAACAAATGAGAGCGCCTGGGGAATGGGAATGGTGCTGGGGGCTGCAGGGCCCGGGTTAACCTCTACATCACCAGAGGAACAGAGGAGGAGTTGGATAAGGGTACGGCTAAAGGCTATAAGAACTGGTTGTCTAGTGCGTTCAGAACAGAGAGTAAAAGGAGCAGATTTCTGGGCGTGGAAGAATAGATTCAAGGCATTATGTACAGACAAGGGTATGGTAGGATGTGAGTACAGTTGAGGTAAACCTAGGCATTGAGTGACGATGAGAGAGGTTTTGTCTCTAGAGGCTCCATTTAAGCCAGGCAAGGTCACCGCATGTGTGGGGGGGGTTGAACAAAAGGACTAGCTGAGACATATTGAGCAGGGCTGTAGGCTCTACAGTGAAATAAGACAATAATCACTAACCAAAACAGCAATAGACAAGGCATATTGACATAAGGGAGAGGCATGTAATCATAGGGTCCAATGAGTAGCAATAGATAAGTCAGGGAGCTGATTCAATAGTTGCTACTACGCTAGGCGAGCTGGAGACACGGCGATTTAGACAGCAAGCAGGCCGGGGATAGCAGAAGGGCCTCCGGTGACGTCGTAACAGAAGAGCCTGTTGAAACCACCTCGGACGATTACGTTGGCAGACCAGTCGCGATGGATCGGCGGGGCTCCGTGTCGGCAGTAAAGGGTCCAGGCCAATTGGCACAAGAGGTATTGTATCCCAAGAATTGGCTGGTGGACCTCTTCGGCTAGCCGGAAGATGGACCTAGCTCGAGGCTAGCTCAAGGCTAACTGGTGCTTGCTTCGGGACAGAGACGTTAGCCAGAAGTAGCCACTCGGATTGCAGCTAGCTAGCTGTGATGATCCGGTGTAAAGGTTCAGAGCTTGCGGTAGGAATCCGGAGATGTGGTCAAGAAAAAGCAGTCCGATATGCTCTGGGTTGATATCGCGCTGTGCAGACTGGCAAGTATTGACCGAGCTGAGGCTGGCTGGTGAAGACCGCTAGCAGTGGCTAACTGACTACTAGCTAGTAGCTAGTTAGCTGGCTAGCTTCTGATGGTGGTTCCGGTTCTAAAGTATAAAAATAGCAGATCCGTACCACATTGGGTGAGGCGGGTTGCAAGAGAGTATGTTCAGTCCGTAGATGGAAAGTGAGATTAAAATATATATGAAATATATACGAAAGAAAACTATATTTACACGAGACAAGACAAAACACACGTCGGACTGCTACGCCATCTTGGATCCAGACTCACATGAGGCGCAGTTTCGCGTAACGATGGTGACAGGTGTGCGTAATAATGAGAAAACTGGTGACAACAAGCGCCAGAGAGGGGGAGCGGGAGTAGACCAGGAGTGGGCCGGTCCCTCTGCTGAGGCGCGGGAACCTGTAAAACCAGCTTAGGCGCGGGAACCTTTAGATCCAGCTGAGGCGCGGGAACCAGTCGAGCCGGCTGAGGCATGGGATTCTGACGAGCCGGCTGATGCATGGGATCCTGACGAGCCAGCTGAGGCATGGAAGCCTGACGAACTGGCTGAGGCATCCCCAGGAGCTTCGGCAATGGAAGCCTGATGAGCCAAACGAGGCTTGAGAACCTGTCGAGCCAGCTGAGGCTTGAAAGCCTAACGAGTTAGCTGAGGCATCCCCAGTAGCTGAGGCAATGGAAGCCTGACGAGCCAACCGAAACTTGTGAACCCATCAAGCTAGCTGAGGCATGGACTCCTGATGAGCCAGCTGAGGCATCCCCAGTTGCTTCGGCAGTGGCCCATGGACCCGACGTAACCAGTAAAAAAGAAACCCCTGTTGCTTCTGTTTGGTGAGGTGCTATTCTGTAACGTGTACTCTAATAATTAGGAAGCAAGTACAGGGAGTGAATTGAACAAATAAACGAACATGGAACAAAACAAGAAACACGAGTAGCGTACAGACTTGAAACGTATAAACAGAAACAGAGTCAGTATTCTGTAATGTATACGCTGGGAGTCAGAAAGCAAGTGCAGGTGGTGAGTTTAAATGTTTATTTTGTAATTTATTTAATTTTTATTAATATATATATATATATATATATGTATTTTTGAAAAATGTTTTGCAAATGCAAGTGAATTTAATAATATGCGGAACATCGAACAATATAACAAACACGAGTAACGTATAGACATGAAAAACAGAAACAGAAACAATAACGCCTGAAAAAAGAACCAAAGGGAATGACCGATATAGGGGAGATAATCAGGAAGGTGATGGAGTCCAGGTGAGTCTCATGAGGCGCAGGTGCGCGTAACAATGGTGACAGGTGTGTGTAATAATGAGAAAACTGGCGACTATGAGCGCCAAAGAGGGGGAGTGGGAGTAGACGTGACAAAGAGTTTAAATATATTTTCAGCTGGAAATTGTTGTGATATACCCACGTGCAGGAAATTGTAGTTATGTTACTCAGCATAAACAAAAGACATTCACTAGTTCTCATGTTGTGAGAGGGTTCCATCAGCAGGATTAATTTTCACAGAGAAGGCAGGCTGAATCACGTGGTGAGCTATCGACACGGGGATGGTGGTTGGAAGAGCGCGCTTGTTTGAAATTGAAAAGCATCGCAGTAGCTTTTGATAAAGAAATAACATCAAGACGAAGCAGCTGCATTATAAGTGGGATGCACTGTTGAGCAGCGCTACATCCCGCGGGGTTCATGCTGATTGTATGGAGATTGTGACAGCCGGTTAAAAGGCGTCTCTTGAGAAAGCAAGAACAAGATGTATGTCAGGGAAGTGCAGTATTATCATAAAGAGACGTATGCTTGGAATACGGAGGAGGAATGGACGGAAAAAGAGAGGCAGAGGAGGTCTAAGAGAGAGAGAGGGAGGAAGACGGTGAGCTTGAGTCGGTTAAAAAATGTCAGAAAAAAGATAAAGATGAGTCTGTGACAGTAGGAATGAAGGATATGTTGTACCCACTTTGACTATTAAAACCAGAAACCTTGGATAAATGGCATCATTCACGCAAAACTGAAAGCTCGAACCACCGCATTTACCATGGCAAGGTGACTGGGAATATGTCAGACTACAAACAGAGTAGTCATTATCTATAACTTCAGTACAGAGACAAAGTGGAGTCGCAATTCAACGGCTCAGACACAAGATGTATGTGGCTGGGTCTACAGACAATCACACACTACAAAAGGAAAACCAGCAACGTCGCGGACACCGACATCTTGCTTCCCGGACAAGCTAAACATGTTCTTTTCCCGCTTTATGGATAACACAGTGCCACCGACGCAGCCCGCTACCAAGGACTGTGGGCTCTCCTTCTCCATGACGTGTTAACCCTCGCAAGGCTTCCGGCCCAGACGGCATCCCTAGCCGCGTCCTCAGAGCATGCGCAGACCAGCTGGCTGGTGTGTTTACGTACATATTCAATCTCTCCCTATCACAGTCTGCTGTCCCCACATGCTTCAAGAGGGCTACCATTGTTCCTGTACCCAAGAATGCAAAGGTAACCAAACTAAATGACTGTCGCCCCGTAGCACTCACTTCTGTCATCATGAAGTGCTTAGAGAGACTAGTCAAGGATCATATCACCTCCACCTTACCTGTCACCCTAGACCCACATCAATTTGCTTACTGCCCCAATAGGTCCACAGACGATGCAAAATAACCTTTCACTCAATGTAAAAAAAACAAAGGAGTTGATCGTGGACAGGAAACAGCAGAGGGAGCACCCCCTTATCCACATCGACGGGACAGCAGTGGAGAAGGTGGAACGTTTTAAGTTCCTTGCCGTACATATCACAGACAAACTGAAAGGGTCCACCCACAATGACAGTGTGGTGAAGAAGGCGCAACAACGCCTCTTCAACCTCAGGAGGCTGAGGAAATGTGGCTTGTCACCTAAAACCCTCACAAACTTTTACAAGTGCACAATTGAGAGCATCCTGTCGGGCTGTATCACCGCCTGGTACGGCAACTGCACCGCCCACAACCGCAGGGCCCTCCAGAGGGCGCTGCGATCTGCACAACACACCGAGGGCAAAGTACCTGCCCTCCAGAACACCTACAGCACCCGAGCCACTGCCTGTTCACCCCGTTATAATCCAGAAGGCGAGGTCAGTACAGGTGCATCAAAGCTGGGACCGAGAAACTGAAAAACAGCTTATTTCTCAAGGCCATCAGACTGTTAAATAGCCATCACTAGCACAGAGAGGCTGCTGCCTATATATACAGACTTTAAATCAATGGTCACTTTAATAAATTGAACACTAGTCACTTTAATAATGTCACTTTAACAATGTTTACATATCTCGCATTACTCATCTCATATGTATATACTGTTTTCTATACTATTCTACTGTATTTGAGTCTATGTCGCTCTGACATTCTTAATTCCATTCCTTTACTTAGATTTGTGTGTATTGGGTATATGTTGTGAAATTGTTAGATATTACTTGTTAGATATTGCTGCACTGTCGGAACTATAAGCATAAGCCTTTCGCTACACCTGCAATAACATCTGCTAAACACGTGTATTGTGACCAATAACATTTGATTTTACTGGTTGCATCACTGCCTGGTATGGCAACTGCTTGGCCTCTGACCGCAAGGCACTACAGAGGGTAGTGCGTACGGCCCAGTACATCACTGGGGCCAAGCTTCCTGCCATCCAGGACCTCTATACCAGGCGGTGTCAGAGGAAGGCCCTAAAAATTGTCAAAGACTCCAGCGACCCTAGTCATAGACTGTTCTCTCTGCTACCGCACGGCAAGCGGTTCCCGGAGCGCTAAGTCAAGGTCCAAAAGGTTTCTTAATAAGGACCTGACCCTTTTTTCAATTTTCGCCTAAAATGACATATTCTATCTATCTAACTGTCTGTATTTCAGGACCTGAAGCAAGGATATGCATATTCTTGATACCATTTGAAAGGAAACACTGAAGTTTGTGGAAATGTGAAATTAATGTAGGAGAATATAACACATTAGATCTGGTAAAAGATAATACAAAGAAAAAACATGTTATTTTTGTACCATCATCTTTGAAATGCAAGAGAAAGGCCTGGGCGCACTGGATGTGCAAAGTTTTAGACTGATCCAATGAACCATTGTATATCTGCCCAAATGTGCCTAATTGGTTTATTAATACATTTAAGATCATAATCACAAGTTCACTCTCCTCAAGCAATAGCATGTTATTATTTCACTGTAATAGCTACTGTAAATTGAACAGTGCAGTCAGATTAGCAAGAATTTAATCTTTCTGCCAATATCAGTTATGTCTATGTCCTGGGAAATGTTTTTGTTACTTACAACCTCATGCTAATCGCATTAGCCTACGTTAGCCTAACCGTTCACGGGGGGGACACCGATCCCGTAGAGGTTAACAGCTTCTACCCCCAAGCCATAAGACTCCTGAACAGCTAATCAAACGGCTACCCAGACTTTTGCATTGTCCCCCCCACCACCTTACCCTGCTGCTACTCTCTGTTTATTATCTATGCATAGTCACTTTAACTCTACCTACATGTACATATTACCTCAAATACCTCGACTAAGCTGTGCCCCGGACATTGACTCTGTACCGGTACCCCCTGTGTATAGTTTCACTACTGTTATTTTACTGCTGCTCTTTAATTATTATGATTTATTTTTTACTTATCTATTTTTTACTGTTACGAGAAAAGTTGCATTAAAAATAGCCGGTTTGATGAACTAATAAGTTCCCCAGCCAAGCTGTCACGTCCTGGCCTGGGATAGCAGGCTGGCTTATCATTTGTGTTTTGGTTAGGATGGGTTTTTGGTTCTAGGTGGTTATTTCTATGTTTGGGTTTGATAGTTCCCAATTAGAGGTAGCTGATTGTCGTTACCTCTAATTGGGAACCATATATATGTTTGTTCTTTTCTACACTGGGGTTGTGGGTTATTGAATGTATGTATGTCAGTTAGACTGTGTATGTGGTTTGTCCACACCGTTATAGTTCAAGCATTGTGTTTCTTTATTTTGGTTCATTGCATCTTTGTACGTTCCACTTATTATTAAACATGTGGAATAGCAATCGCGCTGCATTTGTCTGATCCTTCCGATGGTCGTGATACAAGCAGATACAAACAAGTAGCAGAGTCATATTTGTTGTGAAGCGCATTATCAAAAAGCTTTGTCCTTTTTGATAAAATAGTAGGTTCATTACCCAGCCAAGTAGATACAAGTAGTAGTCATTTTGGTTGTGAAGTGCATTATCAAAAAGCTTTGTCCCTTCTTTATAACAAAATTATATTTTCTACTTGGCTGTCTATTGTATCACCCTGTCACAGGCCCTCCCAGTCAACACCACCTCATAAGACGAGGAAGTACATTGTTTAGGAGGATTGCCTGCTCCAGTTGTTCGAGAGTTGGCAGCCGAACATACAACAGAGAATACAAGCAAGGGGACCCTCAGCATCACGCAGACATGCCCTCGCTGTGACCATTCCTGTAAATGGAACAGGGAAGACACTTGAATCAGGTTGGTGACAGTTTAGATTTTTGTCCCAGTTCACTTTAATAACCTAGCCTGGTGGAATCAGCCTGATTGCTCTGTTTACTATTCTACCCGGGCATGGTCGATTACATTATCGATGGTGGTAATGATTAGCATGGTGGAATCAACCTGATGGCTGCATTCACTTTTCTATTTCACTTCAGATATCATAATTACATAATGTAATCAGTGCTCTGTGTGTGTGTAAGACCAGTATCTTTGAGGGGCCAGGAGCTGATCTACACGGCTATGCCCAAAGACCTCACCTCCAGCCTCGTCTCTTGCTTGCTTACCAATTGTCGTCGATGGGGAGACCATAATTAGGTAGGTTTAGGCTGATCTGTTCAAACTTCAACATAGAATAGTATGTGTTTGTTTGTCAGATATCACCTAACTGCCATTGGTAATAGAACAGTGACTGTAAAAGTATTCATCCCCCTGGCGTTTTTTCCTATTTTGTTGCATTACATCCTGTAATTGAAATTGATTTTTATTTGGACAAAATAGTCCAAATTGGTGAAGTGAAATAAAAAAAATTACTTGTATAAAAGAATTATTAAAAAAAAAAAAAAACGGAAAAATGGTGTGTGCATATGTATTCACTCCCTTTGCTATGAAGCCCCTAAATAAGATCTGGTGCAACCAATTACCTTCAGAAGTCACATAATTAGTTAAATAAAGTGTCACATGATCTCAGTGTGTGTGTATGTATATATATATATTACACACACAGCTGTTCTGAATGGCCCCCCAGTTTGCAACACCACTAAGCAAGCGGAACCATGAAGACCAAGGAGCGCTTCAAACAGATCAGGGACAAAGGGATTCAGTCTTCCCAACCTGGTGCAGGTCTACAATTTTGTTTCTGGTGTCCTTTGACAGCTCTTTGGTCTTGGCCATAGTGGAGTTTGGAGTGTGACTGTTTGAGGTTGTGGACAGGTGTCTTTTATACTGATAACAAGTTCAAACAGGTGCCATTAATACAGGTAATGAGTGGAGGACAGAGGAGCCTCTTAAAGAAGAAGTTACAGGTCTGTGAGAGCCAGAAATCTTGCTTGTTTGTATGTGACCAAATACTTATTTTCCACCATAATTTGCAAATAAATTCATAAAAAATCCTACAATGTGATTTTCTGAATTTCTTTTCCTCATTTCGTCTGTCATAGTTGGTGTACCTATGATGAAAATTACAGGCCTGTCTCATCTTTTTAAGTGAGAGAACTTGCACAATTGGTGTCTGACTAAATACTTTTTTTCCCCACTGTACGTGCTCACAGAAACATGTATGGAGCCAACATATGAAGACTTGTAGACTGACAGACGGGCTTGATACTGATGTCTCTAAATAGCACTCGGCATTACAATTTTACTTGACACAACTTTTATTTGTAATGTATTTTTGTTATTTGATTGAATTGAATGGTATCAGTCAATATGGGGAGTGAGAACCCTGTTCATTCTGCAACACGATCAGGGAACTCCTGTTGTACAGTGCCTTAAAAGTATTCATACCCCTTGACATAAACCACATTTTGTTGTGTTACAGCCTGAATTCAAAATTGATTAAATTGACACAATATCCCACAATGACAAATGTATTGAAAATGAAAACAGAAATCTGTAAGTCTCTAAGAGCTTTCCACACCTAGATTGTGCAACATTTTTTTGCAGTATCACTTTAGCGCCAAACCGGATGCATGTTTTGGAACATTTTGATTCTGTTCAGGCTACCTTTTCACTCTGTCAATTAGGTTACTATTGTGGAGTAACTACAATGTTGTTGATCCATCCTCAGTTTTCTCCTATTACAGCCATTCAACTCTGTAACTGTTTTAAGAAGTCACCATTGGCCTCATGGTGAAATCCCTGAGAGGTTTCCTTCCTCTCCGGCAACTGAGTTAGGAAGGACGCCTGTATCTTTGCAGTGACTGGGTAATTGAAACATCATCCAAAGTGTAATTAATAAATTCAACATGCTCAAAGGGATATTCAATGTCTGCTTTTTATATATATTTTTTTACCCATCTAACAATAGGTGCCCTTATTTGCGACGCATTGGAAAACCTTCCTGGACTTTGTGGTTGAATCTGTGTTTGAAATTCATTTATTGCAACTTATTAGTCCATGCAACTTATGTGACTTAAGCATATTTTTACTCATTTAGGCTTGCCATGAAAGGGGTTGAATACTTATTGACTCAAGACATTTCAGCTTTTAATTTTTTATTAATTAATAAAACATTTAATAATAAATAATAAAACATAATTCCACTTTGACATTATGGAGTATTATTGTGTGTAGGCCAGTGACAAAAAGGTATGGAAGGTATGGCCACTCTGACATTGTTTGCGAAGGTACTGTAGACCCATTAACACCAGGCAAAATACCACTAGGCACAGTATCTGTATCGGCTGGGAATGACACTGACCACGTTTACATGCGCACAGTATTCCGGATAGTGGCTCATATCCCGCTTAAAGTCATATTTGGGATAAGCTGTTTACATGCACCGTTGATATCCCGCTCACAAGAATCTCTGTATCCATGAATAAACAGAGTATTCCTAATTTAAGTTCATATAGGTTAAATGGAATAGTAACTGAAATATGGACACTGACTGTAGGCCTATAACCTCTTATAGGTAGCGAAATATAGTTTTTACTTCTGCATAATTATGCATTTCTTGCAGTAAAATTATAGAACAAATGTTAATTTTATCTCAGAAAGCGGAGCAGAGAAATATGATTGATTTCTTTCAGCATCTCTTGAGAAAATGTGAATGCGTGCGTAATTTGTTATCTTTGACACTGATATGCAAGCAGACAGTATTTCAACCACATAAAATATGCAAGCCTTAACAAAAACATGTTTAATCGTTTTCTCAGCTTTTAATTTCCTTAAAACCGGTCAAACTGATGATATTTTGAACAGGACCAATATTTCTGTTTTGGAGTTGTTTTCTCTCCGGTCCCTAAACGAAACAGACAACTTTAACGATGTTAACTAGATTACTAATGCATTCATTCTCTCAATGTAAGACATTATTCTGGTGTCTACTACTTTATTTAGTCTACTAGGGAAACAAGTTATGAAATTATAAGCAGAAACCTGTCTAAATTAAAGGTAAAAGTAGCCAGTAGGCTATACGGTCCATTATAAACTGGGTGGTTCGAGCCCTGAATGCTGACAGCCGTGATCTATCAGACCGTATACCACGGGTATGACAAAACATGCATTTTTACTGCTCTAATTACATTGGTAAACAGTTTATAATAGCAATAAGTCACCTCCGGGGGTTTGTGATATATGGCCAATATACAACGGCTAAGGGCTGTGTCCAGGCACTGGACACAGCCCTAAAGACAGCCCTTAGCCGTGGTATATTAACCATATACCACACCTATTGCTTAAATATAGAGTATGAGCAAAATTAACTATGGAATTATTATAGTGGATCGAACTGCTCAGGTAGCCTACTTTTTGAAGTGATTTGTTTGACAATCATTACACAACAACGATGATATGTAAATTTGAGCCTGCGCAACTTCGAAAAATAACAGTAAACGGGATGTTTACATGCCACTGTGTCCTGTCTAAGATCAGCCTATCCCAGGCATCTTAACCGGGTTTCTCATAATTGGGATACAAGCCTTTTCAGGTTATTGTAAACGGGATATGATGTTCATATGCGTCAACTCAAAAATAGAATACTTCAGTATTCTGAATAATAATCGAATATTGGTGTGCATGTTAACATGGTCGGGGAAAGGTGCACATTGTTATATTAGTAACATTACTTATATGGTATTATGTAAAGTGTTGTTTATTCTACATTGACCCATTACTATATTTGAAAGTTATCAAAACATTTAGTTTAGAATATCTACCTAAATTCAACAACTGCATTCTCATATTACTCTGTAGGCTACTGACCTATGCAAAGCTTCTTCCGGCATCTCACCGTACATCTGCCTGTAGTTATTGAACTCAACCTGCAGGAGGTTTGTTTGTTGTGAGTGGGGGTTAACAGCTGTGGGCAAGGTTCTGACAGATTGGTGTGTCTTGGTGGTGACAAGGACACACCCACATCAACCCATACCCCCAAGCCATCTCATGTTTGGCTTCTGTCATGGCTGCCAGCATTTCTTGAGGAGAAAGTCCAAAAATGAGGCCAAGTCTGCAGGTGCAGTTCCCTTTAAGTCACACTAAACCTATGGACACGTCCACCCTCATAGGGACAGCAATCGCATCCTATTGACATACATACTTTGAAAAAGGGAAAAGCAGCTCAGTTTCACAATTTGAGAACAAAATAGGCAAAATTAGTTAAAATTGACAGGATAATACCTACGTACAGAAAGCTACCAAAATAAAGGAAACATCAACATAGGGCGTTGAACTACCATGAGCCAGAACAGCTTCAATGCACCTTGGCATATATTCAAAGTGTTTAGAACTCTATTGAAGGGATGTGACACCATTCTTCTGCAAGGAATTCCATCATTTTGTGTTTTGTTGGAGAAAAACACTCAGGCACAGCTCTAGAATCTCAAATGGGTTGAGATCTGGTGACAGACGGCCATGCAATATGGTTTTCTTTCTTATCGAACCATGTGGAGGTTACACATGTTCTGCGGTTGTGAGGTTGGTTGGATGTACTGCCAAATTCTCTAAAACTACGCTGGAGGCAGCTTATGGTAGAGCAATGAACATTCAGTTCTCTGGCAACAGCCCTGGTGGACATTCCTGCAGTCAGCATACCAATTGCACACTCCCTCAAAACTTGAGACATCTGTGGCATTGTGTTCTGTGACAAAACTGCACATTTTACTGGCCTTTTATTGTCCCCAGCACAAGGTGCAATGATCATACTGTTTAATCAGCTTCTTGATATGCCACACCTGTCAGGTGGATGGATTATCTTGGCAAATGAGAAATTCTCATTAAGAGGGATCCAAACAAATTTGTGCAAAACAGTTCAGAGAGATACGTTTTTTGTGCATAAGGAACATTCAACATTTACATGTTGCATATATTTTTGTTCAGTATACATGAACCTAAGCATGATGGGAGGTTAATTGATCAATTAACCCAGGAACCACACCTGTGTGGAAGCACCTAGTTTCAATACACTTTGCAATCCTCATTTACTCAAATGTTTCCAGTAGCTACAGTAAAACCATCTGATACTCCTGAATCTCTCGCTCTCTGCTCGCTCTCTTTTCCATGGCTAGGAGGACCGTCAGGAGATGAGGCAGTCGGCCGAGCTGATGGACAAGCGTTATGGCCACCTAATCGACCGGGTTCTAGTGAAGGAGGACTTAGACAGCGCCCATGTAAACTCAGCAAAAAAAGAAACGTCCATTTTTCAGGACCGTCTTTCAAAGATAATTCGTAAAAATCCAGATCTTAATTGTAAAGGGCTTAACACTGTTTCCCATGCTTCAATGAACCATAAACAATTAATGAACATGTACCTGTGGAACGGTCGTTAAGAGACTAACTTACAGACGGTAGGCAATTAAGGTCACAGTTATGAAAACTTAGGACACTAAAGAGGCCTTTCTACTGACTCTGAAAAACACCAAAAGAAAGATACCCAGGGTCCCTGCTCATCTGCGTGAACGTGCCATAGGCATGCTGCAAGGAGGCATGAGGACTGCAGATGTGGCCAGGGCAATAAATTGCAACGTCCGTACTGTGAGATGCCTAAGACAGTGCTACAGGGAGACAGGACGGACAGCTGATCGTCCTCGCAGTGGCAGACCACGTGACACCTGCACAGGATCCGGACATCAGAACATCACACCTGCGGGACAGGTACAGGATGGCAACAACTGCCCGAGTTACACCAGGAACGCACAATCCCTCCATCAGTGCTCAGACTGTCCGCAATAGGCTGAGAGAGGCTGGACTGAGGGCTTGTAGGCCTGTTGCAAAGCAGGTCCTCACCTGACATCACCGGCAACAACATCACCTATGGGCACAAACCCACCGTTGCTGGACCAAACAGGACTGGCAAAAAGTGCTCTTCATTGACGAGTCGCAGTTTTGTCTCACCAGGGGTGAGTCGGATTCGCGTTTATCGTTGAAGGAATGAGCGTTACACCGAGGCCTGTACTCTGGATGGGATCGATTTGGAGGTGGAGGGTCCGTCATGGTCTGGGGCGGTGTGTCACAGCATCATCGGACTTATCACTGCAGGCAATCAACGCTGTGCGTTACAGAGAAGACATCCTCCTCCCTCATGTGGTACCCTTCCTGCAGGCTCATCCTGACATGATCCTCCAGCATGACAGCTGGTGGCCACACCAGATACTGACTGTTACTTTGTCGTTTCCATTACAAGTTGGATCAGAAGTATTGGATGTTGTCACCTCAAGAACAACTATTTTGCATTGTGGATTCTTAAAAAAATAAAATTGTACTGCTCATTCATCCCCATTGTATGATCTTGTCCGGTTTACTGGATTTGTTGTCTGTGGAATGGGGAGTTGTGGATACTGGCTTGACTTGTGTAGTGCATAATAAGCCTAATCCTAATTGGCAATGTGACAACCATGAAAAAGCATGTTGGACAATGGTCTTGAAAACGTAGTGTATATACTATTTATCAAAGCTGTGCCCTCTATAATAATCTAGAATGTGTAGATTAGTCTAGTAAATACAAGTATTGGTTTAAATGAAACAGATGTTGACAAGATGAAGATTATGAATTATTAATTGTATGCAAAGTAACGCTAATGACTGTGATATCTCAAATTTAACCAAACCATTCAAGAAAATCTCTTCCATAAAGATACAAGGTGACCCTGTTTATTTGGCCTCACTTGTCATTGACCTTCTAGCCCCAGTTATACCTTGCATTAACATGTGGTTTTCGTAATCTGATGATTGGGTTGTGGGTGGTTCACGACTTGTGGAGTAAAACTGTTACAGCATAGGGCTCTACTAGGCCCTGCACACACCGAGTGATGAGAAGATGGGACACAAGGAATGGAGGAAAGAAAAGATAATGACCCCTGGAATTCTGCCCAGAGGAGTATTCCTTATTCAGGCTGTGATTCAATCAGAAACCAGGCTATAGTGCACTTGACATTTAAAAGGTAATTTTCCAATTGACCCAACATCTGCAGCATTTACCTTGAATGCGGGGAGAGAGAGCCTGTAAAGCAAACTCATATAGTTGTGTAGGCTACCAAGCACAAACAGATCTTGGATCAGGCTACAGGAGAAGAGAAATGGTGGGAAAAAAAGGGAAATGGGGGACTTGTTTCTCAGTGGGGAGACACCATTTTATTTTAGACTTAATTTTGGGTAACAATTATAAACCAATCTTAAACAAAAGAGTAAAAATATACACGTTTGACTTTGCAAGTAAATATCTGCGTTCAGGCCGCAAAAAATCCCAAAGGTCTACTTCCAGAGTTTCTTGATGGACATGTTCTTCTCGCTGTCCTTCTGCATCACCTGGAAAGACAGGGTAGGGGTCGTTAGCCAGTGATAACGGACCTTATAAGGAGCCAAGTTAAAATCAGTGATCAACAAAAACTCTGGGGAAAAGGGTCTGTCCATTTTAACGCCTAAAAGTATAAGCCTTTGTAATAAACAAATGTAAAGACAGTTTATTATAAAAGCTAAAATGCTGATACAATTACAAGTCATTGAAATTACAAAGTCATTTGTAGAATATTGGGTTTCTATACTGTGTAAAAGCACTATTTTCATATTGAGATGCATTACATAGAAAATTGTACAAAATCTCTTTAAAAATGTCAGGTTTGACAATGCCATGCAAGAGATGTCATTCATTCATTGCTATGATCATTGATATTCTGTAGTGCCTCCGGAAAGTATTCAAACCCCTCGTCTTTTTCCACATTGTTACATTACAGCCTTATTCTAAAATTGATTAAATGGTCCCCCCCACCCTCAATCTTCACAATACCCCATAATGACAAAGCAAAAACTGGTTTTTAGAAAGTTGTGCCAATTTATAAAAAATGCAACTGAGATTACATTTACATAAGTATTCAGAGCCTTTACTCAGCACTTTTTTGAAGCACCTTTGGCAGCATTGATTCTTCAAGGGTATGGCACTACGAGTTTGGCACACCTGTATTTGGGGAGTTTCTCCCATTCTTCTCTGCAGATCCTCTTAAGCCCTGTCAGGTTGGAATGGAGAATTGCAGCACAGCTATTTTCAGGTCTTTCCAGAGATGCTCGATCGGGTTCAAGTCCGGGCTCTGGTTGAGCCACTCAAGGATAATCAGAGACTTGTCCTGAAGTCACTCCTGAGTTGTCTTGGCTGTGTGCTTAGGGTCGTTGTCCTGTTGGAAGATCAACCTTCACCCCAGTCTGAGGTCCCGAGCAGGTTTTCATCAAGGATCTCTGTATTTTTGCTCCGTTTATCTTTGCCTTGATCCTGACTAGTCTCCCAGTCCCTGCCGCTGAAAAAAATCCCCACAGCATGATGCTGCCACCACCTTGCTTCACCGTAGGGATGGAGCCAGGTTTCCTCCATACGTGGCGCTTGGCATTCAGGCCCAAGTGTTCAATCTTGTTGCTCATGGTCTGAGTGTCTTTAGGTGCCTTTTAGCAAACTCCAAGCAGTCTGTCATGTGCCTTTTACTGAGGAGTGGCCTCCGCCTGATTGGTTGAGCACTGCAGAGATGGTTTTCCTTCTGGAAGGTTCTCCCATCTCCACAGAGGAACTCTAGAGCTCTGTCAGTGTGACCATCTGGTTCTTGGTCACCTCCCTGACCAAGGCCCTTCTCCCCAGATTGCTTAATTTGGCCGGGCGGCCAGCTCTAGGAGGAATTGGTGGTTCCAAACATCATTATTAAATGGAAGGAGGCCATTGTGTTCTTGGGGACCTTCCATGCTACAGAAATCTTTTGGTACCCTTCCCCAGATCTGTGCTTCGACACAATGCTTTCTGAGCTCTACGGACAATTCCTTTGACCTCATGGCATGGTTTTTGCTCTGACCTTATATAGACAGGTGTGTCTTTCAAAATCATGTTCAATTAATTGAATTTACCACAGGTGGACTCCAATCAAGTTGTAGAAACATCAAGGATGATCAATGGAAACAGGATGCGCCTGAGCTTAATTTCGAATCTCATAGAAAAGGGTCTGAATACTTATTATATTTACTAAAATTTCTAAACCTGTTTTCGCTTTGTTATTATGGGGCATTGTGTAGATTGCTGAGGCATTTATTTGACCCATTTTAGAATAAGGCTGTAACGTAACAACATGGGAAAAGTCAAGGGGTCTGAAAACTTTCCAAAGGCACTGTAACCCTTTCTTTCTGTGCCCCCAAATGTTTGGATATACAGGTCAAATTAGCTAGCAAGCCAATGATGTAATGACTGAAACGTTTTTAAACAAATGGCTAACGACACCTGAGTAGTTTTAACAGCCCAGATCTTCCAACCTGGGTGTGCTAGAAGCAAGCTGTTTTCGCTGTAGTAATGGTACAATCAGGATGCTATCAAATTTGCACTCACTTTTTCCTCTAGGACAATCAGAAACAACGGTACAGTGAAGACTTATCATTATAACAATTATCTGGGAGATTTTTTTTCCTGGTCGCACAGCAAAATATTTTGTTACATATGCGACCAAATTGGTCGCACTTTAGACCCCTGGCAAAAGCCCATCGAAACGCATTACATCCATACTTCCAATTCTTTTTTGAAACCGGTACCAGGTTACCTTCAGACGAGTCCTGTGACACTTGTAGGGGAAAACACGGAGAGAACAACATCGTGTTCGTGAGTCTCCCGTTTCCATAGTGTGGTCAGTGTCGCAATGTATGCCGAAACTTCTGTACTTTTTCCCATGCCAAAGCATGAAAAAACATTCAGTACTTTTGTCATGTGTCTCGCGTCATATACAGATTGAGAGGATCGAGTCTAGTAATTTTCTGAATCTTCAAGGGGGCAGTAGCTACAAGGCTGCGCTTGCATCTAACACAGCGTAAGCCACATTTGAGAAGCAAGCCAGAGAGAAAACGCAGACAGCATGGCTGGGTTAAATGCAAAAGACATTTCAGTTGAATGCACTGTTGTACAATTGACTAGGTATCCTCCTTTCCCTTTCTTCTAATGAAAACACCTTACCACCATGCCCACAGCTTGTGTACAAAACTGGCTACAGAAGCAAACTACGGGAATACTTTGATTACAGAGCAGATGAGGGCCAACCCAGAAAACAAAAAGGTGTAACAAAGCAGGTTTAGTTCCAAAAAATGATTTTACACATTTCATTGTAATGTTGTCGTTATTCTACTAAATGTGAATCATTTGAGTGACAATGACATGAACATATATTCTGCATGACATTCATGTGAGCATTATAATGATTACACAACCCAAACGTAATGTGAAATGCACTCAACTTCACAGCAATATATTTTGACTACTTTGTATTTGTCTGGGCTTGCTAGCAGTAGCCAGCCATGGACGGCACATTGCACCCTGGGAAGTGAAATGCACTCTGGCAATCGTAGTATGCTGTGTAAATTCCATTGTATTTCTATGGCATTTGGACTACATGTCTATTGCAATATAGAAGCTTCAGAAATGAGCTTCAAATAGTTTAATTGAACTTAATTGAATTCATTCGCTCAATAATTTAATGTATGTCATTTGACCAAATATTATGGCCATAGATTAACAAATTAACCCTGATAATGTAATTGTACAATTATTTTGTCTGCTCGGAGGCACCGATATGGTTTTGCATAAGGAAAATTGAAGGGATTCTTCTGTTATTTAAGTGTTTTATTTCTGTAAGAAATGTAATACAGAGTAGATATTCTACTTGTTCAACCAGTTACGAACATATTGTTCAATGTTCAAAAACATTTGTGTCAAACTGTTTGGCATGACAATGACCATAGTAGTTGGAAAGACTACAAATCGATCTGGGACCAGTATTATTTTATACAAAATCTCTGATCAAGAAAACTACACTGTACAAAAATAAACGCAACATGCAACAATTTCAAAGACTTTACTGAGTTACAGTTCATATAAGGAAATCAGTCAATTGAAATTAATTCATTAGGCCCTAATATATGGATGTCATATGACTGGGTATACAGATATGCATCTGTTGATCACAGATGACTTTAAAAAAAAGGTAGGGGCATGGATCAGAAAACCAGTCAGTATCTGGTGTGATCACCATTTGCCTCATGCAGCATGACATCTCCTTCACATAGTTGACCAGGCTGTTGATTGTGGCCTGTGGAAAGTTGTCCCTCTACTCTTCAATGGCTGTGCGAAGTTTCTGGATGTTGGCGGGAACACGAGAGCATCCCAAACTTAATTCAAATGGGTGACATGCAGGTGAGTATGCAGGCCATGGAAGAACTGGGTCATTTTCAGCTTCCAGGAATTGTGTACAGATCCTTGCGACATGGGGGCGTGCATTATCATGCTGAAACGTGATGGCGGCAGATGAATGGCACAACAATGGGACTCAGGATCTCATCACGGTATCTCTGTGCATTCAAATTGCTATAGATAAAATGCAATTATGTTCATTTTCCATAGCTTATGCCTGCCCATACCATAACCCTGCCGCCACCATGGGGCACTCTGTTGACATCAGAAAAACGCTCTGCAACACGACTCCACACACGCTATGCTCTGCCGTCTGCCCGGTATAGTTCAAAATGGAATTAATTCGTAAAGAGCACACTTTTCCAGTGGCCATCGAAGGTGAGCATTTGGACATTGAAGTCGGTTACGTCATCGAACTGTAGTCAGGTCAAGACCCTGGTGAGGACGACGAGCACGCAGAAGAGCTTCCCGGAGACGGTTTCTGACAGTTTGTGCAGAAATTATTTGGTTGTGCAACCCACAGTTTGATCAGCTGTCCTGGTGGCTGGTCTTAGACGATCCTGCAGGTGAAGAAGCCGGATGTGGAGGTCTTGGGCTGGCGTGGTTACACGTAGTCTGAGGTTGTGAGGCTGGTTGGACGTACTGCCAAAAATCTCTAAAACGACGTCGGAGGAGGCTTATGGTAGAGAAATGAACATTCGATTATCTGGAAAGAGCTCTGGTGGATATTCCTGCAGTCAGTTAATAATTGCATGCTCTCTCAAAACATTTGTGGCAAAAACGGAACATTTTAGAGTTGCCTATTATTGTCCTGTGTAATGTTCAGCTTCTTGACATGCCACACCTGTCAGGTGGTTGGATTATTTTTGCAAAGGAGAAATTTGAGTGAAATAAGCCTTTTGTGCATATGGGACATTTCTGGAATCTTTTATTTCAGTTCACAAAACATGGGACCAACACTTTACATGTTGCATTTATATTTTTGTTCAGTGTAGTATTGATTATATTAGGCATAATACAGACAAAAGGGAGCTAGAGGTAAAATAGAGACAAACTGTCTCTTGGAGAGTGTTAGACAGTAACATGATAGAAGACTAACCTTGGCGACAGCCATCTCAAAGTCCTCCTGGTTGACGTGCACTCTCCTCTCCCTGAGGGCGTACATCCCTGACTCGGTGCACACACCCTGAGAAGTAAGATGGAACAGAAACACACAAAGGCTTTACCATGATGAAATAAGGCACTCCAGGAACAGGGTTACCAATCCCTGGACTAGGGGATGTTTCAGGATGGCTAGTTGTTTTGTCAGACGGTTATTGTCAGGCAAAAGAATGCCGGTCTCACGGTAATTTATAGTTAATTAACAAACACGTTTTGCATCTCCTGGCCTCCTGACCTCAACTGTCTTGAACACCTTTGATGAATTGGAACGCTGACTATTAGTGCTCGTGGCTGAATGGAAGAAAGGCCCTGCAGCAATATTCCAAAAATCTAGTGGAAAGCCTTTCCAGAAGAGTGGAGGCTGTTATAGCAGCAAAGGGGAGACCAACACCATATTAATGCCCATGATTTTAGAATGAGATGTTCACTACTTTTGGTCATGTAGGTGATCTGAAAACATTTTGTTTTAATATGCGGGTAGGCTATTTATTGTATAACGGCACAATCATTATTTTAATTCATGTTTTTTGGGGGGCTTGGGCTCATACAGTATATAGGCAGTGTTTGCATAAGCTCTGATATGTATATGGTTGTGTTTCATTAATCATCACCTTAGAAAGCGCTGTCCATTTTGTTGTGTAGGCTTTGAAACAACATCCACAACGACCATGTTGTTGAACTTCATTCTTCAAATTGATCAATCACGGTGAGGTGTTTTAAAAGCACATACTGGTTTGATGATAAGTGTTTGTGATTTTCGACTGCATTTGCATTGATGTCAGAGTGGTTAGAGGGACAATAGAGCCCTGAGTACCTTGATGATCTTTAGCGAGTTGGGTACACATGTCCAGAGTGCATGAGAGGATATTATCGTGAATTTAACTGCGGTCATGACTGATAACATGGTCACCGCAACAGCCCTAGTTGTACATGTTCTGCCCTTGTGCACGTGCTAGCCCTAATGTGGTGGGCCCCATTCAAAACTTGTGGAGTATCAAGTCTGTGGTTATTCTCTCCTGATATTCTACATACACCGTAAATGTCAAACCCAGTTGGACATGTATCCACTACAATGAACTATTACAAAATGTAAAAATGTACAATGGTGAAACAAACAGATCTACACAACTGTGGGGTAGGGGTCATCTCTGTACGGGGCCAAAGATTTCCCTACTAGCCACCATACACTGAACCCCTCATATACTGAACTGTCTGTGCTAGCCTTCATTTGGTGGGCCCCATTCCAAACTGTGCGTCTCAGTCTATCACCTTAACTTCGGCCCCGGAGGCTCCGGGCATCAGTTCTGCAATCTTCCTCAGGTTAATTCCACGCGTCAGGTTCATCTTCCTTGAGTGGATCTTCAGGATGTCCAAACGGGCCTGAGGAGCAGAAAAAAAATGGGATGAGGCTAGAATTAAGACACTGTGTAGCAAGCTGCTCACATGAAGCGTGTGAGCAGACCGCGAGGATGCTGGACTAGACTCAATGGTATAAATCCTTTATTTTAAAAAAAATTAAATTAACAAATGGTACAGAATACAACACCAACAGATGTAATCATTACTACCGATAGTCAAAATATGTTGTACTGTGCTGTCTTGCCATAACAAGGCCGGGATTCAATTCAATCAGCGAAAATCTGCATTATAGTGTGCTTGACTTTTAAAGGTAATTTCCAATTGAGCCAACATATGCAGCGTTTACCGTGAATGTGGGTTTCTTGCGTGTTCGCACGTGGCAAGCTTTTTGTACAGTCACTCTGACAAAACAATACGCAGTTATAGTCACTCACCCTTCTAGATAACTTGAAACAGTCTAACCAGGTCTTGCGTCTTGAAGTCACCTAGTATAGCTGGTGCTAGACAACTTCTTCAATTAGCTTCAGCTGGGTGGTGTGCGACTGTGGCAAAATTGGTCTGACATTGGATAGTCTATTTCTGGGGCTAATTAGGGACCGTCAATAATATTTTCATGTTGCACATCTTTTAGTTGTCTCAAATGCTTTCAATATTTGTATATGAATTTGTACAATTTATACTTGGTTTGAGGTTTGTAAGTAATTGAAATTTGGAGTTACTGACAGTTAAAAATACTGACCCATGTACAGTGTAATTTACTGATGGTCCCTAGCTAGCCCCGTAGGGATATCGAATGTCAAACCAAATTGCCCATAGGCATTACGAATAGGTCTCGTGGTGCTGTGCTCAGAATTGATGATTACTTTTATGCCAGTTGTGGGCTGAATTTAAATAAACCCAACCTAAGAACAACTATTACAGTACCCTTCATTTCGTGACATAATTTCCCCCCAATGATCTCGCAAATCTCATTTTCTAGAGGAGTTGCTTTTAAGGGTAGTCACTCTTTAAAAAGGTGCAAAGCTAACAAAGCGGAAACGGATTGAATACCGGCCCAAGGCAGATTTTTACTAGATTGATAATCACAGAATGTTTTAGGGACAAAAAAAGTATGGGGCTGTACTGACCTCTTCATTGGGAGGGGGGAACTCGATCTTCCTGTCGATGCGGCCGGGTCGGAGCAAGGCAGAGTCTAGGATGTCAATACGGTTGGTGGCCATGATGACCTGAGGCAGTAAAAACACATTTAACATTCAATATTAGTCCTTTGGGTCTTATTCAGCTTCTTAATTTTTTATTTCCCCTTTATTTAACCAGGTGGGCCAGTTGAGAACAAGTTCTCATATACAACTGCGACCTGGCCAAGATAAAGCAAAGCAGTGTGACACAAACAGAGTTACACATAAACAAACTTAGTCAATAACACAATAGAAACATCAATGTACAGTGTGTGCAAATGTTTAAGATTAGAGAGGTAAGGCAATAAATAGGCAATAGAAGCAAAAATTACAACTTAATTACAATTTAGCATTAACACTGGAGTGACAGATGTGCAGATGATGTGCAAGTAGAGATACTGGGGTGCAAAAGAGCAAGAAGATAATTAACAATAGGGGGTGAGGTAGTTGGGTGTGCTATTTACAGATTGGCTGTGTACAGGAAGAGTGATCGGTAAGCTGCTCTGACAGCTGATGCTTAATGTTAGAGAGGGAGATATAAGTCTCCAGCTTCAGTGATTTTTGCAATTCGTTCCAATCATTGGCAGCAGAGAACTGGAAGGAAAGGCGGCCAAAGGAAGTGTTGGCTTTGGGGATGACCAGTGAAATATACCTCCAGGAGCGTGTGCTACGGGTGGGTGTTGCTATGGTGATCAGTGAGCTGAGATAAGGCGGGGCTTTACCTAGCAAAGACTTATTATCGATGGCGGACATGATTTCGTTTTGGACCTTGAGCTTGGCTGAGGTGCACCCATGACCAGCTCGGAAACCAGATTGCATAGCAGAGAAGGTACAATGGGATTCGAAAATGGTCGGTGATCTGTTTGTTAACTTGGCTTTCGAAGATTTTAGAAAGGCAGGGCAGGATGGATATAGGTCTATAACAGTTTGGGTCTAGAGTGTCTAGAAGAGGGGGATGACCGCGTCAGCTTTCCAATCTTTGGGGATCTCAGACGATACGAAAGAGAGGTTGAGCAGACTAGTAATAGGGGTTGCAACAATTTCGGCGGATCATTTTAGAAAGAGAGGGTCCAGATTGTCTAGCCCAGTTGATTTGTAGGGATCCAGATTTTGCAGCTCTTACAGAATATTAGCTGTCTGGATTTGGGTGAAGGAGAAGCGGGGGCTTGGGCAAGTTTCTGCGGGGGGGTGCAGAGCTGTTGGCCGGGGTAGGGGTAGCCAGGTGGAAAGCATGGCCAGCCGTAGAAAAATGCTTGTTGACATTATCGATTATCGTAGATGATCGTGACAGTGTTTCCTAGCCTCAGTGCAGTGGGCAGCTGGGGGGAGGTGCTCTTATTCTCCATGGACTTTACAGTGTCCCAAAACTTTTTGGAATTAGTGCTACAGGATGCAAATTTCTGTTTGAAAAAGCTAGCCTTAGCTTTCCTAACTGACTGTGTATACTGGTTCCTGACTTCCCTGAAAAGTTATTCGATGGCTATTCGATGCTAATGCAGAACGCCACAGGATGTTTTTGTGCTGGTCAAGGGCAGTCAAGTCTGGGGTGAACCAAGGGCTATATCTGTTCTTAGTTCTAAATTATTTGAACGGGGCATGCTTATTTTAGATGGTGAGGAAAGCACTTTTAAAGAGCAACCAGTCATCCTCTACTGACGGGATGAGGTCAATATCCTTCCAGGATACCCGGGCCAGATCGATTAGAAAGGCCTGCTCGCTGAAGTGTTTTAAGGGGCGTTTGACAGTGATGAGGGGTTGGCGTTTGACCGCGGACCCATTACGGACGCAGGCAATTAGGTAGTGATCGCTGAGATCCTGGATGAAGACGGCAGATGTGTATTTATTCACCTTCTCTCTATTGGCTTCTTTGGTATGCCCTTCTTTTCTATATACTGTACATTCGGAAAGCATCCAGACTACTTTATCCACATTTTGTTACATTACAGCCTTATTCTAAAATGTTAATACATAAATGTTAAATACAAAAACCCTCAATCTACACAAAATACCCCATAACGACAAAGCGAAAACAGGTTTTTCAATTCAACTGATTGGACATGATTTGGTCTTTATAAAGGTCCCACGTAATTCTTAAATTAAAAGAAGTTTGGAACCACCAAGACTCTTCCTAGAGCTGGCCGTCCAGCCAAACTAAGCAATCGGGGGAGAAGGGCCTTGGTCAGGGAGGTGAGTTCCTCTGTAGAGATGGGAGAACCTTCCAGAAGGACAACCATCTCTACAGCACTCCACCAATTATGCCTTCATTGTTGAGTGGCCAGACGGAAGCCACTCAGTAAAAAGGCACGACAGCCCACTTGGAATTTGCCAAAAGGCACTCCCAGACCATGTGAAACAAGATTGTCTGGTCTGATGAAACCAAGAATTAACTATTTTCTCTGAATGCCAAGCGTCACGTCTGGAAGAAACCTGGCACCATCCCTACGGTGACGCAGCTCGTAAATTCAGAGCATTTAGCTCTCGGAGTGTTCAGAGCGCACACTGGACGCTCTGGCCGAGGAGTAGGGTTGAGTGTTCCGAGTGGCGCAACGATCTATGGCACTGCATCTCAGTGCTAGAGGCGTCACTACAAACACCCAGGTTCGAATCCAGGCTGTATCACAACCGGCCATGGTTGGGAGACCCATAGGGCGGCGCATAATTGGCCCAGCGTCGCCCGTCATTGTAAATAAGAATGTGTTCTTAACGGACTTGCCTAGTAAAATATTTTTTTTTTAATTAAAACAATGGCAATCAGGCACCCAAGCTAACAGGCTAACGTTGGCTAGCTTGTTAGCTACTTTTAAATATAAATGAGAGAACAGCCCACTGACCATTTTACTAGCCATAGCAGAGCTGGTTAGGCTGTTTATATGTTATCCAGAGCGTTGGTGACTGCAACAATTTAATTACGCTTTTTCTTGCCAACGTTTACTGACACCGGCCACACTCTACAGATGTTGAGCGTTCGTACATTCAACAGTTATTCTGTGCTCTGGCACACTCAGATGAAAGTGCACTGAAATCGAAGTAGATAGCCAGAATTAACAACGTCCATTGAGAACGCACAACGACGATACCACTTAGCTAAGAATGACGAGAGTAATCCAAGTTAATAAACGTTGGGTAGTTAGTTAGATAGCATATAGTTAATATACTGGCTGGCAAGTTCGATGTATTAGTAGCCAACATAACGTATAATGTAACATATTTGAAAAGACATGACTTTATTACATTGCTCAACATTTTCTTAACATTTGTTATAATTAGTTAAAGCAATAACTTTGTATCCGCTCGTCAGCTTTTCTTCAAATCTGAAAACGCTGTGAAGCCACGCCCATTTTCTGAAGAACTGCATTATGGGCCCTAAAAGCAGTGTCCACTGCTTGTATACTTCGTATTTTGGCAACATTTAGTACGACATTCGGGAACCTTCGGCATTCTAACTATATCCATACTATGACCAATAAGGGCCTTGGTCAGGGAGGTGAGAGAGAGAGCATGCAATTTGAGAGAGCATGCAATTGGCATGCTGACTGCAGGAATGTACACAAGAGACGTTTCCAGAGGATTGAATGCTCATTTCAACCAACAACGTTTTATAGAATTTGGCAATTACGACCAACCACGCCAGCCCAGGACCTCCACATCTGGCTTCTTCACATGCGTGATCATCTGAGACCAGCCACCCGGACAGCTGATGAAACTGTGGACTATCGGTCTGTAATAAAGCCCTTTTGTGGGGGAAAACTGATTGTCTGGGCCTGGCTCCACACTGCCCAGTGATGTGAAATCCATAGATCTGGGCCTAATACATTTTTTTCAACTGACTGATTTCCTTTAATGAACTGTAACTCAGTAAAATTGTTGCATATATATTATTGTTCAGTATATGTAAACAAACCGACCATAAATGTCTCAGATTTTGTTTCTTGCAAAGTGGTGAGTGCTATTATATGATACAATATCAGTATGTGTTGCATTTACTACTTGTCCTAGCATCAACTGATTTGAGCCAGTGTAGCTGTGGATTGACTGCATTGTTTGAATGGAATGTTGGCATATTGGCAGTTAATTTAAAAAATTCATGGAATCATTCCTCTAAAACTGTCTGGCTAGCTAAAACACATACAGTGCATATACATTCTTCACATTCATAGTTTAACACCATCTTATCAATCTTAGCTGACATTTGGACCATCATAAGAAGGTTCATGTCCATACTAGTATTTTAATTCCTAATTCTATGGTCCCCAGGCCCAGTTCAGTCACGTTCTTCACTGAACAACTTTTCGCTCATGGCAGAAGTAGAGTCATGTCACTGTATTATATATACACTGAGTGTACAAAAACAGTAAGAACACCAGCTCTTTTCATGCCATAGACTGACCAGGTGAATCCCGGTGAAAGCCATGTTCCCTTATTGATGTCATCCAATTTCAGTGTAAATGAAGGGGAAGAGACCGGTTAAAGAAAGATTTTTAAGCCTTGAGACGTGGATTGTCTATGTGTGCCATTCAGAATGGGCAAGACAAAATATTTAATTTCCTTTAAACAGGGTTTAAAGAACCGCAACGCTGCTGGATTTTTCACGTTTAACAGTTTCCCCGGGTGTATAAAGAATGGTCCACCACCCAAAAAACATCCAGCCAACTTGTCACAACTGTGGGAAGCATTAGAGTCAACATGGGCCAGCATCACTGTGGAACACTTGACACCTTGTAGAGTCTATGCCCTAATGAATTGAGGCTGTCCTGAATGTTTTGTACACTGAGTCCTGTACTGCTACAGAGCCACTCTGAAAGTGTTAAGAGTTAAGGGTCTGATTGTCATACTGTGAGGTGTTGACCTACTCTTTCTTTCTCTGTCCATTCATCCCTCCTTCCCTCTAGCATCAGGAGAGGAGGAAGAGGGAATTGGAGCAGGAGAAGAGCCTGCAGGAGCTCACGGAGCCCCTGGAGGTCAGGTTCGCCAAAAACGCTGCCGTTCTCCCAGACTTTCGGTCCACCCCCACCATCCAGCACCCCCAGAGAGGAGTCCCACTGGCAGTTATAAGGCCCTGAGGATCAAAGGTCAGTGTCCCAGAAGATCTACCGATGGTGGACTCCGTGCTGGCCAATGCCTCTGGCTAGCCCCACCGCTACAGCCTGGACCTGAGCCGCAGGATCAAGCTGCCCTAGATAGACGTGGACATCAGCTTGGAGTCTGAGGCAGCCTCAGAGAAGGAGGGCCAAGCACTGAAGCGAACTGCTCAACATGGACATAGCTGCTTTTAGTCTTTAAAACATCAAATGTATATATTTTAACACATTGGCATTTTCTAAATATGTTTTAACTGTACTACTCTTTCACAGTTTTCTTATTATCACATTTAGACAATTAAATATTTGTAATGTGCATTTATTGCTCATTTTTACATAATTGTCTTTAAAAAAATACTGGTTGTTTTGTCTATTTGTACCATCACAAAAAACATGCAAATACAGATTGAGAGGTTGTAGAGTGCTAGACTGGGTGGGAGGACAGTGAAGAGAAAATAATATCTAGCGTGTGATTGATTGGTGAGCAGTGGAAAGAAAGTGTTGTCAGACAGTACTGACAGCAGAGCGGCAGATTGAAATCAGTGGAGAGAAGCTGCAGAGAAAGTCGTGTCAAGCCGCAGAGAAAGTGGCGTCAAGAGTGCTATAGCAGAGTAACAGCAAACAAATTAGGTAAGGGTGTAGTGTGTGTGTGGTGTTATATACGTGCAAGTCTTATTGTAGAGTACAATTTATAAAGCATTAAAGACGACAGTGGTGTACGAGTCACCCACCTTGATGTTCTTGGTGGCCTCGAAGCCATCCAGCTGGTTCAGCAGCTCCAGCATGGTCCTCTGCACCTCGCTGTCGCCCCCACTGCCCCCCTCTAGACGTGACGAGCCGATCGAGTCGATCTCGTCCATGAAGATGATGGAGGGTGCGTGCTCGCGGGCCATGACGAACAGCTCTCGCACCATGCGGGCACCTGGGATGGGGAAGAGAGCAGGGTTACAGCCAGCAGCGTGATGTGAGTGAAATACTTATAATAACAGTTTGTTTTACCACTTGCATGGTGAGCGACATTTAGCTTACTACTTCACTCATTGCAGTGATCCATGAAAAAGTACTGAAATGCACTTAAACATGCTTAAGCTAACAGCAGCTATTCGGCGAATGAGCAGTAAAACATACTGGAATTCCCTAACTTTAATTCCTTGCTATTATGGGAATTACTTCACAGTCGGGTACCCTGTCGAATGGTAACCGAAATGGCTGATTGTCTGACCGTTGATGACTCACCCTCTCCAATGAACTTCTGCACCAGCTCCGAGCCGGACACCCTGATAAAGGTGCAGTCAGTGTGGTGGGCCACGGCTCTGGCCAGCAGGGTCTTCCCTGTGCCTGGGGGGCCGTACAGCAGCACGCCCTGGTGGAGAGACACAACAAGGGGGGTTAGACAACCTAAAAGACATGACACAGAGTGCATCTCAAATTTCATGATGTATTTTAGTATGATTATAATGGAATTAACTGGTGCCACTTTCTGTTCCTTCTGGCAATCAAGACTTGAGGTTTATGTGATAAATGCTATGAGACATGACCAGAACAAGACCTTAGGACACTCCCAACAAGGTATGAAAAGGTCTGACAAAAGGTATATTTTGGAGTGTTGCATCCCTTTCAGACATTGCCCACTCTACATGCTTATAAAGTAAACTCAAATGCAAAAGCTAATTGTTTCAGTTTACCTTGTAAGAGTGGTTAACATATACAGATACAACATCTGAATTAAGCAAGAATCCAATAAGGGACTTATTCCTTTTGGGCTACCCACCTTGGGCTGTGCAATGCCAAGAGCCTCGAAGAGCTCAGGGTGCTTGACTGGCAGCTCAATCACTTCCTTGATCTCCTTGATCTGCTTGTCCAGGCCGCCAATCATCTCGTAGGTGGAGTCAGGCACTTTCTCCACCATCATGAGGGAGACAAGCGGGTCCACCTTGTTGGGCAGGATCTTGTGAAGGGTGTAGCTGTCGTTGCGCAGTGCCACACGGCAATTTGGAGTCACCTGTTGGGAATGGGCAACGAGGTTAATCAGTGCGTACATTCATGAATAATAAGGAACTGTTGTTTTTTCTTCTTCTGTCCAGCCATCTGAATAGGATCTGGATATTTTTTGCTTTTCAACTGATTTTGTTAACACTTATTCCAATTTGACAAAAACAAAAGAAATATGGTTAAAATAGGGTTCCCGTGTGTTGATAATCTTAACTGTACACAGATACATCTACCTTTGTACATAGAAACATGAAGTTCTCTCCACAATGTGGTGAAATATCAATAACATTGTTTCCATACTTACATCATTGATGTCAATATTCTTATCCACATCCACCACAAATTTTCCCTCTGGATGGACCTGGACACAAGTAGTACAGTAGACTGCCAATGTCATCTAGGAGCAACTACAGTTCACCACCGAAAAAGTTTGTGTTATATTTCAGCAAAAGAAATGCTTTATACACACCTTGACCAGAACTTTCTTTTTGTCCATGGCCCTCACCACCTCTCCAACATAGGAACCCTGCTCCTGTAGCAACTGCAGCTCCTCACGAAGGAGACGCACTGGGGACAAAGAAAATAGATTTGAACAATGACTGCCAATTCATGATGTGCATGTTCCTGAGTGCAATCAAATTACAGTAGTCCGACACAGCATCGTCAATTTATAATCCACACAATTATTGCTACAATTAGGCTTTGTCACAATGAATTAACTATTAGCTAGTTAGCTACACTGCGGTTTAGCAGATAATTTAAGCTGTTGTTCTGGATAGATAAGCATAATTCCTACCTTTTGCGTTGAGTTCATTCCTCTGAGCCTGTAGACGTCTGAGATTCTGACTCTTGTCATTCACTGTCAACTGGAGGCAGAGAGACCAGTTACTTCTTAGTTTGACTATTTTATTAGTAGTGTCACTACGGTGTCAACAGACACCATGTAACGTTAGCTAGTAACTTACATTTGTATGAAAACCTGGGTTTGCTTACCTGCAACTCTTCTATTTTGGACTGGTAGTATTGCCGGAGACCAGAACCACCTTTACTGTCCTCCATCTCCATCTGCAAATGCACCGATGCATATTCAATAACTGAGATCGTTGGTGGGAAAGTTGTCAAGTAAACAACGTTAGCTAGCTCATTAACATCGAGGTGACTAACGTTGTAGCTATAGGCCCAACTAGCTATCTAGCAAGGCGACTATCGTTAGCTTAAGATAAGATTTCTACCAGTTTACTGACAAAAATGTCCTACTAGCGGCTAACTAGCTAGCGTTGCTTAACAACTAGCTATAGGTTTTGTCCATTACACTTAACTTGTGCCAAGTTATGTAGTCACAAATCTAAGGACTGTCACTGAAACAAACATCATTCGATTGGCTAGCTGGAAAGCTAACAGTTAGCTCGCTAGAACGCTAAAAGTAGCTTACAATGAGACAGCAAACTGGCACGATTCTCTTATTTTGACAGGCCGTTTTGGTCTATTCAAAACAGTTCGACCGTCTTCTGACCAGAAGCAACTTGACAGAAGACACTGTTCAGTGTCTAATCACTGCCTTGTCTGCAACATTTTCTCCAAAGTGGGATAGTCATAATGAAGACAAGGCAATCACTTACATTATGGTCCGTTCCTTCCAGCGCCATGTTGAAGTTCTAAACTCCCGTAACGGACGAAGGGCCACTTCCGAAATACGAACCTCTTCTTCAGCAAATGTTCGACAATCAAAATTGGAGAATTACTGAAGCCTGCTGTGCTGGAGGTGTACTACAGTAAAACGCAACAGAAATGTAGCTAATAACGTTAAAGGTAAGTTCATGCTCTATGTCTGTCCTTTTTTGCAATACCTTATCTATTTGGAGAAGCTGTGCCAGACACAATTATGTTGAATATTGAAAAATCCATTTGCATGGTCCTTTGAGTGGGCCTGATGTACCATATTACTGTATCTATATCAATACTGTGCAATAAGTGTGCAATATATAGTTTTTTTTATTTTTAAAAATTATGTCACCTTTATTTAACCAGGTAAGCTAGTTGAGAACAAGTTCTCATTTACAACTGCGACCTGGCCAAGATAAAGCAAAGCAGTGTGACACAAACAACAACACAGAGTTACACATGGAATAAACAAGCGTACAGTCAATAACACAATAGAAGGAGGTAGGCAATAAATACGCTATAGTAGCGAAGTAAATTACAATTTAGCAGATGATGATGTGCAAGTAGAGATACTGGTGTGCAAAAGAGCAGAAAAGTAAATAAAAACAGTATGGGGATGAGGTAGTTAGATTGGGTGGGCTATTTACAGCTGCTCAGATAACTGGTGCTTAAAGTTAGTGAGGGAGATATAAGTCTCCAGCTTCAGCGATTTTTGCAATTCGTTCCAGTCACTGGCAGCAGAGAACTGGAAGGAAAGGCGGCCAAATGAGGAGTTGGCTTTTGGGATGACCAGTGAGATATACCTTCTGGAGCGCGTGCTATGGGTGGGTGTTGTTATCGTGACCAGTGAGCTGAGATAAGGCGGAGCTTTACCTAGCATAGACTTATAGATGACTTGGAGCCAGTGGGTCAGGCGACGGATATGTAGCGAGGGCTAGCCGACTAGAGCATACAGGTCACAGTGGTGGGTGGTATAAGGGGCTTTGGTGATGAAACGGATGGCACTGTGATAGACTGCATCCAGTTTGCTGAGTAGAGTATTGGAAGCTATTTTGTAAATGACATCGCCAAAGTCGGGGGATCGGTAAGATAGATTTACTAGGGTAAGTTTGGCGGCGTGAGTGAAGGAGGCTTTGTTGCGAAATAGAAAGGCGATTCTAGATTTCATTTTGGATTGGAGATGTTTAATATGAGTCTGGAAGGAGAGTTTACTGTCAAGCCAGACACCTAGATATTTGTAGTTGTCCACATATTCTAGGTCAGAACCGTTCATGGTAGTGATGCTAGTCTGGCGGGCGGGTGCGGGCAAAGAACGGTTGAAAAGCATGCATTTGGTTTTACTAGCATTTAGGAGCAGTTGGAGGCCACGGAAGGAGTGCTGTATGGCATTAAAGCTTGTTTGGAGGTTAGTTAACACAGTGTCCAAAGAAGGGCCAGAAGTATACATAATGGTGTCATCCGCGTAGAGGTGGATCAGGGAATCACCCGCAGCAAGAGTGACATTATTGATGTATACAGAGAAAAGAGTCGGCCCCGAGAATTGAACCCTGTGGTACCCCCATAGAGACGGCCAGAGGTCCGGACAGCAGGCCCTCCGATTTGACACACTGAACTCTGTCTGAGAAGTAGTTGGTGTACCAGGCGAGGCAGTCATTTGAGAAACCAAGGCTATTGAGTCTGCCAATAAGAATACGGTGATTGACAGAGTCGAAAGCCTTGACCAGGTCGATGAAGACGGCTGCACAGTACTGACTTTTAATGATGGCGGTTATGATATCGTTTAGTACCTTGAGCGTGGCTGAGGTGCACCCGTGACCAGCTCGGAAACCGGATTGCACAGCGGAGAAGGTACGGTGGGATTCGAAATGGTCAGTGATCTGTTTATTAACTTGGCTTTCAAAGACTTTAGAGAGGCAGGGCAGATACCCGGGCCAGGTCGATTAGAAAGGCCTGCTCGCAGAAGTGTTTAGGGAGCGTTTGACAGTGATAAGGGGTGGTCGTTTGACCGCGGACCCATAGCGGATGCAGGCAATGAGGCAGTGGTCGCTGAGATCCTGATTGAAAACAGCAGAGGTGTATTTGGAGTACAAGTTGGTCAGGATAATATCTATAAGGGTGCCCATGTTTACAGATTTAGGATTGTACCTGGTGGGTTCCTTGATGATTTGTGTGAGATTGAGGGCATCTATCTTAGATTGTAGGACTGCCGGGGTGTTAAGCATATCCCAGTTTAGGTCACCTAACAGAACAAACTCTGAGGATAGATGGGGGGCAATCAATTCACATATGGTGTCCAGGGCACAGCTGGGAGATGAGGGGGGTCTATAACAAGCGGCAATAGTGAGAGACTTATTTCTTGAGAGATACATTTTTTAAGTTGAAGTTTGAACTGTTTGGGCATAGACCTGGAAATTCTATATATAATATAGATAAAACATTATTTAACAGTTTTGAATGCATTTCAAAGAGACTGGCATTGAGGATGTGGTTTTCGACTTATCAGTTAAACAGACTGGCTTGTCTATTCCAAGTATGTGTTATTGTCGATCTCCTATCATGCTACAGGTTGAGAAACAAAAGTTTGTTCAAGCCAAGTCCCAACAGCGCACAAGGACATACGTGCAAAATCTGTTTAAGATGGCGAGTTTCTTCAAGATTTAGTTTAGCTCTTGCTGCTGTCAGCTGCCTCCAATTCTCCCCAGTAGAAAACATTTTATTGCAATTTTTCACATAATTTGACCTCTTTCTCAATAGCTAGGTTTCCATTCAATTGGTGACAGATTTTCATGCGAATATCTTAAAATCCACCTAAAACAATCAAGGGTGTTTATACGATTAGAAATCATTGTGGGCTTAGCCCAAAGCCAGTAGGGGGTACATTCTCGTGTACATTCACCCAAGGCAAAAAAATTAAGAAAATAATTTCAACAGCTAAATAAATTAATTTGATGCACTTTGAAATGAACATTGAGCGATTCAAACATTGAGCGATTACATATTTTTCATGTAACTTGCACCTTCCCACATGCCACAGCAGACACTGCCAGTACTCAATTACAGTTGCTACTGTGGGTCTCTTTACTCTGGAACACTACTCCACAAGAGGCTGCTGAGGGGAGGACAGCTCATAATAATGTCTGAAATGGAGTGATTGGAATGTTATGTGTTTGATGAGTTTGATACCATTCCATTTATTCCGTTCTAGACATTACTATGAGCCTGTCCTCCACAATTAAAGTGCCACCAACAACCTGCACTCTACTCTCTACTCTGGAACACATACAGTACCAGTCTAAAGTTTGGACACAACTACTCATTCAAGGGTTTTTCTTTATTTTTTCTACTTTCTACATTGCAGAATAATAGTGAAGACATCAAAACTATGAAATAACACATATGGAATCATGTAGTAACCCAAAAAGTGTTAAACAAATCAAAATATATGATATATTTGAGATTCTTTAAAGTAGCCACCCTAATGCATTTCAATTACCTTGTTAAAAGTTAATTTGTGGAATTTCTTTCCTTCTTAATGCGTTTGAGCCAATCAGTTGTGTTGTGACAAGGTAGGGGTAGTATACAGAAGATAGCCCTATTTGGTAAAAGACCAAGTCCATATTATGGCAAGAACAGCTCAAATAAGGCTAGGGGGCAGTGTTCGGAAGTACGGAGAGTCTGACGTGGCCAAAGTAAACTGCCTGTTACTCAGGCCCAGAAGCTAGGATATGAATATAATTGGTAGTATTGGATAGAAAACACTCTGAAGTTGATAAAACTGTTAAAATAATGTCTGTGAGTATAACAGAACTGATATGGTAGGCGAAAACCCCGAGGAAAATCCATCCGGATTTGTTTTTTTTTAGCTCCCAGATGCTGGCCTATTCAATAAAAAAATAAATAGTGCCCAGGTTGCAGTACCTATGGCTTCCACTGGATGTCAACAGTCTTTATACAAGGTTTCAGGCTTGTTTTTTGAAAAATTAACAAGAAATTGTAGTTTTTCCAGGTGGCCCATGAAGTGGACACTATTGTTTTGGTGCGCGTGAATGAGGGCGCGCTCTTTGTTATTTATCTCCGGTATTGAACATAATACATTCTGTCTTAAATTTGATCGTTTATTTACATATTAGGGTACCTGAGGATTGATTAGAATACGTTGTTTGACTTGTTTGGACGAAGTTTACCGGTATTTTTTTGGTATTCCTTTGTCTGCATGTTGAACGAGTTGAACGGGTGGATTACTGAATAAAACGCGGCAACTAAACATTCTTTTGGGGGGATATAAAGGACTTTATCAAACAAAATGACCATTCATGTTGTAGCTGGGACCCTTGCGATTGCAAACAGAGGAGATCTTCAAAGGTAAGTGATTTATTTAATCGCTATATTTGATTTTGTAATGCCTGTGCTGGTTTGAATAATATTTTGGAAGTGGGGCGCTGTCCTCAGACAATCGAATGTTCTGCTTTCGTCGTAAAGCCTGTTGTAAATCGGACAACGCGGTTCGATTACCGAGATTCTAAGCTAAAGAATCATGTATGACACTTGTATTTTCATGAATGTTTAATATTACAATTTTGTATTTTGAATTTGGTGCGCTCCAATTTCACCGGACGTTGTCCTAAGTGGCACGCTAGCGTCCCACCGATCCCTAAGAAGTTTTAAGGATCGGACCCTTTATTAAAATGTTCACCTAAAATGACTTACCCAAATCTAACTGCCTGTAGCTCAGGACCTGAAGCAAGGATATGCATATTCCTGATACCATTTGAAAGGAAACACTGAAGTTTGTGGAAATTTAAAATTAATGTAGAAGAATATAACACATTAGATCTGGTAAAAGATAATACTGTCACGACTTCCGCCGAAGTTCAGGCGGTGTTCGGCGGTCGACGTCACCGGTCTTCTAGCCATCACCGATCCACTTTTCATTTTCCATTTGTTTTGTCTTGTTTCCCCACACACCTGGTTGTCATTCCCTCATTACTTGTCATGTATTTAACCCTCTGGTTTCCCCCATGTCTGTGTGTGTAATTGTTTATTGTCAGTGGCACGTTTCCAGCTGGTTTGCGCCAGATCTGGTATTTTGTACTTTGTGCTGCCGCACCTTTTCCGGTAGGCATTTGTTTTGTAACGCAATTTGTGTTCAGTGTTTATTCTGTGCCACAGTAAAGTGCTTTCGTTCACTATCTCTGCTCTCCTGCGCCTGACTCTCACGCACCAGCTACACACACGGATCCTGACAAATACAAAGAAAAAAAAAACATTTTTTTTTTTAGCATCTTTGAAATGCAAGAGAAAGGCCAAAATGTATTATTCCAGTTTAAGCACAATTTCTATTTTGGCCACTAGATGGCAGCAGTGTATGTGCAAAGCTTTAGACTGATCCAATGAACCATTGCATTTCTGTTCAAAATGTTGTATCAAGTCTGCCCAAATGTGCCAAATTTCAAGTTCCTAACTGTGCACTCTCCTCAAACAATAGCATGGTATTCTTTCACTGCAACAGCTACTGTAAATTGGACAGTGCAGTTAGATTAACAAGAATTTAAGATTTCTGCCCATATCAGATATGTCTATGTCCTGGGAAATGTTCTTGTTACTTACAACCTCATGCTAATCACATTAGCACATGTTTGCTCAACCGTCCCATGGGGGAGGGGGGAGGGGGGGGGTGACACCGATCAGACATGAGTTACCTCTGCTGCATAAGTTCAATAGAGTTACCAGACTCAGAAATTGCAGCCCAAATAAATGCTTCACAGAGTTCAAGTAACAGACACATCTCAACATCAACAGTGTTTGTGAATCAGGCCTTCTTGGTCGAATTGCTGCAAAGGAACCACTACTAAAGGACACCAATAAGAGGAAGAGACTTGCTTGGGCCAAGAAACACGAGCAATAGACATTAGACCGGTGGAAATCTGTCTTTTGGTCTGATGAGTCCAAATTGGAGATTTTTGGTTCCGACCGCCGTGTCTTTGTGAGACGCAAGTAGGTGAATGGATGTTCTCCGCATGTGTGGTTCCCACCTTGAAACATGGAGGAGTGATGGTGTGGGAGTGTGTCATGATCGTTATAATGAGCGGACCAAGATGCAGCGCGATTTCCATTCCACATGTTTAATAACAAGAAGTGGAACGTACAAATATGCAATAAAGGAAACACAACGATCGCTATATCTGTGTGGAAACACAACACACACAGTTAAACTGACATACATACATTCAATAACCCACAACCAAAGTGGTGAAAAGAACAAACATATATATGGTTCCCAATTAGAGGTAATGACAATCAGCTGCCTCTAATTGGGAACCATAAAATCAAAACATAGAAATACAATACATAGAAACAAAAACCCCTCCTTACCTAAACACAAATGATAGCCAGCCGGCTAATCTCAGGCCAGGACGTGACAGTACCCCCCCCCAAAGGCGCGACAAAAAGTAAATCGGGAGGGTTTTGGCGGCGGGGCGTGGAGCCGGAACAGGAGTCATCGGACTCAGGCGATGCACAGTGGATCTGATGCGTGAAGCAGGCACAAGTCGGGCCGGGCTTTGACGGCGCACAAGGAACCTGATGCGTGGAGCAGGAACAGGTCGTGCCAGGCTCTGGGGGGCGCACAGGAAGCCTGGTGCATGGAGCAGGAACAGGTCGTGCCGGGCTCTGAAGACGCACAGGGAGCCTGGTGCGTGGAGCAGGAACAGGACTTGCTGGGCTCTGAAGGCACACTTAACCAGCATGGCTACCACAGCACTCTGCAGCAACACACCATCCCATCTGGTTTATGCTTGGTGGGACTATCATTTGTTTTTCAACAGGCTGTGTAAAAGCTATTTGACCAAGAAGGAGAGTGATGGAGTGCTGCATCAGATGACTTGGCACCCACAATCATCCTACCTCATCCCTATTTTTATCCTAAAAAAGTATATTTTCACGTAATGTATCCTCTATTAGTTCTTGCAACCCATAAGAACTCTTGAACATCAGCTTCTACTTCGAATGCTGTGGTAGCCATGCTGATTAAGTGTGCCTTCAATTCTAAATAAATCACAGACAGTGTCACCAGAAAAGCACCCCCACACTATCACACCTCCTCCATGATTCATGGTGGGAACCACACATGTGGAGATCATCCATTCACCTACTCTGCGTCTCACAAAGACACAGTGATTGGAACCAAATATCTCCAATTTGGACTCAGAAGCAAGTCTTTTTTTTCTTCTTAGCTTTACAGTTCGTCCTCCCAATGGCACACATGTAACTCAAAGTGGATGTCCCTGGATAATGTCCCAATTTCAATATCTGGGGAATAACTTGATTTTCCCAAGCAAACTAATCTCTCAACTGAGCCACCATCACCATTCTTTACGGTTCATTTTTTTCTTGTCCATTTTACGACCAGTGCACCAGTAGCATGAGAGGAGTTTGGATATGATCTCTCTCCATAAATCACTCCACGTGGACGGTCTCAGAACTCATGCCACACTCCTGAGAGAAAGGGCAGTTGATAGCTTCGACTGGATGCTGAACACAGGTTGCTGGCTCGGTAGAAGTGGTGAAGGACAGGGCTGTAGTGAACGCCATTGTCGCTATTATTTCAGCTGGTTAAGAGGGGGTGAGGCTCACACTGTTCTTGGATAAATGATCCCTTCCATGCATCTAGATACCATCTGGGGTCACTATTTCCATAACTTTGAGAGAGGACGGACCAGAACAACAGTTTAGATCATTTCTGATTCAGGAAATCCAGACAAACTAGTCCCTGTATGACAAATTATTACATTTCCAATTTTCTTAATACAACATTTCTAAAACAAATGTCAAAAAGAAACACACCATTTTTGCAAATTGGATTATACTCCCATAGCATATTGGCGACCTCAACGCAAAGTTACAGGGTCAGGGGAGTTAGAGTGCTAACCCTTAGGTAGAAATCCCGACCATACAGCATACCCAATCTGGTGAAATTTGTACTGAAGCAAAGCCAAATACAAAACAATCAAAACAGCAGCAATACACAATATTATTTTTCAATCTCACCCAAACTATGTAGCCTTTCTGGCGAGGGTGATCAGGCCCAGAAAGTCAGAACAGAGGTCATTCAAAACCATTAAGTGAGTCTGTTCTTTCCCCTTTCTTTTCCTGTACTTCAGTCTACTTATTTAAAGACATTTCTAACATTCTGTGTACCAGGGTTACATTGGGTTTCTCAGCACGTTTCTTATCTGGAGAACTTACAGTGAGGGAAAAAAGTATTTGATCCCCTGCTGATTTTGTACGTTTGCCCACTGACAAAGAAATGATCAGTCTATAATTTTAATGGTAGGGTTATTTGAACAGTGAGAGACAGAATAACAACAAAAGAATCCAGAAAAACACATATGAAAAATGTTATAAATTGATTTGCATTTTAATGAGGGAAATAAGTATTTGAACCCCTCTCAATCAGAAAGATTTTTGGCTCCCAGGTGTCTTTTATACAGGTAACGAGCTGAGATTAGGAGCACACTCTTAAAAGGAGTGCTCTAATCTCAGCTTGTTACCTGTATAAAAGACACCTGTCCACAGAAGCAATCAATCAATCAGATTCCAAACTCTCCACCATGGCCAAGACCAAAGAGCTCTCCAAGGATGTCAGGGACAAGATTGTAGACCTACACAAGGCTGGAATGGGCTACAAGACCATGGCCAAGCAGCTTGGTGAGAAGGTGACAACAGTTGGTGTGAATATTCGCAAATGGAAGAAACACAAAATAACTGTCAATCTCCCTCGGCCTGGGGCTCCATGCAAGATCTCACCTCGTGGAGTTGCAATGATCATGAGAACGGTGAGGAATCAGCCTAGAACTAGAGGTTAGAGGTTAGAGGTTTAACCTTGCTCTTTTGTTTGGGTTTACATCCCTGTGTTTTTGTATACGTGTTTGTTTTGGGATTTGTCCCTGTACACACAGCACAATACATACAACACAAAAGTCGAAATGACAAAGCACAGGTGCTCACAGACCAACGGACATGGGAACAATAACCAACCAGACAATGGTGAACAGAGGCCACTTTTATACAATTACTAATCAAGAGAATTGGAATCAGGTGTGCGTAATGAGACAGTTCACTTAGAGATAGATAACGTTGTGGTTCTCAATCCTGGTCCTGAGGACCGAAAAGGGTGCACATTTTTGTTTTTTCTCCCTAGCACTACACACCTGATTCAAATCATCAAAGCCTTTTGATGAGTTGATCACTTGAATCAACTGTGCACTGCTAGGACAAAAACAAAAATGTGCACCCCTTTGGGTCCCCAGGACCAGGATTGAGAACCAGGGACGTAGACCTCTCCGGAACTGGTGCACGGAATGAGCAGCAGTACCGGGGGAATCCGTGACAATTATGCGCACCTGCGTTTCATCATGAGGCACACCTGGACTCCATTACCTCACTCATTAACTTCGTAGGGGAGCGGCTGCCGAGGAGACGGTTTCAGAGAGTCTGGCGTGCCCAAAATAAAATGCCTGCCATTCAGGCCCAGAAAATAGGATACGCACATAATTAGTACTATTGGATAGGAAACACTCTGAGGTTTCTAAAAGTGTTAAAATAATGTATGTGAGCATAACAGAAGTGATATAGCAGGCGAAAACCCAAGGAAAATCCATCCAGATTTGCTGTTTTTTTTGTAAATGACCTTTGGCTATTCATTTCTCTGTTTAGTAGGACTGAGACTGCAGTACCTATGCCTTCCACAGGATGTCAACAGTCTTTAGACAAGGTTTCAAAACAATAGGGCTAAAGGGAATCGTATAGAAGAAGAATTACTGAAGGAAGTGGAAATGAGAAATACTTTTTTCGGTCACGAGAATGAGAGCGTGCCTCACTTTATTTTTCTTTCTTATCAGTCAGGCTACAATCCGGTTTAAATATTATAGTAAATATACATAAAATGATACCTAAGGAAACATAAAAAATTATGTTTGATTTGTTTGGAGAAATATGATAGGTATAATTTGAACGCGTTCTCTTCACGGTTCTATGGGCAACTCGAAGGTGGATTTTATGAACATAACGCGCCAACCAAACAGAGATTTATGGATATAATAAATTACTTTTTCTAACAAAAGAAGCATGGATTGTCTTGGTTGAACACGCCCTCAGCAGAAGTTCATCAAAGGTAAGCGATTTTATATTAGCGATTTTATGCATTTTGTGAGACCCGCGTTGGTTATGGATTCATGCTAATGCATAAAATATGAGAGGGGCAATCCTCAAACAATCAAATGTTGTGCTTTCGCCGTAAAGCCTTTTTGAAATCTGACAACGCTGTGATATTGCCAAGAATCAGAGCTTTTGATGACAATGCAACACTTGTATATTAAAGAATGTTTAATAATTCAACTTTTGGATTTTGAATTTGGCGCCTTACATTTCAGTGAAATGTAGTGGGGCGCTAGCCTGCTATATCCGTTCTGTTATACTCACACACATTATGTTAACACTTTTAGAAACTTCAGAGTGTTTCCTATCCAATAGTACTAATTATGTACATATCCTATTTTCTGAGCCTGAGTGGGAGGCATTTTACTTTGGGCACGCCAGACTCTCCAAAAACGTCACCTTGGGAGCCGCTCCCTAAGAAGTTAAACACTGTTTCCCATACTTGTTCAATGAACCATAAACAATTAATGAACATGCGCTTGTGGAACGGTCGTTAAGACACTAACAGCTTACAGACAGTAGGCAATTAAGGCCACAGTTATGAAAGCTTAGGACACTAAAGAGGCCTTTCTACTGACTCTGAAAAACAAAACAAAAAGATGCCTTAGGCATTCTGCAAGGAGGCATGAGGACTGCAGATGTGGCCAGGGCAATAAATTGCAATGTCCGTACTGTGAGACCCCTAAGATAGCGCTACAGGGAGACAGGACGGACAGCTGATTGTCCTCGCAGTGGCAGACCATGTGTAACGACACCTGCACAGGATCGGTACATCTGAACATCACACCTGCGGAACAGGTACAGGATGGCAACAACAACAGCCTGAGTTACACCAGGAATGCACAATCCTTCCATCAGTGCTCAGACTGTCCGCAATAGGATCTCAATCCCATTGAGCACGTCTGGGATCTGGGAACTTACGTGCATTTGTGGAAGAGTCTGGTAACATCTCACAGCAAGAACTGGCAAATCTGGTGCAGTCCATGAGGAGGAGATGCACTGCATTAACATTATTCCATTTCTGTTAGTCACATGTCTGTGGAGCTTGTTCAGTTCGTCTCAGTTGTTGAATCTTTTTATGTTCATACAAATATTTACACATGTTAAGTTTAGTGAAAAACAACGCAGTTGACAGTGAGAGGACGTTTCTTTTTTTGGCTGAGTTTATATTTAGCATATCTCTGTTCTGCCCTGTCCCTTGTGGAGCTGGCATTTGTCAATGCAATGTATTTTTATTGCAGTGTTAGTGTTACTACTTTGAAATTGCTTCATCCTGCTTTTGTATTCTAATTCCTCTTTATTCTGTACTTTTCAGAAACCACACACAAACAGTATTGTACATTTGCCAATATCAGAACTGGACATCTTTCGAGCTGAAGATTGAGACCAGCTTCTGTATGGTAGCGTACACTCCTTAACAGTTTTACTGGATGAAAACACAGCAAGAAAACACATAGGCCTATATGTAATAGTTGTCTATTTTCTTGAAGTATTGGTGGTGGTTGAACATCTTGTTTTACTAGAGGAAAAAAAAAATACAAGAAAAAACGGACAACTTATGAATAAGCATAACCCGTATTTCATATTCATGCAGTGATTGAACAACAACTGCACGTCCACACCCCACCTCTAAAGCCATAGTATCATGGCAGATCACTGGTCAAGTCACCTGTCCAGTCAGTCAGTAACTGCTGCAGATGTGCTCAATAGTGCTTGAGCATATGGTACTCCCCAAAGCATGGTATAAGAATATTTTGAAGAATACACAACGTAGAGGATGGGAGTACTAAAAACAGAGTCCTAATGGTCAACATGGAATTGTAAATAGGAGTTGGGTTTCAGTACAACATTTGTTTAGAATCTGTGGAATGTCACTCCTGAACTCAGAGCTACGTGTGCTACGGTCTGTACGTTGAGTCGGGAGCAGGATACTTGTTATTTGGCCAAGTTGTACTGCAAGGACTTCTGATTGGTCAATTCCAGGCTAGGGTGGGGAGGTTATAAATGGCATCCTGTTACATTGTTCGGTGGAGAAAAGCTAAGGACAGGGGAGACTGAGCATCTACCTCCCAGCATAACATATTGATTTGTCCTTCTCAAATAAACCTATTTTTCTCCCCCTGATTTGCTTTGGAGTTTGTTATTGAAGAATAACATCAATTGTGCGACTACCTTGAGCAGCAACTTGAGGGACTTCGCAGGGAAAATGCCATGCAGTGAGGCGAAGGGCATTGTCTGCAGCAGGACAGAACACAGTGGATGGGCGTCGAGGGGTGTGGTGCTCCTCCAGCAGCTCTCATGAGGTTTTCTCTGTACTTTTGGTAGGTAATAACCTATGAGGCAGTGGGTGAGATATTGTCACTATAATTGCATAATGGAACTGTATGTGATTTGTATGCAAACTGTACGTCCAATTACAAAAAATACCTTGTTCAGTAATCATCTCACCTGTTAGTTGGCAGAATATATGTGGCCATTAATGGCAGCAGTGTTGATCAGATGGAAAAGTATCTTATACCACTTGGTAGTTTTCCGAGCACATTCCACAAAGCTGCTTATCATGTCCGCCTTATCCACTACCCCCATTTTAAGGTCATAGTCAAGCACAGTATGGTTTGATCTTTCTCTCTTCCGTCAGGTGGTCCACCTTCCCTGTGGCCAACATGGTTGCTGTATGGACAGTGGAGAGGACATGGACGTCTCGTTTGACATGCCACTTTACTGCCAGCTGGCATCCCATTCCTGTTCGACTTGACTGTGCCATAGGCCCGTGCTGTTGGAGAGGAGATGCTAGAAGAGTGTGGGACTGCTGTACCAATTATCCACGTACAAAGTGTGTCCCTTGCCGAGATGAGGAGCCAGCACGTTCATCACCATGGACCCGGACACCCCAAGCCCCTCATAATGTTGGATGTCAGTGGTGGACCCTGTGTAGACTATAATGTCCTGGACAAATACTGTCTTCACATTGCACATAACAAAGAACTTGACACTAAGCCTGTTCCTTTTGGAGGGAATATATTGATGGAATGCCAACCTACCCTTCCATAACATCAGGGACTCATCAATGCATAGGTCCGTGTATGGCACAAAGACCTGACCTAATGCTGATGTCAGTCTGGTAAGAACATTTCTTATTTTGTGTAAGTGGTCATTTAGGTTGGCAGTTGCATTGTTGACGAAATGCAGGCATTGCAGAAGAACTAGGAAGCGGTCTTGGGAAAAGAGGGTTGCAAAGAAGGGAGTTGCAAACATAGGATCTGTGATCCAGTATTCTCTTAGGGTGTTCTTTACTATTCCCATGAGAAGGACTGTCACCAGGAAGGTGTACATTTCACTTATTGTGGTTGTCCCCATTTAGCTAGTTTCCCCCTTCACTCCTGTCTCTCTTCTCCTGTAGCTCCAAGACATAGCGATTGGTCTCCTCTACTGTCTACCACCAGCTCCTCTGTCAGAAACCGCTTGAAGCACTCTGCTTCAGAGGGAAATGGCAAGGGCTTTTGCACTCCAGACTGGGACTCATAAAAGCAAACAACAGTGCCAGAAGGGGTGAAATGGCTGGCAGCCTTCCAGCTACCACATACCTCCTGTACGGTTCTCAATGGCTACAAGGTTGGGGGGCAGCTCCTCACTGTCAATCTTGTTCTTGACTTTCATACTCACTCATTGTCAGAATATTTAAAAATCTCCAGAATTTCCGCATTTGTGAGTTGTCTCCTTTTGAAAGACATTGCTAATGCTACAGCTTAGCCCACTAGCTATATAAATAAACAACACTGAATGGCTCAGAGTGGGAGTCAGAGGTTACGTGATTGACTGCCAGCATGCACCACTTGTATCAATAAATCCCTATCAGAAAATGTTTTTTGTGTGGTAATTATTTACTGTTTTCAAGTACTGGTGACAAATCATGCTTTCCAATTCGTGCAATGGACACATTGTGTGTAAAATACTTTTTGAAGTTTGTACTGATTATGATGAGCTAAACTGATTCCAGCTAGGTGTGGAGCCATGTTTGACACAATGCATTCACGTAAACGTCTGTCGGCCCAAGGATGTTATAACAAAATGAGGTGAGGGAGGGTTCACTAATTCTTCAAGTAAACTTCCAGATATGAACGATGGTAGACACACCCCCTTCAACATGTATACTGCAAACAGACAAAACTCATTGTCTCTTATCTTTGGTTGACACAAAAAAAAAACATTGCGGCATGCACAAGCTACCCATCGGATTACTTTCGATTTCTAGAAAGCGTTTTACTCAATTATTTTGATCAATGGTGAGCTCAACCATGATGTGACGAATTATAAATAGTAATTGCTATTAGCTAATTCATATTGTGGTTTCTGTCAGCCGAGAGTTATGTAAATTTGATTGCTTGTGTTATGTCAATCTTTCCTCAGTTAGTGCTAGGACAAATTTAGCCTACAATTTCCAGTTTGGATGATTGTGTTATGCTGTAGCTATTTCTGTGAATGTCTGAACATTGCATCCAAAAATAAACTGGTCACATTCAGGACACAACTTTGTAAGGACTGTTTGTGCAAAATGTTTCTGTGAAAAAATCATATGGCCAGCTCAAATGCTGACTTATGCGTCAAATAGAAACTGGACGTTATAAATAAGCGTTGCAATCACAGCGATTTTTAGCGAATGTTGCAGGGACCACTGAATAATGATCACACCCTTGTTGGTACGTGTGGAAAGGTTAATCGAATCTGAATCGAGACAGATCTACTTTTTTGGCCCATTGTAATCGAAGCTGTGTTGAACAAAAACATTTAAGTAGCCTGTATGGCCCTCAGACACAGCGACATTCCTCTTGCCACCGAGTCTAACTATTTACTCAAGTACATGACTGGTCTCTCTTTTCCCTATGATTTTGGGTAACCACCGCACTACAACACCCTTCTCACTCATGAACAATATTTTTAAAAAGGTAATTTTAGGTTTGGTAACCCCAATACTGGAGCTAGACATAATTGCTTTTTTAAACTCTACATTTACAATTGTTTCTTTAACTCTACAAACAATTACTCACAATATTAACTCCACTCTAATTTCTCGTGAGGACCCCTCCTCCCTTTTGTCAATTCTATTAAGCTATAAGACGGAATAAAGTGTCTCACGAGATAAAAAATGTCTGAGCTTGCGAGGAGTGTTTGGCAGTGCCAATTTTATCTTGTTACCTTTTAGAATCTATTCCACTGTCATTTCGCAAAGATTATCCAACCCCAAAATTGGTTCCACACCCGTCGCCGTGTAAAATGATTTGTGTATCGTTACTGTTCTTATGGTCAGAGACATGGGTGGTAGTTGTATAGCTTTCTGCACCTGTTACCCCCCATAAATGTAATACCTTTTCTGATGCAAATTTGACGACGGCACAGAGGCCAAATACCCCTATGCGTTACTCCCGCTTTCAGGTGTTGCTCACTACTCAGTGAAGAAAATGTCTGCACAGCCGCACTTACCCCGAAATGAGCCGGCACAGAGGGCTCAGGCACCACCATACAGTCTCTCACCCAATGTCCAAATGCGCCGCATTGGTGACAAGGTTCTGTGGCTTTTCGCTGCCGAATGTATTCGTTGTCGTATTTACACTACCGTTCAAAAGTTTGGGGTCACTTAGACATTTCCTTGATTTTGAAAGAAAAGCTATTTTTTTGTCCATTAAAATAACATAAAATTGATTAGAAATACAGTGTAGACAATGTTAATGTTGTAAATGGCTATTGTGGCTAGAAACGGCTGATCTTTAATAGAATATCTACATAGGCGTGCAGAGGCCCATTATCAGCAACCATCACTCCTGTGTTCCAAAGGCACATTGTGTTAGCTAATTCAAGTTTATAATTATAAAAGGCGAATTGATCATTGGAAAACCCTTTTGCAATTATGTTAGCACAGCTGAAAACTGTTGTTCTGATTAAAGAAGCAATACAACTGTCCTTCTTTAGACTAATTGAGTGTTTGGAGCATCAGCATTTGTGGGTTCGATTAGTCTCAAAATGGCCAGAAACAAATAACTTTCTTCTGAAACTCGTCAGTCTATTCTTGTTCTGAGAAATGAAGGCTATTCCATGCGAGAAATTTCCAAGAAACTGAAGATCTGGTACAACGCTGTGTACTACTCCCTTCACAGAACAGCGCAAACTGGCTCTAACCAGAATAGAAAGAGGAGTGGGAGGCCCCGGTGCACAACTATACAAGAAGACAAGTACAGTAGTGTCTAGCTTGAGAAACAGATGCCTCACAAGTCCTCAACTGGCAGCTTCATTAAATAGTACCCGCAAAACACCAGTCTCAACGTCAACAGTGAAGAGGCGACACCGGGACGCTGGCCTTCTAGGCAGAGTTGCAAAGAAAAAGCCATATCTCAGACTGGCCAATAAAAATAAAACCAGAGTCGCCTCTTCACTGTTGACGTTGAGACTGGTGTTTTGCGGGTACTATTTAATGAAGCAATACCAAACATACTAGTATATGGATGTGCCAACTTCTCCATATACCAGATAGACTACAGACGCTTAAACAGACACCAACCCTGAATCTAGCCTATTAGGGGGGCTAATTCCTCCTTAGCACATAGTGCCCACATTGCCTAGACTAACCTATTAGGGGGCTAAACCCTCCTGAACACACTGTGCCGGCAGTGCTCCAGTCTAACCTATTAGGGGGCTAAACCCTCCTGAACACGCTGTGCCCGCAGTGCTCCAGTCTAACCTATTAGGGGGCTAAACCCTCCTGAACACGCTGTGCCCGCAGTGCTCCAGTCTAAACTATTAGGGGGCTAAACCCTCCTGAACACGCTGTGCCCACAGTGCTCCAGTCTAACCTATTAGGGTTAGGCACTGATAGGGATGTTTGTATGTTTAAGTAATGACTAAGAATAGCCCCAACACCTACGTCTACCGGTAGTATATACAGTGGGAGTACTGAATAAACTCAGGCTTTCCAGATCCCCATCCTTTAATTTTATTCAGCCTACGACTCTAGTCTCCCCAAGATGTCAGAATGAATAGTAACAGATGTAGGAACTTTGCCTACCTTGTTTTTATGTGCCGGCTCCTGTTCCATAGCTTCAAACTCTCCAGTTCGACTATAAATCGTGTTAAATCCTGCCGACAACGCCAACTGTTAGGTTCTAATCAAACAAAGTAAAAACTCTAATGGATGACTAGGAAAAAGCTCAAAACAAGTTTAATCACCCACTGGGTCAAACTGCAAAGACAAAGACATGTTTACACAAGCACATATATTTGTACCTTTCTATTAGACGGAGTCAACTCCTTGCACATCTAGAAAGCAAATACATCTCTGTTGATAAGTCGGGAACTTCATTGGTTCCTGTCACTGGTGTAGTCAATCCAGGATGACGTAGCAGTTCAGACGTCTTTGTCTTTTTCTTGTCATGTCCCGTGTATATATATTTTTTCCCCCTTCGTATATATTTAGGATATATATTTTTGATTTTTAACCTCAGTTTCAACATACTCTCCTGTATTGGATTTGGCTATACCGACAAATCTATGGATAGCATAATTGCGTCTGCCAAACAGGCCTACCTCTTATTTTTTTAATAGGAGGAAATAGGCACCAACAAAGCTCTCTTGTAGTTTGTGAAGTCTAATTAAAATGAAGACATTTGTTGAAATTAATTACTGTCAGCACCATTTGCTGTCGAGCTCTGTTTGATTATGCCGCAGCCACTCAAAAGCTGTCTGCCCGCTTGCCTTTTCAGTTGACTTTCTCCTGCACTCTCTCCTCATTAATGAGTTGATGATTGAAAAAGTGTCTGTCTTTGTAAAACATTTGGTCTCCAGTCTATTGGAAACAGAAAAAACACAACTATTCTTTCTAACGTAGGCTGCATCATTATGTTAAATTAATTTTATGGCGTGTTAGTGGAGCGCTGCAGCGCTGTGTCTCTTCAACAGCACCCTGGAGTGGGAATCCTCCCAGGAAACCTTAACTTTTCGTGTCCTCTGAGAGGGAGGTTATTAGAGAACCCACTAGATGGTACCTTGGGCTAGCCATGATGGGGACATTGATAGTAGGGGTTTTGCTTTGCCATGTCATCAGAATCCAAAAGTTAAAGTTTATCAATACATATGACTTTCTGGATGATACAGTACAATTAATTACATACAAGGCTTATAGTCTGTGTCTTGCTTTGACACCTGAGGACGAGGATGAGGATGAAGGAGACTGGTATGGAGACGAGCATCCTTTTGGCATAGAACAGAACGGATGGTCGATTCTTGCCCCAATCTCGTTCTCATCAAGGGTGGTGTGAAATTATTAAGCATGTGTTTTCTCTCTTCCCTGATCAAGTCGATATGTTTTCTTGGTGGCGTGGAACATGGAGTGATCATTGTTCCAGATTAGGGATTGTTGGAAATTGACTCATTGACTAAATTGACTATATACTGTAAGTGGACTAGCTGTAGTGACGAACGCGTTATGGGTTAGATGGAATGATTTATGTGCAATTGTACATAGGGGGCCTGTGTTTGAGACAGAATTTGCATAAGGGTGTTAGTTGCATATTCTAGCAGGACCGATATCATTGTATTCTATGGAGTCCCAAAAACCAATACGGTAACGTTACAGGGAATTGGCAGAGAGGAATGGAATGTGACTGGGGAGGAGAACTGTGTGGCTCAAAAATTTAAGAAATGGGTAATAGAGTCTCTGGGGAACGATACCACTCCTCTGTGTATAGTAATACCAGGTGATAGCTCGTAGGAGAGGAAGGACATCTAATTGTGCACGATATAGAGACTACTATGAAGACAAGTTCAACGTCACACATACCCGGATCATGGTGGGAGTAGCAGAGATAGTGTTAACATTTCAGACATTATTGGAAACTTTAAGTGAAAAGAACGTACAACTCTTGAAAGACTAGCTACAGATTCCTGTGTACAGGAGGCCACCTCACTGGAAGGGGAAGTTCGATGTAATAATAGCATCACATCTCCTGCAGAGTGAGATTAAGAAACATGTGACTCAGAGTTTTGTAAGGTTGGATACTCTTCCAACGGCACTAATCTCTCCCTCATTCCTAACCGCCAGAAGATTGGGACAGAGTGATGGTAAAAGGAAAGTGTTAGAAGGTTGATGCTTATCAACTGTTGGGACCAAAATCTACACTGTAATGAGGGTGTTCACAAAGGGGTGGGGTGTAGAATGGCCTTGAGATGAGAGATGTGTACCTAACCTGAGCACAGAGAAGTATTATCCACAGATACCGACTGTAGCAGAACATAGGATGTCACAAATGTTGGTGGCTAGAACACTGGGTATGAGTTGGGAGACAGTGTCAATGCCGGTGTGTGTAGCTGGTGCAGAAAGTCAGGCGCAGGAAAGCAGAGATGAGTGAACAACGTATTTAATCCAATACGGCAAAAGGTATAAATACAACATGCCCAAAACACACGGGCGAAAAACACAGTCGTAAATAAAATAACCGACAATGAACAATAAACAATCACTCACAAACAAACATGGGGGAACAGAGGGTTAAATAATGAACAAGTAATTGTGGGATTGAAACCAGGTGTGAAAAACAAGGACAAAACCAATGGAAAATGAAAAATGGATCGGCTAGAAAACCGGTGACGCCGACCGCCGAACTCCGCCCGAACAAGGAGAGGGACCGACTTCGGAGGAAGTCGTGACAGACAGGTAGGGAGTATCTGAAAGATTCAGTCCTAAATCTATCAGTGAACCACAAAGGCAATAGGAGATCAGGAGCAGGAGACAGATTCAATGCAATAGCTATTCTCACGGCAGTCACTGTAGGGACAGCAACTGAAGAAGCAGTAGTGGTGGTGAAGGATGCTATAGTAGCATGAAACTGGACTAAGGTGCAAATGAGGGGGATTTTGAAGTATGCATCATGGGCAGTGTTAGTGGTAGCAAGGGTTATCTTGTCAGCATTGCAGGGCTATTACCTTCTGAGGGCATTGATGTTGAAACGTATATACAGCGCTAATTTGCCTCAAGATGAGGTAAAGTTGATTAAGGTTACCGCACGGGTATATCGGGTGGCCATGGAGGATGAAAGAGATGGGGGCCGAAGTAATTATCTGGCATGGGAACAATATTAAAGACAATATTAAATTGAGAATAGTCTGATGTGTGACGATATTATCAATTGTCGAATAGAGAATGAAGAGACTAATGACCTGTGCAGCGTATATTGACAGCTTGCATTGACAAATAGCACTTCTTCCATTTCATCCTAGAGGTCCATGCAAGGCAGTTGTTTTGATTGCTATGCCCTATCAGAAATAGCAGATTCCAACGTTTCTAATGAACCTATTTTTGCCAAACAACTGTACAAATTGTGAGGATGGTCTATGTTTCAAAATATTACTTTTTCCTATAATTTTTCATGTCAGTAGGCTACTGGTAACAATCAGCAAAATACATTTGGGATATTCCATTATATTCTTACTGTAAAATATGTCTGTTGACTGTGCTTAACAAACAAGTTCATTTCATTGGCATGCGCATCCATAGATTGGCATGGCGCAGCCATAGCCTTGATTACTAAGCACAGATATTCTGTTGTTTTGAAATAAATTGCCTTGTATCGTGTTTTTTTATGACCTTCCTAAACAAAATATTAATGGATTTATTTGTGACTGTGTAAATTAACATTCGAGAGCGTCATAATGTCTCAAAAGGCAGAGAGCGTCATAATGTCTCAAAATAAATGTAAATGTTTAATTACTCTCCAGGAGAGGACTGGCCACCCCTCAGAGCCTGGTTCCTCTCTAGGTTTCTTCCTAGGTTCTGGCCTTTCCAGGGAGTTTTTCCTAGACACCGTGCTTCTTCATCTGCATTGCTTGCTGTTTGGGGTATTGGGCTGGGTTTCTGTATAGCACTTTGTGACATCTGCTTATGTAAAAAGGGCTTCATAATTAAATGTGATTTGATTTGATAAATAGGTCATCACCAATTGTGAATAAAGAACAGGATGGGCCATTCTATTGTGTTCATCTATTCTCCTAATAATCTCACAACGGTGTACACCATATCAGTCCACCGATTCCAAGCAGTTTTATTAGTCTACTCTAGGCCTACTTAGCGTAGGATACACAGTGAGAGCGTGCATAATTTACAATGGTAAAACGATTTCAGCTGCAAGCGATTTGTTTGTGGGAAGTTTTGCAATCAAGTGTAAGTGCCGAAGATCTGTGGTGAATTTTAGGACAAGGGATAACAGCTAAATGAGATCCTATTGTTGAAGACGCACACCATACTGTAAGCACGAGCGATGCCACAAATAATGTTTCCAATAACTGACAATAATAGACTATTTTTGACCCGTCATATTGACACTTATATTCATTATAATGCCATTATTGCTTTTGTGCTGATTTCCCCTATCACAAGCATGCTTGGCGCTTATACTGATATTTAGGCTACTGATATTTTCTGTTATTTCTTTCCTTGACTGTGTGTGTGTCATGCGGTTTGGGTATTTTCATATGTTTTATCGTTATAAAAATAAGCTTTTACTGTTTGTTTCCATGTAAATGCTTCTTGTTTCATAAACTCAGCAAATAAAGAAACATCCTCTCACTGTCAAGTGCTTTTATTTTCAGCAAACTTAACATGTGTAAATATTTGTATGAACATAAGATTCAACAACTGAGACATAATCTGAACAAGTTCCACAGACATGTGACTAACAGACATTGAATTATGTGTCCCTGAACAAAGGGGGGGTCAAAATCAAAAGTAAGAGTCAGTATCTGGTGTGGCCACTAGCTGCATTAAGTACCGCAGTGCATCTCCTCCTCATGGACTGCACCAGATTTGCTAGTTCTTACTGTGAGATGTTACCCCACTCTTCCACCAAGGCACCTGCAAGTTCCCGGACATTTCTGGGGTAATGGCCCTAGCCCTCACCCTCCGATCGAACAGGTCCCAGAGGTGCTCAGTCCGATGATGCTGTGACACACCGCCCCAGACCATGACGGACCCTCCACCTCCAAAATCGATCCCGCTCCAGAGTACAGGCCTCAGTGTAACGCTCATTCCTTCGACGATAAACGCAAATCTGACCATCCCCCCTGGTGAGACAAAACCACAACTCGTCAGTGAAGAGCACTTTTTGCCAGGTCATGTCTGGTCCAGCAACAGTGGGTTTGTGCCCATTGCCGGTGATGTCTGGTGAGGACCTGCCTTACAACAGGCCTACAAGCCCTCAGTCCAGCCTCTCTCAGCCTATTGCGGACAGTCTGAGCACTGATGGAGGGATTGTGTGTTCCTGGAGTAACTCGGGCCGTTGTTGTTGCTATCCTGTCCCTGTCCCGCAGGTGTGATGTTCGGATGTACCGATCCTGTTACACGTGGTCTGCCACTATGAGGACGATCAGCTGTTCGTCCTGTCTCCCTGAAGCGCTGTCTTAGGCGTCTCACAGTACGGACATTGTAATTTATTTACTGCAGTCCTCATGCCTCCTTGCAGAATGCCTAAGGCACGTTCACGCAGATGAGCAGGGACCCTGGGTGTCTTTCTTTTGGTGTTTTTCAGAGTCAGTAGAAAGGCCTCTTTAGTGTCTTAAGTTTTAATAACTGTGACCTTAATTGCCTACCGCCTGTAAGCTGTTAGTGTCTTAACAACCGTTCCACAGGTGCATGTTCATTAATTGTTTATGGTTCATTGAACAAGCATGGGAAACACTGGTTAAACCCTTTACAATGAAGATCTGTGAAGTTATTTGGATTTTTACAAATTATCTTTGAAAGACAGGGTCCTGATAAAGGGACGTTTCTTTTTTTGCTGAGTGCTGAGTTTAGTTGTAACAAAGGCACTCCACACCTACAGTAACAAACTAATGAAAATGTTATGTTTTTTTAAATATTTACATTTGGTATTCTAATGTTACCTAACACCTTCAGAAGCACAACCAAATTACATTAGCACTTGGGGTCCAATGAGGCCAGGTTCTAGTGTTAAATTGAGATTTTGTGTCACTGATCTACACACAATACTCCATAATGTCAAAGTGGAATTTTGTTTGTATAACCTTTTAGAAATTAATACAAAATAAAAAGCTGAAATGTCTTCAGTCAATAAGTATTCAACCCATTTGCTATGGCAAGCGTAAATAAATTCAGAAGTAAAAAATAATAAGTAATTAGTAGTTGCATTATTCTGTGTTCAATAATTGTGGTTAACATGATTTTGAATGACTACCTCATCTCTTTATCCCACACATACAATTATCTGTAAGATCTGTGAGGGAAATGTTGTTGTCTGAAGACATAGCCTTGAATTGTACATCTTGTCTCATACAATCATTGGTTCCTGTAGGTGCTGGGTAGAGCTATGAGGTGGAGACGGTCATGATCCCCTCCTCAGACCTTTTGGCAGAACGCCCAGAATATGTTCTATAAGTTAAGATAGGAGATGGTGCCACTCACATGCAGGAACCAACCCTATGAACTATACCTATGTAGCTTGTCTATGTAACTACTATATAAGGGGGGCGGCAGGTAGCCTAGTGGCTAGAGCGTTGGGCCAGTAACCGAAAGATTGCTGGATCGAATCCCTGAGCTCACAAGGTAAAAAAATATGTTGTTCTGCCCCTGAACAAGGCAGTTAACCCCGGTAGGCTGTCGTTGTAATGAGTATTTGTTCTTAACTGACTTCCCTAGGTTAAATTTAAAAAAAGAGAACTAACGGGACTGTCCTGCGAGAGCTCATGATTGACTTGCCCTATGGTGCATTAAGTTTGTTGGAAGCTCTCCAGCTTGCTGATAATAAAGAAGGATTATTTTAATCTTGACTTGGAGTCCATGGTGGAAATTTCAACGACAGATCCCTCAGTCAAGCAGTGAATTTCCACCACAAAGACCAGGGAGGTTTTCCAATACTCGCAAAGAAGGCCACCTATGTGTAAAAAAACTAAATGAACACTGAATATCCCTTTGAGCATGGTGAAGTTATTAATTGCACTTTGGATGGTGTATCAATACACCCAGTCACTACAAAGACACAGGCGTCCTTCCTATCTCAGTTGCAGGAGAGGAAGGAAACCACAATGTGGTCTTTAAAACAGGTACAGAGTTTAATGGCTGTGATAGTTACTGAACAATACTGACCTAATTGACAGAGTGAAAAGAACGAAGCCTTCACAGAATAAAAATATTCCAAAACATGCATCCTGTTTGCAAAAAGGCACTAAAGTAATATTGCAAAAAATGTGGCAAAGAAATTCACTTTATGTCCTGAATTCAAAGTGTCCTGTTTGGGGCAAATCCAACACAACACATCACTGAGTACCACTCTTCATATTTTAAGGCATAGTCATGGCTACATCATGTTATGGTTATGCTCATAATTGTTAAGGACTGGAGAGTTTTTCAAGAAAGAAAATAGAGCTAAGCACTGGCAAAATCTTAGAGGAAAACCTGGTTCAGTCTGCTTTCCACTAGACACAGGGAGATTAATTCACCTTTCAGCAGGACAATAACCCAAAACACAAGGCCAAATATACACTGGAGTTGCTTACCAATACAAAGTTGAATGTTACTGAATGGCCTAGTTACAGTTTTGACTTAAATCAGCTTGAAAATGTATGGCAAGACTGGAAAATGTCTGTCTAGCAATGATCAACAATCAACTTGACAGAGTTTGAATATTTTTTTTATAATAATGGGTGAATGTTGTACAATCCATGTGTGCAAGGCTCTAAGAGACAGACTCAGAGCTGTAATCACCACCAAAGGTGCTTCTACAAAGTATTGACTGAGGGGTGTGAATACTTACAGAACCAGTCAAAAGATTGGACACACCTACTCATTCAAGGGTTTTTCTTTATTTTTTACTATTTTCTACATTGTAGAATAATAGTGAAGCCATCAAAACTATGAAATAACACATGGAATTATGTAGTAACCAAAAAAGTGTTTGATTATTTTTTTATTAATTTCAGTAGCCACTGTTTGTCTTGACATTTTCAAATCAAATTGTATTTGTCACATGCGTCGAATACAACAGGTGTAGACCTTACAGTGAAACGCTTACTTACAAGCACTTAACCAACAATACAGTTTTAAGAAAATCCTTAAAAAAGTAAGAGATAAGAATAAATAATTAAACAGCAGCAGTAAATAACAATAGCGGGGCTATATACAGTGGGTACCCGTACAGAGTCAATTTATCAATGTACGGGTGGCACCGGTGTGAAGGTAATGTAGGTAATTACGTACATTATGTACTCTTGGACTTAGACTTGGCGCTCCGGTACCGCTTGCCGCGTGGTAGCAAAGAGAACAGTCTATGACTAGGGTGGCTGGAGTCTTTCACAATTCTTAGGGCCTTCCTCTGACACCGCCTGGTATAGAGGTCCTGGATGGCAGGAAGCTTGGCCCCGGTGATGTACTGGGCCACACGCACTACCCCCTGTAGTAGCTTACTGTCGGAGGAAGAGCAGTTGCCATACCAGGCAGTGATGCAACCCATCAGGATGGTCTCGATGGTGCAGCTGTAAAACCTTTTGAGGATCTGAGGACATGCCAAATCTTTTCAGTCTCCTGAGGGGGAATGGGTTTTGTCGCTCTCCACGACTGTCTTGGTGTGCTTGGACCATGTTAGTTTGTTGGTGATGTGGACGTCAAGGAACGTAAAGCTCTCAACTTGCTCCACTACTGACACAATCATCTCTTTTGTCTTGATCACGTTGAGGGAGAGGTTGTTGTCCTTGCACCACATGGTCAGGTTTCTGACCTCCTCCCTTTAGGCTGTCTCATCGTTGTCGGTGATCAGGCCTACCACTGTTGTGTCATTAGCAAATTTTATGATGGTGTTGGAGTCGTGCCTGGCCGTGCAGTCATGAGTGAACCCCTGAAGGGCCCCCGTGTTGAGGATCAGAGTGGCGGATGTGTTGTTACCTACCCTTACCACCTGGGGGCAGCCCATGAGGAAGTCCAGGATCCAGTTGCAGAGGGAGGTGTTTAGTCCCAGGGTCCTTAGTTTAGTTATGAGCTTTGAGGGCATTATGGTGTTGAACACTGAGCTGTAGTCAATAAATAGCATTCTCACATAGGTGTTCCTTTTGTGCTGGTGGGATAGGGCAGTGTGGAGTGCAATAGAGATTGCACACTCTTGGCATTCTCTCAACCAGCTTCATGAGGAATGCTTTTCCAACACTATTAAAGGAGTTCCCACATTTGCTGAGCACTTGTTGGCTGCTTTTCCTTCACGCTGCGGTCCAACTCATCCCGAACCATCTCAATTGGGTTGAGGTCGGGTGATTGTGGAGGCCATGTCATCTGATGCAGCACTCCATTACTCTCCTTGGTCAAATAGCCCTATACAGCCTGGAGGTGTGTTAAGTCATTGTCCTGTTGAAAAACAAATGATAGTCCCACTAAGCACAAACCAGAAGGGATGGCGTATCGCTGCAGGATGCTGTGGTAGCCATGCTGGTTAAGAGTGCCTTGAATTCTATATAAATCACTGACAGTGTCACCAGCAAAGTACCCCCACACCATCACACCTCCTCCTCCATGCTTCAGGGTGGGAACCATACATCCGGAGATCATCCGTTCACCTACTCTCCGTCTCACAAAGACACGGAGGTTGGAACCAAAAATCTCAAATTTGGACTCATCAGACCAATGGACAGATTCCACCGGTCTAATGTCTATTGCTTGTGTTTCTTGGCCCAAGCAAGTCTCTTATTCTTATTGGTGTCATTTAATAGTCGTTTCTTTACAGCAATTCCACCATGAATGCCTAATTCACGCAGTCTCCTCTGAACAGTAGATGTTGAGATGTGTCTGTTACTTGAACTCCGTGAAGCATTTATTAGGGCTGCAATTTCTGAGGCTGGTAACTCTAACGAACTTATCCTCTGCAGCTGTCACGATCTCCTTTATTGACGGACCAAGACGCAGCGATGCTTCCAGTATACATATTTATTTATCGACGTAACTGGGAAAATAAATAACAACACGACGATCGTAACTACGGTGTACATTAAACACACCAACCGAACAATGAAACAATGACCCACAAAAACCCCAGTGAAAACCACAAACATATATATGGTTCCAATTAGAGGTAACGACACTCAGCTGCCTCTAATTGTGAACCATTACTCCAACATAGAAATGAACAACCTAGAACTCAAAACCCTCCTAAACCAAAAACGAAACTAAACACGCCAGCCTGTAACTCAGGCCTGGACGTGACAGCAGCAGAGGTAACTTCGAAGAAACTTTCAAAGTTCTTGACATTTTTTGGATTGACTGACCTTCATGTTTTTAAGTAATGATGGACTGTCGTTTCTCTTTGCTTGTTTGAGCTGTTCTTGCCATAAGACATACCAGTTATTTTACCAAATAGGGCTATCTTCTGATTGGCTCGAATGCATTAACTTCTTCAGGCTAGGGTCTACTTATCTCAATTTCCGCCTGACTGACGTGCCCAAAGTAAACTGCCTGTTACTCAGGCCCAGATATGCAGATATGCTAGGATAGGCATATAATTGGTAGCATTGGATTGAAAACATTCTACAAACTTTAAAGTGTTAAGATAATGTATGAGACTATAACACAATTTATATGGTAGGAGAAAATCCAAAGGAAAACCAACCAGAAGTTATTTCTTTTTTTAGATCCCATGCTCTTACAATGGAAAGTTTTGGGTCCTATGCAATTCCAGCTCCCAGATTGCAATTCCTATGGCTTCCACTATATGTCACCAGTCTTTGTTCAAGGTTTCAGGCTTCTTTCTTCCCAAACGAGGAAGAAGTTTGAGTTTTGGCACTGGGAGTCACAGTTGGAAATCAGTCTGTTGGCGCGCGACAAAGAGGACACGCACTTGCTAATTTAATTTTCTATTGAACATACTTCTTTCCGTATAAAATAATATTATTATATTTTAGGGTACCTGAGGATTAAATAAAAACATAGTTTGACTTGTTTTAACAAAGTTTAGCGGTAGCTTTTTGGATTCATTTTTCTGCATGTTGAACGAGTGGATTTCTCAAATCGATGACGCCAACTAAACAGACTTTTTGGGATATAAAGAAGGATTTTATTTAACAAAACGACCATGCATGTTGTAGCTGGGACCCTTTGGATTGCAAATCAGTGGAAGGTTTTTTTAAAAGTAAGTGAAATATTTAATCGCTATTTGTGATTTTATGAAGCCTGTGCTGGTTGAAAAATATGTTGATGTGAGGCACCGTCCTCAAACAATCGCATGGTATGCTTTTGCTGTAAAGCCTATTGTAAATCGGACAATGCAGTTAGATTAACAATAATTTAAGTTTTTAACTGATATAAGATACTTGTATGTTCATAAATGTTTAATATCCATAATATTTATGATTATTTATTTGAATTGTGCGCCCTCCAATTTCACCGGATGTTGTCGACAGGTGTCCCGCTAGCGGGACGCCTAGCCTTATTAAGGACAGAAATTCAACAAATTAACTTTTAACAAGGCACACCTGTTAATTAAAATGCATTCTAGGTGACTACCTCATGAAGCTGGTTGAGAGAATGCCAAGAGTGTGCAAAGCTGTCATCAAGGCAAAGGGTGGCTACTTTGAAGAATCTCACATTTAAAATAGATTTTTGATTTGTTTAACACTTTTTTGGGTTACTACATGATTCCATATGTGTTATTTCATAGTTTTGATGTCTTCACTAGTATTCTACAATGTAGAAAATAGTAAAAATTAAGAAAAACCCTTGAATGAGTAACGTGTGTCCAAACTTTTGACTGGTCCTGTTTATCTTCACCAAATCAATGCAAACTGGTATTGTTCCTAAAGATTTGAAAATTGCCTAAGTTATCCCCCCTCTATAAATCTGGGGAACCCAGATCTTTTACACATTATCACCTAATATCTGTACTAACACATTTTACTAAAATCCTAGAAAAATTGGTGTATAAGAGAATGCTGAAACATTTACTATCAACACTTTATTCTATATGAGCAACAATATGGTTTTCGTAAAAACTACTCCACAGATATGTCTCTTTTGCAACTTGTGGATAAAATCTTTACAGCCCTGAACAACAACGAATACGCACTTGGCATTTTTTTTATTTATCCAAAGCATTTGACACGGTTGATCATGAAATATTACTAACTGAATTGCATTATTATGTTTTTCATGATTATACATGTGATTGGCTATAACTTTATGTTTGTGGAACAATTTGTTTATACAAACATCTATGCACCTACCAGAGCCAATATATCCTGTGGCTTGCCACAGGGTTCAATAATTGAACCTTTTTTTATTCCTAATCTATATCACTGACCTTGCTGCTGTGTATTCTACCATACTTGCCATTCTCTTTGCTGATGACACCAATTTGATTTTATCACACAATAATTTGTATTCACTAATTAATGAAGCCAACTCAGATTATCTGAATGGTTCCAGATAAACAATTATATTTAAATGTTAACAAATGTTACTTTATTGTATTCATTAGAAATAAAAATAAGTATAGTAAAAAAGAAGAGCCATAATCTTAATTGGTGGGAAGGAAATGGAACAAGTCACATCCAGTAGATTCCTCAGAGTTGTATTAATGAAAAGTTAACCTGGAAAGACCACATTTAATTTGTCTGCAGCAGTGATGAAATCTGTTGGTATCATCAGAAAGTTTTGTGGTTTGGTTCATCGGGCTTGCTTCCCATATCTCATTTACTGTAATATTGTCTGGGCCAGTATATACTGTATGCCTCCTACCTACACAGATTACTCATCATACAAAAGACATTTGCAAGACTAGCCACCTCTAATTACCTTGCTCCATCTGCACCTTTGTTTAAGAAACTCAATATCTTGTCTAATTACTGCCTTAATGTGCACCAATTATGTACTTTCATCGGTTTACTTAAACCCTTCACGTTAATTCTGAAATCCATCTATATAACACAAGACACTGCGATAACATTCACACTCCCCACTCTCGCACCTCACATAGTAAATTCTCTATCAGATTTACAGGTACCATATTTTGGAATTCTTATCTTCATAATGCCAAAACATCATCATTCCTCAATAACTTCAAGTGAAGACTGAGGGTCAGCCTGATGAACCAAACTACCCAGTAATCTTTTCCATATAGCCTAACTCTCACACACTCACATGCACACATACAGTTGAAGTCGGAAGTTTACATACACCTTAGCCAAATACATTTAAACTCAGTTTTTCACAATTCCTGACATTTAATCCTAGTAAAAATTCCCTGTCTTAGGTCAGTTAGGATCCCCACTTTATTTTAAGAATGTGAAATGTCAGAATAATAGTAGAGAGCATGATACCCCCCAGTGGGTAAGAAGTTTACATACACTCAATTAGGATTTGGTAGCATTGCCTTTAAATTGTTTAACTTGGGTCAAATGTTTCGGGTAGCCTTCCACAAGCTTCCCACAATAAGTTGGGTGAATTTTGGCCCATTCCTCCTGACAGAGCTGGTGTAACTGAGTCAGGTTTGTAGGTCTCCTTGCTCGCACACACTTTTTCAGTTCTGCCCACACATTTTCTATAGGATAGAGGTCAGGGCTTTGTGATGGCCACTCCAATACCTTGACTTTGTTGTCCTTAAGCCATTTTGGCACTACTTTGGTAGTATGCTTGGGGTCATTGTCCATTTGGAAGACCCATTTGCGACCAAGCTTTAACTTCCTGACTGATGTCTTGAGATGTTGCTTCAATATATCCACATCATTTTCCTGCCTCATGATGCCATCTATTTTGTGAAGTCCCCCAGTCCCTCCTGCAGCCAAGCACCCACACAACATGATGCTGCCACCCCCGTGCTTCACGGTTGGGATGGTGTTCTTCAGCTTGCAAGCCTCCCTCTTTTTCCTCCAAACATAACGATGGTCATTATGGCCAAACAGTTCTATTTTTGTTTCATCAGACCAGAGGACATTTCTCCAAAAAGTACGATCTTTGTCCCCATGTGCAATTGCAAACCGTAGTCTGTTTTTGTATGGCGGTTTTGGAGCAGTGGCTTCTTCCTTGCTGAGTGGCCTTTCAGGTTATGTTGATATAGGACTCGTTTTACTGTGGATATAGATACTTTTGCACCTGTTTCCTCCAGCATCTTCACAAGGTCCTTTGCTGTTGCTCTGGGATTGATTTGCACTTTTCGCACCAAAGTACGCTCATCTCTAGGAGACAGAACACGTCTTCTTCCTGAGCGGTATGATGGCTGCGTGGTCCCAAGGTGTTTATACTTGCGTACTATTGTTTGTACAGATGAACGTGGTACCTTCAGGCATTTGGAAATTGATCCCAAGGATGAACCAGACTTGTGGAGGTCTACAATGTTTTTTTTTAGGTCTTGGCTGATTTCTTTTGATTTTCCCATGTCAAGCAAAGAGGCACAGAGTTTGAAGGTAGGCCTTGAAATACATCCACAGGTACACCTCCAATTGACTCAAATTATGTCAATTAGCATATCAGAATCTTCTAAAGCCATGACATTTTCTGGAATTTTCCAAGCTGTTTAAAGGCACAGTCAACTTAGTATATGTAAACCTCTGACCCACTGGAATTGTGACACAGTGCATTATAAGTGAAATAATCTGTCTGTAAACAATGGTTGGGAAAATTACTTGTGTCATGCACAAAGTAGATGTCCTAACCGACTTGCCAAAACTATATATATAGTTTGTTAACAGGAAATTTGTGGAGTGGTTGAAAAACTAGTTTTAATGACTCCAACCTAAGTGTAAGTAAACTTCTGACTTCAACTGTACATTTAAAGAAAACAAATATATATTTCATGATTACGGATCAATTCATTCATAATTAGTAGTTTTTGTTATCTGTTTTAACAAACCTTTTTTATTTTTGTACTTATGTATTGTATTTTTTTTTCTCCAACCACAACAAATAAATAATGGACACCCCTCACCACATCTGTTTAGTCGTTTTACTTTTAATAGTAAAAATTACAAAATAACATGACCTCTACTTCATCTACAAAATAATAACTTAATATTCATGATCGTGGTAAGCGTCAAAAATTGTTTGGCTCCAACAACTGTTCATAGACATGCATACTGTTGAAATATAAAAATATAAATACATCCCATTAATGTCCTTAATAAATCCATGACTAAGATTTTAAATAGTTCAGAATAAAATAATTAAAATGCAGTTGAGTACAATAAGGCATTAAGATGTATCTCAAGAGCTGTACAGGTTCATAGAATATAGTTAAAAAATATAATTTCCTTTGCTTAATGTGGGAACCCTAAAATAACTTTGATTAAATCACTACTTTTCTCAACAGGAAGAACAAGTCTCCAAATTAAATAATTCTACCCCCCAAAAATTCAAGCTAACATACCAACACTAAACAGATGAAATGAAGCACTTCAGTACAAAACCAGGCCTTGTTGAAAGCATACTAGGCATAGAACACTAGTAGTACCTGGATAAACTTATCTCAACCTGACCTTTGACCTTTCAAGCCCTTCCATGACATCACACCTTAACCACTGAAAAAGTCTAACAACCAAAATTATCTTTCGCAGATTCATGAGGAGCGGTAAGTCATAATATGAGTTGTGATCAGAACTCTGTGTGCTATACATGGTGGTGTCTAGAATTCAAATGAATTTGTTTTAATACGGTGAACTCGTACAAGGAACAAAACAATAGAGACAGTTACAAACAAAGAAAATGACAGACATGGGTACAATTAATTTGACTGAATCAACGGCCACTTTCTCAAAATACTTTTTTTCAACCATCTGTAGTGTAAGGGGGACTGCTGCTAACTTTCTTGTAGCATAACTTTACTTTTCCTAAAAGTAAAAAGTTGTCTTAGTTTCACTTTCATGCAAATTGTGTTTTAGGTGCAAGTGAACTGTGTCATGAGCCTAGCTATACAGTAGCAGTCATGAGCATCTCCATTGTGTATTAAAATGTGGCTGTGCCCAGAGAGGAAAATGCAGAGCAAATACATTTTTAAGAAACCCGTCTGAACCTTCGGCGAAATTAAACGTCAACATTTGTAAGGTGCTTGATACTCCTTAACTCAACTTTGCCAATGTTTTTCTCTCTCTCTACTGTACCTGAAACAAATAGATAAAGTACACCCCTCCACTGTTCATAACCACCATTACAGTATGGGCCTATTTAAAACAGACTACATCCATATCCTCTATGATAACACAATTTAAACACAGTGTCCACTCCTCTCCATTTCTAGAAGGTAGCAGCCCCTGACTTAGGTGCTATTCTCCCCCTCAACCTTTCATTCTCTTTCAGAATATCCTCTTATACACACCCTTTTGTAATAGAATTTCCCTGTTACTCTTTTATATCATCCCCCAACTTCTTACTACAAGCCTTTCTTTTGAAGGCTCGGAAAAGAGAGCCACAAAATGGAGGCAAAGGGAAAGTGTTTTTGACATACAGTTACAAAATATAGTACATTACTAGCAGAGGGGAGTAGTTGCTGGGACTGAGGGAGACCAAGGGTGGAGAGGGATAGAGTAGATGCACACAAGACCACAGTGTCATAGGAGTCCTGAAAGTGCAAGAGGGTTCAGCCACGTTGGGGACACTCACTTCCGTATTTGTCGTTATCGAGCGTCATCGAATCAGCAGCGTACAGGACATATGTCCCCCCAGTTCTCGCATACTTCCTTTCTGCCTCTTTCTCTCCCCTAAGCCAGCCCGCTCTGTCCCTTTCCCCCTTTTCCACTAGCTATGGGACTTCGAGTAGCCACATTCTTTACTGTGGCTCTCCCCTAAGCAAGCCCCCTTTGTCCTCCTGACCTCTCACTATAGGACTTAGGGACTCAAAAGGTGGGTGTGGTTCAACTGAGGCTCCACTCTGCTAACTGTGGGACTGAGGCTGGATGCTGGAGCAATCCGACACTAGCAGGTCCACCACCGTGTTGCCGCTGACGTAGAAGTGTGGGGCGGACACCATGTTGCCTAGGGACCCGGAGGAGCTGGACGCCCCACTAGAGGTGACAGGGCCGGGAGATCCCCCTTGGCCCCCCGTGCTGTGGGTGCCCATGTGGCCCTGCAGCTGGGTGGGGGTCTTGCAGTGCACCCCGCACAGCTGGCACACAAGGACACCGCCGGAGCCCGTGCCGCCGAAGACACCAGCGCTCTCCTTCCACTCCTGGCCGTGGTGCTTCTGGGCGTGGACGCGCAGGTAGGTCAGAGTGGTGAAGCCTGGAGGAGACGCATCAGAGAGTTAGCAGTTAGCAGGTGATTTTATTTGGCCCCCCAAGTTGTTTTCTGAGCAAAAAAATAAATTGTTGGACTAAGACTGTAAAAACAGAAAATCTGCTCCAAGTGATTTTGATTTTAGAAATCTGTTCCAAATTCTTCCCACACATGATAAAGAGATATACAGTACCAGTCAAAAGTTTGGACACACCTACTCATTCAAGGGTTGTTCTTTTTTTTTTACTATTTCTACATTGTAGAATAATATTGAAGACATCAAAACTATGAAATAACACATATGGAATCATGTAGTAACCAAAAAAAAAAAAAGGTGTCAAACAAATCAAAAAATATATTTTAGATTCTTAAAAGTAGCCACCATTTGCCTTCATTACAGCTTTGCACACTTTTGGCATTCTCTCAACCAGCTTCACCTGGAATGCTTTTCCAACAGTCTTGAAGAACTTCCCACATATGCTGAGCACATGTTGACTGCTTTTCCTTCACTCTGCAGTCCAACTCATCCCAACCCATCTCAATTGGGTTGAGGTCGGGTGATTGTGGAGGCCCGGGCATCTGATGCAGCACTGCATCACTCTCCTTGGTCAAATAGCCCTTACACAGCCTGGAGGTGTGTTGGTTCATTGTCCTGTTGAAAAACAAATGATAGTCCCACTAAGCGTAAACCAGATGGGATGGCGTATCGCTGCAGAATGCTGTGGTAGCCATGCTGGTTAAGTGTGCCTTGAATTCTAAATAAATCACTGACAGTGTCACCAGCAACGCATCCCCACACCATCACACCTCCTCCTCCATGCTTCACGGAGGGAATCACACTTGCAGAGATCATCCGTCTATCTACTCTGCATCTCACAAAGAAAATGTTTTTTAAAAATGTGGAAAATCTCAAATTTGGACTCATCAGACCAAAGGACAGATTTACACCAATCTAATGTCCATTGCTCGTGTTTCTTTGCCCAAGCATGTCTCTTCTTCTTATTGGTGTCCTTAAGTAGTGGTTTCTTTGGAGCAATTCGACCATGAAGGCCTGACTCATGCAGTCTCCTCTGAACAGTTGATGTTGAGATGTGTCTGTTACTTGAACTCTGAAGCTTTTATTTGGGCTGCAATTTCTGAGGCTCTGGGTCTTCCTTTCCTGTTGTGGTCCTCATGAGAGCCAGTTTCATCATAGTGCTTAATGTTAATTGTGACTGCACTTGAAGAAACCTTCAACGTTCTTGAAATTTTCCGTATTGTCTGACGTTCATGTCTTAAAGTAATATTAGACGGTCATTTCTCTTTGCTTATTTGACCTGTAATTGCCATAATATGGACTTGGTCTTTTACCAAATGGAGCCATCTTCTGTATACCATCCCTACCACGTCACAACACAACTGAAGGCATTAAGAAATTCTAAAAATGTACTTAACAAGGCACACCTGTTAATTTAAATGCATTCCAGGTGACTACCTCATGAAGTTGGTTGAGAGAATGCCAAGAGTGTGCAAAACTGTCATCAAGGGAAATAGTGGCTACTTTGAAGAATCTCAAATATCACTTTTTTGATTACTACATGTTACTTCCTAGTTTTGATGTCTGAAAATAGTTTTTGCGTGACTACATGTAGCGTATTGTTTCTTGTTATTGTGTTAGAATGTTCTATGACTTTGCTCTCAGGGAAAGGACTAATAGAAGAACAGAAAGAAGGGAACACTGTTACATTGGCCCAATGCCTAGAAACTGTGTGTGCAAGGTCATGATCAGCCTATTGCACCTTGAGAGCAGAGATGCCTAGTTTGTGCATGAGTATAAAGAGTGCTGAAGGGAGCGCACCCCTTCAGAGATTCTGACAGACTTGTACTTTGAGTATTACGTTTGTTGTAACCTCTCCGGCCATGATAATAAAGATTTGTTCATTTAACTTTGAGTCCTTAGTGGTAATTTCCACGACAATTTGGCATCACGAAACAGGATGATTGAGTCTACCTGTGGAGCTTGGCAGTGAGGAAACACCAGTAGCGCATTCCATGTGAAGGCGTGCATGGGACATACCCGTCTGACCAAAGACGACTCACTGTGGGCTGCCCAAGAGAACACACAATCTACGAAACCTGGAAGGACTGACCACTGAATTTTAGTAAGTCAATTTAAATGAATTTTGAACAATAACTTTTCTAAAGCTTAGAAAAATGATCCAGAGTCCTAAGAGGGTACTAGGCGGGGGAAGAGAGACCCTGTCCGTATTCAGGGAATACCTACAATGTTCTGGGAACCATGGAAGTTCTGGGAACTCCATTTTAGGATTTGAGAATAGTAAGTGATGCAGTGGAATGATTTTTGTATGATTGACTAATTTACTGGAAAAGTTAAATTAGTTCCCAGAATGATTGAGGTATTGTTAGAGTAAAGTACATTGATAAGGTATAATTAAAAGTAATAATTGGGAAAGGGAACAGTAAAAGTAGATACGAATACCCAGATTGGGTACCAAAGGGACCCAGTAAAGTGATGGCAAAGAAATTTGGTAAGGGGGTAATGTGCCAGATGGAATATTGGAAAGCATGGACTGACCCTGCGAAAGATGCTGTGAAGTTTGAAGAAGAGGTGAGAGCAATCATTGCCATGTATAACCAAAGTAGAATACCTTTCGGCCATGATAATAAAGATCTGTTCATTTAACTTTGAAATTGTGAAATTTATGAAATACTCTGTCTGTGTTTGAAGTTCAAGTGGAACCAGTGTAAAGGATGTTGGAACAGTGATGCCAACTGTGCTGACCAACTCACTGCTGTGTTAAATAATGTAAAGACAACATACCCAAAGCACACAGACTGACAGAAAACACATTCCACCATGATTAAGGCCAATGAGAGTTTTTAGGACTTTCAGGAAAGAATGGAGATCTTCCTCCAGCACTCTGGTCTGACCCCGACCAAGAAACATATAGCAGCCTGCTGTGCCATTCAGTGGTTACTGGCCTGCGACAAGACCTGAAGACAGCTGTCACATCACCCATGCAGAAAGACATATTAGGTTGAAGAACTCCAAGACTGGTGCTAAACTACAAGCTTCACAGTTGATGTTTTTCACTAGAGGAAAAGGATATCGTGGAGGTGGAGGTCAAGGACGAGGCAGAGGAGGAGGTAGAGGAAGGGGAAGAGGCAGATGGCGAGGAGCGCAAGGCCCCTCTGGAAGAAGAGACTGGAGCTGCTACAACTGAGGCAAGCCAGGACATTTTGTAAAGGACTGTCCTGGTGATGGAGATGACCAGGGTGAATGGCGAGGACCACCTGAAGATGTAAGGGTTGGAAATCCCTTTGGTGAGCAAAGAACATAGGATCCCCTCAACAACAAAAAAAAACTCCACACTGTTTGAGCATCAGGAATTCCCTCTGAAGAATGCCTCACTTAACCCCTACACGTTAAATGGAAAATGGAAGTTGGAAACGTTGACTTATGTACTCATCCACCTGCCCTGTAAACCTCCTGGGAAGAGATCTGATGTGCATAATGAATCTGACTGTTGCATGCACTGCTGAGGGCTTTCCCCTCCGTTCCCCTACAAACGGGATATACCCATGCATGTCCCAGTGTTGTTATGCCTGCCATTTGAGCGATCCTGAGGTGGAAGGTGAACTACGAGAGATCACTTACCTCCCCACACCACTGTGCATGGGAGGTCCTGGAACATCTTCACTGCACAGCAGCTGCCCCTCGTGTGAAGAAGACCCTGAATATCAACAAAGATGGACAAAGCAGAAAAACCGAGTGGATGTGACAATTGATGGAATATACTACGTGAGGAATTTACAGAAGCCAGAGTTTTGCTGTCTGATGTAGTACTGGGCATTGTCCAACACTGTAGTATGTCGAAAAACCCCAATCGAGAATGGAAAGATGTTGGATCTTGGATGAAGACTGATGACAGCCACTGATTGGGTGGCCTGTGAGGGAGATGGGAAAAGGTTTCCATCAACAGAAACCTTTTTCTTCCCTTTCTAGGTTACTACTCGAACGATACTAAAGAAAGAACCTATTCCTACCGAAATGATGATGGTCGTGTCTCAAGATAACTCCCACATACCATGGCTGGATAAAGTGCCAGAACAGCTCTGGGCTTTCTCCAAGACTGATATTGGGAAGATGAGAGGTGCAACCCTGGTGAAAGGTATCACAAAGAACAATCACTGACCATATAAAGCAAAGTTCCCTCTTAGCAAAGAAGCAGAAAAGGGTATTATTCCCATCCATCATGCCCTGACTGAAAATGGGGCTTTGATCCCATGGGCAAATTCTCCCTGTAACACCACTTTTTTACATGTTAGGAAGCCATCTGGTGAATATTGTTTTGTGCAAGATCTTAGAATAGTTAATGATGCTGTTCACGCAAGAGCACCCCTGGTGCCGAACACAGTTACTATTCCTTCCCAAGTTCACCCGGGGAGCTGTTGTTTTTCGGTTTGGCTAATCATTGTTCAGCATCCCTGTTGACCTTGGGTCACAGGATTGGTTATTTTTTACGTTTCTTGGGAAAAACATTGACTTGGACGGTGATGCCACAAGGCTACGTTTAATAACCTTCCATTTTTTCCCAGAAAATGGCGAGGAACCTGGAAGGTTTTATTCCCCCTAGACGTTGTACCCATCATCCTCAGTCTGGGGGTGTGGTAGAACAGCCAAACCGTAAAAACTAAATTGATTAAACTGATCGGTGAAGGTGCCATGCGTGAAGGTGCTTCCATTGGCACTCATAAGCATGAGAGGCAGATCCCACACAGTGACTGGTCTAGCTCCCCATGAGGTGTTGACAGGGCTACCCATGAGAATGACTAACCCGCCCTTTCCTCAAAACAGGTTGACGTTGCAGGGAATGGAAGACAAGTTAGCATACTGCGTCTCACTACGTCTCTACAGAAGGAAGACTGGAAGGATTCTCATTGGAGAGGACCATATCAGGTGTTGCTGACCATGGTAAAGGTAGCTGAGAGGGACACCTGGATTCATGTGTCGCGCTGCTGACGAGTTCCTGCCCCTGAGCAGGATGGCGGGAGTCCCATCCCTTAGGCTGTGTGGCCCTTCTGTCTGGATCTGCACCATTGTATTGATTGGAACAGTAGGTTGCCCTCCAGTGGGTGACTGTTCAGGTGAAGATTAAAGTCCCAAGCCAAAGGAACCACTGCAGACCCGGAGTAGTGGTCCAGAAGGAGAAGTCAGCCAAAGGAAAAGAGAAGTAAAAAGGTCAAGATGAGGGAATCTGTACCTCTCTCGAGCTGAAATGGTGGCAAATGTCACCTCATATAAGACTTCTTGTTGGGTCCTGTGGGAGTAGGTAAGGGTCTTGCATATGTAGGGGTTCCCTTCCCTATTCAACTGTCCTCAATACTGTCATTGGCTACTTCCCCCCAAGGAATCCCGACCCTGTCCTCTTTTGAGATGTACAATGTTACTGTCAGCCTTGTATATCCTAGACAAAACAATTGCAGTGATCCACCCATCTCTCTAGTAGGATCGCTGGTAGCCCCCTGGTGTATTAGAGGAAATGGGAGTAACCATTTGGGTGAAATTGTTTGTAACTGTACTATGTTGGTTAATGGTAGCAATAACTGCTCTCTTGTAGGACATGATTCTGTTACAGGAGCACCAGGTAATATGAGTTATACAATTTCTGTCTGCAATAAGTCTATCGCACTGAAAGGAGCCCCAAATGGTACCTATTGGTTGTATGGCCAATTTGCTTATTATAGTTTACCACCTAATTGGGGAGGGATGTGTATTGTTGGGTTTGTGGTGCTGGCCATGAGAGTCCTTAGAAACACAAACAGAATTGAGGGTTCTGTTCAGGGACCATCATCAGTCGACCCCTCGTTTTAATAAGTGATCCCTTGCAGATGTGTCACTCGGGTGCAGACATTCTTCTCCCAATTCGCTGGTGTTTTGCTGCCCCAATATGGAGTTGCATGTGCCTTAGAGCAAATGAGAGATTTGGGTATTAAAGTTGAGAAAATGGGAAATGCTACTAGAGATGCCTTGGTTACTCTGAATGAAGGAGTGAAAGCACTCCGCAAAGTGCCCCTGCAAAACAGGGAGGCACTTGACTACCCTTTGTCTGGTCAAGGGGATACTTGTGCACTCATTGGAGATGAATGTTGCACTTTTGTCACAGAGGTGTCATCAAATGTGACCGATCTTGCTAACTACATTGCCACTGTTGCAAAGTCTCATTCCGGGGAATCAGAGTGGGCGTTTACTGGATGGCTGAAAGGCCACTTTTGAGCTTGGGGTTCCCAGATAGCTCAGTGGGTGATTGCTGGAATCTTTTGTTAAACCTGTTACGGATCCAATCCCGTGAACGGGATCGATTTTGACAACATCCGGTGAAATGCAGAGCGACAAATTCAAATTACAAAAATACTCATTTCAAACATTCATGAAAATACAAATGCTGCACACCCTTCAAAAGCTTAGACTCTTGTTAATCTAACAGCATTGTCAGATTTCAAAAAGGCTTTACGGCGAAATCAGAACATTTGATTGTCTGAGGACAGCGCACCACTCAAACCCAATTAGCATAATAACATAACCAGCAGAGGTGTCACAAAACAAAAAAAATAGCATAAAATAAATCGCTTACCTTTGATGATCTTCCTCTGATGGCATACCCAAGCGTCCAGGTTACACAATAAAAGGTCCTTTTGTTCGATAAAGTTCCTCTTTATATCCATATAGCTCCGTTTGGTTGGCGCGTTTTGTTCAGTAACCCACCTGCCCAAAGGCTTTCATCCATGCAGACAAACGATATCCCAAAAGTACCGGTAAAGTTCGTTGAAACAAGTCAAACAGCATTTCTAATCAATACTCAGATACCCTAAACTGAATATAAACGCTAATATTTCAGACGGAATATAACCTGCTGAATAGAAGAGAAAAAGAACTGAGCGCGCATTCCCTGTTACGCGCAAAACAGGACACTTGACGTGAACTCAGGAACAAGTGGTCTTACTACCTTGATTTTCATGATTGAAGCTTCCAACCTTTTTCTAAAGACTTGACATCTAGTGGAAGCCATAGGAACTGCAATTTGGGGGTTAAACTATGAGGCTTTGAATAGCTGGCCTATTGAAAACAGTGTGACATGACTGATTCAGACATCCCGGATGGATTTTTCTCGGGTTTTTGCCTGCCATATCAGTTCTGTTATACTCACAGACATTATTTTAACAGTTTTAGAAACTTCAGAGTGTTTTTATATGCATATCCTAGCTTCTGTGCCTGAGTAACAGGCAGTTTACTTTGGGCACGTTTTTCATCCGAACTTCAAAATACTGCCCCCTAGCCCTAAGAAGTTAATGTGTTTGATCATTTTGCTTTCTTGTTGTAAGGCCATTTGTATTTCCCTGGCAACTCGAGTCTCAGCAACTACCATGTTCAATGCTACTAAAGTAGGTGATACTTATAAAACTTGCTGTCTCTCCAGGAACTCCCCTTTCTCCCTATAATGGATGATAATATGCAAGAATGAGTTAGTATCCATGTTTGATTAAGTACCTAAAAGATTTTAAGTTAGGTTGGTAGACGACAGCAACCTTATAAATGTAAAGGGTATTGTAAAAAGGATCAAATATGAAGATACATTTTTGCCTATTGTTATGCCTCTTGTATGTAATAATAAGTATTTAATAAATGCACTCCTGTTGATAGACTGAATGCATGTTTAGAAGTAACATACATTTTTGTCATCATATATGGTGATAAAAGGAGGGAGTGTAGTGGACATTTTGTGTCCTCTGTCTCTATGCAAATGTATGACTATATTTAGCATATTGTTTCTTGTTATTGTGTTAGGATGTTCTGTGACTTTACTCTCAAGGAAAGGACTAATAGACGAACAGAAAAAAGGGAACACATTGTTACTTTGGCCCAACGCCTAGAAGAGCAGAGATGCCTAGATTGTGCATGAGCTGCCCTTCAGAGCTTCTGACAGACTTGTACTTTGAGTATTAAGTTTGTTGTAAACTCAAGTAATGTCAAACCTTACTTGAACCTATGTTTTATTCAAATATTATATCTGTTTGGGTTTCTTGCTGTCAGTTTGCAGTCTTCAAATAATTTGTAATTATGTTTCGGCCACCTGACCATCCACTCAAGAAATAAATCGGCCCGCTGCTGAATCTAGTTGAGGATCCCTGCTTTATAAGGTAGGGTAGGTGGGCTAGAATGAAAATGTGTTCCTTTAAAAGTGTGAATCTGCAGTCCCCCCCCAAACAACTTACTGACCAACCCCTCTCTGTTTTGGTAAAAATCTGAATGCAACCATTCTCCAATTCATAGACAGAGCTATGGATGAAAGGACTGACCATCCATGATATCAAAAGTATTGTTTTAACCATGTTTTGGGTCTATACAGGGTTTGTTTATGAACATTGGAGTAAAACAAGTTTATATTTTGGGTTCCAAAGGGGTGTGACAGTTGAATTAAACTCTGAATTAAGCATTTTTACGTTATGTTCTTCAAGAATCAATGGGTATATACAGTTGAAGTCGTACGTTTACATACACTTTGGTTGGAGTCATTTAAACTCGTTTTTCAACCACTCCACAAGTTTATTGTTAACAAACTATAGTCTTGGCAAGTCGGTTAGGACATCTACTTTGTGCATGACAAGTAATTTTTCCAACAATTGTTAACAGACAGACAGACCTTTTCACTTATAATTCACTGTATCATGTTCGGATGTACCGATCCTGTGCAGGTGTTGTTACACGTGGTCTGCCACTGCGAGGACAATCAGCTGTCCGTCCTGTCTCCCCGTAGCACTGTCTTAGGCGTCTCACAGTACGTCTCACAGTATTGCAATTTATTGCCCTGGCCACATCTGCAGTCCTCATGCCTCCTTGCAGCATGCCTAAGGCACGTTCACTCAGATGAGCAGGGACCCTGGGCATCTTTTATTTATTTTTATTCCCCCAGAGTCAGTAGAAAGGCCTCTTTAGTGTCCTAAGCTTTCATAACTGTGGCCTTAATTGCCTAACGCCTGTAAGCTGTTAGTGTCTTAACGACCGTTCTACATGCGCATGTTCATTAATTGTTTATGGTTCATTGAACAAGCATGGGAAACAGTGTTTAAACCCTTTACAATGAAGATCTGTGAAGTTATTTGGAGTTTTACAAATCATCTTTGAAAGACAGGGTCCTGAAAAAGTTTATTTTTTTGCTGAGTTTATATGTCATTAATTTCCACTGAACAAAAATATAAATGAAACACGCAACAACTTCAAAGATTTTACTGAGTTACAGTTCATATAAGGAAATCAGTCAAATCAAATGAATTAATTAGGCCCTACTCTATGGATTTCACAACTGGGCAGGGGTGCAGCCATGGGTGAGCCTGGGAGGACAAAGGCCCAAAGCCAGGCCCAGCCACACAGAATGAGTTTTTCCCCGCAAAAGGGCTTCATTACAGACATAACAACTCCTCAGCACCCCCCCACACACACACATTTTAAAGTGGCCTTGTGGCCACAAGGTCCATCTGTGTAATGATCATGGCTTTTAATCAGCTTCTTGATATGCCACACCTATCAGGTGGATGGATTATGTTGGCAAAGGGAAATGCTCACTAACAGGGATATAAACAAATGTGTGTACAAATTGAGAGAAAAAATGCTTTTTGTGCGTTTGGAACATTCCTGGGAGTTTTCTTTCATCTCATGAAACATGGGACCAACACTTTACATGTTGCTTTATATATATTTTTGTTCAGTGTATATGTACAAAAATGGATGTAGCAACTGCTGATAGCCCATTTAAATGTTTACGAATTATATACCAAGTGTGTGTGTGCCAGGACTTGACAAACGTTTATTATCACCTCTAAATAAAACATTTATAAACTTTGAATGTTTATTAAGATTAGATAAACCACTTAGATACTCGAAACGTTTATTAACGTCTTCAACTTTTCATGAACCCTTTGTGTTACCCCTCAAACAATCTGGGGTGTTGACAGACACTCACTGCGGTTACAGAGATGGCAAGCGTGGTGCTGCGATTGGTTGTGCACCCTCATGTGATCGGTGATGTAGGCGGCAGACAGGAGCTTGCCGCATATGTGGCACGGGACCTTCTCCTCGTGGCGGATCATATGGGCACGTAGCCGGTCCCTCGTGGCGAAGCTGGATTCGCACGTCTAAACACATCAAGAGTTATGAGGAATGACTGGTTATCAATAAAGATACAAAGAAAGCAGTAGTTTAACCCTCTGGAGTCTAAGCCTTGTCTAAGCCGGGCAGGTTTTATTTTATTTTAAGACCGCTTAATGTATCCAAGAAATGTATAAAAGCATTATTGGATGAATTTGGCATTACTGCTTTCAGCATTGAATAACAGATTCACTGGAATCAACAGATAGTCCCCACAAAAAATCTAAAGGAAGTTTGTTCTGAAGTGTCTCTCCTATATTTGAGAGGTAAGGAAGATCAGGAACCTATTTTATTTTCAGGATGTCTCATGGTCTGACATACACCGCTCTAGCTCTGCCACCACCGCAGATGCGGAAGGGCGACATCAGCGCATTCACAGCCCATGCAAAAAAAAAATCTTTAGCTTAAACAGACGGATTTTGATTGGGATTTTTGTATTATGTTAATTAGATTTCCTCGGGGGAGCAGAAATTGCAGGCTCAGGGTTAATAGCAAAACGATCTTTCGTTTTATTTAATTCAGGGTTGGAGTCAATTCCCTTTCAATTCAGTCAATTAAGGAAGTAAACTCAAATTCCAATTCCAAAGAAAATTGGAATTTCAGTTTACTTCCTGAATTGACTGAATTTAAATGGAATTGATCACAACTCCAATTTTATTACAATGGATAGTTATGGTACGGAGGATGTAAGGTACAGAGGAGCAAATTCATGGTTAACAATGACTTTATTGAGATTTGAGAGGTGTAAAAGGATATAAAGTAGCACAAACATCAAGTACCGAACACTTGAAGGGTCGTTCAGAAGAGTGGACTTGTCTGACGTGACTGTTGAGATGGTCGGGCCTGAAAGAAGTGAGACAGAAAGGGTTGAGACCACAATACCTTGTTATACACTTTCTCCAGTTGAAAATGTGAACTTCCAAAATCAAACTTTGTCAGATGTCTTATAGATAAGTTCAAGTCCCAGGGCGTGTGTTGTGTAGATATAGCTAAATGCCATAAACAAATATGAATGAAAAAGTTAAAAGATTTGTGGTGATTACATTTTACATTAATTTTGGGTCGAGCCTTACAGCTCCATCTACACAGCCAATATCATGGGATGTGGACTCTTCTTGACTACCTTTAAGGTCTAAAACATCTGACAAACTCTTTGGAGTGCATCACAGACACAAACATAAGAAAGCGCCTTGAAATACAGAGAGAGGGAGAGGCAATATCTGAAAACATTTTCTGTTGCCTGCCCTAATGAACACAACCCTGCTCTCTGGCCTATAGCGTGCCCTTCTCACCTGGAGAAAGCCTTGGCACAATGGGGGCACACGTAGGGTTTCTCCACACCACCTTGATGAGAGCGCACGTGGTGGCTCATGCGGTCCTTCCTCTTGAACCTCTGCTGGCAGATGGGGCAGGAGAAGGGTTTCTCATCAGAGTGGGAGAGACGGTGCCGGTTAAGGTGGTACACGTCTCGGAAGGCCTTCCCGCACGTTTCACAAGCGTGATTCTTACGCACAGGGTTTGGGTTCGATGGTCGCTGGGGAGAGGGGACAAACATTGTGACTATTACACATGCCTCTGTGTTGATTATTGGCATATCATATTGTCGATTCTCTGTATCTATCCCAACCACGCAGACACACATGGCTTGCTACACCTAGATAATTTCTCTCGACCGTTTGCATAACATGCCTTATTTTCAATAGAGGGAATTTGGCTTTTCCACAATCTCCATAAAGACCATGCAAGAGAAACCTAAAGTCTAGTTTTCCTTTTCACGGACGATGACAACAACATCCTCCAGAAGCACCCTGACCCACCTGTACTGTCGCCCCGGCCCCCATGTCAACAGCTGCAGGAGGAGCATGGGGGTTAACGCTAGCCACTACGCTTGCCATGGCAACCTCTTCGCCATCCTGACTACCCACAGCTGGCTGCTGGGACGCCAGCACGCTGGGAGGGGGGAGAGGGGGAGGAACGGAGAGGTGGAGCAGGGTGAGGGGGACCATGTACCTCTCCGTCCTACCTCCCGACACCACCTGCGCTGGGCCGGCACCATTGCCACCCTCCTTTACCCCCTCCTCTTGCTCCCCTGCTCCTGCTCGCTTCATGCGTACCCCGGTGTGGACCGACTGGTGCCGCCGCAGGTTGTAGTTGTTCTTGAACTGCTTGCTGCATATGGCACAGATGTGGGGCACACGGGCAGGCCGGGACACTGTCTTCACTGTAGGACAGAAGACAGGAAGAAGAGGGAATGAGCGAGGAAGACAGGGAGAGGAAATGCACATTAATATCCCTATCAATTCAAAATATAATAGTATGAGGACTATCACATTATGCTTATAACAGGATAACAGACCACTTTTTTGGCAATCTACATTACTTCCTTTTCAACTTAATTGCTGATAACAGCTGAAGAAGCAATGGTATTTCACAACCCATGATTCTCTCACCAGGTAAGGGTTCTTCATTGAGGGCAGCAGTGTCCACCGTGGAAGGAGGATGGACTATGTGCTCTGTGGGAGGGGTCTGAGGAGAGGCCATATGGACTGTTAAGAGTTCGGATTGCAGGGTCCCCTCCACTTGGTTTTGGGTGGGTATAGTCTGGAGAAATAAACACAGCCATCAGCAGAAAGTCACTGCATTGTCTAGGGCAGGTATTCCCAAACTGGGGTACCCCCATAGGGGTACGCGCAATGCCGTCAGGGGGTGCATCAAATAAAAATGTGATTTACATTTAAAAAATTATAATAATAATTACAAAAATATATATATATATATATAAAAAAATTTTTTTTTTTTACATTCTTCACATTTTCAAAAGATTTATATTTTCCAACAGGGCTATACATTTGGGTGAGGTTTTTTTTTCTCACCTGAGTAGACTTGTTTCACTTTGCAAAAATAAAATTAAACCATCTAGTGTTCAGCGAAATAACAACAGAATGTCAAATACAGGTAGCCTAGTCAAATAATTAACATCCAATCACATTAACCGTTACTCTTGTGGGAATTCAACTAACGGTCCGTACGTAGCTGCTGCTCATTCCGTTTGCTTGAAAATTGATAAATGGTTAAAAAAAAGTAAGGCCCGCGTCCATAGAGACACATACCAGCTCTACTGGTAGTACTGCTACTACCAGCAGTACTACACCTGCACCTGTCGACGACACAAATTGTTCTAATTCCACGAGCACATCCAATGCTAGCATTTGTTGTTAGCCCAGCTAGCATGGACACTGACAGTTATGAATCTGATGCAGCTGAAGAGCTACTACCCCCTTACCCGGGAATGCACTGAACAACAGACAGGGACATTGGACCATCGAAGATGAAAATATGATGAGAACTACATTGATTTGGGGTTCACTTATATTGGGAGTAGTGCCTTTCCTCAGCCACCGTGTGTTATATGTGCAAAAGTACTATCTCACAACTCGATGAAACCTTCACTCTTAAGCAGACATTTATAAACAAAACAGACCCATTTCAAAAATAAGCCATGGGAGTTTTTTGAGCGAGAATTGGGATGACTTTCGAGTAGTAAGACATTTATAAAAGCAACAGATACCATTAATAAGAAGGGGTTAGAAGAGTCTTATATGGTGAGCTACCGAGTGGCTAGGACAGGCAAGTCCCATACTATTGTGAAGGAATTCATTCTTCCTGCTGCCGCGGATATGGCTGGGACAATGCTGGGGGAAAAGGCCAAAAAAACTACACAGACAATGCCTCCATCAAACAACACTGTTTCACGATGCATCAATAACATGGCAGGAGATGTTTTGAAAAAATTACTGCTTCGCATACAAGCCAGTGAATTATATGCCTTACAGCTGGACGAGTAAAAGAACGTGGTGGGCCCGCAGCTCCTGGTATACAGATGAAGTCGGAAGCTTACTTACACTTAGGTTGGAGTCATTAAAACTTGTTTTTCAACCACTGCACAAATTTATTTTCAACAAACTATAGTTTTGGCAAGTCGGTTAATACATCTACTTTGTGCATGACACAAGTAATTTTTCCAACAGTTGTTTACAGACAGATTATTTCATTTATAATTTACTGTATCACAATTCCAGTGGGTCAGAGGTTTACATACACTAAGTTCACTGTGCCTTAAAACAGCTTGGAAAATTCCAGAAAATGATGTCATGGCTTTAGAAGCTTCTGATTGGCTAGTTGAAATCATTTGAGTCAATTGGAGGTGTACCTGTGGAAGTATTTCAAGGCCTACCTTCAAACTCAGTGCCTCTTTGCTTGACATCATGGGAAAATCAAAAGAAATCAGCCAAGACCTCAGAAAAAAAAACTGTAGACCTCCACAAGTCTGGTTCATCCTTGGGAGCAATTTCCAAACGCCTGAAGGTACCATGTTCATCTGTACAAACAATAAAGTACGCAAGTATAAAAACCATGGGATCACGCAGCCGTCATACCGCTCAGGAAGGAGACGCGTTATGTGTCCTAGAGATGAGCGTACTTTGGTGCGAAAAGTGCCAATCAATCCACAGTAAAACAAGTCCTATATCGACATAACCTGAAAGGCCACTCAGCAAGGAAGAAACCACTGCTCCAAAACCGCCATAAAAAAAGCCAGACTACGGTTTGCAACTGCACATGGGGACAAAGATCGTACTTTTTGGAGGAATGTCCTCTGGTCTGATGAAACAAAAATAGAACTGTTTGGCCATAATGACCATCATTATGTTTGAAGGAAAAAGGGGGAGGCTTGCAAGCCGAAGAACACCATCCCAACCATGAAGCACGGCGGTGGCAGCATCATGTTGTGGGGGTGCTTTGCTGCAGGAGGGACTGGTGCACTTCACAAAATATATGGCATCATGAGGAAAGACAATTATGTGGCTATATTGAAGCAACATCTCAAGACATCAGTCAGGAAGTTAAAGCTTGGTCACAAATGGGTCTTCCAATGACCCCAAGCAAACTTCCAAAGTTGTGGCAAAATGGCTTAAGGACAACAAAGTCAAGGTATTGGAGTGGCCATCACAAAGCCCTGACCTCAATCCTATAGAAAATGTGTGGGCAGAACTGAAAAAGCGTGTGCGAGCAAGGAGGCCTACAAACCTGACTCTGTCACCAGCTCTGTCAGGAGGAATGGGCCAAAATTCACCCAATTTATTGTGGGAAGCTTGTGGAAGGCTACCCGAAACGTTTGACCCAAGTTAAACAATTGAAAGGCAATGCTACCAAATACTAATTGAGTGTATGTAAACTTCTGAACCACTGGGAATGTGATGAAAGAAATAAAATATGAAATAAAGCATCCTCTCTACTATTATTCTGAAATTTCACATTCTTAAAAGAAAGTGGTGATCCTAACTGACCTAAGACAGGGCATTTTTACTAGGATTAAATGTCAGGAATTGTGAAAAACTGAGTTTAAATGTATTTGGCTAAGGTGTATGTAAACTTTCAACTTCAACTGTATGTCCGTTACGTTTATGGGGGGTCAATTAAGGAAGACATCCTCTTCTGCAAACCACTGGAAACCAGGACAACAAGAGATAATATTTTTAAAGTACTGGACAGCTTTATGACATCAAATGGACTTTGGTGGTCAAGATGTGCTGGTATCTGTACTGATGGCGCAAAAGCCATGACAGGGAGACATAATGGAGTGGTAATGCTCGTGCAAGCAGTTGCTCCAGACGCCACTTGGGTACACTGCAGCATCCACCAAGAGGCTTTTACTGCCAAAGGAATGCCTGACAGCTTGAAATACGTTTTGGACACTACAGTGAAAATGGTTAACTTTGTTAAAAAAAAGTCCCTGAACTCTCGTGTATTTTCTGCACTATGCAATGATATGGGCCATGTTACGCTTTACAACATACAGAAGTGCGCTGGTTATCAAGGGGCAAAGTATTGACACGTTTTTTGTTTTAATTGAGAGGCAAGCTTAGTTTTCTTCACTGACCATAATTTTCACTTGTCTGACCGCTTGCATGATGACGGGTTTCTCACACGACTGGCCTACCTGGGTGATGTTTTTTCTCGCCTGAATGATTTGAATCTAGGATTACAGGGACTCTCAGCAAATATATTCAATGCGCGGGACAAAATTGTGGCTATGATTAAGAAGTTGGAGCTCTTATCCCTCTGCACTAACAAGGACAACACATAGGTCTTTCCATCATTGTATGATATTTTGTGTGCAAATGAACTCAAGCTTATGGACAATGTCAAACATGATATAGCGAAGCACCGGAGGGAGTTGGGTGCGCAATTACGCAGGTACTTTCCCAAAACGGATGACACAAACAACTGGATTTGTTATCCCTTTCATGCCCTGCCTCCAGTCCACTTACCAATATCTGAACAAGAGAGCCTCATCGAAATTGCAAAAAGCAGTTCTGTGAAAATTGAATTTAATCAGAAGCCACTGCCAGATTTCTGGATTGGGCTGCGCCAGAGTATTCTGCCTTGGAAAATCGCGCTGTTAAGACACTAATGCCTTTTCCAACCACGGACCTATGTGAGAGTGGATTCTCAGGCCTCACTAGCATGAAGACTAAATACAGGCACAGACTGTGTGTGGAAAATGATTTATGACAGACTCTCTCCAGTACAACCCAACATTGCAGAGTTATGTGCATCCATTCAAGCACACCCTTCTCATTAACCTGTGGTGAATTATTCACAATTTTCGATGAACAAAAGGTTTTTAATGTAAGATGGCTAAATAAAGAGCAAAATTATTGATTATTATTATTTGTGCTCTTGTCCTATAAGAGTTCTTTGTCACTTCCCACAAGCCGGGCTGTGACAAAAACTCACACTCATTCTTTGGTTTAATAAATGTATCGTATGTGTCTTTCTTTTTCCCAATGCAGTTAAGCCAAAACTATGCCCCGTTATTCAGAGGGGCGTTCTACTACGCTCCCATTGGCTAGCTAACGTTGTCTCACTCACAGGCGATCAGCGCAGAGACAGTGACCTTCCAAGGTAAGGATGGAAAGTGTAATTTAACAATTAGCTGCCTACTGTAATGCAGGCCTATTATTATCATGTTTGGTAACATTTGCCCATGTATTTATTTTTTGAGTTTCAATGAGTTGTAAAAATGACTCAGAACTCTGAATTCCCTCAATTGAAGGTCAGACAAGTTTACCTAGGCTACTTAACGTTACTAGCTCGGTATTTTAAGTTGTTATATTATCATTAGTAGTCTATTATCAGGTAAAAGCATATGCTTATTTTTCATAATTTCTCCAATATTTATTAGCTAATCATTCAGTCGAATTACGCATTGAATCTGACTTTGAGCGTTAAATGACGTTAATGGATAGCTCTGTCCACACATTATGTTTTTATATTTTTCCATCTTGAAATTCAAGGGCAAATGTTATTAATCAGTGACAGAAATTTCGCGCTACGTGATATTCACTCCCGGACTTGGAGAGCGCTCAAAGCGTCGTAGAACGCCCCTCTGAATGACGGGCGTGGTTTTGGCGTAACTGCGTTGGGAAAAAGAAAGACGCGTTCACGTAGTGTGTGTGTCAGGCTTACAATGATGGCAAAAAAACTACATTTGAGAGTGCGCTGACCCTGGTGCGCAGCTGGAGGTTGAATGTTTGAAGCGGTACGGGACGATAAAAAAAAAGTTTGGGAACCACTGGTTTCGAGTAAATGCTACTTCGTCCACCTAAATGGTCCGGCCCTTGGGGCTGCAGACAAAAAAATATATTCAACAGCCATTCTTCAGAAAAGCGCACACACGACTAGAAAGAAGGTCAATTAAAACTTACCTGGAAGAGAAAATTGCTCCAAGCAGCATCCATTTTGCACCAAAGCGATGAAGAGTATAACATCAGCTAAGTAATCCTGATGGCAATTCGACAGTGAACCGTTGTCATAATATTTAATCGCAGTGTTGATGATTGTGGCGAGAAGATCTATGTTGACAGTATTCAAATGCAGCAAAAAAAGTATGCTATTGATCATCCGAAAGGGACATGCAACTATCAAAAATGTACTTTGTAAAAATATATATCTAACAGGAGTAGTCAAGCTATTCAAATTCACGCAGGCGTTTCGACTAGGCTGACTGCCTGAGTTGAATTGCCAGCTCCAATAGCGGCCTATTTATCTTTGACTTTGGTTTCTAACTTTAATTTGATCAAAACATAAGAAACGCATATCTCTTGGCATTGATGACTTTGAAACCAAATATCTGGGCGCCCAAAATCAATGTTATTTATATAGCCGTAGTCATATATAGTAATAGCTCGATCTTAAAATTAAAAGTAATACATTACGCACAATGACAACTACTATCAGTGTTACAATAAACGCATTTGAAAGAGTAGCAGTTAATTATTTTAATTTATGAATCTATTCTTCCGTTTTCCCCCAACAGGCCAATCGCTTGTTTGTCGAAGCCTCGTTGTTGGATTCAAGCCCTGACCCTAGCTAAGAGCGATCGCGCCGGGACGCAGCCTATCGCTCCCCCTCGGCTGTTCAATTGCGAGGAAGTCATCTTTCTTTTTTTATTGCTCGCTCTCCCTCCTCCCTCCATGTATCTTTCTTCCTTTTCTTTTGAAATCCTCTTTCTTCTCCCCCTCCTCTCCTTTTCCTGCACCGCTATGTCCCGGTTGCTCTTAAAGGGATAGCATTTATATTCGTTGGACACCCTCCTGAATTCCCGTCCCCCTCATTGGAGCATATCCCGTTCTGCTCCCTCCTACTCGGGATTTCGGCCGACAGATATTGCACTACAGTATTTTTCAGACCATCAGAAATAGATCTCTGCCGTTGTTAGAGAGCCATTATAATGGAGTCTTTTTGTAGGCACTAACTCCGCCATGTTCCTTGGACAAGGCCTACGAGGAAAATGAATGGCGTATTTGTAGGGTTTTGGATAAACGCCGAAAATAAGGTCTGTGGGAAACACAGACGTATGAGATCTTATTGGTTCTATTAAATCCTCTTCATTAGCTAACGTCACTTTTAGGTCATGTTGGACGTTTTTTTGTCATAATAAAAACCACATACATCTCATAAAGGTAATGTAAACTGACTGCTATTGTCTCATAGACCACAAACAAATACGATCTCCTAAGCCTGTGTTAAAGAAGCATTATGTCGAATTGTTGCATTATAATGTCATAATATATCTGCAGTAATAGTAGAATGATAGTGTTTAACAAAAAAATAATCATATATATATTATGCTTTGGGCCCTTACAAAACTCTCCATACAGAACCAATCAGTCGATATAATCGACTTCTATCATCAGAAATCACGCGATATGAATCAGACAGTGGGGCGGTGCCTGACCGACTCGTTGGTCAGAAGGTTCAAATCAACGTTTTATTTCATAATTTCCGAGTAGGCAAACCGCATCAACCACAACAGTTATTACACCCCGTATACGTTGGAAGCGGTAATGACCATTTTTATTGTGCAGTAACTAAAACTAGAAGATCTTCTGACGTCCTTTCCCTTCGCCAAAGGTAAGTAATCGCGTACCTTTTTTTAAACTTTGATTTACAAAGCTAATGTAATGGATTTTAAAAAATGATTTTACCCCGTGATAGCCGCTAATATGACCAATAGTAGCGCACAATTCGATCTGAATACATAAGTAGGGAACAACATTTCTTGAGTACAATTCGATCAGAATATATAATCAATTTAAAACGATGTGCAATTTTGCATTAGCAGTCTTCTCGGCTTAAATTCCCGGGGAGCGGTGTCATGACAGAAGTGAGGGAGAGGCTGAAAGCTATGGCTTGCGATCAATCGTTGATAAACAAACACAACTTGACTCGGTTCGGCACGGCTGCGCTTTGCTGTGACTGGGTCAGAGATGTTAGGTGATGGAGAAGAAAGTGAACCAAGTATGGAGCACAGTGGTACAAATAAAGGGTGGAGTAAGAAAGATAAAAGAAAGCGGGAGAGTGAGTAGGGGTTTGAAGGGGAGCGAGAGGTATGAAGGCAGAAAAGGTAGTTTGCAGAGAGCAACGTAGTTTCCAACGCCAGCGGCAGTTCGGAGGTAGAGTGCAGAGGAAGGGCAAGATAAATCGCGAGGGGAGCATGGAGGTGAGGAGGAGCATGAAGTGCTTCTGAACTTTATGGAGGAAGGGGGAGTTGGGGCGACGAGTCCGATAAGGTTGACGGCTGTGATAAAGTAGTTGACTGGGGAAATTGTCAATGCCAAAGTGTTAAGAGATGGGAGCTTGTTGGTGTTCTGTAAAGACAATGCTCTGAGTGAAGCAAATAGGGAAGTGTAAGGTGGTGTCGAGCAGCTGGACTGATCAAGCAGGGAAACAGTGGACTAAAGAGGTGATTTCAGGAGTGCCTGTGAGTGTCAGCACTAATGGGGGGGGTGCCACCTTCATAAAGCAAGGACTTTCTTATAGGATGCTAGGCAAAGGTATTGAACAGGAATGTGTGGTTGAGAGGAGGGGTGCTAATGGTAGTGAACTACTATAATCCGTGTCAGATATTGGACCTGGAAGTGCTGGAGAGGGTGGAGGGCCAGGATAGAAGTAAGGTAATGTAATGTGGGGATTTTAGACTACTAGACTACTGACAAGGATGCATAACTTCCAACATCTGATTCAGTATCAGGAGGCCTAGGCCCTGATGAGGAGAACTGTCCATCAGGTGAAGAGGTCATGTTGGCGTTGGTTCTGTGACACCATTGGAAGGACGACACCTGTGGGAGAAGTGTGGGGGATGATTAAGAGGATGAGTGGGGTTAGAAGGGAGTGGGATTATCCAGTGTTAACGAGTGGGAAGGATGTGGCAGTAACAGATCAGCAGGCAGAGATGATGGCCAAAGCGTTTGTCCAAGTGCATAGCTCTGCAAATTTGTCAGAGGAGGGGGAGAGAGAGAACGAGAGAGGAGCATGCTGGAGTCCTGGAAAGGAGGGAGGATGTAAATATTGTGTTGAATGCACCATCTACCATGGCAGAGGTGAAAAGTGCAGTAGGTAAGGCTGGGTTAACTTCACCTGGGAAAGATGAGGTGCTATGTTATGTTGGCCCATTATAGTGATGAGGCACTGGATAAGGTATTGGTGTTGTTCAACAGAGTGTGGGAGGAGGGGAAACTACCAGGCAGCTGGAAGAAGGCAGTAGTGATACCAATCCGGAAGCCAGGAAAGGACTCAACTAGGTAGCTTTAACGTCACATAGCTTTAACGTGACATGTATGTAAGATTATGGAACGTATGATTACGGAAAGGCTAACTTCCTTCCTGGAGAGCAGGGGGCTAGTATCGCCACATCAGAGTGGGTTCAGGAAGGGAATGGGAATCTATGGACCCAGTGCTCTGCTTAGAAGCAGAGGCCAGGAAGGCTCAGGTGAAAAAGGAGACTGTTGTAGCTGTCTTTTTTGTGTGGAGAAGGCGTATGATAGGATGTGGAAGGAGGGATTGTTAATCAAGCTTGATAGTATGGGGGTAGGAGGAAGAACGTACAACTGGATATGTATGTTGCACGTACAACTGAGGACCATGTATGTTGCATTGATCCAATCTGTAATAGACTCTGGCAGTATAGCGTATGGTTCGGCAGCCCGGACGTAATTGGAAAGGCAAGATGTCATACAGGGACAAGGACTCAGAATATGTAGTGGGGCGTTTCGGACCTACCCAGTGTCTGCACTACAGATGGAGATGGGGGATATGCCATTGCAGATTAGGATACAGCAGCTGGCAATTATTGGGTCAACCTACAGGGACATGGGGTGTCTCATCCTGCGAAAGGGATTTTACAGGCGTGCTGGGATCATGAGCAAAGACAGAACACAAGCTTTGGGTGGGTGGGTAATACCCAGGTGAAGGAGATGGGACTGTATGAAAGGGAGTTTAGTCCAACGGTAGCTATACCTGTAAATCCACCATGGCTACTCCCGCCTCCAGTAGTTGATCTAGAAGTGTTGGAGAGACTACAGAAAGATAGGAGGGTGTTGATCCATCTGATTTGTTTAAGACACGTCTGGATACTGTGTATCAGGATTTTGTAGCCATTTACACAGATGGTTCAAAATATCCAAGGACAGGACGTACTGGGTCAGCATTTGTAGTGCAGGAATGTGGGGTGGCAGTCAGGAAACGTATTCCAGATCATCTGGCTGTATATACGGAGGAGCTGATGGCCATACTGTTGGCCTTGCAGTGGGTGGAGGAAGTCAAGCCAGACAGAGTAGTTATTTGCTCTGATTCATGTGCACTGTTGATGAGTCAGTCTCCAGTCCTTTAGGTCATGTAGCAGACATGACCTGCTTTATGAGGTGCTACAAACCTATGGCAGGATTAGACAGATGGGTATACAGATAAGATTTACTTGGGTCCCAGCCCATGTGGGAGTGGAGGGGAACAAGGCAGTTGATGTACTGGCTAAACAAGCACTTAGTAGTGGGGATGTTGTGGTTGTAGTTTCAATGAGCAAGGCAGAGGCAAAAAGCCTGATATGGACAGTGATAGTGTAGAGATGGCAGGAGCAGTGGAATAGAGATACTAAAGGCGGGCATTTATTTCAAGTACAGAGGAAAGTTAGGGAGAGGAGAACGGCAGGAAGGGACAGAAGAGGAGGCTATTTTTTACAAGAATAAGGGTGAGACACAGCCAGTTGAATAAGACCTTAAATGTGATAGGAAAGCATCCAACAGGAAAGTGCGATTATTGCCAGGAAACAGAGATCGTGGAGCGTGTACAGTATTGCTACAGTGTGGGGAAAGAAAGAGGCTGAGATTTAGTATGAGGGAGAAGGGGATACAGGAAATTAGTTTAAAGAGTATATTGAGTAGAACGTCGTTAGATATAGTCTCAAATATTGTAATTCTTTAAAGAGCAACAGGCTGGCAGGTAGATTTTAGTTTCTCCCTAGCTCTGGCCCACACTCCAGTACAGTAGGTGGCGGTAATGCACCATAACGTTGGATGCCAACCGCCTATAAACCCCACTGAAGAAGAATCAGCAGCAGCATGGTGTCATTTCCTGTTTTCGGTGCTAGGCTGGGTCTAATTTATTTTCTTCTCCTCTCTGTCTTAAATCTCCATACTTTTTTTTTTGTGCACTAGTACACTTTCTTGCATGGATTTGAACTCTAGCCAATGCTTACGTCATTCATATAACCAGGAACCAATATCCAAAGTTGGTACCCATTTCATATAATATGCCTATATTTAAAATGCATATGAGGGGGCACTATGGGCAGAGCAAGATGTGATTGGGCCTACAATGACCGAAAAAGGTTGAGAACCACTGGACTAGGCAAATATTAGATGGTACATTAACAATTCCAACAATAATCATCCATTAGCGAAGGAGCCCAAAATATTCCTGTCCCATGCTTGTTGAAGCCAAAAGATGTCATCACCTGTCTCTAAAGGCATTTTAGACTACTTAATGTCCATGCGAAGCGCATGGACATCCAACCCATAACTGTCTTTAGATTCCCTATAAGAAAATAATTGAGTGTAAGCAAAGTAACTCCACTAGTCATGCATTGATACAGTATATTATTGTGTCCTATGCATCAGATCATGTAAATGTAATTAATATTATATCTTCATTTAGAATAAATCAAACTGTTTTTCTTTACAGATGCCATCCTTTAGAAGAAAAAGAGCCTCAATGGTTTACAAAGACCTGACTAGAGGAGTGATAGCGTGTACACCCCTGCCATCAACTTGGATCGGTGAGAAAGTTGCTCTGTTCAGTTCTGTTCAACTTAATTTAACCAGGATAGTCCACTCCGTAACAATTGTTACTACTCTTTAGCGAGTTCTGGGAGAACAGAGCCGGTTTCCTCTGCAGCAGAAGTTGTGCCCGGCTGCAGTGATGCACCTCCAGCATAAAAGAAAAAAGGAAGGCAGTTGATATTGAGGCTATGGCATATCTGGCTATGCCAAATGGCTGTGGGCTACACTAGTTCATTTAGCAGACAAGATTTGCTTAGAATTCCGTGGCATTATTTTATAGTATGAAGAATACAATTGAATAAAATATGAATAATATTTTCTCCAAACGATTTGAGGGACGTGCATCTTTTCTGTGCTGAGCGGTTAACAAAGAAATACAGTGGGGCAAAAAAGTATTTAGTCAGCCACCAATTGTGCAAGTTCTCTCACTTAAAAAGATGAGAGGCCTGTAATTTTCATCATAGGTACACTTCAACTATGACAGACAAAATTAGGAAAAAAAATCCAGAAAATCACATTGTAGGATTTTTAATGAATTTATTTGCAAATTATGGTGGAAAATAAGTATTTGGTCACATACAAACAAGCAAGATTTCTGGCTCTCACAGACCTGTAACTTCTTCTTTAAGAGGCTCCTCTGTCCTCCACTCGTTACCTGTATTAATGGCACCTGTTTGAACTTGTTATCAGTATAAAAGACACCTGTCCACAACCTCAAACAGTCACACTCCAAACTCCACTATGGCCAAGACCAAAGAGCTGTCAAAGGACACCAGAAACAAAATTGTAGACCTGCACCAGGTTGGGAAGTTGAGGTTGAATCTGCAATAGGTAAGCAGCTTGGTTTGAAGAAATCAACTGTGGGAGCAATTATTAGGAAATGGAAGACATACAAGACCACTGATAATCTTCCTCGATCTGGGGCTCCACGCAAGATCTCAACCCGTGGGGTCAAAATGATCACAAGAACGGTGAGCAAAAATCCCAGAACCACACGGGGGGACCTAGTGAATGACCTGCAGAGAGCTGGGACCAAAGTAACAAAGCCTACCATCAGTAACACACTACGCCGCCAGGGACTCAAATCCTGCAGTGCCAGACGTGTCCCCCTGCTTAAGCCAGTACATGTTCAGGCCCGTCTGAAGTTTGCTAGAGAGCATTTGGATGATCCAGATGAGGATTGGGAGAATGTCATATGGTCAGATGAAACCAAAATAGAACTTTTTGGTAAAAACTCAACTCGTCGTGTTTGGAGGACAAAGAATGCTGAGTTGCATCCAAAGAACACCATACCTACTGTGAAGCATGGGGGTGGAAACATCATGCTTTGGGGCTGTTTTTCTGCAAAGGGACCAGGACGACTGATCCGTGTAAAGGAAAGAATGAATGGGGCCATGTATCGTGAGATTTTGAGTGAAAACCTCCTTCCATCAGCAAGGGCATTGAAGATGAAACGTGGCTGGGTCTTTCAGCATGACAATGATCCCAAACACACCGCCCGGGCAACGAAGGAGTGGCTTCGTAAGAAGCATTTCAAGGTCCTGGAGTGGCCTAGCCAGTCTCCAGATCTCAACCCCATAGAAAATCTTTGGAGGGAGTTGAAAGTCCGTGTTGCCCAGCGACAGCCCCAAAACATCACTGCTCTAGAGGAGATCTGCATGGAGGAATGGGCCAAAATACCAGCAACAGTGTGTGAAAACTTTTGACCTCTGTCATTGCCAACAAAGGGTATATAACAAAGTATTGAGATAAACTTTTGTTATTGACCAAATACTTATTTTCCACCATAATTTGCAAATAAATAAATTAAAAATCCTACAATGTGATTTTCTGGATTTCTTTTTCTCATTTCGTCATTTCGTCATAGTTGAAGTGTACCTATGATGAAAATTACAGGCCTCTCTCATCTTTTTAAGTTCGGAAAACTTGCACAATTGGTTGCTGACTAAATACTTTTTTTGCCCCACTGTAGGTACTCCTGTATGCTTAATTTAGAGTTATTAATGTAGTTGTTCTACAAACGTTGGGCTATATGTTTTGATTTTTAATACATTGTAAGGCTGCATGATGAGTCACCACTCACTCACATGGCTCTTCATCACGTGATCGGGTCTTTCTCACAGGCTACACGTGAAGACAGACACAAGACTGTCCACATTTACTTTTCGTCAGCCAACAAGACGAGTAGGCCTAACGAACAGCAAAAGCACTAGCCTATGGGGGACAGTAGATTGATATAGTACAAAAGTCAACCTATTCTGTCCGAGAAATAAATATTCCAAACATAGTCTGGGACAGTTGTGGGATGCGATAGATCCCAAATTAATACAACCACTAGCATCAAAAAAACATGTTTAAGCAATGTGGCTGACACTCCAGATCAGAACGTTTAGCTTAAAATGTTGGTAATTAAACGGTCATGTGGAATTTGACTGCTTCATGACTCGTGACCACCGGTGTGGCGGTAATACGGTCACCGCAACAGCCCTAATCATGTACATACATTTCACTTTCTATAAAAGTTACAATTCCCTGCAGTGGTATAGTAAATGTGACAAAATCTCTCGTGCCAAGCACAGAGTTGATTTGGAGTTTTCTAATAACTTCTGCAATGAAATATCCCCTTGATCGTGTAGTTTTAAATCTGCAGCTACTGTAGTCTGTTCTACAACAACTTTGTGTCTGCCTGTCTGTCTTAGTCAGGGCAGTTCATCCCATGTGTTCCAGTGGCCCTACGATGGGAGTGGTAGAGACAAGATAACCATGACTGTTACAGCCAGTACAACAGTCTTCTGACTGTTGTTAACGTAAGAGGTAGGCCTTACAGTGAGGGAAAAAAGTATTTGATCCCCTGCTGATTTTGTACGTTTGCCCACTGACAAAGAAATGATCAGTCTATAATTTTAATGGTAGGTTTATTTGAACAGTGAGAGACAGAATAACAACAAAAAAATCCAGAAAAACGCATGTGAAAAAAATGTTATAAATGGAATTGCATTTTAATGAGGGAAATAAGTATTTGACCCCCTCTCAATCAGAAAGATTTCTGGCTCCCAGGTGTCTTTTATACAGGTAACGAGCTGAGATTAGGAGCACACTCTTGAAGGGAGTGCTCCTAATCTCAGTTTGTTATCTGTATAAAAGACACCTGTACACAGAAGCAGTCAATCAGATACCAAACTCTCCACCATGGCCAAGACCAAAGAGCTCTCCAAGGATGTCAGGGACAAGATTGTAGACCTACACAAGGCTGGAATGAGCTACAAGACCATCGCCAAGCAGCTTGGTGAGAAGGTGACAACAGTTGGTGTGATTATTCGCAAATGGAAGAAACACAAAAGAACTGTCAATCTCCCTCGGTCTGGGGCTCCATGCAAGATCTCACCTCGTGGAGTTGCAATGATCATGAGAACGGTGAGGAATCAGCCCAGAACTACACGGAAGGATCTTGTCAATGATCTCAAGGCAGCTGGGACCATAGTCACCAAGAAAACAATTGGTAACACACTACGCCGTGAAGGACTTAAATCCTGCAGCGCCCGCAAGGTCCCCCTGCTCAAGAAAGCACATATACATGCCCGTCAGAAGTTTGCCAATGAACATCTGAATGATTCACAGGACATCTGGGTGAAAGTGTTGTAGTCAGATGAGACCAAAATGTAGCTATTTGGCATCAACTCAACTCGCCGTGTTTGGAGGAGGAGGAATGCTGCCTATGACCCCAAGAACCCCATGCCCACCGTCAAACATGGAGGTGGAAACATGGGGGTGTTTTTCTGCTAAGGGGACAGGACAACTTCACCGCATCAAAGGGACGATTGACTGGGGATGTACCGTCAAATATTGGGTGAGAACCTCCTTCCCTCAGCCAGGGCATTGAAAATGGGTTGTGGATGGGTATTCCAGCATGACAATGACGCAAAACACACGGCCAAGGCAACAAAGGAGTGGCTCAAGAAGAAGCACATTTAAGGTCCTGGAGTGGCCTGGCCAGTCTCCAGACCTTAATCCCATAGAAAATCTGTGGAGGAAGCTGAAGGTTTGAGTTGACAAACGTCAGCCTCGAAACCTTAATGACTTGGAGAAGATCTGCAAAGAGGAGTGGGACAAAATCCCTCCTGAGATGTGTGCAAACCTGGTGGCCAACTACAAGAAACACCTGACCTCTGTGAGTGCCAACAAGGGTTTTGCCACCAAGTACTAAGTGTTTTGCTGAGGAGTCAAATACTTATTTCCCTCATTAAAATGCAATTCCATTATAACATTTTTCACATGCGTTTTTCTGGATTTTGTTGTTATTCAAATTTCAAATCAAATTTATTTATAAAGCCCTTCTTACATCAGCTGATGTCACAGAGTGCTGTACAGAAACCCAGCCTAAAACCCCAAACAGCAAGCAATGCAGGTGTAAAAGCACGGTGGCTAGGAAAAACTCCCTAGAAAGGCCAAAACCTAGGATAAAAACCTAGAGAGGAACCAGGCTGTGAGGGGTGGCCAGTCCTCTTCTGGCTGTGCCGGGTGCAGATTATAACAGAACATGGACAAGATATTAAAATGTTCATAAAACAGGCAGAACAGTTGAAACTGGAGAAGCAGCACGGCCAGGTGGACTCGGGACATCAAGGAGTCATCAGGCCAGGTAGGCCTTGAGGAATGGTCCTAATGCTCAGGTCCTCCGAGAGAGAGAGAAGAAAAAAAAGAAAGAGAGAGAGATAATTAGAGAGAGCATACTTAAATTCACACAGGACACCAGATAAGAGAAGAAATACTCCAGATATAACAGACGGACCCTAGCCCCCCGACACATAAACTACTGCAGCATAAATACTGGGGGCTCAGACAGGAGGGGTCGGGAGACACTGGCCCCGTCCGACAATACCCCCGGACAGGGCCAAACAGGCAGGATATAACCCCACCCACTCTGCCGAAGCACAGCCCCCACACCACTAGAGGGATATCTTCAACCACCAACTTACCATCCTGAGACAAGGCCGAGTATAGCCCACAAGATCTCCGCCACGGCACCAGTAAGCCAGTAACTCAGCCCCTGTAATAGGGTTAGAGGCAGAGAATCCCAGTGGAGGGGAACCGGCCAGGCAAAGACAGTCTCTCACTGTTCAAATAAACCTACCATTAAAATTATAGACTGATAATTTCTTTGTCAGTGGGCAAACGTACAAAATCAGCAGGGGATCAAATACTTTTTTCCCTCACTGTATATTACATTTGGAAACTAAGACATCTGTGTCCTTCACCATCTTGCAAACTGTATCAGAACATCAACTGTAGCAGCAGTGTGCTCAGAGACATTTTCTCCCTCAAGCCATAAGACTGTTGATGAAAACTGAACGGACTCTTTGCTGCTATGGCAACTACTGTACTGTACTTAATATACTGTAGTTATCTACTTATTTCATTGTATTGTGCACACTATGCTGTATTCCTGCGCAAATTTCAACTTTGATTTTGATTTAATTTGATCTAGTTTACCATAACCCTGTTCACTCTGGTGTTTTGATGAAAATATGGAGTCATTTTGAAAGTTCTTAAGAGACATGTATCTCACCAACATCAGATGTAATGTTTAGCAATGCAACGGAATGTCTTCATTTCTGGAATAGCTCATGACGTCTGGCTGCAGTTTTGCATCTGTGAGCTGAAACCTTTCACTCTGATCCGCCACAGACTCTGGCCTGCCACCCCCCAAATGCCGCAAAATAGCAATTTCAGTGGACCTCCTGCACCAGTTTGCAGCCCTGCAGCTGGAGTGGGGAGTGTCTTTGAGGGGGATTACCTTGGCTTTCCATAAATCCAATACATGCTGGAAGGTAGTTATTGTATTTTAAATTGGAAATCAAACCATATACAGTTAAAGTCGGAAGTTTACATACACCTTAGCCAAATACATTTCAACTCAGTTTTTCACAATTCCTGACATTTAATACTAGAAGAAGAATAATAGTAGAGAGACTGATTTATTTCAGCTTTTATTTCTTTCATCACATTCCCAGTGGGTCAGGAGTTTACAAACACTCAATTAATATTTGGTAGCATTGCCTTTAAACTTGGGTCAAACGTTTCGGGTAGCCTTCCACACGCTTTCCACAGTAAGTTGGGTGAATTTTGGCCCATTACTCCTGACAGAGCTGGTGTTACTGAGTGAGGTTTGTAGGCCTCCTTGCTTGCACACGCTTTTTCAGTTCTGCCCACACATTTTCTATAGGATTGAGGTCCGGGCTTTCTGATAGCCACTCCAATACCTTGACTTTGTTGTCCTTAAGGAAAACTATAGGGTCTCGTTAAGCTAGGATTCTTATTTTCATTCAGTTTTGTTCATCATTTATATGGGAAAAGATATCCATCCTCAGTTGTTATTCTTATACAGTACCGTTCAAAAGTTTGGGGTCACTTAGAAATGTCCTTGTTTTTTAAATATTTTTTTGCCATTAAAATAACATCAAATTGATCAGAAATACAGTGTAGACATTTGTTAATGTTGTAAATGACTATCGTAGTTAGAAACAGCATATTTTTTTATGGAATATCTACATAGGCGTACAGAGGCTTTTTATCAGCAACCATCACTCCTGTGTTCCAATGGCACGTTGTGTTAGCTAATCTAAGTTGATCATTAGAAAACCCTTTTGCAATTATGTTAGCACAGTTGAAACTGTTGTCCTGATTATAGAAGCAATAAAACTGGCCTTCTTTAGACCAGTTTAGTGTCTGGAGCATTTGTGGGTTCGATTACAGGCTCAAAATGGCCAGAAACAAATAACTTTCTTCTGAAACTTGTCAGTCTATTTTTGTTCTGAGAAATGAAGGCTATTCCATGTGAGAAATTGCCAAGAAACTGAAGATCTCATAAAACGCTGTGTACTACTCTCTTCACAGTACAGCGCAAACTGGCTCTAACCAGAATACAGAGAAGGAGTGGGAGGCCCCAGTGCACAACTAAGCAAGAGGACAAGTACATTTGAGTGTCTAGTTTGAGAAACGGTCCTCAACTGGAAGCTTCATTAAATAGTACCTGCAAATCACCAGTCTCAATGTCAACAGTGAAGAGGCGACTCCGGGATGCTGGCCTTCTAGGCAGAGTTCCTCTGTCCAGTGTCTGTGTTCTTTTGCCCATCTTAATGTTTTCTTTTTATTGGCCAATCTGAGATAAGGCTCTTTCTTTGCAACTCTGCCTAGAAGGCCAGCATCCCGGAGTCGTCTCTTCACTGTTGACGTTGAGACTGGTGTTTACTTACAAGACCTTAACCAACAATGCAGTTTTTGAAAATACCCCCCAAAAAAGTAAGAGATAGAATAACAAATAATTAAAGAGCAGCAGTAAATAACAATAGCGGGGATCTATACAGGGGGTACCGGTACAGAGTCAATTTCAATGTGCGGGGTACCGGTGTCAAGGTAATTGAGGTAATATGTACATGTAGGTACAGTTATTAGTGACTATGCATAGATAATAACAGAGAGTAGCAGTGGTGTTCTGGAGGGGAGGGCAATGCAAATAGTCTGTGTAGCCATTTGATTAGCTGTTCAGGAGTCTTATGGCTTGGGGGTTGAAGCTATTTAGGAGCCTCTTGGACCTAAACTTGGTACCGCTTGCCGTGCGGTTACAGAGAGAACAGTCCATGACTAAGGTGGCTGCAGTCTTTGACAATTTGTAGGGCCTTTCTCTGACACCGCCTGGTATAGAGGTCCTGGATGGCAGGAAGCTTGGTCCCGGTGATGTACTGGGCCGTACGCACTACCCTCTGTAGTGCCTTGCGATCGGATGGCCGAGCAGTTGCCATACCAGGCAGTGATGCAACCCTTCAGAATGCTCCCGATGGTGCAGCTGTAGAACGTTTTTAGGATCTGAGGACCCATGCCAAATCTTTTCAGTCTCCTGAGGGGGAAAAGGTTTTGTCGTGCCCTCTTCACGGCTGTCTTGGTGTGCTTGGACCGTGTTAGTTTGTTGGTGATGTGGATGCCAAGGAACTTGAAGCTCTCAACCTGCTCCACTACAGCCCCGTCAATGAGAATGGGGGCATGCTCGGTCCTCCTTTTCCTGTAGTCTACAATCATCTCCTTGTTCTTGATCACGTTGAGGGAGAGGTTGTTGTCCTTGCACTACACGGTCAGGTCTCTGACCTCCTCCCTATCAGCTGTCTCGTCGGTGATCAGGCCTTCCACTGTTGTGTCATCAGAAAACTTAATGATGGTGTTGGAGTCGTACCTGGCCGTGCAGTCATGAGTGAACAGGGAGTACAGGAGGGGACTGAGCACGCACCCCTGAGGGGCCACCGTGTTGAGGATCAGCGTGGCGGATGTGTTGTTACCTACCCTTACCACCTGGGGGCGGCCCGTCAGGAAGTCCAGGATCTAGTTGCATAGGGGGGTGTTTAGTCCCAGGGTCCTTAGCTTAGTGATGAGCTTTGAGGGCACTATGGTGTTGAACACTGAGCTGTAGTCAGTGAATAGCATTCCCACAGGTATTCCTTTTGTCCAGGTGTGAAAGGGCAGTGTGGAGTGCAATAGAGATTGCATCATCTGTGGATCTGTTGATGTGATATGCAAATTAGAGTGGGTCTAGGGTTTCTGGGAAAATGGTGTTGATGTGGGCCCTGACCAGCCTTTCAAAGCACTTCATGGCTACAGACGTGAGTGCTGTTGGTCGGTAGTCATTTAGGCAGGTTACCGTAGTGTTCTTGGGCACAGGCACTATGGTGGTCTGCTTGAAACATGTTGGTATTACAGACTCAGACAGGGAGAGGTTGAAAATGTCAGTGAAGACACTTGCCAGTTGGTCAGAGCATTATCGCAGTACACGTCTTGTTAATCCGTCTGGACCTGCGGCCTTGTGAGTGTTGACCTGTTTGAAGGTCTTACTCACATCGGCTGCGGAGAGCGTGATAACACAGTCGTCCGGAACAGCTGATTCTCTCATGCATGTTTCAGTGTTACTTGCCTCGAAGCGAGCATATTTATTTAGCTCGTCTGGTAGGCTCGTGTCACGGTGCATCTCTCGGCTTTGCTTCCCTTTGTAGTCTGTAATAGTTTGCCGATGAGCGTCGGAGCCGTTGTAGAACGATTCAATCTTAGTGCTGTATTGACGCTTTGCCTGTTTGATGGTTCGTCGGAGGGCATAGCGGGATTTCTTATAAGCTTCCGGGTTAGTCCCGCTCTTTGAAAGTGGCAGCTCTACCCTTTAACCTCTTAAGGAGCAGCAAGGAGTGCTGGGGCGCTAGCGCCTCACTCCCGACACTACCCGGTGAAATGCAAAGCACCAAATTCTAAATCCTAAAGTTGAATTATTAAACATTCATCAATATACAAGTGTTGCATAGTCATCAAAAGCTCTGCTTCTTGGCAATATCACAGCGTTGTCAGATTTCAAAAAGGCTTTATGGCGAAAGCACTACATTTGAATGTTTGAGGATAGCACCTCACATATTTATGCCATTACCATAAATTCATAAGCAATCACTGTTCACACAAAATACATTTCACAGCGAAAACAAATCAATATACCTTTTGAAGAACTTCTGCTGAGGGCTTCCCAAGTGTCCAACGAAGACAATCCATGGTTCTTTTGTTAGAAAAAGTAATGTATTATATCCATAAATCTCTGTTTGGTTGGCGCAGTATGATAAGAAAATACAGCGTCCATTGAAACGTGAAGAGAACTCATTCAACCTATACCTATAAACTTGTCCAAGAACAATCAAACATCATTGATAATGTATCCTTAGGAACACTTTTATGTATATATAGTATAATATTTTAACTGGAATATAAACTGGGCGATAAGAAAGGAAAAAACCACAGAGCGCGGCAAGAACGAACGTTCTTTTCTTGGGCATGCCAGGCTCTCCAAAACCGTCACCTCGGGAGCTGCTCCCTAAGAAGTTAACTCAGTGCGAATGTTGCCTGTATTCCATGGCTTCTGTTTGGGGTATGTACGACAGTCATCGTGGGGACGACACCCTCAATGGACTTATTGATAAAGCCAGTGACTGATGTGGTGTACTCCTCAATGCCATCGGAAGAATCCCAGAACATATTCCAGTCTGCTAGCAAAGCAGTCCTGTAGTTTAGCATCTGCTAAACTACAAGACTGCTGAGAAACTGATTGAAGTTTCCCTGCATTAAAGTCCCTGACCACTAGGAGCGCCGCCTCTGGATTAGCGTTTTCCTGTTTGCTTATGGCGGTATACAGCTCATTGAGTGCAGTTTTACTGCCAGCATCGGTCTGTGGTGGTATGTAAGATAGCGATGAAAAATACAGATGGAAACTCTCCAGGTAGATAGTGTGGTCTACAACTTACTCTACCTCAGGCGAGCAATACCTTGAGACTTCCTTAGATATCGTGCACCAGCTGTTGTTCACATATATGCATAGGCCCCCGCCCCGTGTCTTACCAGAGGCTGCTGGTCTGCCAATAGTGTATAACCCGCCAGCTGTATGTTCTTAATGTTGTCGTTCAGCCACGACTCGGTGAAACATAAGATATTACAGTTTTTAATCTCCCGTTTTTAATCTCCCGAGCTTTCAGCTCGTCCCATTTATTTTCCAGTGATTGAATATTAGCTAGCAGGACGGAAGGCAAGGGCAGATTAGCCTCTCGTCACCTGATCCTCACAAGGCACCCTGATCTTTATCAGTTTCCTTCTCCAGCGAATCACGGGGATCTGGGCCTGGTCTGGTGTCTAGTACATCCCTCCCGTCCGACTCATTGAACAAAAACTCTTCGTCCAGTTTGAGGTGAGCAATTGCAGTTCTGTTGTCCAGAAGCTCTTTTCGGTCATAAGAGACGGCAGCAGCAACAGTATGTACAAAACAAGTTACGAACAGCGCGAAAAAACAAACAAAATAGCATGATTAGTTAAGAGCCGATAAGACAAAATGTTTATTTCATATTTCACTACCACCCTGTAGTAAGAGCTTTTCATGAATCGCTTGATACGGTTTTATGAATGGCTTGGAATGGATTGATCCAAACCTGCTTTGTAATCATAAGTAACGTTTTACACAAAATGCACAAAAGAACTGCTCCTACACTCAATTATTTTGGCATTTAGAAAAACAGTCCCGATCTGATGGTAGACACCACATTTGCAGTGCCAGCCTTTCATGCCTATGCTCATGATGCTGACTGTCAGGTAATGAATAAAACATTTTCTTTAAAATGTATTCTGTTAAACACCACTTCTTTGTCGTTGCAGATAGTTGCCCTAACAATATTTTTCCTTTAATTAAGCATCACCCATTGTAATACTCATTATGTTTTCGTATTGTATTTTACATTTCAGGTCACTGATGGTACCAGGTATGTGACTGGTAGTGGGCTTGCTGACGGAGAACAGATGGAGAGGTTGTGGTCCTACATTAGAACATTTGGGAAGATCACAAAGAGATGACACCATCTCATCATGTTGACACCATCTCATCATGTTGACACCCTCAAAGATGCCCTCTACTACGCAGCCAGGGTCAGGGAGAAGTAAGGTATGAATGTATAACTGGAAATCAGTTAAGTAATGAGACGACCCATTGTTCACGATTGTGTTGGTATCATTTGCAAAAAAAAAAGAAGGTCCTGATAGAAGGTCCTGATAGAGGAAACCGAGGCAAAGGAGGAGTTGATGGTGCTGTTAAACAGCATTCTAGGTTAGTTTCCATGTGTTTTGCTCATAACTTTGATTTATATGTAATGATCCTTTTCTGCAAGTTCAATCAGATTAATTGGAAGCAGGGCTTCAGTAGCTTGAGACAAGGCTTTCTCCTACAGAGCTCCTCTTTATGGAATGGTTTGCCGATGTGAAAGAATCAACCTTCAAGTCTAGACTGAAGACTTCTCTCTTCTGTCAGTCCTATGATTGGGTGTAGCCTGGCCCATGGGTGGGAAGGTGAACGGAAAGGTACTGGCCCCCACAACCCACCCCACCCATAAACCTTGACATCCTAAAACATGAAAGCCATCTGGCCCTAGTTTTTAAATGTTTTGCACCCTCTATAGCCATTATGGTCTTTGCCTGACCCTGCTGGTCATGTACAGTATGAACATGACACTTTCCACTACATATCCCAGAAACACCCGCTTTAATCTATTGTACATGAAGTCTTCTGACCAATGTACCAACACTTCACGCTGCACAATCCACTCTACACTCAAATGGATTTTGCCATCCTAACTGGTTAGTTTTATGTTGATAAGCTTTCATACTGTTATATTTTCGCTTATATATTTGTATAATATTTTCCAGGTCTGACATGATGTCCTTGTCAATCACCGATGATAGGAACGCTCAGTTGACTACTCAGCTTGAAAAGTAAATCACTTTTTTAGGATGTTGTCTCCATCATATTTGTCCCACTGTATTGGGGCTAGTCAATATAGGTTTTAAACCTTTTAACATAAATGTTCACATTTCAGCCTGGGGAAAAGGTTGAAGGCCATGGAGAAGAGAAACCGGATTGTACGTTGGTCTCTTCAACACTGTGCAGCAATTTTGGAAAGTCTGCAGACTAAGAAGACTTACTGTCTGCTGGCCACTTGTCCTGGAGCGCTCATTCTATTGTGTACTGGTCAGAAAGTATGCAGGTACTGCAGCCAATGCAGTGTTGTTGAACACTGCATCACACCCTGGCATATCACTGCTGTTGTTATCTAAGTCTCATTCACCCAGGTGCTTTGAACTATATGAAAGATTTCAAACTTCAAGATTTTCATTACCTTTTCTAAAAATAGTTTTTCAGATGGACAAACCATTGCAGTGCGGCTCTCCAGATAAGTTGAGTGGACATGTGAGAGAATTAAACAGCAGACAATGGGAGGAACAAGTCACCTCAATTCCCCCGAAGACTGGAGTACGTGGATGTTCTCCAGCAAGACTATACAGTCTGGTCCCAGGTGTCCAACAGCTTGGGGACAGTCTGCTCCGGGAAAAGCAGCGTGCAGTGATGCTGCATAACGTGCCTTTGGGCAGCGGAGGAGAGGCACATTTATACAGGCAGACCTACACAATGACAGTGATTCAGAAGATGAAAGTGGTTGAGGAATTAATGCCTGTCTATGCGTGAGTTTTATAGGGGCAAACTATACACTGAGTATTTCAAACATTAGGAAAACCTTCCTAATATTGAGTTGCACCCCCCAGCCCCCCTTTTGCCCTCAGAACAGCCTCAATTCGTTGGGTAATGGACCTTTACCCCCGCACATTGACTCGGTACCGGTACATCCTGTGTATCTAGCCTCATTATCGTTATTTAATTGTTACTTTTTTAATTTTATTTAGTAAATGCATTTTCTTAACTCTATTTCCTTAACTGCATTGTTGGATAAGGGCTTGTAAGTAAGCATTTCACGGTCAGGTTTACACCTGTTGTATTCGGCGCATGTGACAAATACAATTTGATTTGATTTGACTCTACAATGTGTCGAAAGCGTTCCACAGGGATGCTGGCCTATATTGACTCCAATGCTTCCCACAGTTGTGTCAGGTTGGCTGGATGTCCTTTGGGTGGTGGACCATTCTTGACACACATGGGAAACTGTTGAGTGTGAAAAACCCAGCAGCGTTGCAGTTCTTGACACAAATCAGTGCGCCTGGCACCTACTATCGTACCCCATTCAACGGCACTTAAATCTGTTGTCTTGCCCGTTCACCCTCTGAATGGCACACATACACAATCAATGTCTCAAGGCTTAGAAATCCTTCATTGAACCTGTCTCCTCCGCATCTACACTGATTGAAGTGGATTTAAAGTGACATTAATGAGGGATCATAGCTTTCCCATGGATTCACCTGGTCAATCTATGTCATGGAAAGAGCAGGTATCCTTTATGTTTTGTATACTCAGTGTACACGCATATATTCTTTCCATCCTCGTCAGGGAATTATACACAGGTCCTGATGCAGCCCAGCCTCAGCTCCAGCCTCAGCTCCAGCCTCAGCTCCAGCCTCAGCCCAACCTCCAGCTCCAACCTAAGCTGAACCTCCAGTTAAAGGCCCAGACCCAGCAACAACTACAGGCCCTGTTCCATCTCCAGCTCCACACCAATCTCCAGCTCCAGGCCCAGCACCACCCCCAGCTGCAAACAGATATTCTAAAATCTAAAAAGTCTAAAGTAATGGGTCAAATCACTGCCTGCACTGTACATGTCAATGTTGTTCATCTCAATGACCAAGACATTACACATCTGCATTGAAATATTGTAGAGAGCATTGCATCTTACTTATTGTGAACTTGATGCCACGGCCAGCCTCCAAAATGGTAGATAGTTGGTCCATGCCATAGTGGGAGGGCTTTTTAACTCTATCCCACCTGGTATACCCTCTACTTCAATGACCAACTTCTTGGCAGCCACAGCCATAAATGGAACTCTGTAAGGGTTTAGTGAAGGAAGATCAAGTGAAGGTTTAGTGAAGGAAGATCAAGTGTACACATTATTCCAAGCTTCTACCAGTGATCTTCTAGTTGATTTACATTGCTGATATTAAAGAAGGCACAGCTACCACATATGTTTTTATAATGTCAGCCCTTGTATCCAGAACTCTACCTGTGAATTTTAGTGGTTACATATTTTTACATATCTTCCCCATTATCCCCTGTGTATTTATACCTGTGTTCTCTGTTTGTCTGTTGCCAGTTCCTCTTGTTTGTTCAAGTCAACCAGCGTTTTGTCTCAGCTCCTGCTTTTTCCAGGCTCTCTTTTTCTCGCCCTCCTGGTTTTGAACCTTGTCCTGTCCTGACTCCGAGCCCGCCTGCCTGACCACTCTACCTGCTCCTGAGCCTGCCTGCCGAACTGTACCTTTGCCCCCCTCTGGATTACCGATCTCTGCCTTACCCCGACCCTGCCTGCCGCCCGGTACCGTTGTCCCACCTCTGGTTTACTGACCTCTGCCTGCCTTGACCTGCTTATTGCCTGCCCCTGTCGGAATATTAAACTATTGTTTATTCTACATGGTCTGCATCTGGGTCTTACCTTCCTACCTGATACAATGCTGATTACTGTATTTTGCTACCCTGCTCCACAGCACTACCCTCACATTTTTGGCAATGGATGGTGACTTTAACAGAATGTAAACTCAGCAAAAAAAGAAACGTCCTCTCACTGTCAACTGCGTTATCAGCAAACTTAATATGTGTAAGTATTTGTATGAAGATAAGATTCAACAACTGAGACATAAACTGAACAAGTTCCACAGACATGTGACTAACATAAATGGAATAATGTGTCCCTGAACAAAGGGGGGGTCAAAATCAAAAGTCAGTATCTGGTGTGGCCACCAGCTGCATTAAGTACTGCAGTGCATCTCCTCCTCATGGACTGCACCAGATTTTCCAGTTCTTGCTGTGATGTTACCCCACTCTTCCACCAAGGCACCTGCAAGTTCCCAGACATTTCTGGGGGAAATGGCCTTAGCCTTCACCCTCCAATCCAACAGGTCCCAGACCCGCTCAATGGGATTGAGATCAAGACTCTTCGCTGGCCATGGCAGAACACTGACATTCCTGTCTTGCAGCAATTCACTCACAGAACGAGCAGTATGGCTGGTGGCATTGTCATGCTGGAGGGTCATGTCAGGATGAGCCTGCAGGAAGGGTACCACATGAGGGAGGAGGATGTCTTCCCTGTAACGCACAGCGTTGAGATTGCCAGCAATGACAACAAGCTCAGTCCGATGATGCTGTGACACACCGCCCCAGACCATGACGGACCCTCCACTTCCAAATCGATCCCGCTCCAGAGTACAGGCCTCGGTGTAACGCTCATTCCTTCGATGATAAACGCGAATCCGACCATCACCCCTGGTGAGACAAAACCGCGACTCGTCAGTGAAGAGCACCTTTTGCCAGTCCTGTCTGGTCCAGTGACGGTGGGTTTGTGCCCATAGGCGACGTTGTTGCCGGTGATGTCTGGTGAGGACCAGCCTTACAACAGGCCTACAAGCCCTCAGTCCAGCCTCTCTCAGCCTATTGAGGACAGTCTGAGCACTGATGGAGGGATTGTGCGTTCCTGGTGTAACTCGGGCAATTGTAGTTGTCATCCTGTACCTGTCCCGCAGGTGTGCTGTTCGGATGTAACGATCCTGGAGCAGGTGTTGTTACACATGATCTGCCACTGTGAGGACGATCAGCTGTCCGTCTTGTCTCCCTGTCTTAGGCGTCTCACAGTACGGACATTGCAATGTATTGCCTTGGCCACATCTGCAGTCCTCATGCCTCCTTGCAGCATGCCTAAGGCACGTTCACTCAGATGAGCAGGGACCCTGGGCATCTTTCTTTTGGTGTTTTTCAGGGTCCGTAGAAAGGCCTCTTTCTAACTGTGACCTTAATTGCCTACCGTCTGTAAGCTGTTAGTGTCTTAACCATTCCACAGGCGCATGTTCATTAATTGTTTATGGTTCATTGAACAAGCATGGGAAACAGTGTTTAAACCCTTTACAATGAAGATCTGTGAAGTTATTTGGATTTTTATGAATTATCTTTGAAAGGCAGGGTCCTGAAAAAAGGACATTTCTTTTTTTGATGAGTTTAGACCGGATGCCATAATCTTACTCCTCAAATACATGAGAGATCTATTGCACCCCCTTCATGACCTTCCTCCACTCAGAGAGTACTGACAGTTCACAGATTCTCAGCTCCACCTGCTAGGACAAAGCCATTACAACTATTTCCTACATTCTGCTATCAGACTCTATACTGGTAGAGATACATTTAATGTCTACATGATTCTGTGATATATTCTAATCAAATTAAATTGTATTGGTTGTATACACATATTTAGAAGATGTTATTACGGGTTTAGCGAAATGCTTGTGTTCCTAGCTCCAACATTGCAGTAGTATCTAACAATTCATACATCTAAAAGTAAAATTATGGATTTAAGAAATATATACAATTTTGGGGTGGCATTGACTAGAATACAAAATATACAGTCCATTCGGAAAGTATTCAGACCACTTGTCTTTTTTCCACATTTTGTTATGTTACAGCTTTATTCTAAAATTGATTAAATAAAAACAATTCCTCAGCAATCTACACACAATACCCCATAATGACGAAGCGAAAACAGATTTTAGAAATGTTTGCAAATGTATTTAAATTAACTGAAATATCTTATTTTCGTAAGTATTCTGAGGCTCGAAATTGAGATCAGGTGCATTCTGTTGCCATTGATCATCCTTGAGATGTTTCTACAACTTGATTGGAGTCCACCTGTGGTAAATTCAATTGATTGGACATGATTTGAAAAGGCACACACCTGTCTATATAAGGTCCCACAGTTGACAGTGCATGTCAGAGCAAAAACCAAGCCATGAGGTCGAAGGAATTGTCCGCAGAGCTCCGAGACAGGATTGTGTCGAAGCACAGATCTGGGGATAGGTACCAAAACATTTCTGCAGCATTGAAGGTTCCCAAGAACACAGTGGCCTCCATCATTTTTAAATAGAAGAAGTTTGGATCCACCAAGACTCTTCCTAGAGCTGGCGAACCGGCCAAACTGAGCAATCGGGGGGAGAAGGGCCTTGGTCAGGGAGGTGTCCAAGAACCCAATGATCACTTTGACAGAGCTCTAGAGTTCCTCTATTGGAGATGGGAGAACCTCCAGAAGGAAAACCATCTCTGCAGCACTACACCAATCGGTGGTAGAGTGGCCAGATGGAAGCCACTCCTCAGTAAAAGGCACATGACAGCCCACTTTGAGTTTGCCAAAAGGCAACTAAAGACTCTCAGACCATGAGAAATGGTGAATCATGGTGGTGGCAGCATCATGCTGTGGGAATGTTTTTCAGCGGCAGGGACAAGTCTCTGAATGTCCTTTAGAGGCCTAGCCAGAACCCAGACTTGAACCCGATCGAACATCTCTGGAGAGACCTAAAAAAGCTGTGCAGCAACGCTCCCCATCCAATCTGACAAAGCTTGAGAGGATCTGTGGAGAAGAATAGGAGAAACTACCAAAATAAAGGTGTGCCAAGCTTGTAGAGTCATACCCAAGAAGACTCAATGCTGTAATCGCTGCCAAAGGTGCTTCAACAAACTATTGAGGAAAGGGACTTAATAATTATGTAAATGTAATATTTCAGTTTCTAAAAACCAGTTTTTGCTTTGTCATTATGGGGTATTATGTGTAGATTGATGTCGGAATTTTTTATTTTTTTATTTTTTAGATGAAGGCTGTAACTTAACAAAAATTGTGGAACAAGTCAAGGGGTCTGAATACTTTCTGAAGGCACTGTACATATGAAATTAGTAAAACAGTATGTAGACATTATTAAAGTGACCAGTGTTCCATTATTAAAGTGACCAGTGAATCAATGTCTATGGACATAGGGAAGCAGCCTCTAAGGTCCAGGGTTGAGTAACCGGGTGGTAGCCGGCTAGTGAAAGTAACTAAGTTCAGAGAAGGATACTGAGTGGAGGTCTGCTAGTGATGGCTATTTAACAGTCTGATGGCCTTGAGATAGAAGCTGTTTTTCAGTCTCTCAGTCCATGCTTTGATGCATCTGTACTGACGTCGCTTACTGGATAATAGCGGGGTGAACAGGCTGTGACTCGTGACGTTTATGTACTTGAGTCAATGCAATTCAACTTAAAATGTTCTACTTGTCTACTAATCAATTCAAACTAAAACCTTGTGAGAGTTTTTGCCAATCATGCTGTACCAAAAGCAATTACCACCAACTCTGATTGTGTGACAATAAAGAGTCTTGCTGTGACCAGTGTAACAGAACAATCTAAAGACACTACACACAGAGGAGATGGGAGACCATGACCAGTCCGTCACATTATTCTATTTGATCTTTCCCGTGAGAAGTCTTTCTGAATTCATAAAGTAGAATCTGAGTCGGCCATCGGTCAACGACCAATGCACGAGACTACTCTCTACACAAAAACTAAACTGAAACTATAGAAGTGCAAATGAGTTGTTGTGGGGCAGTGTGCCCACAATAGCCTGGGACTAGGTTGGAGGCAGTACAGAGTTGTATTTTATAGGCTCCAAACAGAATGAAAATGGACTGAAACTGAAAGGGACTACCTGAACTTGTCCTATAAGAAACTCTTGTTTTTACTTTTCCATTGAAAAGGGGAATTCTGCTACGGTCCGCACCAATAAATACGACCTAGTACTTACATAGGTTACAACAGAGCTACCTAACCCTCTTTCTGGAGATCTGGAGATCTACCATCCTGTGGGTATTCAGTCCAACCCTAACCTAAACATGCCTGATTCATTTAGATCATTCCAGGCCCTGACCAAATTGCAGATAATGCATTGCATCAACCAATAGTTGCATAGCACGTCATTTGCATGCCACGTCATCGACTGCGCAGTCGGGCATTAGATTGCTATACCGCTATATCTTATGGGTGGCATTCCTACCTGACTACATTGCAGACGCCTGCCAGATCTCGCAAAGCTTGGATAGGTGTTTAACATATCAGCTAACCACATCATATGATATAGCAATATAATGCCGACAGTCGATGACGTGGCACACAACCATTGGTTGACTCAATGCAACATAATCAGGCAGGAACACCACAAGTATGTGGTTAACTGCTATGTTCAAAACTAACCTCACGTTGACATCCTTCCAAATCTTGTCTCGTTGAATCGTGTTATAAGTCTGGAGAAATCCAGTGTAAGATGTTGGGTTTGAATGGGAGTGTAGGTTTTTGGTTATTATTCAAACCCTTATCTAGCGCACCTAACTAACTGGTTGATAAGTTGAATCACGTTAGTTACTACTAGGTTTGAAGTGAAAACCTACAGGATGGTAGCTCTCCAGGAACTTCCTGGAGATAAATAAAAGTAGAGGCCAATAAATCATCAAATAATCTGAACCAATTATGCAAATATGTTATGTTAACTATCCATTGCAATACACCCATAAATTAAGAAGCAATGAAGTCCACCTGGAATGGACCCGTGTCGACCTGCAACACACCCATGGACTGTTGTTTCTCTTTGCTTATTTGAGCTGTGCTTGTGTTAAGTAAATCAAATATATTTAATTCTTTACATTCTTCAAAGTAGCCACCTTTTGCCTTGATGACAGCTTTGCACACTGTTGTGGAAAATGACAAAATTAGCCATGCTATCCCGTGTTTTACTGCTAAAAGAATAGTCTCTTGTTATATGTCAGTGTTTTTTCTAACCTGATACAAACTTGTCTTTGTGTGACTTAGTCATAAGACTGGATGTATAGATAAGATCTGTTTAGGTGTGACCGCAGCATCTGAGACATCCCGTGGGTTTACTATCTGCAGGAAGTCAGCTGTATGGAACCTTGCAGGAAGGAGCACATTATAGTGTGAACTGTGACAAAACGCAGTTATACGGTTGAGCCCTTGTGCTATCTTGATCTACATAGATGAGCTAAATTACTTTTTACAACTCTGTTCCCAGGGCCTGTTTCTGCAGATCTGCAAACAGCCACGTAGATAAAAGAGGCTGTACTTTTTCTATAAAAGCTGAGACCCAACTCATTGGGCCTTAACTATTTTTTGTACCTTTATTTTACTAGGCAAGTCAGGTAAAACAGTTGGTAAAAAAAAAAAAAAATTGAATTATAGTGAAAAACACTATTGTTTTGTGTGTTTGTGTCTGAGTGTGTGTGTATAGACGGAGTTTCACAATGGGAGCCAAGAGCAGTAAGGGAGAACCTTGTCTGCCCGATCCATTGATTGGACCGGTGAAGGTAATGGTAGATGAATGGGGAAGGGACATTCTGGAACAGGTACCGCTCTGGCACAAATATTTTCCTTTAAAAGGCACATTGAGTGAAGTTTTATTAGCAGAATGTAGAAAGTTACAGGGCTTTCAGACAACCAACAAAGGCAAGGCAAGTAAAATAGACTGGGATGATTTCCGGAAATGGGAAAGAGAAGCAGAGAATAGGGCAGACAGGAAAGTTAAAGTAAAAATGGTGAAAGAAAGTAACAAGAAGAAACAGACGGAGGATAAGAAAAGGAGAAACAGGGATGATGATGATAATGACTTTCCACCCACCTATTATATCCCTGCACCAGCACCACTGCACCAGCACCAGCCCTGGTTGTCTGACTGCACCTCGCTCAGCTGTTTCCCCAGCCGCAGCTCTACCCCCAGCAGACCCTAGGAGGCGGCCCATGAGCAGTGGAAATCCATTCCGTACACCGCCAATATTGACTCTGTTTTTTTATCAAGGACGGGGCCAGCAGTGGCAGGCTCTGGGAGCTCCTCCAAATGATGGACACAGGGGAAGAGGAAGGGGTAGAGGAAAGAGGGGGCAATCAGTGCTGACGGATGGGCTGGACGACAACCAACACAGGGTAGGAACTTTGCTTATTACAACTGCGGGAAGGAGGGACATTCCGCCAGACATGTCGAAACGAACCTACCGAAAACAACCCTTTACAACCCACACATGGACTGACGCTAGGTAGAGACAGTTGACAACCTTGGACAGCATTTAAAGATTTCTTCAAACCCCCGTGAGGAGCCGATAGTTCGTCTGGTGCTGCAATGTCTGTCATAAATTCTAAATCTATGTCCAAACCTCCCGTTATGATGAATCAGTCAGCACTGTGGGAGCCTCGGGAGTGACTATGAAAGAGTTGCTCACGATGCCCCTACCTGTTAAAGTTGATAACACATACATAAAACATCAATTCATTTCTTCTGCATGTTGTCCTGTAAATGTGGATCTTCTCTCTTAATTGGGGATTACATGTGATTGGTACTATGCATTGGACGTACAGGATATTGATGGGTCACATTATGACCCTATTGACACATTTTCTCAACTGCTCGCAGTTGATGGAAACAAAGGCAGGTTTATGTCACAGACTGGCTTACATTGCACTGCGCATTTCTCACCATGACAAGAGATTTATGTTATGAACAAAATTGGCTCACAGGGACCATACCCCAAGAGAGCTTACTGTGCAGTGATATGTATAGAGTTAGCCCCAATTTTGCACTCTGAGTGTTAAATTGACTAAAGAACAGGCTTTGTTGTATTTATGGTAGTGAGTGGAAGCCCACTGGCGGGCAGTGGGAGAAGATGGAATGAGATGGAATTTGGCCGACATTCTGCAATCAACTAAAGATTTGATCTCAATAAGGTTTTCTGTTCCCAAAACTAGAATCTGTTATAAATAGAGTGGACTATGTTTTGTAGATTTTAATCTTTGCAAAAGTAAAAAAAAAAGTGACTTTTCAAATAAGTTAGTTATCTTGGATGACAATTTGTTAGTTATGCTATCCTTATGAACCGCATAGTATATCATTGCAGCAGTTTGTACCGGTACTATATGTTAGCTAGCTACCTAACGTTAGTTGGATAGGAATACATCAAACTTGCTAGTATATCAACTATATGCTATCTAACTACCCGACAGTTATTGACTTGATTATTCACGTCATTCTTAGCTTAGCTAAATGGTTTAGTCATTGTGCGTTCTCAATGGACATTATTTAATCGGGTGCTTTGTAAATTTGCTCCAATTTCAGAGCACTCTTGTCAGAATGTGCCAGAGCGCAGAATAACTGTTGAATTTATGAACATTCAACATCCGTTGAATATGGCTAGTGTGTATGGGTATTCGAACACAGCTTTGGTATGTAAGTACGTTGATAAAATGTTTACATAAGCTTTGATGGCAGGTTTGAAACCAGTTATCAAAATGGATATTGCAGGGGTAGTGGACCAATATTTTCATTGGGATAAAATAGTAAAGGAATCCAATTCCGCTCACTTTGCAGCCGTGCGTGTTGTTACAACGGTCACAGTGAAAGTCACCCTGTTTTAGGTGTGGGGCTGTTGGTCATTGGAAAAGTGAGTGTAGGGGCAATAGAGCTTGAAATTTGCTAAATTTACAATAGAAAAAGTATTATATTTAGTGAGGAAACGGGCAGAATCGAAAGCAACACGACTACTACCCATGTCTTTGAACATAGGACCAACAATTGAACAACTCTTCCGGATAATGTTACATTCGCGACGGAAGTGGAGACAATTTTGGGGTTGAAAAATCCTTGCGAGAATCAAAGACAGTGTATTTTAAAAGGTGACATATTGAAATTGGCAGTATATATGGGCAAGAGCACGAATGATGTTTACAAATAGTCCAACTTTGTATCACGCTGCATTTAACCAATCGCTAAAGGGTGTACATTTGAGGGTTCTGTGTTGATACATTATGTAGTGCATTTGTTATTGGCGTAAAAAGACAAAGAACCTAATTGTCTGGTAAAGACAACACCACATTAGTAAACTATTTGGCAGAGAGGGGTCACAAGAAATTAGAGTGGAGTCAATATTGTGAGTAATTGTTAGTTGAGTTTTAAAGAAGCAATTCTGTCAAGCAACAGCATTTGGGTTACCAAACCTAAAACAACCTTTTAAAATGTTTGTTCATGTAGTGCGGTGGTTACGGGAAATCATGGGGAAAAGAAAGACCAGTCAATAACGGGAGTAAATCTTTAGACTGTGGCAAGATACATCTTGCTGTGTCTAAGGGTAGGACATGCTAAATAAAGGGTACATAAACTTTGGGGTGGATTAAAACAATCAATAAATTATTGTAGGGAGGACAGTGGACTTATTTATCATTATAATTCTTTGTTTATAATTAAAACTTTTTGGTTGCTGATTATCTTAATGGGATGATGTAGCATAGTGAATACTAACGAAATGTACACTTTTTCTTCCATGAGAGGATGGGGTGTCCTTATCTCTCTCTTCAAAATGTTTCCTGAGGGTGTTGTCTTTGGAGAGCAGTTATTGTAATTCTGTAGTTTTAAGTATAAAAATATCTGGATACATCCGTAAAGGGATCTCCCAAATAAGTAAGGCCTGGCCAGTGGTTTCTTTGTTTTTTCCCTATGAATATTTGTTAAGTGGTGTTAATGCCGTGTTCGATTTATTGTGTGGGGTCTTTTTTAATTTGTTTGTAAACTGGGTACGCAGAATGATGGAAATGTTTGAATTTTAAAAGAAAAATGTGTTCTGAGGTAGAGGGAAAGAAAAGGGAAAGAAAACACTTAATGGGGTTGAATGACCTTTGTTCTGACTTCCTGGTGAGGCCTAATCACCCTCACTAGAAAGACTGGAGACATTTGGGTGAGATTTAAACACTAATAATTAGGAAGAAGTTTAGAATTTATCAATAGTTCTGTGTTTTATTCGGAACACGACAAGGAGAGAGAGAGCGCGCTGCCCCTGAATGAGGGAGACCTGTCTAGTCTATTTTACCATTACCTTATGGGATATAGTTGTTTTTTTATGGAGTTATCAAGAGATGTAATTGTAATTTTGTTTGTAAAAAGGGTCTTGAATTTGAGTGATAGACTCAATGTGAAGCACTAAAGACTGTCATTCTAAATTTGGGTTGTATAACATTGATAGTAGGGGTTATTTGTTTTACCATGCCATCAGAATTCTAATGTTAAAGTGCATCAATACATATGGCTTTCTGGATGATACCTTACAATTGGGCTCCTGAGTGGCGCAACGGTCTAAGGCACTGCAGTCCCTGGTTTGAAACCAGGCGGCATCACATCCGGCCGTGGTTGTGAGTCCCATGGGGCGGCGCACAATTGGCCCACCATCGTCCGGTTTTGTCCGGGGTAGGCCGTCATTGTAAATAAGAATTTGTTCTTAACTGACTTGCCGAGTTAAACAACTGACTTGAGCATGTTTTAGTATGTTTAGAACTATGTTCGTGGACTAGCAGTAGTGACTAACGTGTTATGGGTTAGATAGAATGATTTATGTGCAAATGTATTTGTAGCCGGAGGCTAAGTACATATGGGCTATGTGTTTGAGACAGAATGTTTGCATAATATTTGGTGTTATGGGAGCTACAATATTTCATTGGTTGATTTATGGCTTATTTTTTATTTTTTCAATAATGCTTATTTTAACTTTAAGAAATTGTGCAGCAAAGCCGTTGAGACTATTCTTGCCATGTCATTACTGACCCCTGAAGGAGACGCCTCAGAACCCTATTTACCTGATTTATTTCCTATGTCTGATGAAGACGATGATAATCCATAACACCAAGGTAAAAACATTGAGTTAATGGTGCAGCATGTCCATAGGCCATGCCCACGGCGGGGGCCTACCGTCATAGTGACGCTGTGGCAATATCGACAGTCTCAACGAAGCGATTGCCTTGTGTGTGGTGATGAAGTATGTACTGATGTTTAAATTTATATGTTCCCCCTTCTGAGAATGAATCGCACTATTTGAAACTCAATGACAGTGGAGGTCATTTAAAATTGTAATGTACTAAGTGCAAGAAAGTTTTTCCTTTTCCCTCATGTTAATGCTTGTTTAATGAAAATGCTTGTAAAGTATTTTCTATTAGGTTGAGACTTAGTCTCAAAGGGGAGGAAATGTTGTGGAAAATTACATAATTAGTCATGCTATCCCGTGTTTTACTGCTTAAAGAATAGTCTCTTGTTGTTTGCTAGACAAGCTCAATTACTTTTTACAAATGTAACGATGTACGCTGAGAGTCAAGAAGCAAGTTCAGGGAGTGAATACATTTAATAAATAAATGATTTAAACAAGAAACACAAACAGCGCACCGACATAAAACAGCAACAATGACGACTTGGGAAGAAACCAAAGGGAGTGACATATAAAGGGCAGGTAATCAAGGAGGTGATGTCCAGGTGAGTGTCATTATGCGCGTAACGCTGGTGACAGGTGTGCACCCTAACGAGCAGCCTGGTGACCTAGAGACCAGAGAGGGAGCACACGTGACAACAAATCTGTTCCCAGGGTCTGTTCCTGCACAAAGAGGTTATAGTTTTTCTATAAGGCTGACTATGATTCATTGGGCCTAAACTATGCACTGTTGAAGTGCATGGTTAACTGCTCTATTTTTGCTAATCTTATAGTAAAGTTGTTGTTTGAAGAATCTACAGTCTCTCTCTTCTTTAGAATTTCCTCCACAACAATCTTGGCATTCTCTAAACCAGCTTCACCTGGAATTCTTTTCCAACAGTCTTGAAGGAGTTCTAACATATGCTGAGCAATTGTTCGCTGTTTTTCCTTCACTCTGCAGTCTAACTCATCCCAAACCATCTCAATTGGGTTGAGGTCGGGTGATTTTGGAGGCCAGGTCATCTGATGCAGCACTCCATGACTCTCCTTGGTCAAATAGCCCTTACACAGCCTGGAGGTGTGCTGGGTCATTGTCCTGTTGAAAAACAAATGATAGTCCGACTAAGCACAAACCAGATGGGATGGCATATCGCTGCAGAATGCTGTGGTAGCCATGCTGGTTCAGTATGCCTTGAATTCTAATTAAACCACTGACAGTGTCACCAGCAAAGCATCCCCACACCATCACACCTCCTCCTATATGCTTCACGGTGGGAACCACACATGCAGAGATCATCCTTTTTCTGCGTCTCACAAAGACACAAATTTTGACTCATCAGACCAAAGGACAGATTTTCACCGGTCTAATTTCCATTGCTCGGGTTTCTTGGCTCAAGCATGTCTCTTCTTCTTATTGGTGTTCTTTAGTAAAGGTTTTCTTGCAGCAATTCGACCATGAATACCTGATTCACGCAGTCTCCTCTGAACAGTTGATGTTGAGATGTCTATTACTTGAATTCTGTGAAGCATTTATTTGGGCTGCAATTTATGAGGTTGGTAACTCTAATGAATGTATCTTCTGCAGCAGAGTTAACTCTGGGTCTTCCTTTCCTGTGGCATCCTCATAAGAGCCAGTTTCGTTAAAGCACTTGATGGTTTTTGCGACTGCACTTTTCCGTATTGACTGACCTTCATGTCTTAAAGTAATGATGGACTGGCGTTTCTCTTTGCTTATTTGAGCTGTTCTTGTCGTAATAAGGACTTATTCTTTTACCAAATAGGGCTATCTTTTGTTTACCACCCTTACCTTGTCACAACACAACTGATTGGCTCAAACGCATTAAGAAGGGTAGAAATTCCACAAATGAACTTTTAACAAGGCACACCTGTTAATTGAAATGCATTCCAGGTGACTACCGCATGAAGCTGATTGAGAGTATGCCAAGCGTGTGGATTTTTTTTTGAAAAACCCTGGAATGAGAAGGTGTGTCCAAACCTTTGACTGATACTGTATATATGGTAGTGTGGAAATTATTGCATGCTGTCTTTATCTTACAGATCTGCCCCGAAGGTCATTGCGTCTAGAAATGGAAGTCTCAGCCCACAGTGAAGCATGGGATGCTGGCAGGTGACTTTTTGTTGGCCCCAAACATTTTGCTGTCTGAGAATAATTACTCAAAAATGTGACTCCTTTTCAAATTCATGAACATGGGGATGGCTTCCAGTAGCAACTTTTTCAACAATCAAGACTCATACTGTGTGGACGCAATAAAATTGTTCTGGATGGAGAAAAGGGCTGTGATCATTGACTGTCTGCGAATCAAATACTGTGTGGTATGTAACACTTCATTTTTTGTGTGCTTACAGTACACTACAAGTATTTAACATGGATGTTCTGCTTTTTTATGTATTACTTTTATGTCTTACAATTTCAGATGGCCGCATGGACTTGCCAGGATACTGTGCACAGTATTGCATCTACACTACATTGGAGAATGATTCCAGAGACATCATCTCCGTAGTGAACATTGACAAGAGGGAGACCCAGAGAAATTCTGTCATCATGGAGAAAGAGGCGTTCATTAGGACCATGGAGAAGCTGATTACAGAGATCTCGTTAAAAGAATGTTCAGATTTCTGCTCTAATTAATATGTTTGGTTATGACCATGCACATCTAAAATGTTTCTTTTGCAAGATTGAATCGTTTTAGAAATATATACACTACCGTTCAAAAGTTTGGGGTCACGTATTTCTGTAGACATTGTTAATGTTGTAAATGACTATTGTAGCTGGAAACGGCAGATTTTTTATGGAATATCTACATACAGTGGTTCCTTCTTTAAAGGTTGCTTCATACTGCGGCACACCTTGCATGCTGCCGCAGAGTTCTGTGGCATGTCATTAAATTGTCAGCAATTTTTTTATGTTGCTGCAAGTTATTGCTATTTTGACCACCAGAGGGCATCTTTGAGAAGCATTTGATAGTATTCCACATTGGCATTACCAGAGAATTTTAAACCTTTCTGGTAATAACATAGTATATGGGATTCATTTTAAGAAATGTGGCTAAATTAATTTGATTAATATTATGGTGTTTCTATTCAGAGAAAAACGAAACCCTCAGGGTTTCCGTTAGAATGGAAAATATGGCGCTGTACAACGTGATTGCCGGGAGTAGGCTACAGGATTGTTTGCCTTCATTAGACAACTTTGCTCCAATATTTCTGTAAATCAGTGATATTTATTCCCATAGTAATTCGCTATGGATCCATAACTAAATCAACATATGCATTTTGAAAGAGTATTTTTTATCTTTATTTTTTTTTACGAAATGTGGTTATTTGTTTATTAGGCTACTGTGCAGTCTACACTACATACTGTAGTAAACATGGGAAAGTGCTTAATTCCTTACATAAGGGAGAGTAGGCCATACTACAGAATGTGGGGCACAAGGGAGACCGGTGTAATTTCATAGTTGTGATGTCTTCACTATTATTCTACAATGTAGAAAATAGTAAAAATAAAGAAAAATCCTGGTATGAGTAGGTGTGTCCAAACGTTTGACTGGTACTTCCTTAATTAATTTTATTAATATTATGCTGGTTAGGCAGTTTTCGTGTTAACCAGAGCGTTGGTGACTGTAACTGTGCTGCTGGAAATAATTTAATTACGATTTCTTGACAATGTTTACTGACACTGGCCATATTCAACGGCTGTTGAGCGCTCGTAAATGCATTATTCTGCGCTCTGGTACAATCAGAGGAGAGTGCTCTGAAATCGGTGTAGATAGCCAGAGCGAATTTACAAAAGCACCTAAATGTCCATTGAGAACGCACTCTGACTATACCATTTAGCTAGGCTAACAATGACGGGAATAATCAAGTCAATAAACGTTGGGTAGTTAGCCTATAGTTAATATACTGGCACGTTTGATGTATAACTACTAAAGTTAGGTATCTAGCTAACATACCGGTACATACTGCTGTAATGATATGTTATGTGCTATATGCTCACCGTTGAGTCGCCCATAGAACCGTGAAGAGAACGCGTTGAAATTATACCTATCATATTTCTACAAACAAATGAAACATCATTTTTAATGTTTCCTTAGGTATTCTTTTATGTATATTTACTATAATATTTCAACCGGGTTTGTAGCCTGAACGATAAGAAAGGAGCCCGCAAAAGCTTGTTGACATCTGAGCTCCCTTGACCATATCCTCTTCCTATCCTTTCTGGTCAGGGCTACCGTTTCCTGGCTTTGTATAGAGACTGTTGACATCTAGTGGAAGTCATAGGTACTGAAATCTCGGAGCTGCTTGCCTTTGAAATCAATAGGGAGACTGTCAAACAGAGCAAAGGTCACAAAAAAACAGTAATTCCGGATGGATTTTCCTCTGGTTTTTGCCTGCTATATCCGTTCTGTTACACTCACAGACATTATGTTAACACTTTTAGAAACTTCAGAGTGTTTCCTATCCAATAGTACTAATTATGTGCATATCCTATTTTCTGGGGCTGAGTGGGAGGCATTTTACTTTGGGCACGCCAGACTCTCCAAAACCGTCACCTTGGGAGCTATAGGTACTGAAATCTTGGAGCTGCTTGCCTTTGAAATCAATAGGGAGAATGTCAAACAGAGCAAAGGTCACAAAAAACAGTAAAGCTTTCTGTGCTGTATTGACGTATCCTGAAAATGACATCTGCTGCTTTGGATTGAACGGTCATATCTCAATTATTGTTTTCATACCTACAAAAAATAAGCTATTTTACTTACTTTCAGAGAGCGAGCTGATCAAGGGGTCGAAAGTAGATATTGTAGATATTGCCAGATGTTCACTGTCCGAGGAACAGGCCGTGGAAGCTTTATTGCTGGCAAAAGTGTCCATAACCAGAGGTAATTAAACTGTTCTGTGTTCTTTTTCTCTCTTCATATCTGCCTGTCTTGTTGTATATGTTGTACATTGTACCTGTCTCACATGCATTAATTAAAAAACCCTTAAGATGTCAGCTGCTCATTTTCAGATTCACACCACAAAAACACAGCCATTTTCACTGGACTATCTGTTGCTATCTGTTGCTGCAAAGTCATTATTTCCCTGGGGGTTAGCCTTGCAATAACCAAGTGGTGAGACACATATCCTTGTATATTTAATTGTTTCAGATACACCCCGATAAGAGTCTGCGTCACATACAGTATCTTCTATTGACATTATCTTCTATTGTTTTTCCTCATGTGTCTGTTTTTCAGCATAAAGTACTCTGCAGCCACTTAGGTGAGACACCAGGTGAGACCACACACACACAATAACAGTCTCTCTTCTTCACTTCATCCCTTTCCCCCTTCTCCCTAAATCCTCTAGGTTATATCAGCTGTTTTGGTGAACCCCTCCTGCATCTGAACTGGCTGACACTGAGGGCACAGCATGATCATAGATGAGAGGTCACTTGGTCGGGTCAACAGGAAGTATTATTAAAGAGATGCTTTACATTGAAATACAGACAGATGTAGTAGTCCCAGAGTTAATGATCCAAGGTCAGTTTTGCAATTCACCTCCTGATGATTATGATGACTGACCGTGTTAGAATAAAAAAAAAACAAGGCTTAATCATGCTTAATCATCTGTCTCTCGTCTGCAGGTATGTTTTGATGTGAGAGAGGAAGCCAGTCCCGTCATCGCCACCTTACCCGCTCTTAAGATAACCTTCGAGCCAACTGGGGGCCCAAGGCTGGTTAGGAGACACTGCAATTGTGATGAACTGAGAGAATATTAGGGTAGCACTGTAATTCATGAATCATATGCTGTCTGCCTCTGTTCTTACCTCTTTCCCTTTCTGTCTTCTACACCTCTCTCCCCACCTCCTCTTTCTTCCTCATTTTATAATGCACACCGTATGTACATTGAAGTACAGATTGAACTTGTATTTATAATATAATACTACAATTATCATAATTATAATGCATGTATTATGTATTTATAACACCTGGATAATGAACTTTCAATAAAGCATTTCACATTCTCCACCGGTTGAAATTAAGTATCTCATTGAAATACTATCCTGTGTCCTCAGATTAATGCAAATGAAGGGAGTTAGATATGCATCGTTTTTTTTCTGTATATATGAATTACAAACCAATCATGTTTCTAGTCTATTGCATAGTTACAATGTGTAATCATTGATGTCCCAGGAGCAGGAGTGGTAAACACTGTTGAAGTGTATAATTGTAATACATACATGCAGACACAGCATCATTCAAATAATGGAGTTTGATTTGACTGAAAAATGATGTCTCAGAGATTCATACCTGAACCGCACCTTTATTTGCCAAGGAAGAGTACATGATCAGTGAACATATTCAATGTACAGGCTACAATGTGGGAATCTCATGTGTGGTAATAACTACAGTACATGTATATAGGACTTGCATCCTTGACACAATAAAGTTATTATATTCTACTCTATCCATAGGCTTCATTAATGCCATTTAGACTTGAAGTTGATACAACAACTATGATAGCTGAGGTTCATAGATTGGTATGAATTCATAGATTGGTATGAATCGGCTACATACTGTAGCTAGCTACACCTGCATAGGCATACAGTTATTTTTATCCTCCACTACACAATAAGCAAGTAAATAGTTAGCTAGCTACAGTGGGGCAAAAAAGTATTTAGTCAGCCACCAATTGTGCAAGTTCTCCAACTTAAAAAGATGAGAGAGGCCTGTAATTTTCATCATAGGTACACTTCAACTATGACAGACGAAATTAGAAAAAGAAATCCAGAAAATCACATTGTAGGATTTTTAATTTATTTATTTGCAAATTATGGTGGAAAATAAGTATTTGGTCAATAACAAAAGTTTATCTCAATACTTTGTTATATACCTTTTGTTGGCAATGACAGAGGTCAAAGGTTTTCTGTAAGTCTTCACAAGGTTTTCACACACTGTTGCTGGTATTTTGGCCCATTCCTCCATGCAGATCTCCTCTAGAGCAGTGATGTTTTGGGGCTGTCGCTGGGCAACACGGACTTTCAACTCCCTCCAAAGATTTTCTATGGGGTTGAGATCTGGCTCGTTGCCCGGGCAGTGTGTTTGGGATCATTGTCATGCTGAAAGACCCAGCCACGTTTCATCTTCAATGCCCTTGCTGATGGAAGGAGGTTTTCACTCAAAATCTCACGATACATGGCCCCATTCATTCTTTCCTTTACACGGATCAGTCGTCCTGGTCCCTTTGCAGAAAAACAGCCCCAAAGCATGATGTTTCCACCCCCATGCTTCACAGTAGGTATGGTGTTCTTTGGATGCAACTCAGCATTCTTTGTCCTCCAAACACGACGAGTTGAGTTTTTACCAAAAAGTTCTATTTTGGTTTCATCTGACCATTTTTCCAAGCTTAAAATGATCAACAATTTACTTTTGCCATGCTGTCAAACCAGCATGACTTCTGCCGCTTTCAAAACAACTGGAAACTCAGAACATTCAACATTCAATTTGCAGTAAATGCTTTAGTTATCCAGATTCTTTACATCCACTGTTTCACAAGACGACAGCCTGGTTTGCTGGTTTTGTCACAAGTCCCTAAAACATTAAACAACACGAATTACAAATTCATTCTCCCAACACAAGCTAGCTTGTCAGATAACTTGCTAAATAGCGATTTTTGTAAATTAACTTCATGACAAAAAGATCCTCTCAATTGTAAATTTTCTGCTTGACTCGTTATGACGTTATAACTACTTACATTTGGTTCCACTGTAATGTTTTGTCAGCCATCTTCACCCAGGGACGGGTGGCTCTCGTCAAATTCGTCATTGTAACCACTCGATATGATTGGTCATATAAAAACCTTGGGACCCAAATGCATAACGAGTGCTCTACCTCCCCCTTGTGGTGGTCTGGAGCAATGAAGCCTTGCAACTTTTAAAGGAGGAACCACTGTATGTATGGTCAAGATCTACAATTTATTCAAAGACAATTCCAACACTACTTTCTATTGAAAATTTACCAAACTAGATCATGTTTCTATTAAATGTAGTGGAGAACTACCAAAAAGCTAAATGTATTCAACTATTTTGTTCATCCATGAAGTATTTAAGAAAAAATACTTTACTTTTGTTAAATCTATAGGTATTTTCAACATAATACAAACCTGTGTGGCAGCCATTCTATCACATCGGAGAGCAAAAAGCCTCTCCTCATCCTAATTTCTGTCTCTCAACTGCCTGCCTCTGCCTGTCCGTTCTCTGCCCTTGGCAGGGCTAGAAGGAGAGCCAATTTCACAGTTAGCTGTAGCTGCAATTGTGTCAAACTAGCTTTTTAGTTTAGCAAACATTAGCAAGCAAACCGACAGAACACATCACGGAAACTTGAAAATTGCACAACGTTGCCATATGGTATTACAATACAAATACTTTTTGGAGATTAACGTTATATTTCGTGGGAGAAACATAGCGATATCTCCTTTAACCTCAGACCTTATTTTCCACGTTTATTCCAAAAGCCTTTCCCCAATTCATTTTCTGCATGCACTGATATTTTAACCAAGCATAATGTAATAGGCTACAGGGGACAGCAGGGAGATTTTTTTATTCCAAAGGTACAGCATTTCAGAATCCCTCGATTTAAACAGTATGCAATTCTAGCATGTAACTCTTGGGGGTGCAAACTCCCCAGTAAAAAAAAAAGCATTCCAGCAAAGCCACTACACAACACTAAACAATACGTTCATTGGACTAAAACGGTGGCAAACGGTTTGCACAGAATGTTAGGGCCTACATAAAGCTGTCCTAACACCAGTACCAACACCTTACCACTATTACACCTGGCTATCAGTGGAGCCTGGCAGCAAAACAGTTCATTCAGCCTCATTTACTGGCTTTAAAAAAAACGTAGCTGATATGGCTGACTTGCTTAAACAAATGTTGTTTCTAGTGACAATTGTGATGTACAAACTTGGGCATAAGGGGACAACGAGCGGATAAGAGGCAATCCGTAATTTCGATGAAGACATTAATGAGCGAGCTAGGACGGACGTAGTCAGTGTAACTATTTGTTCAGCACTTTTGAAATGTACAGCGAGAGAATTCAGAACATGGGCCATTCTTACAGTACTCTCCCTGTACACCAAGTCAGAACTGTAGAATAAATAAATGGGTCATATAAGCAGACAATAAAAGCTCTTACAATATTTGATGACATTTGTCTAAAACAGGCTATAGGCTACATGTGCACCACCAAGTCAGAACAGTAGGCACAATTATGAGGGGAAAAGGGACCAAATTATGGGCTACTAACAGCTTACTACACAACATACACTTAGTATTACTTTCTTACCTACAGTAAACATATCTCCCTGGCATATTAAATCATTTATAAAGCAGCATACAATACATTTCTGGACTCACCTTGTTGTGCTGTAATCACTTGAACAGGAAGGTGGCGCGGTGGTCCTTCATGGGCAAATTTTGTCATCAAAGTCTGACATTCTCTGGATTTATGGTGCTTTCAAGACAACTGGGAACTCAGAAAAATCATGATGTTAGTGATCTTCAGGTCTGAGCTCTAGAAAGAGGCCATAGTTGTCAACTTGGAATTCCGAGTTGGATGATTGTTCAAAACATATTTTCCCAGTCAGAGCTCATTTTTTAAGAGTTCCCAGTTGTCTTGAACTCACCGAAGTCTGAGATTTCCCAGTTCTGAGTTTCCAGTTGTTTTGAAAGCGGCAGAAGTCATGCTGGTTTGACAGCATGGCAAAAGTAAATTGTTGATCATTTTAAGCTTGGAAAAAAGACCCTTAAACCCAGACTTGGACCACACATCCACTTAGCAGGCTAGTGATTGCTTTGCAATGCTTGCAGTTAGCCACTGATTCCTTCCAAATGAATTTGCGATTTCCAACTTGTTGTGTAACGTTTATGTCCAATGGCCGATGAGCATCGATACGTTTCATCTATAATATATCTTCATAATTTCTCATCATATAACAAGGATTGAAAAGGATTTGCCAGTAGATTGTCGACTTGATTCATGATGACTGCTAGCTTGGTAGCTAAGATTTTGGCAGCACCCAAGGGGCTTGAATTTTTTTGCTCTCCCCGTAGATTTTGCGGTGACGTAGTGTCCCATGAGTGACAGAACACTGAGTCAATCACGGCGCAACTAGACAACATTACCAACCCTTACCCTCCATATTTTCCGCTGGCTGCCCCACCACCACAGAAAGCACTGAGCTAGGCTGAACACCTGCATTTTGAAGCTGCCTTACACAAAAAGCAAAAAAGAGACCATGTTAGTATGCAGCTTTATTAACTCTTTTTTTTTCTTCATTGCTAGCAAACTGATATGTGACATGTATTAATGCCAAAATGACATGCAAAACAGGCAACAAAAAAAAATATATATATATTTTTACTGAACAGGTGGGCCTTAAAACAGGTAGGGCTCGGGTCAACACTGGATTTAACTTCTTAGGGAGCGGCTCCCGAGGTGACGGTTTTGGAGAGTCTGTCATGCCCAAAGTAAAATGCCTCCCACTCAGGCCCAGAAAATAGGATATGCACATAATTAGTACTATTGGATAGGAAACACTCTGAAGTTTCTAAGAGTGTTAAAATATTGTCTGTGAGTATAAGAGAACTGATATAACAGGCGAAAACCCGAGGAATTTCTGTCCTGGAAAAAGTGTTTTTGACACATTGCCTCATTTTGAACCCCTCCCTAATGAAAACAGACATATATAGGAGTAAGATTGCAGTACCTATTGCTTCCACTGGATGTCAACAGTCTCTAGACAGTGTTTGATGATGTTTAGTTGCTCTGGATGGTAATTTCGAAGTGGTCATCGGATGTAAACAGAAGAGGATGCGCGTTCACGGGCTCGCGCGCGCTGTTGTTTTTTTACTTTCCTATTGTCCAGTTTATAATCCAGTTGAAATATTATAGTAAATATACATAAAAGTGTTCCTAAGGATATATTATCAATGATGTTTGATTGTTCATGGACAAGTGTATAGGTATAGGTTGAACGAGTTCTCTTCACGGTTCAATGGGCAAGTGGACGCTGTATTTTATGAACATAATGCGCCAACCAAACTGAGATTTATGGATATAATAAATGACTTTTTCTAACAAAAGAACCATTGGATGTCTTCGTTGGACACTTAGGAAGCCCTCAGCAGAAGTTCTTCAAAAGGTAAGAGATTTGTTTTTGCTGTGAAATGTGTTTTGTGTGAACCGCGATGGTTTATGAATTTATGCTAATGGCAGAGCTTTTGATGACTATGCAACACTTGTATATTGATGAATGTTTAATAATTCAACTTTTGGATTTTGAATTTGGCGCCTTGCATTTCACCGGGCTAGCGCCCCACCACTCCCTAAGTAGTTAAACAGTCTTACCAAACTGATCGATGCAAACCCCTTTAAGAAAGAGGAAGGTAAATATTTTACAACTTCATCTTAGATGGTTCCCTACTGTCTCATTAAATAACTTTATTGTCTGGAACCTGCTGAGTTACCAGCCATGGGTCATATTCACTAGCGGGAATTCAGACCTGACTTAAAAGCACGTAAATGGAACTTTATTCCCTTTTTATGCAATTTTCTTTCTGCATATTCTGACCTTGAACTCACACATGGGGCAAAACCAGTGCCAGCAAGGTAAGCATTTGGGATTGAGATCAAAGAATGGAGGTGTGGCGGACGTGTGTCTTAGCCTTACTCTAACCTAGACTTGGATTGTAATTCACCAATGATAAGAGCTGTTGATAAGAGATAGGTCAAAGGAGTAATCCAGTTGGATGAGGGGATTGTAAATATAAAAGAAAATTGTTTTTGATCTATTTTACCTTATGATTGGTGGAGACAAATATGAAACCAGTCACATGGCAGCAAACTGAAGCATATCGACATGAAAGTAAGCTATGTGTGCCCCTTTTCCTACAGTAAAGTATTTTAAAATGCTGTGCCATTATGCAGAATTTTAATTGTATGGCTTAACTTGCAGAGATGAATGTTGGAGACGCAAGCCAAATAAGATGACAAGCCAAATCCACGCAGAGTGACAGTCAAGCAAAATGACTGTCACTGGACAGCTACCATGTTTTAATTTCAGCCCAGACAATTTGTATTATGTTAAATATTACCTACTATTGGTAGCCACTGTCAGTAATACCCACACATAGAGGGTACAAGGACATGTGGCCCTTCAGATTAAAAAAAATTAAAAAATCAATTTTTTTGCTGTGATACTACTAGCAAGTTAGCAATTTATAAAGTTGGCTTTAGCTAGCCAAGATAGGTTCCCAAGTTCCCAACATCATAAATAGCTACCAAGAAGCCATTTCAGGCTATCAATCAAGTTAGAGTAGCTAGCTTGTTTAACTATCTTAGCTGGCATGCCTGCTAGCAAGGTTGGTAGACTAGAAAGCAAGCATTAACTACATTTACTGACCCACATTACTTTAAATATGTTGCTCAGATTTTAGCAGAGATGCAGGTAAGCATATGTTGTTTCTTTAAAAAAAAAGAAATACCTGTCAGGTGGATACAGACAGCTTTTTTTTTTTTTTATACATAGAATAAGCAAAATGATTATGGCTCTAGATTGCAAGAAAAAAGCAAAAATTCTCCACTTAAAGATCGGGTTCATAGTCCCCTCCGGACCATGCCCCAGCCATCCTCACATACTTTTTTTCCTCCTCAGATTTTGGGGGTGTTAGTTCCCTTCAATTTGTAGACTACATTTGGCATCACTCCATTACATCGTTAGTTTCCCTATCTTTCTCTGTCATGTCCATGTGTTTGTTGCTGAGGATCGCTAGCAATAGCGGATAATATTTAATTACAAGTTGTGCAATAATTTGGGACATGTAGCCTATATGAATCATTACAGTAATTTAGACCTGGAGCCTGGCGCACGGTTGACGATGACTGGACCGTTGTCATCATAGTTCCATGATCAGATTAGGCTAGATTTATAGAACAATTGTTCAAACACTATAGCACACTTTTCTACCCTTCCAGGATTTCATGAATTGAACAACTGAATATGGCGACTTTCAGGATGAGTCAAACCACTGTATTTTTTATTCACCAATATATTTTGTGCCTAATTGCTCTCCAAACCTGTGTTTTTATGAAGTAGGTATATTCATAAATACTTTGCGAAACAATAATATACAAGATCAGACCATTTTTAAATCTACCAAACAAAGAAAAATATATATTTTGATGTCTTTCATTGATCCCTAATATTCAAAATCATTCTCTTGATATATTAGTCTATTTTTTTTAAATTAAAGTTACACAGTATTTAAGAAGATGGCTTTAGATAAATGTATTGAAACCTCTATTATATGATAACTCCAATGAAAACGCCAAAATTTGTTGGCCAAAAGGTTTTCCGCAGTTGAATTAAATGTTTTCTGTCCGCATAAGGGAGCCACACCCAAAGAGATTGTTATGCACCTGCATATGGTAAATCTGAATACCAAATACTAAAAGGTTTTGCTAAGGTGGCCTCTAATGAGTGGGTGCCCTTGTGAGTGTAGGCCTACGCAACAAATGGTTGCCATCCCTTGGCCTTAAAACCTAGTTCAACTTGCAGCACAAATGCACTGACAAGTGGCTCTCACCTTGCAATGATGGTGTGCACTGTGAGATTGTGTCTAAGATTTGAACTCCATTTTGTTCTTCATGCTAGAGTATGTGAGGGCTCAGTAGCAAAAATCATCATCTTGAAATCCCTAGAAAACTCACCTAACATTTTCATTTCAAAATCCAACAAATAAACAATAGTGTTATTTTCAAGATGACAATGCAACCCAGAAGGATTAATAATGTTCATGTGAACCAATGATGCTTAATTTTGATATGCCACGTTCCTTTTTTAGTGGGGTCAGACCTTTTAAAAGGTTCACAAAAGCTTCTTTAAAATGATATATGTTAATCTACGTAGGTGGCAATATAACTAGACTGTGTATTATTAATAATCATTATTACCTGTTACACACAATAAAACAATAAAACAAAATACTTTCCAACCTTTCCCATAGTCAAAAGTGGCCTTTTTCTTGCGAGATTTTGAAAAATGCGTACATGATTACAACAATAACAACTATATATGGATTAGTAATGGTAATACTGACTGACACACCTATAGAATATGCATCTTGCTTTTTTTGTTCTAAATCCTGGGTTCAATACTCAATTGAATGTATCAAAATTACTATGATCATCATCATTATTACTCTATAAAACCGATGACATTTTTGTTTTTACATTTTCATTAATATTTACAATAAAGGTAAAAAAAATGTGGGACAGCTAGTGATCTTAAATGCCAGTGAAACTTGTTCAGATAATACCTTACATCTCAAATGTGGTTTTGGTCATGTTTACAAATGTTTTTTACATGTATCTCATGCATTGGAGGTGTCCCATAGACATCTATGTCCTTTTTAAAGATATTAAATATGTAGTGGATGACGCAAAAGCTTTTCTTGTTGTTTTGTTTTTTCACATGTCCACACAAATGTCTCTCTCGATTCCAGGTGCTTTTGTTATTTTGAATAAAACCGCGTCTGTTGCCTTTATAAACATTCTGTGTATTCATATTAGTTTACATCAGCCGCAATTCTCTCGCGGTCATCAAAGCCTCCCTTTAAGACTTCTCAAAGGCATTGGTAATGTTCTGGCCACTTGTTGTTTTTTAACACTTATAAACAAAAAAACAATGTCAGCAAATAACAGTTATAAACCAATAAAATGTGTATAGAACAATATCAACCTTTCTGAACATAGACTAAAACCAGCATTTTTTTGTTCCCTATGTCTTCCCTTTCTGAAGCATTACAACACAAGTGCTTGCTAGATTATCAGTACACCACACATACACATACAGGTCTGTTGTCTTTGTTGCTTCTCTTTCCCCAATTCTCTCTCTTCCTCTATTCCAACATAGAACATCATAGAAAAATAAGACATGCTACCTCCACCTTTCTCTGCCTGAAGGGCAACCCTCAAACTGTCCCCCACCCCCTGCATCACCTGAGAGAAAAGAGTAAACAGCCACCATCCCCTCTGCATCCCGTTCCCTCACCCACTTCAATGGTAAAACAGGTAACGTCATTCCTTAATTCCCGTCTTTTCTCCCCTCTCAAGTCAAAGTGAAAAGCCCCTCCCTCCCTCTCTCTAGGAGTAGGAGAGGTGAGAGCCGTTGGAGATGTGCGAGGTGACCGAGGTGCTACGGCTCAGCACCCCGTCACCTCTACCCGTCCCACCGGCTCCCCCTCCGGAGGCTGTCCTCCTCAGCGGCTGGGGGCTGTTCCTCAGGGCCATGAAGCTGGGACCGCCCCTGACGGCCAGCCCCCCGCCACTGCCGTACACCCCTCCCTGAGATGAGGAGGAGGGCCCCGACATGAAGGGGGGCGTGTGGGGTGGCAGCAGGGCCAGGGACTGAGTGGAGGAGCGCGAGGGCAGGTGGTGGGGGTGCTGCGGGTGGGCCAGGTCGCCGCCGTCCCAGACACCGGCCCACTCCCTGTCCCTCTCCTTCTCCCGCTCCATCTCTCTATCCCTCTCCTGCTCCCGGTAGAGCTGGGGCGTGCTCTGGTGATGGTAGTGCTGCGGCAGGTGATGGCGGTGGTGTTGGGAGGACGACGAGGAGGAGGAAGAAGAAGCTGACGAGTGAGACAAATGATGCACCTCCCTCCCATCCCTCTCCAGACCCAACCCCAGAGCCATGCCATAAGAAGAAGACTCCCCTCTGCTCCCCCCTCCACCACCCCCTCCACTGCTACTACTGTTGTGGCTGCAGCGCGAGTGTGGCTGGGGCCTGGCGATCTGGGGGTGCATGCCGTGGCTCCAGTGGCCCTCGCCAGAGCGGGACCCTGGTGGGGCATTTGGGTAGCCCTGCTTGGTGTGGGCCTCGCTAAGGATGCCCATGAGGGCCATGTTGCTGAAGCCCAGATGGAGGCTCTCCGAGTCGAAGGAATCGATCTCACAGGCCTGCCACTCCAGGAGGGTGCGGATGCGTGCTGAACGCTCGTTCTGCAGCAACAGCATCTCCTCCTCAATCTGTTGGTAAGAGGGAGAACACCCATAAACACACACAGAAGTACAGACACACAAACAAATACACACTGAGATATCTCCAAGGTTACACATCTGGCCCATTCAAAATTCATTTTTTTTAAATCACAAACTCAAACTCCTACACCTGGCCTAGGCACTCCTCTTGATCTGAGAGTATGGGAAAGATACAGTATAAGCATTCTGGCAATTTTGCTTCCACCTATCCAATTCGGTCAGATATACAGGAGTGCCTAGGATGTAGGGGGGTTTGGGCCAGACATAGAACCTTAGATTTTCATTTTGGACAAACATCCAAGTTATAAGTCCAGGGCTAGGCGGTCGATTTTGAATTAAGCCATACTCTCTCAGTCGGTCAAAATTCGCTCCCTAACCCTCAAGTTCAAGAAGAAGAAAATATTTACCAAGTAGGCTAAAATAAAAAGTTTAAATAAAAAGTAACACAATATGAATAACAATAATGAGGCTATAAACAGGGGGCACCGGTACCGAGTCAGTGTGCAAGGGTACAGGCTAGTTGAGTAGGTGGGGGCGAAGTGGTAGGTGGGGGCGAAGTGACTATGCATAGGTAGCAAACAAACAGCGAGTAGCAGCAGTGTACAAGAGGGGGTCAATGTAAATTGTCCGGTGGCAATTTTTTATGAATTGTTCAGCAGTCTAATGGCTTTGGGGTAGAAGCTGTTGAGGAGCCTTTTGGTCCTAGACTTGGCGGGCCGGTACCGCTTGCCGTGCAGTAGCAGAGAAAACAGTCTATAGCTTGGGTGACTGGAGTCTGACAATTTTATGGGCTTTCCTCTGACACCGCCTTATATAGGTCCTGGATGGCAGGAAGCTTGGCCCCAGTGATGTACTGGACCATTCGCACTACCCTCTGTAGCGCCTTACGGTTAGATGCCGAGCAGTTGCCATACCAGGCGGTGATGCAACCGGTCAGGATGATCTCGATGGTACAGCTGTAGAACCTTTTGAGGATCTGGAGACCCATGCCAAATCTTTTCAGTCTCCTGAGGGGGAATTTGTTGTGCCCTCTTCACGACTGTCTTGGTATGTTTGGACCATGATAGATCGTTGGTGATGTGGACACCAAGGAACTTGAAACACTCGACCCGCTCCACTACAGCCCTGTCAATGCCTGTTCGGCCCGCCTTTTCCTGTAGTCCACGATCAGCTCCTTTGTCTTGTTCACATTGAGGGAGAGTTTGTTTTCCTGGCACCACCTCCTCCCTATAGGCCGTCTCCTTATTGTCGGTGATCAGGCCTACCACAGTTGTGTTGTCAGCAAACTTAATGATGGTATTGGAGTCGTGTTTGGCCACGCAGTCGTGGGTGAACAGGGAAGAAAGGGCAGTGTGGAATCTGTGGCGGTATGTGAATTGGAGTGGGTCTAGGGTGTCCGGGAGGATGCTGTGGATGTGAGCCATGACCAGCCTTTCAAAGCACTTCATGGATACTGACGAGGCGGTAATCATTTAGGCAGGTTACCTTCGCTTCCATGGGCACACGGACTATGGTGGTCTGCTTGAAACACGTAGGTATTACAGACTCGGTCAGGGAGAGGTTGAAAATGTCAGTGAAGACACTTGACAGTTGGTCTGCGCATGCTTTGAGTATACGTCCTGGTAATCCGTCTGGCCCAGCGGCTTTGTGAATGTTGACCTGTTTAAAGGTTTTGTTCACATCGGCTACTGAGAGCGTTATTACACAGTCATCCAGAACAGCTGGTGCTCTCATGCATGCTTCAGTATTGCTTGCCTCAAAGCGAGCATAAAAGGCATTTAGCTCATCTGGTAGGCTCGCGTCACTGGGCAGCTCACGTCTGGGTTTCCTTTTGTAGTCCGTAATAGTTTTCAAGCACTGCCACATCCGACGTGTCAGAGCTGGTGTAGTAGGATTCAATCTTAATCCTGTATTGACGCTTTGATGGTTTGATGGTTCGTCTGAGGGCATAGCGGGATTTCTTATAAGTGTCCGGATTAGTCTCCAGCTCCTTGAAAGCGGCAGCTCTAGCCTTTAGCTTGATGCGGATGTTGCCTGTAATCCATGGCTTCTGGTTGGGATATTGTAGGAGATTTTCCAGTCATCTTATGATTCTTAGGTACCTATACTGTTCTCTTTGAAGGAGAAAGAATAATCGATATAAGTTTAAATATTAGACATGTGTAAGCAGAATGAAGGCTAAAGACCATGTGAGTGTACAAAGCTAGATCAACATCGAATTGAACATTGGACAGGTAAAAAATTGACACACCCCAACCCCTCGTCTTACCAGAGGTAGCGTCTCTGTTCTGCCGGTGCATGGAAAATTCCGCCAGCTCTATATTGTCCGTTTCATAGTTCAGCTACGTCTCGGTGAAACATAAGATGTTACAGTTTTTAATGTCCCGTTGGTAGGATAATCTTAATAGTAGGTCATCAATTTTATTTTCCAACAATTGCACGTTAGCAAGGAGAATGGAAGGCATTGGGAGTTTGCTCGCTCACCTCCGGATTCTCAGAAGGATCCCCGATCTGCGTCCCCTTTTCCGGCCTCTTTTCTTCACGCAAAAAGGCATGGATCTGGGCCTGTTCCAGTGAAAGCAGGATATCCTTCTCGTCGGACTCGTTAAAGGAAAAAGTTTCTTCCAGTCCGTGGTGAGTAATCGCTTTTCTGATGTCCAGAAGTTATTTTTGGTCATAAGAGACAGTAGCACGAACATATCAAGACTGTTTCAAGGACAGCTTTTTTCCATCTACGTAACATTGTAAAAATCAGAAACTTTCTGTCCAAAAATGATGCAGAAAAGTTAATCCATGCGTTTGTAACTTCTAGGTTAGACTACTGCAATGCTTTACTTCCGGCTACCCGGATAAAGCACTAAATAAACTTCAGTTAGTGCTAAACACGGCTGCTAGAATCTTGACTAGAACCCCAAAATTTGATCATATTACTCCAGTACTAGCCTCTCTACACCAGCTTCCTGTTTAAGGCAAGGGCTGATTTCAAGGTTTTACTGCTAACCTACAAAGCATTACATGGGCTTGCTCCTACCTATCTTTCCGATTTGGTCCTGCCGTACATACCTACACGTACACTACGGTCGCAAGACGCAGGCCTCCGTACTGTCCCTAGAATTTCTAAGCAAACAGCTGGAGGCAGGGCTTTTTCCTATAGAGCTCCATTTTTGTGGAATAGTCTGCCTATCCATGTGAGAGACGCAGACTTGGTCTCAACCTTTAAGTCTTTATTGAAGACTCATCTCTTCAGTAGGTCCTATGATTGAGTGTAGTCTGGCCCAGGAGTGTGAAGGTGAACGGAAAGGCACTGGAGCAACGAACCACCCTTGCTGTCTTTGCCTGGCCGGTTCCCCTCCACTGGGATTCTCTGCCTCTAACCCTATTACAGGGGCTGAGTCACTGGCTTACTGGTGCCGTGGCGGAGATCTTGTGGGCTATACTCGGCCTTGTGTCAGGATGGTAAGTTGGTGGTTGAAGATATCCCTCTAGTGGTGTGGGGGCTGTGCTTTGGCAGAGTGGGTGGGGTTATATCCTGCCTGTTTGGCCCTGTCCGGGGGGGTATCGTCGGACGGGACCACAGTGTCTCCCGACCCCTCCTGTCTGAGCCCCCAGTATTTATGCTGCAGTAGTTTATGTGTCGGGGGGCTAGGGTCCGTCTGTTATATCTGGAGTATTTCGTCTCTTATCTGGTGTCCTGTGTGAATTTAAGTATGCTCTCTCTAATTATCTCTCTCTCTCTTTTTTTTTCTTCTCTCTCTCTCGGAGGACCTGAGCATTAGGACCATTCCTCAAGGCCTACCTGGCCTGATGACTCCTTGATGTCCCGAGTCCACCTGGCCATGCTGCTTCTCCAGTTTCAACTGTTCTGCCTGTTTTATGAACATTTTAAAATCTTGTCCATGTTCTGTTATAATCTGCACCCGGCACAGCCAGAAGAGGACTGGCCACCCCTCACAGCCTGGTTCCTCTCTAGGTTTCTTCCTAGGTTTTGGCCTTTCTAGGGAGTTTTTCCTAGCCACCGTGCTTTTACACCTGCATTGCTTGCTGTTTGGGGTTTTAGGCTGGGTTTCTGTACAGCACTCTGACATCAGCTGATGTAAGAAGGGCTTTATAAATAAATTTGATTTGATTTGATTTAGCAGCAACATTATGTACACAATAAGTACAAAAATGAGTGACAGAAAATGCAAAACAAATTACAAAATTGCACAATTTGTTGGGAGGATGTAAAACGTCAGCCATGTTCTTCGGGCCATCTTTTCTTAAGGTGGAAGCAATATGGTGGAAGCTCCTCCACTACATTGTTTATACCTATAAGGACCCTTCAGACACACTAACATCAAAGGGTTAAGGCTAAGGGGGCTCCCAAGTGGCGCAGCGATCTAAGGTTCAAATCCAGGCTGTATCACAACCGGCTGTGATTGGGAGTCCCATAGGGCGGTTCACAATTGGCCCAGCATCGCCCGGGTTTGGCCAGTGTAGGCTGTCATTGTAAATAAGAATTTGTTCTTAATTGACTTACCTAGTTAAACAAAAAATAATAAAAGGGGATGGATAGGGAGTGATTTTGGACTGGCTGTATCTCTCCACCCCTGGCTCCAGGGTGATGTTTCCCTTTGGTACAGATCTAGGACCAGTTACCCCTCCCCAACTCTAATCATTTGTGGGTGGAAAGCAAAACTGACCCCAGATCAGCATCTAGTGGCAACTTCACCCTATACCTACTCTCTGCTCCAGCAGTGCCCGGCGGATGGACACCCTCTGCTCCAGGTCCTTGGCCTCCCGCTCATGCTGCGAGTCGGTGTGGATCTTGATCTTGCTCTGGTAAGCGTTGAGCAGCTCCAACTCCTGCTGCAGCTGCATCCGCAGCACCTGGTACTCTGCCTCCTGCGTCTCATCTAATCGGAGCTGGAGACAGAGTGGCAAATGGGGTGGGGTGTCAGTATAAAGATAGGTAGAGGAAGTGGAAAAGGGAGTTACTTAGGAATAGGGCATAGGGAGACAGAGGGTCAAGGACAAGGGATGTGGCGTATTTGAAGGTTGATGTCTAGCTTAGTGTGAGGAAGGTGTTAGCTACTAAATTAAAATTTGACACATTTTGGGTAAATATTATGAAAGAGGTTGTGGTTTGTGAGTGAATGTGGTTGAGTGTTTGATTGTTGAGGGCCCTCCACTTTTTCCATGAGTGTGTGATGGGGAAATAACAGTGTTGTATTGTGTGACATGCATAGGGTGTCATAGTTTGTTTGATACATGCTGTGGTATTGATGATAGAAATACAGTAGGGATAGTATAGAAACAGTAGAGACCGTACAGAGCTGGGTATAGCTTGTGAATAGGCCTTTGGCTACTAGGCCACCAAGTGAAGGAGTGTGGTGAGAATAGGGACAAGGGTGTGTGTGCCCTATGTGAGGTGTTACACGAGGACATGACAGATGGCAGATCTGTGCCAGTGACTGTAGGGACAGACAGGAAGGTGTGACTTGCATATCTGCTATTTGAGAACACAAGACATGTTATGTAATTTTCCAGCAGATGTGATGATGTGTGGGGACAGAGAAAGGGGGTTTGGCTTGTTTGAGTGCCATGAACGTGTGATGGTGCTGCGTGAGGATCTAACAGATGCACGTAACTGGGGTCTGTTCAGGAGGGTCCAACGCTGTGGAACATTACAGATAGAAATGTCATGAATAGAGGTGACAGGATTCCTTATTTTGAATGTCAGAGAGGAGTATTTGTTCTCCATCATACAGTACCAGTCAAAAGTTTGAACACACCTACTCATTCAAGGGTTTTTCTTTAATTTTGCTATTTTATGCATTGTCGAATAATAGTGAAGACATCAAACCCATGAAATAACACATGGAATCATGTAGTAACCAAAAAAGTGTTCAACAAATCAAAATATATTTTATATTTGAAATTCTTTAAAGTTGCCACCCTTTGCCTTAATGGCAGCTTTGCACACTCTTGGCATTCTCTCAACCAGCTTCACCTGGAATGCTTTTCCAACAGTCTTGAAGGAGTTCCCACATATGCTGAGAACTTGTTAGTTGTTTTTCCTTACTCTGTGGTCCAACTCATTCCAAACCATCTCAATTGGGTTGAGGTCTGAGGACCTGAGGACACCATCCAACCTGGAACTGAATGAGTAGTGTTTGGTCTGATGCTATTTGAAAAAAAAAAAGTACATTACAATTATATATTTTACTTTTACTTTATTTTTTTTTATGAGTTAAGGCTACCAGGCTTGCAAGGACAGACCAGATACAACTTCAATTAGCAATGAGGTGTGGAAATAAAAGGGGTTGAGGCCTTTGGGCCCCACAAGTGGCAGGAGTCTTTGAAACACCCTTTGAAGACCCCTCCTGCTGTTCAAAGACCTTTCACTGGCATTTTCTACAAGAAATCTATCTCCAGAAATAAAAACTTCTCCCAAGTGGGTGTGACACCTACTCCCGTTGCCTGCTGCACTGCTGCTTATATTCCACCTGGCAATCTGTTCACTGTCTGCCCTGGCCTGTCTCCCCATGTCTGGTACAGGTACCCCCACCACACTCCCCCCCTCTCTCCCGAGCTCTCGCTCGCCTCCAGCACACACGCAGTGACTGAAATTACAATGGCCAAGTCGTTATGTATTAAAAAAAAAATTTGTGCATTTTGTTGTTTTGCTATTTGCCTCATGACAAACTTTCTTTACCCAACCGTGGGACAGACTATCTTTGTTCCCACACTCGGGACTCTGACTTTCAACTGACTTTTGGCCTCCCATCCTATTCTAAACACCTCTCGCCGGCTTTGTATTCATGTTACCTGATAAAATTGCTGTACAATATGATCTTGTAGCCATCTGATGCACATTCAGATGTCATAAATCAACACTGCAGAGCTCTCCCTGTCCTATGCCGTGCCTTGATTGTATTACTGTTGATGATATCAGGAAATGTGCATGTACACCCTGGCCCATCTACAGTTGCTAGCCCCAATTCTGACTTGTGCTCTGATAACTGCCTCACTGATTTCTGCTCTCGTAAAAGCCTGGGTTTTCTGCACGTTAACACTAGAAGCGTATTACCTAAAATGTATCAATTGAAAGTGTGTGTTCACAGCTCCAATCCAGATGTGTTGGTCATCACTGAGACGTGGTTATGGAAGAGTTTGAACACTGATGTTAACCTTTCTGGTTATAACCTTTTTTGGCTATACAGATCTTCCAAAGGTGGGGGAGTGGCATTCTTTACCAAGGATCACCTTCAGTGCTCGGTTGACTCCACCAAGTCTGTCCCCAAACAATTTGATTTGCTGGTTTTAAGAATAAAACTTTCAAATAGCTATTTGTTGAATGTTGCTGGGTGCTATCGTCCTCCATCAGCACTGGGCCTGTACCCTACCTGCCCTAAGGTCTCCCCTGTTCCCTTACACTAAGTCTGAATTTGTCCTGCTAGGTGACCTAAACTGGGACATGCTTAAAACACCTGACCAAGTCCTAAAGCAATGGGACTCCCTATATCTTTCTCAGAATATTACCAATCCCACAGGGTATGACTCCAAACACCCAGAAAAGGCTACTCTCCTCGATGTTATCCTCACAAATAATCCTGATAGGTATCAGTCTGGTGTTTTCTGTAATGACCTTAGTGATCACTGTTTTACAGCCTGTATTTGTAATGGCTGCTCAGTGAAACGACCTGTCCTGATTTGTCATAGACGCTTGCTAACAAACATTAATGAGCAAGCCTTCCTTTGTGAACTGGCCTCTGTAAAATGGTATAGAATCAGCGTGATCCCTCTGTCAAAGAAGCTTGTACCTTCTTTTTTTATGTTTTCAGTGGTATTTCTAACAAATACACCCCCATAAAGAAAATTTGAATTAAAAACAGATTCAGCCCCTGGTTCGACCATGATCTTGAGTGATGAGTTACTCCACCTCAAGCATTGCATTTGCCGAAAAGGCTCAGCACACGCATGTTTAGGCTGACTGGCTCTCGATCAGGCAAATGAGAAATAAGTGCACTCAGGCTATCCGGAAGGCCAAAGGTAGTTACTTTAGGGACAGTTCTCTCTCTGTGAGTCTAACCCCAACAAGTTCTGGAAAATGGTTAAAGACCTGGAGAATAAACCCTCCTCCTCACAGCTGCCCATGTCCTTTAATGTTGATGATGTGGTTGTTACTGAAAAGAAGCACATGGCTGAGCTCTTTAATCACCACTTCATTAAGTCAGGATGCCTCCTTGCCCATCCAACATTTCCTCATCTCCCACCCCTTCTAATGCGACTATCCCCAGATGCTTCTCCCTCTTTTTCCCCTGCCCAACTACAAAGTTTTTCCCTGCAGGCAGTCACTGAGTCCGAGGTGCTAAAGGAGCTCCTTAAACTTGACCCCAAAAAAACCATCAGGGTCAGATGGTTTAGACCCTTTCTTCTTTAAGGTTGCTGCCCCTATCATCGTCAAGCCGAACTCCAACCTTTTTAACATGTCTCTCCTTTCTGGGGAGGTTCCCATTGCTTGGAAGGCAGCCACGGTTAGTCCTTTATTTAAAGGGGGAGATCAAGCTGATCCTAAATGTTATAGACCTATTTCTATTTTGCCCTGTTTATCAGTGTTGGAAAAACTTGTCAATAATCAACTGACTGGCTTTCATGATGTCTATAGTATACTCTCGGGTATGCAATCTGGTTTCCGCTCAGGTTATGGATGTGTCACTGCAACCTTAAATGTCCTCAATGATGTCACCATTGCCCTTGATTCTAAGCAATGTTGTGCTGCTATTTTTATTGACTTGGCAAAAGCTTTTGATACGGTAGACCAATTCATTTTTGTGGGCTGGCTAAGGAGTATTAGTGTCTCTGAGGGGTCTTTGGCCTGGTTTGCTAACTGCCTTTCTCAAAGAGTGCAGTGTATAAAGTCAGAAAATCTGCTGTATCAGCCACTGCCTGTCACCAAGGGAGGACCCCAAGGCTCGATCCCAGGCCCCACACTCTTCTCAATTTACATCAACAACATAGCTCAGGCAGTAGGAAGCTCTCTCATCAATTTATATGCAGATGATGCAGTCTTAGACTGAGCTGGCCCCTCCCTGGATGTTCTGTTAACTTGTTAGGGAGTGTAACAGAACTCATTTGGCAGGCAAAAAACAGAGAAAATTCCATCCGGAAATGTCATTCTGGTTTATGGCTCACTTAGAGAGATTGCCTTTAGAAAAGTCTTTATACCAGGACACAGAATGTAGTACCTATTGCTTCCACTGGATGTCAACAGTGTATACGTACAGTTTCATGGCAATCGGAACCAATGTGTTCAATAGGTAGAGGTTTTGGTGAGGGGAGCTCTTTTTTAGTTGCACGTTTTTGGGCACACGTTTGGTGGGCTACTTTATTTGACTTATATAACGTTTAGGTGACCATCCAAGTGAAAGATTATTACTTTTATTCATAAAAGATAAGCTTAGGATGCATTTTTATTGGTTTTTGTTTTGTTGAGGAAACTTTTATAGGTTTAGTTGAACGCGTTCTCTTCACGTTGGATTTTCTGAACACAAGGCGACAACCAAACAGAGATTTATGGATATAATAAATTACTTTTTCTAACCAAATACCCATGGATTGTCTTCGTTGGACACTTAGGAAGACCTCTGCAGAAGTTCTACAAAAGGTAAGGCACAGGTTTTCCCTGTGAAATGCATTTTCTATCGACCGCGCTGGCTAAAGATTTCATGGTTATGGAAAATATTGAAGGTGCTAGCGCCCCAAATCACCTTGCTGCTCCCTAAGAAGTTAAATGCTCTACAACAGTGGTTCCCAAACTTGTTATAGTCCCTTCAAACATTCAACCTCCAGCTGTGTACCCCCTCTAGCACCAGGGTCAGCACACTCTCAAATGTTGTTTTTTGCCATCATTCTGAGCTTACCACACACACACTATACGATACATTTATTAAACATAAGAATGAGTGTGAGTTTTTGTCACAACCTGGCTCGTGGGAAGTGACAAAGAGCTTTTATAGGACCAGGGCACAAATAATAATATAATAATAATCAATCATTTTGCTCTTTATTTAGCCATCTTACATATAAAACCTTATTTGTTCATCAAAAATTGTGAATAACTCACCACAGGTTAATGAGAAGGGTGTGCTTGAAATGATGCACATAACTGCAATGTTGGGTTGTATTGGAGAGAGTCTGTCCTAAATCATTTTCCATACACAGTCTGTGCCTGTATTTAGTTTTCATGCTAGTGAGGGCCAAGAATCCACTCTCACATAGGTCCGTGGTTGGAAAGGGCATCAGTGTCTTAACAGAATGATTTGCCAAGGAAGGATACTCTGAGAGTAGCCCTATCCAGAAATCTGGCAGTGGCTTCTGATTAAATTCAATTTTCACAGAACCGCTTGTTGCAATTTCGATGAGGCTCTCTTGTTCAGATATCGATATTTGGACTGGAGGCAGGGCATGAAAGGGATAATGTGTTGTCCGTTTCGGGAAAGTACCTGGGTAATTGCGCACCCAGGGCACTCAGGTGCTTCGCTTGATCACATTTGACATTGTCCGTTCATTTGCACACAAAAAATCATACAATGATGGAAAGATCTGTCTGTTGTCCTTGTTAATGCAGTCGGAGAAGAGCCCCAACTTCTTAATCATAGCCTCAATTCTGTCCCACACATTGAATATAGTTGCGGAGAGTCCCTGTAATCCTAGATTCAGATCATTCAGGCGAGAAAAAACATCATCCAGATAGGCCAGTTGTGTGAGAAACTTGTCAGTTGTGTGAGAAACTCGTCTTCATGCAAGCGGTCAGACAAGTGAAAGTTATGGTCAGTAAAGAAAACGTTAAACTCGTCTCTCAATTTAAAAAAACGTGTAAATACTTTGCCCCTTGATAACCAGCTCACTTCTGTATGTTGTAAAAGTGTTACATGGTAGCTGCCCATATCATTGCATAATGCAGAAAATACACGAAAGGCAGGGGCCTTGCTTTAACAAAGTTAACCATTTTCACTGTAGTGTCCAAAACGTCTTTCAAGCTGTCAGGCATTCCCTTGGCAGCAAGAGCCTCTCGGGAGCAACTGCTTACACGTGTGTTACCACTCCACTATGTCTCCCTGTCATGGCTTTTGCGCCATCAGTACAGATACCAGCACATCTTGACCACCAAAGTCCATTTGATGTCATAAAGCTGTCCAGTACTTTAAAAATATTCTCTCTTGTTGTCCTGGTTTCCAGAAGAGGATGTCTTCCTTAATTTACCCCCCATAAGCGTAACGGACATATACCAGGAGCTGTGCCAGGCCCGCCACGTCTGTTGACTCATCCAGCTGTAACGCATAGAATTCACTGGCTTGTATACGAAGCAGTAATTGTTTCAAAAAATCTCCTGCAATGTCACTGATGTGTCGTGAAGCAGTGTTGTTTGATGAAGGCATTCTCTGTATAATTCTTTGGGCCTTTTCCCCCAGCATTGTCCCAGCCATATATATGCGGCAGCAGGAAGAATGAAGTCCTCCACAATAGTATGGGACTTGCCTGTCCTAGCCATTTGGTAGCATGCCATATAAGATGCTTCGAGCCCCTTCGTATTAATAGTATCTGTTGCTTTTATACATGTCTTACTACTCAAAAGTCGTCTTCATTCTAGCTAAAAATAACTCCTGTGGCTTATTTTTCAAATTGTCATGTTTCTTTTCTATATGTCTGCACAAGGGTGAAGGTTTCCCACGAGACAGTAACGGTTAATGTGATTGGATATTAATTATTTGACTAAGCTACCTGTATTTGACATTGTGTTGTTATTTCGCTGAACTCTAGATGGTTTAATTATGTTTTTTGGCAGTGAAACGAGGCTACTCAGGTGAGATAAAAACCTCACCCAAATGTATAGACCCGTTGGAAAACATAAATGGCCTGTCTAAAAATGTGAATCACATTTTTATTTGGCGTACCCCTCACGGCGCTGCGTACACAAGTTTGGGAATATTTGCTCTACAACAAAGCTTTCTTAGTGTCCAACAAGCTTTCTCAACCCTTAACCTTGTTCTGAACATCTCCAAAACAAAGGTAATGTGGTTTGGTAAGAAGAATGCCCCCTCTCCCCACAGGTGTTATTACTACCTCTGAGGGTTTAGAGCTTGAGGTAGTCACTTCATACAAGTACTTAGGAGATTGGCATGACGATAGTGTCCTTCTCTCAGCACATATCAAAGCTGCAGGCTAAAGTTAAATCTGGACTTGGTTTACTCTATCGTGATCACTTCTCTTTCACCCCAGCTGCCAAACTAACCCTGATTCAGATGACCATCCTTCCCATACTAGATTACGGAGACATAATTTATAGATCGGCAGGTAAGGGTGCTCTCGAGCGGCTAGATGTCCTTTACCATTCCGCCATCAGATTTGCCACCAATGCTCCTTATAGGAGACATCACTGCACTCTATACTCCTCTGTAAACTGGTAATCTCTGTATACCCGTCACAAGACCCACTGGTTGATGTTTATTTATAAAACCCTCTTAGACCTCACTCTCCCCTATCTGAGATATCTACTGCAGCCCTCATCCTCCACATACAACATCCGTTCTGCCAGTCACATTCTGTTAAAGGTCCCCAAAGCACACACATCCCTGGGTCGCTCCTCTTTTCAGTTCGCTGCAGCTAGCAACTGGAACGAGCTGCAACAAACACTCAAACTGGACAGTTTTATCTCAATCTCTTCATCCAAAGACTCAATCATGGACACTTACTGACAGTTGTGACTGCTTTGTGTGATGTATTATTGTCTCCACCTTCTTGCCCTTTGTGCTGTTGTCTGTGTCCAATAATGTTTGTACCATGCTTTGTGCTACTATCATGTTGTGTTGCTACCATGTTGTTATGTTTCATGCGTTGCTGCCTTGCTATGTTGTTGTCTTAGGTCTCTTTTTATGTAGTGCCTTGCTATGTTGTTGTCTTAGGTCTCTCTTTATGTAGTGTTGAGTTGTCTCTCTTGTCGTGATGTGTGTTTTATCCTATATTTATATTTTATTTATTTTTTATTTTTAATCCCAGCCCCCTGTCCCCACAGGAGACCTTTTGCCTTTTGGTAGGCCGTCATTATAAATAAGAATTAGTTCTTAACTGACTTACCTACTTAAATAAAGGTTCAATAAAAATAAATAAAATAAAAGGTTGGGTGATTGTGGAGGCCAGGTCATCTGATGTAGCACTCCATCACTCTCCTTCCTGGTCAAATATCCCTTACACAGCCTGGAGGTGTGTTTTAGGTCGTTGTAATGTTGAAAAACAAATGATAGTCCTACTAAGCGCAAACCAGATGGGATGGTGTATCGCTCAGAATGCTGTGGTAGCCATGCTGGTTAAGTGTGCCTTCAATTCTAAATAAATCACTGACAGTGTCACCAGCAAAGCACACCCACACCATCACACCTCTTCCTCCATGCTTCACGGTGGGAACCACACATACAGAGATCATCCATTCACCTACTCTGCGTCTCACAGAGATACGTCGGTTGGAACCAAAAATCTCTAATTTGGCATCAAAGGACAGATGTCCACCGGTCTAATGTCCATTTCTCGGGATTCTTGGCCCAAGCAAGTCTAATCTTCTTATTGGTGTCCTTTAGTAGTGGTTTCTTTGCAGCAATTTGTCCATGAAGGCCTGATTCATGCTGTCTCCTATGAACAGTTGATGTTGAGATGTGTCTGTTACTTGAACTCTGTGAAGCATTTATTTGGGCTGCAATTTCTGAGGCTGGTAATTCTAATGAACGTATCTTTTGCAGCAGAGGTAACTCTGGGTCTTCTATTCCTGTGGCGGTCCTCATGAGAGCCAGTTTCATCATAGCGCTTGATGGTTTTTGAGACTGCGCTTGACGAAACTTTCAAAGTTCTTGACATTTTCCAGACATGCTTATATGCCCCCTTTATTTATCCTACAGTTCTGACTTGGTGTACAGGGAGAATACTGTAAGAACAACCCATGTTCTGAATTCTATCGCTGTACATTTCAAAAGTGCTGAACAAATAGTTATATTGACTACGTCCGTCTAAGCTCACTCATTATTGTCTTAATCGAAATCACGGATTGCCTCCTATCCACTCATTGTTCCCTTATGTCCAAGTTTGTACATGTCAATTGTCAGTAGAAACCACATTTGTTTAAGCAAGTCAGCCATATCAGCTATGTTTTTTAAAAGGCAGTAAATGAGGCTGAATTAACTGTTTCACTGCCAGACAAGGCTCCGCTGATTGACAGGTGTAATAGTGGTAAGGATTCACTCCATGGTGCTGAAAAGAAAGCTCTGCTTTTGGGACAACTTTATGTTGGCCCTAACAGTTTGTCTGCACAGTTTGTCACCGTTTTAGTGCAATGAATGTATTGTTTAGTGTTGTGTTCTTTAGTGGCTTTGCTGGCATGCATAAAAAAATATATATATTTGAGTTTGCCTCGCCACTGTACATTACACATTTAGTAAGGACAGCATTTGCGTTCCAAACTGTACATTTGTTGCGCGATTGTATTCAGAAATTTGCAGAAGGCAAACTGTCAGCCGCAACCAACCATACACATATAATCCATAGATGGACAGTTCCCATTCACATCAAGACTGCCAGCCATTGCTAGTGTACCCAAATTGCCATGGTTAGTGGTTCCAAAACTCTTTAAAACCTCTTTGGGAGCAGTGCATGAGGTGACCGTTTTGGAGAGCCTGGCATGCCCAAAGTAAAATGCCTCCCATTCAGGCCCAGAAAATGGGATATGCACATATTTAGTACCATTGGATAGGAAACACTCTGAATCTTCCAAAACTGTTAACCATTTGTCTGTGAGTGAAACAGAACGCATATGGCAGGCAAAACCCCGAGGAATTTCTGTCCTGGAAAAAGTGATTTTGACACATTGCTCATTTGGGAACCCCTCCCTATTGAAAATGACCATATAAAGGCATATGAATGCAGTACACGTCGCTTCCTTATGATGTCAACAGCCTCGAGATGGTGTATTTCTTCCATTTTGGATGAATTAGACGAGAGAAAACGACCAAACAATGAAGTCCCCTCTTGATGACAAAGAGTACCCAGGGCGCGCGCCCGAGAAGTCACAGAGTGTCTTTTTTACCGTCGTTATCGATCAGTTTATATTCCGGCTGATTTATAATAGTAAATATACGTAAAAGTGTTCCTAAGGATACATTTAAAACTATGTTTGATTGTTCTTGGACAAGTTTATAGGTATAAGATGAACGGGTTCGCGTCGCGTTTCAATGGACTAGTGGAGGCTGTCGTTTCTGATTATAACGCGCGAACCAAATGGAGGATTTATGGATAAAATACGTTACTTTTTCTAACAAAAGAACCATGGATTGTCTTCGTTGGACACTTAGGATGACCTCAGCAGAAGTTCTTCAACAGGTAATTGATTTGTTTTCGCTGTAAAATGTGTTATGTGTGTGCCGTGATGGCTAATCGATACATGGCTATTGGAAATATATGTGAGGTGCTACCCTCAAACAATGAAATGTGCTGCTTTCGCCGTAAAGCCTTTTTGAAATCTGACAACGCTGTGATATTGCCAAGAAACAGAGCTTTTGATGAGTATGGAACACTTGTATATTGGTGGATGTTTAATAATGAACTTTGGAATTTTGAATTTGGCGCTTTACATTTTCCCTGGTAGTGTCGGGACGAGCCCGCTAGCGACCCACTGGGCCCCAAGAAGTTTTAATGGTTAATATGTCTATGGTCAAAAAGCAACAAGCTGTTCCATAGATAGAAAAAGTGATAGGAGTGGGGAAAAGGTGCTAGTGCATTGATAAGCACACCAAAGACGGCATTAACAATAAATAATAAGATAAAGACGTCACTTCTAAAAGCTTATTTCACACCATAGCCTGCTGAGTTTGCAAGATAACTTTTCTTACATTTTGATCGTCACAAATGAAAATGTAGCACTGACTTGCCCATGGATTGATGTTTCAGCATTGTCTCAATGAAGAGTACGGAATTCGACTACCCACTTGCGACATGCACACACAGTTACAAGCCTGCTAGAGTTAGCGGGAGGCGGGTGAGCAATATCCACCGTCATAGTATGGATGAAGTCTGACCTGAAATGTGGAGATAATTGAAGCTGGCTAACTTCATACAATACTGGCCTTTACAAATATTATTTTGGCCTTTATAGAGATTACAATTGCTCTCTTTCGTTAAAAAACCCCGAAATAACCTCAAAAATATCGTTATATATTATCAAGTTGATGACACAGTCATATATCCGGCATTTACATAAAGGTTTTAATTTAGAATCCTCTATATGTCATTATTGGCGGAGCGTCACGTCATATTTTCCGATATACAGTAGGCCTACCGTAGGCGACATGAGTCTCACTAGTGTTGAGTAATGTGCTGTTAAAAGTGGTGTAGGTCTTGTTTATTTAAAGAGCATATTGAAGTTAGAAGCAATAGGATTTGAAGCAATATCCTACAACTATTTTAGCACAGTATCGCACTGGTCTGATTAAAGCATGGGGACTGGTTTTGATAAATCAATTCGATTTTTTATTTCACTGAATCTCCGTTTGGGTATTGCTTAGACTAGAATTAGAAAATTAAGGTGTAGAAATGTTATGCTCTTAGTGTAACCTTTATTTAACTTGGCAAGTCAGTTAAGAACAAATTCTTATTTACAAGGACAGCCTACTCTTTCCTCCCCGTCGGGGGAATTGAACCCCGGTCTCCTGCGTGCCCGCACGACACGGGGATTCTTTAGCTAAATAACCCAGTACTGTACTGCTGACCATCATGTTGTACAGCGCCATATTTTCTGTTCCATCCTAATGGAAACCCAGAGGGTATTTTGTTTTTTCTTGCAATAGAAACACCATAATATTAATCAAATTAATTAAGCAAGTACCAGTCAAAGGTTTGGACACACCTACTAATTCCAAGGTTTTTATTTATTTTTACTATTTTCTATACAGTAGAATAATAGTGAAGACATCACAACTATGAAATAACACACAGTTAAGAATAAATTCTTATTTACAAGGACAGCCTACTCCTTCCTCCCCATCGGGGAATTGAACCCCAATCTCCCGCGTGCCTGCATTCTTTAGTACAGTCACTATTGAAGGCTATCAAATGCTTCTCAAAGATGCCCTCTGGTGGTCAAACTAGCACTAACTAGCATTAATGGTACAAGTGGTTCACGGGTGAGTATCCTCCCCTCAGCTCCTCAATGGCTCCTTAATGTCTTTTTAGAAGGTTTAGTAATGCATTATTTGCCTTGACAGCACCCCATTTCCAACCTGGATACCTGAATTTATACTGGTATGCCTTATTGATAAGACTGTCAATTTTCGCTCAGTGTTCCTCTGGAGAGGCCTGCCTCGGATGAATGAGACCGAGGGCAAACCCCAGGTACCACCACCTCGTCTCACTGAAGAAGAATTTAGGCAAGATTGAGTAGTGGTATAAGAGTGAGGCTACATGAATGAGTAGTGTCGAGGGCAGGTGGGACATACATGTTTGTATGTGATCCTGTGTTAGTGTAACAGAGTTAAGAACGTGCCGTAAGCTCACTCCACAGCTTGCTTGAAATGTTGCTGATGTAGCCATCAGAGTGGCTCAAACCGTTGGTACGTTGTCAAGGACAGTCATGTGTGTTTGCGAGCAGGTGATCGCTGGTTTGTGCCCAGTGTGGGACAGGGACAGTGGAGGAAGATGTACTGTTTTTGCATTAGCACTACATACCTGATTCAACACTTGATGATAAGTGGAGTATTTGAATCAGCTGTGTAGTGCTAGGGCAAAAACTAAAACGTTCACCCCTTTGGGTCACTAGGACTAGGATTAAGAAATGCTAGCATCAGTAATTCTACATTTGTTGTCATCCCAACTAGCATGGACACTGACAGTTGTGAATCTGATGCAGCCGAAGAGTTACTGCCCCCTTGCCAGGGAAAGCACCAAACAACAGACAGGCGTTGGACCATCGAAGAGGCACAAATATGATTTGGGGTTCACTTATATTGGGAGTAGTGCCTTTCCTCATCATGGGAGTAGTGCCTTTCCTCAGACATTTACAAAAGAAAGATGACAATTTGGATGAGTCAACAGACGTGGCGGGCCTGGCACAGCTCCTGGTATATGTCTGTCACATTTATGGGGGGTCAATTAAGGAAGACATCCTCTTCTGCAAACCACTGGAAACCAGGACAACATAAGACAATATTTTTTAAGTACTGGACAGCTTTGTGACATCAAATGGACTTTGGTGGTCAAAACGTGTTGGTATCTGTACTGATGTATCTGATAGCACAAAAGCCATGACAGGGAGACATAGTGAAGTGGTAACGTGCGTGCAAGCAGTTGCTCCCGACGCCACTTGGGTACACTGTAGCATCCACCGAGAGGCTCTTGCTGCCAAGGGAATGCCTGACAGCTTGAAAGATGTTTTGGACCCGCAATGAAAATGATTAACTTTGTTACAACTTCTTAGGGAGCAGCAGCTGAGGTGTCGGTTTTGGAGAGTCTGGCGTGCCCAAAGTAAAAGGCCTACCACTCAGGCCCAGAAACTAGGATATGCACATAATTAGTACTATTATATAGGAAACACTCTGAAGTTTCTAAGAGTGTTAAAATATTGTCTGTGAGTATAACAGAACTGATATAGCAGGCAAAAACCTGAGGAATTTATGGGAGTAAGATTGCAGTACCTATTGCTTCCACTGGATGTCAACAGTCTCAACAGTGTTTGGTGATGTTAGGTTGCTCTGGATGGTAATAGAAGAAGAATTTCGAACTAGTCATCGGATGTAAACAGAAGAGGAGGCGCGTTCACAGGCTCCTAAGGATACATTATCAATGATGTTTGATTGTTCTTGGACAAGTGTATAGGTATAGGTTGAACGTGTTCTCTTCACGGTTCAATGGGCGAGTGGACGCTGTATTTTATGAATATAACGCGCCAACCAAACAGAGATTTATGGATATAATAAATTACTTTTTCTAACAAAAGAACCATTGGATGTCTTCCTTGGACACATGGGAAGCCCTCAGCAGAAGTTCTTCAAAAGGTAAGGGATTTTATATTAGTGATTTTATGCATTTTATGAGACCCGCTTTGGTTATGGATTTATGCTAATGCATAAAATATGAGAGGGGCTATCCTCAAACAATCAAATGTTGTGCTTTCGCCGTAAAGCCTTTTTGAAATCTGACAACGCTGTGATATTGCCAAGAATCAGAGCTTTTGATGACTATGCAACACTTGTATATTGATGAATGTTTAATAATTCAACGTTTTGATTTTGAATTTGGCGCCTTACATTTCACCGGGTAGTGTCCCTAAGTAGTTAAAGCAAGGCCCCTGAACTCTCGTGTATTTTCTGCATTGTAAACCTGGGTCTTTAAACCACCTCTAATGTTTGTAAAGCGCTCTAGTGCAGATAAAGTTGTTTTCCAGTGCTTTGTCGCTGTTATTTCAGTTTTGGGACATTAATATGTTTTATGGAAAAAGGGTTGGAAATACAATTGAAGTTGGAAGTTTACATACACCTTAGCCAAATATATTTAAACTGTTTTTCACAATTCCTGACATTTAATCCTAGTCAAAATGCCCTGTCTTAGGTCAGTTAGGATCATCACTTTATTTTAAGAATGTGAAATGTCAGAATAATAGTTGAGAGAATGATTTATTTCAGCTTTTATTTCTTTCATCACATTCCCAGTGGGTCAGAAGTTTACATACACTCAATTAGTATTTGGTAGCATTGCCTTTAAATTGTTTAACTTGGGTCAAACATTTTGAGTAGCCTTCCACAAGCTTCCCACAATAAGTTGTGTGAATTAGGCCTCATTGCTCGCACGCGCTTTTTCAGTTCTGCCCAAACATTTTCTATAGGATTGAGGTCAGGGCTTTGTAATGGCCACTCCAATACCTTGACTTTGTTGTCCTTAAGCCATTTTGCCACAACTTTGGAAGTATGCTTGGGGTCCATGTCCATTTGGAAGATCCATTTGTGACCAAGCTTTAACTTCCTGACTGATGTCTTGAGATGTTGCTTCAATATATCCACATAATTGTCCTTCCTCATGATGTCATCTATTTTGTGAAGTGCACCAGTCCCTCCTGCAGCAAAGCAACCCCCACAACATGACGCTGCCACCCCCGTGCTTCACGGTTGGGATGGTGTTCTTCGGCTTGCAAGCCTCCCCTTTTTCCTCCAAACATAACGATGGTCATTATGGCCAAACAGTTCTATTTTTGTTTCATCAAACCAGAGGACATTTCTCCAAAAAGTACAATCTTTGTCCCCATGTGCAGTTGCAAACCATAGTCTGGCTTTTTTATGGCGGTTTTGGAGCAGCGGCTTCTTCCTTGCTGAGCGGCCTTTCAGGTTATGTCGATATAGGACTCGTTTTACTGTGGACATACAGTGGGGAAAAAAAGTATTTAGTCAGCCACCAATTGTGCAAGTTCTCTCACTTAAAAAGATGAGAGAGGCCTGTAATTTTCATCATAGGTACACTTCAACTATGACAGACAAAATGAGGAAAAGAAATCCAGAAAATCACATTGTAGGATTTTTTATGAATTTATTTGCAAATTATGGTGGAAAATAAGTATTTGGTCAATAACAAAAGTTTATCTCAATACTTTGTTATATACCTTTTGTTGGCAATGACAGAGGTCAAACGTTTTCTGTAAGTCTTCACAAGGTTTTCACACACTGTTGCTGGTATTTTGGCCCATTCCTCCATGCAGATCTCCTCTAGAGCAGTGATGTTTTGGGGCTGTCGCTGGGCAACACGGACTTTCAAAGATTTTCTATGGGGTTGAGATCTGGAGACTGGCTAGGCCACTCCAGGACCTTGAAATGCTTCTACGAAGCCACTCCTTCGTTGGGCGGTGTGTTTGGGATCATTGTCATGCTGAAAGACCCAGCCACGTTTCATCTTCAATGCCCTTGCTGATGGAAGGAGGTTTTCACTCAAAATCTCACGATACATGGCCCCATTCATTCTTTCCTTTACACGGATCAGTCGTCCTGGTCCCTTTTGCAGAAAAACAGCCCCAAAGCATGATGTTTCCACCCCCATGCTTCACAGTAGGTATGGTGTTCTTTGGATGCAACTCAGCATTCTTTGTCCTCCAAACACGACAAGTTGAGTTTTTACCAAAAAGTTATATTTTGGTTTCATCTGACATTCTCACAATCCTCATCTGGATCATCCAAATGCTCTCTAGCAAACTTTAGATGGGCCTGAACATGTACTGGCTTAAGCAGGGGGACACGTCTGGCACTGCAGGATTTGAGTCCCTGGCGGCGTAGTGTGTTACTGATGGTAGGCTTTGTTACTTTGGTCCCAGCTCTCTGCAGGTCATTCACTAGGTCCCCGTGTGGTTCTGGGATTTTTGCTCACCGTTCTTGTGATCATTTTGACCCCACGGGTGAGATCTTGCGTGGAGCCCCAGATCGAGGAAGATTATCAGTGGTCTTGTATGTCTTCCATTTCCTAATAATTGCTCCCACAGTTGATTTCTTCAAACCAAGCTGCTTACCTATTGCAGATTCAGTCTTCCCAACCTGGTGCAGGTCTACAATTTTGTTTCTGGTGTCCTTTGACAGCTCTTTGGTCTTGGCCATAGTGGAGTTTGGAGTGTGACTGTTTGAGGTTGTGGACAGGTGTCTTTTATACTGATAACAAGTTCAAACAGGTGCCATTAATACAGGTAATGAGTGGAGGACAGAGGAGCCTCTTAAAGAAGAAGTTACAGGTCTGTGAGAGCCAGAAATCTTGCTTGTTTGTATGTGACCAAATACTGATTTTCCACCATAATTTGCAAATAAATTCATAAAAAATCCTACAATGTGATTTTCTGGATTTTTTTTCCTCATTTTGTCTGTCATAGTTGAAGTGTACCTATGATGAAAATTACAGGCCTCTCTCATCTTTTTAAGTGAGAGAACTTGCACAATTGGTGGCTGACTAAATACTTTTTTTCCCCACTGTAGATACTGTTAGAGACGATTTGGACATATTTGTATAAAAGACAGAACATACAGAGCTCCATGTACGTTTGTGTAAATATATTACATATGATTAAATATTGTATATGTATATAATGTATATGATGAAATATTAGGTATGTACCTTTATGATTTATTTTTACCTGACTGAGATATATTCATTTGTTGTTAGTGTAACTTAGTTCCCCCTGCCCATTCATTGTACTGTGGTAAGTGTGTTAGGATAAAGGCAGGAAGTTGGGCCTTCAGTCGGGGGAGTCGTAGCTAGATGCGGGAGCGGTATAGTTTTTTGACCATACAGACATACAAACAGGTCATATTATGTATTTTCCATGTCAAGTAATCTCTGCTTTAAGTTGATTGGATAATAATTTTTTGTTAGATATAAGAAGAATAAACCTTTTTGTTGCACCATATCCCTGGATCTCATTAAATGTTTTGGCGGTTTGGAAACCTTGAGTGTGGACTGTATGCGTACGAAACAACCCTGCAGCAGGCTGGGCAGTGGCTATGATAAAGAGGAAAGGAAGCCACTACAGATACTTTTGTACCTGTTTCCTCCAGCATCTTCACAAGGTCCTTTGCTGTTGTTTTGGGATTGATTTGCACTTTTTGCACCAAAGTATGTTCATCTCTAGGAGACAGAACGCGTCTCCTTCCTGAGCGGTATGACAGCTGTGTGGTCCCATGGTGTTTATACTTGCATACTATTGTTTGTACAGATAAACGTGGTATATTCAGGCATTTGGAAATTACTCCCAAGGATGAACCAGACTTGTGGAGGTCTACAATGTTTTTTTTCTGAGGTCTTGGCTGATTTCTTTTGATTTTCCCATGATGTCAAGCAAAGAGGCACTGAGTTTGAAGGTAGGCCTTGAAATACATCCACAGGTACACCTCCAATTGACTCAAATGATGTCAATTTGCCTAACAGAAGCTTGTAAAGCCATGGCATAATTTTCTGGAATTTTCCAAGCTGTTTAAAGGCACAGTCAACTTAGTGTATGCAAACTTCTGACCCAATGGAATTGTGATACAGTGAATTATAAGTGAAATAATCTATAAACAATTGTTGGAAAAATTACTTGTGTCATGCACAAAGTAAATGTCCTAACTGACTTGCCAAAACTATAGTTTGGTAACATAAAATTTGCGGAGTGGTTGAAAAACTAGTTTTAATGACTCCAACCTAAGTGTATGTAAACTTCCGACTTTAACTGTAAGGCCGTGTACCACGGGTATGACAAAAAAATAAATAAAAATAATAATAATATAAATAATAATAAATAATTTGTATTGTTCTAAATATGTTTGTAACCAGTTAATAGCTATAAGGTATATTGGCCATATACCAAATGTTATTGGTCGAAATGTTATTGGTCGAAAACACATATTTAGCATATTTTATTGCAGGTGTAACGAAATGCTTGTGTTCCACACCTCCTCGGGCCTTATTGCTTAATCATAGAAGTCAAATCAAGTTAAATCGACACCCATTGATGGAAAATGATCTGCCGAGTTTAATAAAGTCAAATGATCTTTTCTCTTACGACGTATTTCTAAACTCGCAGGAATTATAATTTTAATGGAAAACCAAATTTTGCTTCTTAGCCTACGTCGTTACAAATTACTATATTCCTTCTTAATTCACTTGATAACGTTATGGAAAAAGGGTTTATTGGATAAATGTGGAAACTCCTCTCTTGCTGCCCCCAAAACAATTTGGGCTAATTTTCAGGCCTTGTAGGCGGGTTTTGAAAGGTCATTGGGCTCCAAATTTTAGCTAGACCTGGCAACATCAGTCAACAACCCTCTTAATGCAGAACAACATTGCCTGGACACTTGTATGATTTTGTGATGAGACTCCAAATAATATTGAAGATATGGCCAAAGAGTAGCTAATATCAGCAATCAAGTTAAAAAGTATGTGGACACCAATTCATTTTAGTGGATTTGGCTATTTCAGCCAAACCCATTCCTTATAGGTGTTCAAAATCGAGCACACAGCCATGCAATCTCAATAGACAAACATTGGCAGTAGAATGGCCCGTACTAAAGAGATCAGTGACTTTCAATGTGGCACTGTCATAGGATGCCACTTTTCCCAACAAGTGAGTTCGTCAAATTTCTGCCCTGCTCGAGCTGCACCGGTCAACTGTAAGTGCTGTTTTTGTGAAGTGGAAAAATCTAGGAGCAACAAGACTCAGCCGCGAAGTGGTTCTTCCTTTACAAGTTTTGAGCTTATGCCGCGAACGTTTGTGGTAGATGGTGGCAGATTGTGGAAAATTGCATCATTCTGGCAACAATGGGTGACACTTAAATTACGTGCCATAGAATTCTGCGGCACTCCGCAAGCTGTGCTGCAGTATGCCGCAAGCTCACAGAACGGGACCACCGAGAGCTGAAGTGCACAGCGCGTAAAAATCCTCTGTCCTCAGTTGCAAAACTCACAACCGAGTTCCAAACTCCCTCTGGAAGCAACGTCAGCACAATAACTGTTCGTCAAGAGCTTCATGAAATGGGTTTCCATGGCTGAGCAGCTGCACACAAGCCTAAGATCGCCATGTGCAATGCCAAGCGTCGGCTGTAGTGGTGTAAAGCTCGCCGCCATTGGACTCTGGAGCAGCGGAAACTCGTTCTCTGGAGTGATGAATAACAGTTTACCATCTGGCGATCTGACAAGAAAATCGGGGTTTGGCGGATGCCAGGAGAACACTACCTGCCCGAATGCATAGTGCCAACTGTTAAGTTTGGTGGAGGAGGAATAATGGTCTGGGGCTGTTTTACATGGTTCGGTCTAGGTCCCTTAGTTTCAGTGAAGGGAAATCTTAACACTACAGCATACAATGACATTTTAGACGATTCTGTGCCTCCAACTTTGTGGCAACAGTTTGGGGAAGGCCCTTTCCCGTTTCAGTATGACAATACTCCTGTGCACAAAGCGAAGTCCATATAGAAATGATTTTTCGAGATCGATGTGGAAGAACTTGACCGACCTGCACAAAGCCCTGACCTCAACCCCAACTTGTAACATAGTTGGGCTGCTCGGACGAGACGTGAACCCGGGAGCCTGGCTAGCAAGCTAGCTAGCAACTAAAGGTACAACGTCAAATAACCAAACAGATATAATTTCAATAATGTAGGATTTCTGGCTTGAATACAATTTTGAATATGGTTTAGATATGGCTGAGAAAAAAATATATTGAGTATCAATGTTGTCAGGATATAGCGTAGCAAGCTAGCTAGCAACTAAAGGTACACCGTCAAATAACCAAACAGATATAATTTCAATAATGTAGGATTTCTGGCTTGAATACAATTTTGAATATGGTTTAGATATGGCTGAGAACAAAAATATATTGAGTATCAATGTTGTCAGGATATAGCGTAGCTAGCTAGCTACTGTTTCTAAGATACAAGAGTCGCTAGGTTTTAGTTTTGCGGCAGAGCCACATACATAGAACAGATAGATGGCCAATGAGGACATGCTGCCATTCTCACTTTGAATGAGACTGTATGATATGTAATCCTAATTCTATCGTTTTTCTTTTTCTCCTTCAACAAAAATGAAATATTAGACTGTTAGCCCTCATGTAATTAGTTAGCTTTCCTTTTTCATTTGCTGTAAAAGACAGCAGAGAAAATATTGTTTTTAATTACATCAACAACCCCTTTCTCAGATATTCAAATGGAAGGCACTGCTGATATGTCACCTTTCTCGGTCATTCGGGCATCAATGTTGACAACTTAGTTGAATTTCTTAAATGTCTTCTTAGAGAATCCCTACAGAAGAATGCAACTTTTATTTTCATCCTTCCAGCAAGAAAACTAGTGAGTGGGTCACTGCGCCATCAGCTGACCATTTAGGGAATTGAGTTCTCAACCGGTGTGCCAAATTTCAATCCATATGGAGTTTCGACAGAGAAATTACGAGGGGAATATCTCACTTTAACATGCATTGCTGGCTCAAACCCTGAATAGAGCTGACACAATTCCCTATTCTAGCCGACAGACAATTTCTGTTCTACACAATACATTTGTATCTGAACTTCCTGTAACGTTACATCCTCTCAACAGGCCCATGGTGTGCCATGCGAGGGACAGTGAGACCCAGGGCAGGAGTTATGGCATGGGTACTTAGTAGGGGTACTTTTAGTCGACTACAGAGTGAATGGGTGTAGCTTGCTAGCCAAGTGCCGAGTGGGTATCATAAGTGAGGACGAAGAAAGTGGTGTGAGGGTGTCAAGTCAAGGGACAGTCAGGAGTGCAGGCAGCTGGCTCGCATGCCCTCACATGCCCAGGCAGGGGTGGGTAAGGTGCTATGGTGGATTGGAGGTGGTGCGGTGCAAAGTGTGAACAACGTCTCCTTGCCTTACTCACAGCCTGTGTGGACAGCATGTCATTGATGGAGTGGTCGTACTGCTCGGCTAGGATGGCCAGCTTACGCGTCTGCTCATCCTTCAGGCACTTGAGCACCGCCTTGTGGTCCGACTTGGGCGTGCTCTCCAGCAGGTGGTTGCGCAGGGCCTTGAACTGTCGCGTCTGGATCTTGCACGTGTCCTGGAACTGACGCTTGATCTGGAGTTCTTTGGACTGGAAGAGAGAGAGTGTGGATTGATATACTACAATACCCATAATGTTTTGTTTGTAACATATACGGCTCCTTAGGTTCTTTCTCAATTTGTATTTTTGTGATTCATTGCATTTTATCTCCTCGCCTCCTTCTCAAATATATTGTAGTTCCAATGTACCTCCCCTCTGACCAACTTCTCCAATTGGTTTTGAGAAGTAGGCGAGGACATAGGATGCGAGGAAAGATGAGTTGAGAAAGATGCTCTGAGGATAACATAATGGTGTCTTGGCTATCTCCTTACCAATACAGAGAGAGAGAGATATGACTGTTTTGGCTGATGTGCTTGAATGTGGTATTTTGTATATGTGAAAATGCAGTATGTGTATGGGCTATATAGGGCTGTGAAGTGTGCATTTGGACCTTGTACACAGTGGATCTTGTACACAGTTACTAGTCTTTTCAACCTCTCTTTCGTATCGTCTGAGATCCCCAAAGATTGGAAAGCTGCCACGGTCATCCCCCTCTTCAAAGGGGGAGACAATCTAGACCCAAACTGTTATAGACCTATATCCATCCTTCCCTGCCTTTCTAAAATCTTCGAAAGCCAAGTTAACAAACAGATCACCGACCATTTAGAGTCCCACCGTACCTTCTCCACTATGCAACCTGGTTTCCGAGCTGGTCATGGGTGCATCTCAGCCACGCTCAAGGTCCTAAACGATATCATAACCGCCATCGATAAAAGACAGTACTGTGCAGCTGTCTTCATTGACCTGGCCAAGGCTTTCAACTCTGTCAATCACTGCATACTAATCGGCAGACTCAATAGCCTTGGTTTCTCAAATGACTGCCTCGTCTGGTTCACCAACTACTTCTCAGATAGAGTTCAGTGTGTAAAATTGGAGGGCCTGTTGTCCGGAACTATGGCAGTCTCTATGGGGGTGCCACAGCGTTTAATTCTCGGGCCGACTCTTTTATCTGTATATATCAATGATGTCGCTCTTGCTGCTGGTGATTCTCTGATCCACCTCTACGCAGACGACACCATTCTGTATACATCTGGCCCTTCTTTGGACTCCAATCGAGCATCAATGCCATACAACACTCCTTCCGAGGCCTCCAACTGCTTTTAAATGGAAGTAAAACTAAGTGCATGCTCTTCAACCGATTGCTGCCCGCACCCTCCCGCCCGACTATCATCACTACTCTGGACAGTTCTGACTTAGAATATGTGGACAACTACAAATACCTAGGTGTCTGGTTAGACTGTAAACTCTCTTTCTAGACTCACATTAAGCATCTCCAATCCAAAATTAAATCTACAATCGGCTTCTAATTTCGCAACAAAGCCTCCTTCACTCATGCTGCCAAACATACCCTCGTAAAACTGACTATCCTACTGATCATTGATTTTGGCGATGTCATTTACAAAATTGTCTCCAACACTACTCAGCAAACTGGATGGTCTATCACAGTGCCATCCATTTTGTCACCAATGCCCCATATAATACCCACCACTGCAACCTGTATGCTCTCGTTGGCTGGCCCTCACTACATATTCGTCGCCAAACCCACAGGCTCCAGGTCATTTATAGGTCTTTGCTAGGTAAAGCCCTGCCTTACCTCAGCTCACTGGTCACCATAGCAACACCCACCCGTAGCACACGCTCCAGCAGGTATATTTCACTGGTCATCCCCAAAGCCAACACTTCCTTTGGCTGCATTTCCTTCCAGTTCTCTGCTGCCAATGACTGGAACAAATTGCATATATCTCCCTCTCTAACTTTAAGCATCAGCTGTCAGAGCAGCTTACCGATCACTGTACCTGTACACAGCCAATCTGTAAATAGCACACCCAACTACCTCATCCCCATATTGTTATTTATCCTCTTGCTTTTTTGCACCCCAGTATCTCTACTTGCACATCTATCACTCCAGTGTTAATGCTAAATTGTAATTATTTCGCCTCTATGGCCTATTTATTGCCTTACCTCCCTACTCTTCTACATTTGCACACACTGTACATGATTTTTTCTATTGTGTTATTGACATTTGTTTATGTGTAACTCTGTGTTGTTAATTTTGTCGCACTGCTTTGCTTTATCTTCGCCAGGTCGCAGTTGTAAATGAGAACTTGTTCTCAACTGGCCTACCTGGTTAAATAATGGTGAAATAAATAAAATTAAATAAGTTACTCCACAATCAGTTATTTTCCATGGGAGTTAAAAAAGAAGTACACCTATTGAATGCCTACTGTATACCATGTCACAACCCTAAGTGGTGGAACTCTTTCCCCCTGGTGGAGGCAGAATTCGGAAAGACATGCTCATTGTAATGTCTGAATTGGAATCAATGGAACAATATCAAACGGAACGGTATCAAACATATGCAAATTAGTTGTTGTAAGTTCATAAATGGTTATTATATATAATAGGTTGTGCATTCCTTAATAATTTCTCAATTGGAAGGTGGAGTATGTCAATGGTTCTGTGGTTGTGGTCAGTAGTTGTGGTCGTTAGTTGTGTGGTTGCGGTCAGTAGTTGTGGTCTTTAGTTTTTTTGGTCAGTAGTTGTGATCAGTAGTTCAGTGGCTGTGGTCAGTAGTTGTGGGCAGTAGTTGTGTGGTTGTGATCAGTTGTTTAGGTCAATGGTCGGGGGTCAGCAGTTGTGGTTAGTAGTTTTTGTGTTCAGTAGTTGTGGTCAGTAGTTGTGTGGTTGTGGTCAGTAGTTTTTGTGGTCATTAGTTGTGGTCAGTAGTTGTGGTTAGTAGCTGTGGTTGTATTGCAGGTTCTTTGAGCCCTACAGTATGAACATGGTCAGTAGCTGTGTGGTTGTGGTCAGTAGTTGTGTGGTTGTGGTCAAATCAAATCAAATGTTATTGGTCACATACACATATTCAGCAGATGTTATTGCGGGTGTCGCGAAATGCTTGTGTTCCTAGCTCCAGCAGTGCATTAATATATTACAATATACAACAATACACACAGATCTAAAAGTAAAAAAAGCAGAATAAATGTCACGACTTCCGCCGAAGTCGGTCCCTCTCCTTGTTCGGGCGGCATTCGGCGGTCGACGTCACCGGCCTTCTAGCCATCGCCGATCCACTTTTCATTTTCCATTGGTTTTGTCTTTGTTTTATACACACCTGGTTTCAATTCCCCAATTACATGTTCATTATTTAACCCTCTGTTTTCCCCATGTTTGTGTGCGTTATTGTTCTTATATATGTCAGTCCATTTGGTGGACTTGGTATTGTTACATTTTAGTTTTTTCTTGAGTAAACTACGTTGTGTTGCTCATCTCTGCTGTTCAGTCCCTGACTTTTTCCACCGACTACACCACACATTCTGACAGAATAACGCACCCAAATAATGAAGTCAGCAGGAGCAGACACCCCAGTGTTGGCGGTCGAGGAGTGCGTCCAGCAGCATGCGACTATGTTGCAACATCTCGGCACTGCCATGGATCGCGTCCTGCAAACGATGGACCGTTGGGAGAGAGGAGGAGTTCCTCCAGCGCCTCTACCAGCACCACCACAGGCACTGTTCAACCCTCCTTCACCCGGTTCCAGTGGGATTCAGCTCGCGCTCCCGAGGGAGTATGATGGGACGGCTTCCGGATGTCAGGGGTTCCTACTCCAGCTGGAGCTCTACCTGGCGACCGTCCACCCGGCTCCTTCGGGTCGTGAGAGCGTGTCCGCCCTCGTCACCTGCCTCTCAGGGAAAGCCCTGGAGTGGGCCAATGCCGTATGGGGAGAAGGAAAAGCGGCGTTGGACCACTACGAGGAACGTCTGTTTCACCTGAGGCAGGGGACGAGGAGCGCACAGGAGTTCGCCTTAGATTTCCGGACCCTGGCCGGCGGCGCGGGATGGAACGACAGGGCCCTGATTGATCACTACCTGTGTAGTTTGCGAGAGGACGTTTGTTGGGAGTTGGCCTGCAGGGACCCCACTCTCACCTTGGACAAGCTGGTGGACCTGTCCATCCGGCTGGATAACCTGCTGGCTACCCACGGACGTCTAGATCAGGGCCTGTCGGTTCCATCCCCCCAGCACCACTGCTCCAACGCCCATGGAGCTGGGAGGTGCTGCACTTAGGGCGACCAGAGGAGGGACCGGTCCATGCACCATCTGTGGCCGCAGAGGGCACACTGCCGGTCGGTGCTGGAGAGGTCCCTCTGGGAGTCGAGGCAGCTACCTCTCATAGCCAGTGCAATCGAGTCAATGCACGGGGCTTCTTTACAAAATTGAATCTCAGGAGTTTACAACCTGGTGCGTATCCGGGAGGGAGATGAGTGGAAGACGGCATTTAATATCACCTCAGGGTATGGGTTGATGAATGCTCCATCAGTCTTCCAGGCCTTTGTAGACAAAATTTTCATGGACCTGCATGGGCAGGGTGTAGTGGTGTATGTTGATGACATTCTGATATACTCCGCTACACGCGCCGAGCATGTGTCTCTAGTGCGCAGGGTGCTTGGTCGACTGTTGGAGCATGACCTGTACGTCAAGGCTGAGAAATGTCTGTTCTTTCAACAGTTCGTCTCCTTCCTAGGGTACCCCATTTCCACTTCAGGGGTGGAGATGGAGAGTGACCGCATTTCAGCCATGCGTAATTGGCCGACTCCCACCACGGTAAAGGAAGTGCAGCGGTTCCTAGGATTTGCCAACTATTACCTGAGGTTTATCTGGGGCTTTGGTCAGGTAGCGGCTCCCATTACCTCACTGCTGAAGGGGGGACCGGTGCGTTTGCAATGGTCGGCTGAGGCGGACAGGCCTTTTGGTCACCTGAAGGCTCTGTTTACTTCGGCTCCAGTGCTGGCTCATCCGGATCCCTCTTTGGCGTTCATAGTGGAGCTGGATGCGTCCGAGGCTGGGATAGGAGCCGTGCTCTCTCAACGCTCGGGTATGCCACCAAAGCTCCGCCCCTGTGCTTTCTTTTCGAGGAAGCTCAGCCCGGCGGAACGAAACTATGATGTGGGGGACCGGGAGCTGTTGGCTGTCGTCAAGGCCTTAAAGGCGTGGAGACATTGGCCTGAGGGAGCTAAACACCCTTTTCTCATCTGGACTGACCACCATAATCTGGAGTACATCCGGGCGGCGGCGAGGAGACTGAAACCTCGCCAGGCAAGGTGGGCCATGTTATTTACCCGTTTTGTTTTCACCCTGTCCTACAGACCAGGTTCCCAGAATATGAAGGCAGACACTCTGTCCCGGATGTATGACATAGAGGAGCGGTCCATGGATCCCACTTCCATACTCCCGGCCTCTTGCCTGGTGGCACCGGTAGTGTGGGAGCTGGACGCGGACATCGAGCGCGCGTTACGTACAGAGCCCACTCCCCCCCCCAGTATCCAGCTGGCCGCCTGTACGTTCCGTCGGCTGTTTGAGACCGTTTGATCTATTGAGCCCACACGTCACCCTCCTCTGGTCATCTTGGCATCGGTCGGACAGTGCGCTGTCTTAGAGGGAAGTACTGATGGTCCACCTTGGCTAAGGACGTGAGGGTTTTATGTTTCCTCCTGCTCGGTGTGCGCTCAGTGCAAGGCCCCTAGGCACCTGCCCAGAGGGACGTTACAGCCCTTACCTGTTCCATAACGGCCGTGGTCGCACTTGTCAGTGGACTTCCTCACGGATCTTCCTCCCTCACAGGGTAACACCACAATCCTGGTCATTGTGGATCGGTTCTCTAAGTCCTGCCGTCTCCTACCTTTGCCCGGTCTCCCTACGGCCCTACAAACTACGGAGGCCCTGTTTACACGTCTTCCGGCACTACGGGGTCCCTGAGGTCATAGTATCTGATCGAGGTCCCCAGTTCACGTCAAGAGTCTGGAGGGCGGGTTTTTACCTCGGGTTTTCACCCCAAGAGTAACGGGCAGGTGGAGAGAGTAAACCAGGATGTGAGTAGGTTTCTGCGGTCTTATTGCCAGGACCGGCCGGGGGAGTGGGCGGCGTTCATCCCCTGGGCAGAGATGGCCCAAAACTCGCTCCACCACTCCTCCACTAACCTCTCCCCTTTCCAGTGCGTACTGGGGTACCAACCGTTTCTGGCACCTTGGCATCAGAGCCAGATCGAGGCTCCTGCGGTGGACTACTAGTTTAGGCGCTCGGAAGAGACATGGGACACCACTCATGTGCACCTTCAGCGGGTCGTGAGGCGTCAGAAAGCGAGCGCAGACCGCCACTGCAGTGAGGCCCTGGTGTTCGCACCGGGGGACAGGGTCTGGCTCTCGACCCGAAACCTGCCCCTCCGCCTGCCCTGCTGGAAGCTGGGTCCGCGGTTTGTGGGGCCATTGAAAGTCCTGAGGAGACTGAACGAGGTTTGCTACAGGTTATAGCTTCCCCCAGATTACCGTATTAACTTCTCGTTCCATGTGTCTCTCCTCAGGCCGGTGGTGGCTGGTCCACTCCAAGAGTCTGAGGTGTGGGAGGTTCCACCGCCCCCTCTGGACATCGAGGGGGCCCCGACGTATGCTGTTCAAGCCATACTGGACTCGAGGCGTCGGGCGAGGGGCATTCAGTACCTCGTGGAGTGGGAGGGGTACGGTCCGGAGGAAAGATGCTGGGTGCCGGTGGAGGACGTTTTGGACCCTTCGATGCTGCGCGAGTTCCACCGTCTCTATCCAGATCGCCCTGCGCCTCGTCCTCCGGGTCGTCCTCGAGGTCGGTGTCGGTGTCGGCGCGCTGCTGCGCGTCAAGGGGGGGGTACTGTCATGACTTCCGACGAATTCGGTCCCTCTCCTTGTTCGGGCGGCGTTCGTCGGTCGACGTCACTGGCCTTCTAGCCATCGCCGAACCACTTTTCATTTTCCATTGGTTTTGTCTTTGTTTTATACACACCTGGTTTCAATTCCCCAATTACATGTTCATTATTTAACCCTCTGTTTTCCCCATGTTTGTGTGTGTTATTGTTCTTATATATGTCAGTCCATTTGGTGGACTTGGTATTGTTACATTTTAGTTTTTTCTTGAGTAAACTACATTGTGTTGCTCATCTCTGCTGTCCTGCGCCTGACTTTTTCCACCAACTACACCACGCATTCTGACAATAAAAAAATATATAAATATTACGACGAGCAATGTTGGAGTCCGGAGTATAAATATATATACAGTAACAGTCAAAAGCTTGGACACACCTACTCATTCAAGGGTTTTTCTTTCTTTTTACAATTTTCTACATTGTAGAATAATAGTGGACATCAAAACTATGAATTGACACATATGGAATCGTGTTGTAACAAAAAAAAGTTCATTTGTGGAATTTATTTTCTTCTTAATGCGTTTGAGCCCATCAGTTGTGTTGTGACAAGGTTTGGGTGGTATACAGAAGATAGCCCTATTTGGTAAAATACCAATACCATATTATGGCAAGAACACCTCAAATAAGCAAAAAGAAACGACAGTCTGTCATTACTTTAAGACATGAACGTTTCTTAAAGAGCAGTTGCATAAACCATCACACGCTATGATGAAACTGGCTCTCATGAGGACCGCCACAGAAAAGGAAGACCCAGAGTTACTTCTGCTGCAGAGGATAAATTCATTAAAGTTAACTGCACCTCAGATTGCAGCCCAAATAAATGCTTCACAGAGTTCAAGTAACAGACACATCTCAACATCAACTGTTCAGAAGAGAATGAGTGAATCAGGCCTTCATGGTCGAATTGCTGCAAAGAAACCACTACTAAAGGACACCAATAATAAGAAGAGACTTGCTTGGGCCAAGAAACACGAGCAATGGACATTTGAGATTTGTGGTTCCAACCGCCGTGTCTTTGTGAGACGCAGATTAGGTGAACGGATGATCTCTGCATGTGTGGTTCCCACCGTGAAGCATGGAGGAGGGGGTCATGGTGTGGGGGGCTTTGCTGGTGACACTGTCAGTGAATTATTTAGAATTCAAGGCACACTTAACCAGCATGGCTACCACAGCATTCTGCAGCAATACGCCATCCCATCTGGTTTGCGCTTAGTGGGACTATCATTTGTTTTTCAACAGGACAGTGACCCAAAACACACACCTCCAGGCTGTGTAAGGGCTATTTGAACAAGAAGGAGAGTGATGTATCAGATGACCTGGCCTCCACAATCACCCGACCTCAACCCAATTGAGATGGGTTGGGATGAGTCGGACCGCAGAGTGAAGGAAAAGCAGCCAACAAGTGCTCAGCATATGTGGGAACTCCTTTAAGACTGTTGGAAAAGCATTCCTCATGAAGTTGGTTGAGAGAATGCCAAGAGTGTGCAAAGCTGTCATCAAGGCGGCTACTTTGAAGAATCTAAAATATCAAATATATTTTGATTTGTTTATCACTTTTTTGGTGACTACATGATTCCATTTGTGTTATTTCATAATTTTGATGAATTCACTATTATTCTACAATGTAGAAAATAGTACAAATAAAGAAAAGCCATTGTATGAGTAGGTTTTTCCAAACTTTTGACTGGTACTGTATATAGTATATGTGATGTGATGTATAGACATTATGGACAGAATATTCAGTGTTTATTTAGTCTGTAGAATACGTAGGATAAAATAGTACATATACAATAATATTTTAATAGGATGGCATTGACTAGAATACAGTATATACATATGAAATGAGAAAAACAGTATGTAAACATGTTCCAGTGTTCCATTATTAAAGTGACCCGTGATTCCATGTCTATGTACATAGCGCAGCAGCCTCTTAGGTGTAGGGTTGAGTAATCAGGTGGTAGCCGGCTTGTGACAGTGACTAAGTTCGGGGCAGGGTACTGGGTAGAGGCCGGCTAGCGATGGCTATTTAACAGTCTGATGGCCTTGAGATTTGATGCACCTGCACAGCTTTGATGCACCTGCACTGACCTCGCCTTCTGGATGATAGCGGGTGAGTAGTTGTGTAGTTGTCAGTTGTTGCGGTCAGTAGTTGTGAAAGCCATTGCCATTAAGCCATGGACACTTGAGTGTTGGCAGTCTACAATGGCGGATTTAGACCACACCGGGCCAAATGGTGTGTTTTTACATTGTCCCAAAGTGAAAACGTAGTTGGTATTCCTGGCTTGCTAGTTACATAGCTAGCTATATTTATAGATTAGATTAAAGGATGGTATACTAGCTAGTTAGTCTCTATTTGTTAACAAAAGATCGAGCTAGCTTGAGACATAAGAAACCTTTTCGCTAGCACTAGTGATATCTTCTCAACGGCTTATTATATCATTTGAAGGACTATAGGAAACAGTGTTATTTTGGCAACATTTGCGTAATTCAGTTTATAAAATGACGAACTTGTTGATATAAAACTATTTGCTGGGTTGTTAGGCAATTCAGTTTTGTGCGAGGTTTTGCAGTAACAAAAAGTTCAATATTGTAAAAGGTATAATAGTTATCAGAATTATTTTTACAAGTTTTGTAAATTGGAACGTTGTGGTGTGTATCTTGCTTAATACAGTTGAAGTCGGAAGTTTACATACACCTTAGCCAAATACATTAAAACTCAGTTTTCACAATGCCTGACAAAGTTATTCCTGGTAAAAATCTTCCCAAGTTATTGAGAAAGATTTGTAACTTTTCTGAAGTATAAACCTAGTGCGGAGTTGACTTTTTTAGTTAGGATCACCAATTTATTTTAAGAATGTGAAATGTCAGAATAATAGTAGAGAGAAAAATTTACTTCAGCTTTTATTGCTTTCATCACATTCCCAGTGGGTCAGAAGTTTACATACACCCAATTAGTATTTGGTAGTATTGCCTTGGAATGGTTTAACTTGGGTCAAACGTGTAGCCTTCCACAAGCTTCCCACAATCAATTTTGTGAATTTTGGCCCATTCCTCCTGACAGAGCTGGTGTAACTGAGTCAGGTTTCTGGCCTCCTTGCTCGCACACTTTTTCAGTTCTGCCCACAAATGTTCTATAGGATTGAGGTCAAGGCTTTGTGATGGACACTCCAATACCTTGACTTTGTTGTCCTTAAGCCATTTTGCCACAACTTTGGAAGTAGGCTTGGGGTCATTGTCCATTTGGAAGACTCATTTGCAACCAAGCTTTAACTTCCTGACTGATGTCTTGAGATGTTGCTTCAATATATGCACATAGTTTTCCTTCTCGTGATGCCATCTATTTTGTGAAGTGCACCAGTCCCTCCTGCAGCAAAGCACCCCCACAACATGATGCTGCCACCACCGTGCTTCACGGTTGGGATGGTGTTCTTCGGCTTTGCAAGCCTCCCCCTATTTCCTCCAAACATAACAATGGTCATTATGGCCAAACTCATCTCCTTCCTGAGCAGTATGACGGCTGAGTGGTCCCATGGTGTTTATACTTGCGTGTTATTGTTTGTACAGATGAACGTGGTACCTTCAGCCATTTGGAAATTGCTCCCAAGGATGAACCAGACTTGTGGAGGTCTACAAGTTTTCTTGGATGATTTTTTTTGATTTTCCCATGATGTCAAGCAAAGAAGCACTGAGTTTGAAGGTAGGCCTTGAAATACATCCACAGGTACACCTCCAATTGACTCAAATGATGTCAGTTAGCCAATCAGAAGCTTCTAAAGCCATGACATAATTTTCTGAAATTTTACAAGCTGTTTAAGTCAACTTAGTGTATGTAAACTTCTGACCCACTGGAATTGTGATACAGTGAATCATAAGTGAAATAATCTGTCTGTAAACAATTGTTGGAAAAATTACTTGTGTCATGCACAAAGTAGATGTCCTAACCGACTTGCCAAAACTATAGTTTGTTAACAAGAAATTTGTGGAGTGGTTGAAAAACGAGTTTATTGACTCCAACCTAAGTGTATGTAAACTTCTGACTTCAACTATATATATATATATATATATATATATATATATATATATATATATATATATATATATATATATACACACACACACACACACACACACACACACACACACACACACACACACACACACACACACACACACACACACACACACACACACACACACACACACACACACACACACACACACACACACACACACACACACACACACACACACATACACACACATACATTGATACAAACAGACATAGGTACACACACACACCGGTCATAAGTTTTAGAACATCTACTCATTCAAGGGCTTTTATTTATTTTTACTATTTTCTACATTGTGGAATAATAGTGAAGACATCAAAACTCTGAAATAACACATATGGAATCATGTAGTAACCAAAAAAGTGATAAACGAATCAAAATATATTTTATGTTTGTGATTCTTCAAATAGCCACCCTTTGCCTTGATGACAGCTTTGCACACTCTTGGCATTCTTTCAACCAGCTTCACCTGGAATGCTTTTCCAACAGTCTTAAAGGAGTTCCCACATATGCTGAGCACTTGTTGGCTGCTTTTCCTTCACTCTGCGGTCCGACTCATCCCAAACCATCTTAATTGGGTTAAGGTCGAGGAATTGTGGAGGCCAGGTCATCTGATGCAGCACGCAATCACTCTCCTTCTTGGTCAAATAGCCCTTACACAGCCTGGAGGTGTGTTGGGTCATTGTCCTGTTGAAAAACAAATGATAGTCCCACTAAGTGCAAAACAGATGGGATGGCGTATCGCTGCAGAATGCTGTGTTAGCCATGCTGGTTAAGTGTGCCTTGAATTCTAAAAATATCACTGACAGTGTCACCAGCAAAGCCCCCCCACACCATGGCACTCTAATGAATCCTCTGCAGCAGAGGTAACTCTGGGTCTTCCATTCCTGTGGCGGTCCTCATGAGAGACAGTTTTATCATAGCGCTTGATGGTTTTGGATACTGCGCTTGAAGAAACGTTCAAAGTTCTTGAAATGTTCCATATTGACTGACCTTCATGTCTTGCAGTAATTATGGACTGTCGTTTTTCTTTGCTTCTTTGGTTACTATATGATTCCATATGTGTTATTTCATAGTTTTGATGTCTTCACTATTATTCTACAATGTAGAAAATAGTAAAAAATTAAATAAAAACAATGAGTAGGTGTGTCCAAACTTTTGACAGTTACTGTATATATACATACAAAGATATATGGACACCCCATCAAATTAGTGGATTCAGCTATTTCAGCCACACCCATTGCTGACAGATAAAATCGAGAACACAGCCATGCCATCTCCATAGACAACCATTGGCAGTAAAATGACCCTTACTGAAGAGCTCAGTGACTTTCAACATGGCACCATCATTGGATGCCACCTTTACAACAAGTCAGTTCGTCAAATTTCTGTCTTACTAAAGCTGATCTCGTCAACTCTAAGTGCTGTTATTGTGACGTGGAAACGTCTTGGAGCAAGAACGACTCAGCCGCGACGTGGTAGGCCACATGATCTGGGATATAATGATCTGGGGCTGTTTTTCATGGTTTCGAGCTAGGCCCCTTAGTTCCAGTGAAGGGAAAAATTAACGGTACAGCATACAATGACATTCTAGACGATTCTGTGTTTCCAACTTTGTGGCAACAGTTTAGGGAAGGCCCTTTCCTGTTTCAGCATGACAATGCCACCGTGCACAAAGCGATGCCCATACGGAAATGGTTTGTCAAGATCGGTGTGGAAGAACTTAACTGGCCTGCACAGAGCCCTGACCTCAACCCCATCGAACACCTTTGGGATAAATTGGAAAGCAGACTGCAAGCCAGGTCTAATTGCCCAACATCAGTGCTTGACCTCACTAATGCTCGTGGCTGAATGGAAGCAATTCCCCTCGTAAATATTCCAAAATCTAGTGGAAAGCATGCCCAGAAGAGTGGAGGCTGTTATAGCAGAAAAGGGGGGACCAACTCCATATTAATGCCCATGATTTTGGAATGAGATGTTTCGACAAGCAGGTGTCGACATACATTTGGCCATGTACTGTAGCTGTGTTGTTATTCAGAATTTTTATTTATGCCTATGGCTTCTAAATTTGCGGGGGTGAAATTTGGAGACCCAAGCGAGGCTGTAGCCTATGGAAACCTGTGCGTACTGACAGCAGTGCCCGAACCTACCGTGATTTATGTGCTGTCTAATGTTTTTAAACCTAGACTTTTCAGTTTTCAACCCGTTCTATCCTATTAAATATTAACCACTATCGTTAGCCACCGTCAGTAACACCCACATACATAATAACTGTCACTTTAGTGCAGTGACTGTTAGTCTCCTTCAATTTGTAGCCTACATTTAGTTAGTTTACCTTTCTTTCCTCTCTCACACCCGTGTGGTTGTTCCTGATGGTCGGTAGCAATAGTGGATCATATTAGATTAATGTATATTAGGCTAACGTATTAAGTTGTGCAATAATTTGGGACATGTAGCCTGTGTGAATCATTATGGAACGCAGACCATACATAGCAGTTTAAACCTGGGCCTTGCACACGGTTCATGACGACTAGACCGTTATCCCAGTTCCGTGATTAGGAAGGATTAGGTAGATTTATATGACTATTGTTCAACCCCTATTGTTCAACTGCCCCCTCACTGAAGCCACAGAGATCAAGGCCGACCGTATTAGTGCAGGCATTGTTTGCAGAAAACAGGATCCCCTATTATAGTGAAGGGTAAAATAGCAATATGTCGTCGTCAATCTTCGTGTAAATAAATAATTTGAGACAATCATGGTACCAATATTTACATCTATTACACCCAATGTATGTCCTTGAACCGATTATAATTTTTTTTTTTAATTAATCGCACAAAGAAGAAATTATGAGGATAATTTTGTTGCTAATGGCGGCCTGCAGTACTACGGCCAGCATTCAACTTGAGATACTTTAATGAGAGGGGGCGATGCTGAGCTAGCCTGAAACGTAACTTGCTGGAGTAACTCAAACTGTGCATGTTATGTCTACATAAATCTCTTCCGCCATTATTTCTTATACCAGTCATTTCCTTTCAAATCAGTGAAGAGAAGTGAACAATTGTACACTTTGGAATAAATTAGAGATAATTGGGATGTAGCCAAGGTGTGCCATGCCAAAACGAAATTAGACTTAATTTATCCATGTTGGCGGGGGATGTATGTACAAGGAGAACAGAGGATGACAAAAAGAGGAGTTACATTGCCTTCAGAAAGTACTCATACCCCTTGATTTATTCCACATTTTGTTGTGTTACAGCCTGAATTCAAAATGGATTAAATAATTTTTCCCCGTCACCCATCTACACAAAATACACCATAATGACAAAGTGAAAACATGTTTTTAGAAATGTTTGCACATTTAAAAATTAAATACAGAAATATCTCATGTACATAAGTATTGACACCCGAGTCAATACTTTGTAGAAGCACCTTTGGCGGCGATTACAGCTGCAAGTCTTTTTGGGTAAGTCTCTAAGAGCTTTGCACACCTGGGTTGTACAATATTTGCCCATTATACATTTTTTTATTCTTCAAGCTCTGTCAAGTTGATTGTTGATCATTGCTAGACAGCCATTTTCAAGTCTTGCCATAGATTTTCAAGCCGATTTAAATCAAAGCTGTAACTAGGCCACTCGGTAACATTCAATGTCATCTTGGTAAGCAACGCCAGTGTAGATTTGGCCTTTAGGTTATTATCCTGCTGAAAGGTGAATTAGTCTCCCAGTGTCTGTTGGAAAGCAGACAACCAGGTTTTCCTGCCTGCGCTTATAGCTGTATTCCGTTTCTTCACATCCTAAAAAAACTCCCAAGTCCTTGCCAATGACAAGCATACCCATAACATGATGTAGCCACCACCATGCTTGAAAATATGAAGCGTGCTACTCAGTGATGTGTTTGTTGGATTTGCCCCAAACATAATGCTTTGTGTTCAGGACAAAAATGTCATGTCTTTGCCACATTCTTTGCAGTATTGCGTTGTACCTTGTTGCAGCCCATCTGTAAATAGCCCAACCAACTACCTCATCCCCTACCGTATTTATTTATTTATCTTGTTCCTTTGCACCCCAGTTTTTCTACATTGCACATTCATCTACTGCACAGTTTTCTTTTACCATTCCAGTGTTAAATTGCTATATTGTAATTACTCTGCCACCATGGCCTATTTATTGTCTTACCTTCCTTATCCTACCTCATTTGCACTCTTTGTATATAGATTTCTTTTTTTCCTACTGTATTATTGACTGTATGTTTGTTTTATTCCATGTGTAACTCTGTGTTGTTGTGTGTCGAACTGCTTTGCTTTATCTTGGCCAGGTCGCAGTTGTAAATGAGAACTTGTTCTCAACTTGCCTACCTGGTTAAATAAAGGTGAAATAAAATAAAAACAGGATGCATGTTTTGGAATATTTGTATTCTGTACAGGCTTCCTTCTTTTCACTCTGTCATTTAGGTAAGTATTGTGGAGTAACTACAATGTTGTTCATCCATCCTCTGTTTTCTCATATCACAACCATTAAACTATCAACTGTTTTAAAATCACCATTGGCCTCATGGTGAAATCCCTGAGCAGTTTCCTTCCTCTCAGGCAACCGAGTTAGGAAGGACGGACACCTGTATCTTTGTGGTTACTGGGTGTATTGATAGACCATCCAAAGCCTAATTAATAACTTCACCATGCTCAAACGGATATTCAGCGCCTGCTTTTTATTGTTACACATCTACCAATTGGTGCTGTTCTTCGAGAGGCATTAAAAAACCTCCCTGGTCTTTGTGGTTGAAATTCACTCATCGATTGAAGGACTTTACAGATAATTGTATGTGTGGGGTACAAAGATGGGGTAGTTATTTAAAATTCATATTAACCACTATTATTGAACACGGAATGAGCCCATGCAAATTATTCTGCGATTGGTTAAGAACATTTTTACACCTGAACCTACTTAGGCGTGAATACTTATTGACTCAAGACATTTCAGCTTTTAATTTTGTTTTATTAATTTCTAAAATGTTCTACAAACAAAAATGTAAATAGGAGGAATATTCAACTAAAATTATTCAACCTTTCTCAATGTTTGGTAAACTGATGAACTGAATGAATAAATAAATATATGGAAATGATAACAATAAGGAAATTATGGAAAACAAAGATGAAAATCATAAAAATTAACAAAACATGATTTTAACAAAAAAATAATTGATTTCTGTGTGGAGAAGAAAAACCCTGTAAGTATGCCAAAATGCTGCGTATACTTACAGACATACAATACACCACTTGTGCACCTAAAATGAGGATGAAATGCAAACAAAATGGCGACCGAACACAGAATGCAGTACTAACCTTGTAAATACTGCATATATTAAATATTCATTTAAAACTTGTGATACAACTCTGTGGAATGTGATACAACTCTGTGGAAACATACATACAGAAATCAGACAAATAATTTGAAATCATAAATTACGTTAAAAAATAAATAAAAAGGGTGAAAAAATTGCACACAGGATATGCCTCTTTTTAAAGACAGAATAGAATTTAATGTACAGTGCATTCGGAAAGTACTCAGACCTCTTGACTTTTTCCACATTTTATTACATTACTGCTGTAAAAAAAAAAAGGGGGTCTGAATACTTTCCGAATGCACTGTAATATATTACCCTTTAACTCTCCCTGCAATGCATGTCACACAGAAAGCAATGCCCTAGTTTACTTTGTGTTAGAAAAATGAAGGAAAAGCAGCCAACAAATGCTGTTGGAAAAGCATTATAGGTGAAGCTAGTTGAGAGAATGCCAAGAGTGTGCAACTTAATTTTCAATTACTTATGAGCACAAAATATTTTCTTTACGGCTTTAAAACACATTTGCACGACATTACAATATCCAAATTAAATAGCAATAAAATAATATTAAAAGTACAATCCTACTAAAACAAACAAAAAATGATATAATACGTTTTTTGGTGGATTTGGAGGTAGCCTAACCTTTTTGGCTGTATAACAGAACATTGACAGTAATTCAAACACTGGCAGTCGAACAGAAGGAGAAAAGCTAAATGTTTGCATGGTCAATCAATATTATTGCCAATAGCACAATAATTAATCTACTTAACTAGAAGCTGAAATGTAATAACGTAATAACCATTTCACCAGCTTCCACTGCTCTCTACGTACACTACCGGTCAAAAGTTTTTCGAAAACCTACTCATTCAAGGGTTTTTCTTTATTTGTACACGTTTTGGGAAATCACTTTCCAGTTTAGCGCATTTACATCAAGTTTTATGCATTAAACACATTAAGTTTTTAAGCTTGTACGTAACATTAACATGTTAAAGTTCGCTTAGTGGATTGAAGCAGCCTTTTTCTGGAAGTTTCTGTGTGGTTGATTTTTTATTGCACTACATCAATGACCTAGTAGTTTTTTTGTGGGAGGTTAAATGAAATTATCAGAATGTAGGCCTACTTCTTTCACAGTATCTTAGTATTATACTGGGGTGAAATGCTTGATTTGTGGTAGCCATTAATAGTAGCCATTAATGAAAGCCACTATGCACTGACAGGAATTCATTGTGCACAAACGGTGCACACAAAAAAATCTTCTGAAATCTTAGGTCTTCCATAAAAACAGAAGAATAGATTGCACAAACATGGTCTCAGCAATAACCATAAACATTGTCTTACGAATTAAGAACAAAATAAATACAAAAACAATTTTTACAAAAAGCACAATAGTGAGTGACAAACGCTTAAACTTCACTGGGTTATAAGACGACAGTAACAGAACAGGATTTGCTGGAGGCTTTTGGCGATACAGTATTTTAACAGCCAATCACATTCAGCCAATGCAAACACATTGTTCGGTTGTGTGCATCATAGGTATACCCATCCTTGGGAGGGTTGAAAGTGGACCTCAAATACTATGTGAGTCAGGAATAAAAACACGTAGACCCAAATGAAAATAAACACACATGACAGTCAGACAGTGATAGATGGAACATACATGTAAACACACGCACACCCTGTCCAACTCCTTAACTCTCTCCCTCTCTTATCTCCATGGTCTCACTTTACCCCTCACACTCCACCCGGATGAAGTTTGCCTCAACCCACATTCCCACCTCCCACATTCCCACAACATACGCTCTCTCTCCTCTGTCCTCTGCCGGTCGCTCTCTCTTCTCCTCCTCTCCCTCTGTCTCTGTCTCTGATCTCTGACCTCCCTGGGCAGTAGCTTGGGGAGCCTGCTCGGTTTCTCCTCTCTCAGAAGACTGAATGTACGATGTCTGCTCAGGCACTCGGGGGGTAGCTCTTTAAGGACCCTGCTAGCCAGCCTCAGCACGACCGAGTTGGCCAGGTCGGCGAGGACCCCTAGGGGGCGTCTGACAAAGCACCTGACCCAGAGAAGGCACGTGGCAAGGGGAGAGTGGTCGTGGCTCCTGCCCGCATGGCTCTCTAAGGGCAGACTCTTTAGGGGCACAGGGATTTTGGATTGGCGCCCGCCCCAGTTGCGGCCAGCCTTAGGGAACATGTTGTAGAGGCTGCGCTCCGCCAGGCCCCCAAGGAGAGACTGGCAAATGTTGAAGAGTGGGCAGGGGAGGCGGAAGAGGAACCTCATCCACAGGCGGTTAAGTTTTCGGGGGGCATTTTGGAGGAAGATGCGCACCGGCCGCACCACCAGCACCACCACAAGGTAGAGGGAGAGGAAGAGGGAAGGCGAGCTGAGGAAGGAGGCAGAGATCAGGGCCACAGGGACGTAATAGAGACCCATGGTTAGCGAGAGGCCCAGGCTGAAGAGGCCACACGCCCACAGAGTGAGGGACAGGTAAGTGGCGAGAGAGAGGGAGCAGTAGGAGCGGAGGAAGAGGTAGGAGAAGAAAAGGGTGAGGAGGGCCAGCTCGCCCGAGAGGAGGAGGGAGGCCAGCGAGGGAAGGGGGGGAGAGCGACGAAGGGAGAGGAGGAAGATTGAGAGAAAAAGGAGGGTGAGGTTGGAGGGCTGGGTGGTGGCCGAGAGGGAGAGGAGGCGGCAGATGGCGTGAGAGAAGAGGGAGAGAAAGGAGGAGGGGACGGGGGGAGGGGAGGAGAGGGGAATGGGCTCAATTTCCTCAAGGGTTTCAGGGAAGTAGAACTCTGAGAGCTCATCTGCCTTGCGCTGCTCGTAGACACGCCTCCGTTCCAGGGACGGGTAGGTGATAAGCTCAGACGGACAGCCATCGGCCACGCCTCTACCCTCCTGCTCATCGTCATCATTATTAAGAAGATCTCTCACTTCGTCATCACCCTCTTCCTCCCTCCACTGAACTCCCTCCACCTGCCTCAGCTCTCCTTTTCCCTCCCCCGCTTTCCGCTCCTCTGCTTCTTGTCCTTCATCATCCCTGCTTTTCACGAACTCGTTCTCAGGCTTGGTCTCCCTCTCCTTCTCCTCCTCTACATCATCCTTTATTTCTAAACTGGAGAAAACCTCATCCCCATCTCCCACCTCTTCACCCTTATCAATCCCTCCATCTCCACTTTGGTCTCTCACAACCTCTTCTATCCCTCCTTCAAAACCTTCTCCAACCTCTCCTTCATTTCCCTTCATTTCCTCTTTGGTTTCACATTCTTCCACCCCCTTCTCCCCTTCTGCCACCGCCCCCACCTCTTCTTTCACCCACTCAACCCCAGCCTGGGCTCCCCTTTGCCCCCCCTCCCCCTTCCTCCTGTCCTCCTCTGGTGGCTGGTTCTGTGTGCTGAGGGTTTCCTTCTCACTCACTTTGAGGCTCTTGGGCTGCTGGCGGACCTCCACAGCATGCTTCTGCCGCAGCTCCCGCTCGTGTCGCTTGTTGTACTCTATCTGGTTGGTGAGCTCCGACTGGTGCTGCATGCGGATCAGGTCGGCCCGTGTGTGCTGCACCGAGCCCAGCTGCCAGAACTCCATCTCCTGGGTGGACTCGTGATGGCGCAGCAGCATGGCACACTCCAGGTCCTTCAGCGTCTGCCTCTTGTTCAGGTCCTGGAGGGAGAAGGAAGAAAGGAGAGAGAGAGAAATACAGAGCAGGGAAGGGAAAGAGTGAGGGAGGGAGAGATGGAGAATCTGGTTATCTGACCAGATAATACCCCAAATCAGACATATTTCCCACAACGTCTTGATCATCTCGTCATGAAAAAGACGTCCTTACCTGGTTGTAGCAGAGACCAGTTGGTTGTATTCTGGTTATATGACGTCTTCTCAACCAGACAACCAGTTAACCACCAAATTACGTGATAAAGACATTATTTGGCTTGCTGGGTATTAGGCATTAGTGCTGTACACTGAGTGTACAAAACATTAGGAACTTCATCCTAATATTGAGTTGCTCCCCCTTTTGCCCTCAGAACAGTCTCAATTCGTTGGGCCATGGCATCTACAAGGTGTCGAAAGTGTTCCACAGTGATGCTGGCCCATGTTGACTCCAATGCCTCCCACAGTTCTGTCAAGTTGGCTGGATGTCATTTGGGTGGTGGACCATTCTTGCTACACATGGGAAACTGTTGAGCGTGAAAAACACAGTAGTGTTGCAGTTGACACACTCAAACCGGTGCGCCTGGCACCTACTACCATACCCCGTTCAAAGGCACTTAAATCTTTTGTCTTGCCCACTCACCCTCTGAATGTCTCAAGGCTTAAAAATCCTTCTATAACCGGTCTCCTTCCCTTCATCTACACTGATTGAAGTGGATTTAACATTAGCTTCCGGACAATTTTTTTCAGAGTTAATAGTCGGCAGTCCAGAACATAATTAGCATATAATATTAGCACAATTAATAGGCCTACATTACAAATTGAACAACATTTTTAACACATTTCATTAGTACATAATACATTCAGTGACAAAATAATTCTGATCTGATTAAGTTCATAAAATCACCAATATCTCTATTCAATTATAATTTTTTGTCTATTTCTCTGTGCGTTAATTGGTGGGGAAAAACAGGTCTACGTAGCCTACTGTAGTCTCCACTACTTTTTTTGTTCAGAACAATTTGCTTGATAGCAAGAAAAAATGTTGCTCTCAAAAAGTATCAAAAGAAAGGTGGATAATGAATATTGACGTTTCAGGGAAGAATGGACAGAGAGACATACATTCCTCTTACCATCTTTATCCAATGCCAAGCCAGTGTGTCTTATTTGCAGTGAAAATATCGCTGTTTGCAAAGAATTCAATCTCAGACAGCATTATGAACATATTGACATATTCTGTCACTTAAACGGGTTAAATCTGCAGCTACAAGGAAGAGGGAAAACAGTCGTGGACATGGTGGAAAAACTTGAGGCCTTTACTTCAAGACGCACGTCAGGAACCGGCTTTCACATAAGTCAATCGAGGACTGACTGTGCATCAAAATCCCATCCATCTCACACGACATCCACAAGATCGTGTCCATTAAGTAAGTAACTTAGTATTTAATACATTTTCATACAGGCTACTAACGTTATTATTATTATTATTATTAGTGCTTATCCATGGCTATTTTAGGTCTCATGCTGACAGTATTTGTTGTTTGTTTTGTCGTTACAGGAGCATGTTATCCTGAGACTGCCAATACAGGGATACAGACATTCAGACACAGAAATGTTTTTCTTGTGAAAGATGCTGTTAAGCCACATAACTTAACTGGCTGAGATAGGCAATTTTATATGGGCCTTCAAATTAAGATGAAGATTATTGTTGAAATTAATTACTCGACTGGTAGTTTTTCTCCATCTGTTGCTTGGCGCAACTTGCATAACAAGTTAGCTATATTTTCAGCACCGGGCGCTGTTCACCTTCTATTGATTGCATTGCAGCTTTACATTTCAGCACCTTTATTAGTTGACTGTTAAAATGTAACTTTTGCATTATTTAGGTAGGGTCAATTCCTTATTGGGACATTGCATTTGTGACTTTTTGCATCTCAGGTCCAAGATAAAACATTTCTTTTTCTTTTTGAATGAACAAAAATAATCATAATTAATTTGGGGAACCCTGGTCTAATGCTTTGTACACTCAGTGTATACAACATCACAGAGAGGTAGCATTATATGATGAGAAGAACAGAGCCTTGATCAACTCCGAAACATCTCCATTGCTAGGTCACCTGAAAGACGAATTCGCTACTGGTAATGTTGATGTACTATACTTCTCTGAGTAGGTCCTGCTCCAGGTTGTGACGCGCCAGCAGCACCTTCCTCTTGTACTGGCGACACTGGAACTCGTAGTACTGCCTCTGGCGGCGCAGGAGCCCTGCCTCCTCCTCCGCCTGCAGCTGCTGGAGACGCTCCTTCTGGTGCACCAGCCACTCCTGCTTCTCCCGCTTGGGGGTAGACTGGTTCTCGTTCAGTTCCTGAGAAATACAGCAAGAGGAAGGGTCAGAGCATGACACCACCACTTGATAGGTCAATATAATAACTTGTGATTAAGGTGTAGTGTTGGCATGTGTTTCGACAGGGGTTAATAATGGTTGCTACGTGGTTGGTATATGCCTGTGTCTTTGTTAATGGCTATTGTTAACAGCCAGGTGCATTGGGTGTGTAGCTGTACTTCTCAGCTATGAGTGGTTGCAGTATGGTTGGTGAGTAGTTACAGTATGTGACCTGTTTCAGGAAACTAGGCGTATGTCGTGGGTCACTACTTCACACAAGAGCCATTTGAACGTAATCTTTTTTTTTTTTCAATCTAAATGGCCTTAATAACAAACTTGTACGCCATCTGTAAATACGTATACAATTTTTCTAATTACGAGCCTAGTTGGTGTGTGTGTGTGTGTGTGTGTGTGTGTATATATATATACACACACACACTGCTCAAAAAAATAAAGGGAACACTAAAATGACACATCATAGATCTGAATGAATGAAATAATCTAATTAAATACTTTTTTCTTTACATAGTTGAATGTGCTGACAACAAAATCACACAAAAATGATCAATGGAAATCAAATTTATCAACCCATGGAGGTCTGGATTTGGAGTCACACTCAAAATTAAAGTGGAAAACCACACTACAGCCTAATCCAACTTTGATGTAATGTCCTTAAAACAAGTCAAAATGAGGCTCAGTAGTGTGTGTGGCCTCCACGTGCCTGAATGACCTCCCTACAACGCCTGGGCATGCTCCTGATGAGGTGGCGGATGGTCTCCTGAGGGATCTCCTCCCAGACCTGGACTAAAGCATCCGCCAACTCCTGGACAGTCTGTGGTGCAACGTGGCGTTGGTGGATGGAGCGAGACATGATGTCCCAGATGTGCTCAGTTGGATTCAGGTCTGGGGAACGGGCGGGCCAGTCCTTAGCATCAATGCCTTCCTCTTGCGGGAACTGCTGACACACTCCAGCCACATGAGGTCTAGCATTGTCTTGCATTAGGAGGAACACAGGGCCAACCGCACCAGCATATGGTCTCACAAGGGGTCTGAGGATCTCATCTCGGTACCTAATGGCAGTCAGGCTACCTCTGGCGAGCACATGGAGGGCTGTGCGGCCCCCCAAAGAAATGCCACCCCACACCATGACTGACCCACCGCCAAACCGGTCATGCTGGAGGATGTTGCAGGCAGCAGAACGTTCTCCACGGCGTCTCCAGACTCTGTCACGTCTGTCACGTGCTCAGTGTGAACCTGCTTTCATCTGTGAAGAGCACAGGGCGCCAGTGGCGAATTTGCCAATCTTGGTGTTCTCTGGCAAATGCCAAACGTCCTGCACGGTGTTGGGCTGTAAGCACAACCCCCACCTGTGGACGTTGGGCCCTCATACCACCCTCATGGAGTCTGTTTCTGACCGTTTGAGCAGACACATGCACATTTGTGGCCTGCTGGAGGTCATTTTGTAGGGCTCTGGCAGTGCTCCTCCTTGCACAAAGGCGGAGGTAGTGGTCCTGCTGCTGGGTTGTTGCCCTCCTACGGCCTCCTCCACGTCTCCTGATGTACTGGCCTGTCTCCTGGTAGCGCCTCCATGCTCTGGACACTACGCTGACAGACACAGCAAACCTTCTTGCCACAGCTCGCATTGATGTGCCATCCTGGATGAGCTGCACTACCTGAGCCACTTGTGTGGGTTGTAGACTCCGTCTCATGCTACCACTAGAGTGAAAGCACCGCCAGCATTCAAAAGTGACCAAAACATCAGCCAGGAAGCATAGGAACTGAGAAGTGGTCTGTGGTCACCACCTTCAGAACCACTCCTTTATTGGGGGTGTCTTGCTAATTGCCTATAATTTCCACCTGTTGTCTATTCCATTTGCACAACAGCATGTGAAATTTATTGTCAATCAGTGTTGCTTCCTAAGTGGACAGTTTGATTTCACAGAAGTGTGATTGACTTGGAGTTACATTGTGTTGTTTAAGTGTTCCCTATATTTTTTTGAGCAGTGTATATATATATATATATATATATATATATATATATATATATAGCTTAGTAAAACTGCATAAGGAGATAGAGAAAACACTTGTCTCCAGATTACATCTTTAAACTAAGGGCAACCATGGCATTTGTGACAGGGAGAAGTGTCCAACCATGATATATACGGGTAAGATTGTCTAGCTAGCTACATTTTCAGATATTACAAGTTTCTAATTTTGACAAATTCGTTTTCATTTCAAGTTAAACTGTACTGTTCGCTAGCTAATGTTACGTGTATGATCTTATTATTCGTATCTCAGAGCCATTTGCTTGACTAGTTGTAGCCTAATGTTAGCTAGCTAACATTGAACCTGGTTGGTTAGCTACCTGCAGATTCATGCAGGGTAGTAACGTTATGAGTTGTGATTATGGTTCATTGTTTAGCTAGCCCCACTATGCAAGTATCCATTTTAATAGAATGTCACTGTGACAACTGTTGATAGACGTAGCTGGTACATTCGCTCTAGCTATATACTATGATTTTAGACCACGGGTAAGATAGTCTAGCTAGTTACATTTTCAGATATTACACGTTCCTAATTTTGACAAAGTCTTTTCATTTCAAGTTAAAGTGTACTGTTAGCTAACGTTAGCTGGCTGGCTTGCTAGCTAACGTTACGTGTATGACCTTACTATTCGTGTCTCAGAGCCATTTGCTTTGCTTGTTATAGCCTAATGTTTGCTAGCTAACATTGAACCTGGTTGGTTAGCTACCTGCAGATTCATGCATGGTAGTAACGTCATGAGTTGTGATTATGGTTCATTGTTTACCTAGCTAGCTACATTTCTTAACAAAAGACTCCACTATGCAAGTGTCCATTTTAATAGAATGTCACTGCGAAAACTGTTAGCCAGTTAACTTGGGTGCTTGATTGCTGCTGTTAGGATAGAATGCTCAGATCAACCCTTAAAGAGATTGGTGGAGCTAAAGGTTACAAGTTCATCAACTTTCAAAGCAGAATTACTTTCTCATTGTTCCTCAAATGCAGTGTATGATATACCATTTTGTAGCTCTGTGCCTCTGCTTTTATCCATTGTAAAAAACACAATTTCAAATTTTGCTGCATAAGACCGAATCAAGGCAGTCGGTCACGTATGACTGTGATGTGGTTGGTCAGCAGTTGCGGTATGCTTGCTGAGAGGTTGCGGGTTTGGTTGTGGTATGGTTGTAACCTTATTGTAATATTTTTCTATAAAAATGGTCAAAAAGAAACAAATTGCCATTTAGCAAAAAAAATATTTCACAGGCTATAATGTTGCTAGGACTGTCTGAAAGTGCTCTCTGAGTGAGGGGACTAATCGGAGAGGCGTAAAGGTAGGGATATGTAACCTGAAAACCTGCTGTTATTGGCAGTGATTTGGAACTCTTTGTTATTGGTCTATTAACTTATACTGCCTGGTGATGTCACCAGGCAAGCCAAAACTCCACCCATGCAAAACCTGCTGATCAAAAGGTACAATATACATTTTGACTGGGTCTTCAAAGTACGGTTGGTAAGTAGTTACACTATGGTAAGTAGTTATAGTATGTCTTCAGTAGGGTTGGTGAGTAGATGGATTATTGGTTGGTGAGTAGTTGTAGTACGGTTGGTGTGTAGTTGCAGTATGGCTGCGGTATAGTTGATGAGTAGTTACAGTATGGTTCCAGTGTGGTTGCACCTCTTTGAGCTGCTCCTTGCGTGAGCGGTACTGGCGTTTCTGGGACTCCATCAGGCTGGTCAGCTCCTTCTTCTGCTGGGCCAGGATGTGCTGCTGGAACTTCTTCTCCTCAGCCAGGGCTGCCTTGGACTGAAAGCCAAGGACATAGCTGGGTCAGGATAAACCCTTCAAAATCTTGCCTTTCTATTGGGCTTGACTACTTACTTAGAACTTAATGTTCTACAAATGTACCTTGAGATCCTGGGATAGCCTCACCAGGTCTCCATGGTCAATATGCTCTCCTCTTTTCTTTCATCTCATTCCCTTCCTGTCCACCCCCTACCCCCATCCTTCCCGCTTTCTTCAATATGACCTGGTGCTTCTTGCTAAGTTCGTCCCCACCTTCCCCCCCTCACACTCCTCCTTCCCTTCCTATCCCTTCCTCCCTCCCTAACCTCTTTCTCCAGGATGACTTGGTGGTATATGCCCCTCTGGGATAAATAAAGTTGAACTTGCTCAGTTTGTCCCCATCCCTTTCACACTCCTCCCTCAATCCCTCTTTCTCCAGGATGGCCTGGTGCTTTTTGCTAAGGTTGTCCCCACCTACCTCCCTCCCTCTCCATCCATCCCTTCCTCCCTCCCTCCCTCCCTCACCTCCTTATCCAGGATGGCCTGGTGCTTCTTGCTCAGTTTATCCCCCTCCCCTCCGAAGCTGTTCCTCTGGTTCTCCAGCTCCTTGTCCAGCCTCAGCTGATGATCGTCCATCTCCGCCTTCAGCTTGTTCTCCAAGCCCATCAGCTGTTTCTGGTGCTGCCGCCGCATGCGCTTGTACCTGGGATGGGGTAAAGGAGGATTATGACATGAGAAGGCCATGTCAAAAACCAATGGGTAAAAAAAAATATTGGGACGGCCTCCCGAGTGGCGCAGCCAACTGTGCCGGTCATTTTAACAGAATTTACTGCTTTCTAACCACAAATGAGTATTTAGCATATGTACTACCAGTGGGCAAAGGTGGTTGAAATAATGTCATTACAACCAGTTTACAACCAAAATGTTGTAATTTTGTTGAAATTAAGTAATTTCATCCAGTTATGGCTGTTAGGTATCCACTTTTGTTCGTCCTAGCATGGCCATCTAGTAGTTAATACCTCATAAAAATACTATATATATTGATTTCTATGGACCAGCCAATCCCTCGCCGTTTAATTCCAGACGGGGCTTTTCTATTGGTTGTTCCAAAAAAAAGCTCTCTTACCCAGTCATATGCTCCCTCAGCGCCGACCCCTGCTCGTGCTCGTGGATCTGCCGAGTCACCAGCGACGCCGTCCGGATGGTAGCGAAGTGGTCTCGGCTGCGGTGTCCTCTCCGCCTCCCTCCTCCTCCTCTTTCCTCACCCCGCGACGACGGGAGTTGCTGCTGGGTGTCCAGTTCGGGCTGGTAGGGGTCGTCGTAGATGTCATGATTCTAATGAGAGAGCCCAATCGTTGCTGTGTAAATCATGTGTTGCATTGTGGGATCGATATGGTGGCGGGGTAAATGTGACCCGTTTCAGGAAACTAGGCGTATGTCACAAGTCACGACTTCACAGGAGAGCAATTTGAATGTTTTCTTTTTTTTATGCCTTTTGTTTGCAGAAATTACTTCTGGAACATGTGAACTTTCATGTGCCTTAATAACAAACTTGTATGCCATCGGTAACTACGAATAAAATGGTTAAATTACGAGCCTTGTTGGTTAAGCCACAGAAAAAGTGAGCAACCTTCCGACTAGCCATGATTGGTTGAGATAATGAGTGAGCTGGACTTGCTGAGAGAGGAGTTCAGATTGGTCTGCCATATAGAAAGCTTCTGTCTATTTGAGCTGGTCAGTCTGTGTTTGTCATCCTGTCCAACGCAGCTTTAAAAAAAATGTATCATCATGTAGTGGAGCTGCATAAGTGTTTTGAGTTTTGAAATCAGTGGAATTAGAGTATGATAGCTGAAGAGATGGAGAAAACACATCTTCAAACTAAGGATTGCATCTTCAAACTAAGGGCAACCGTGGCATGGCATTCGTGACAGGGAGATGCATCCATCATGCATGATTATGTATACGTGTAAGATAGCCTGGCTAGCTACATTTTCAGATATTACACGTTTCTAATTTTGACAGAAAGTGGTTTCATTTCAAGCTAAAGTGTACTGTTAGCTAGCTAGCTAACATTAGCTGGTTGGCACCCTAGCTAATGTTACATGTATGACATTTTTCATATCCCAGAACCGTTTTCTTTGCTAGTTAGAGCCTAATGTTAGCTAGCTAACATTGAACCTGGTTGGTTAGCTCCCAGCAGATTCATGCAGGATAGTAACAACATGATTTGGCACTTTGTTCATTGTTGTTTAACTACCTAATGTTAGCTGGCTGGCTCGTTAGCTAACGTTACGTGACGTGTGTGATCTTACACGTTGTTTACCTAGCTAGGTTCATTGTTTACCTAGCTAGCTAGCTACATGTCTTAAGCTAAAGTGTACTGTTAGCTAACATTAGCTGGCTGGCTCCCTAGCTAACATTACGTGTATGGCGGTATTATTCATATCCCAGAACCGTTTGCTTTGCTAGTTAGAGCCTAATGTTAGCTAGCTAACATTGAACCTGGTTGCAAAGCTCCCAGCAGATTCATACAGGGAAGAACGACATGATTTGGCACCATGTTCATTATTTTAACTAGCTAACGTTAGCTGGCTGGCTCGTTAGCTAACGTTACGTGACGTGTGTGATCTTTGTTTACCTAGCTAGCTAGCTACATGTCTTAAGCTAAAGTGTACAACACCCGTTGAATATGGCCGGTGTCAGTAAACGTCAGCAAAAATGCGTGATGAAATTGTTGCCAGCAGAGCTGGTTAGGCTGTTTTCATTTTATCCAGAGGTAAACAAATAATCTGCCAGTGTGCGCTCTGAACGCTCCGAGACCGAAACAGGTGGGGCTAAAACTTAAAACCTCTTAAGGATTGGACCCTTTTTATTTTAAATTTTGCCTAAAATGACATACCCAAATCTAACTGCCTGTAGCTAAGGACCTAAAGCAAGGATATGCATATTCTTGATACCATTTGAAAGGAAACACTTTGAAGTTTGTGGAAATGTGAAATTAATGTAGAGGAATATAACACGTTAGATCTGGTAAATTAACAAGAATGCAGTTAGCTTAAATTCTTGTTAATCTTTCTGCCCATATCAGATATGTCCTGGGAAATGTTGTTGTTACTTAAAATGTCATGCTAATGACATTAGCGCATGCTAGCGCACATTTGCTCAACTCTCCCGTGGGAGGGACACCGATCCCGTAGAGGTTATTAAGAGGGTGTGAACGATGCTGAATGGGTGTAGATAAAGAAGAGCTCTTCACTAGATACCAAAAATTCAAAGGCCATTTTCTCAAAAGTGAGTTTACAAGTTTATCAACTTTCAAAGCAGAATTACTTTCCTATTGTTCCTCAAAAATGCAGCGTATGATATACAGTGGGGCAAAAACGTATTTAGTCAGCCACCAATTGTGCAAGTTCTCTCACTTAAAAGATGAGTGGCATCATAGGTACACTTCAACTATGACAGACAAAATGAGGAAAGAAAATCCCGAAAATCACATTGTAGGATTTTTAATGAATTTATTTGCAAATTATGGTGGAAAATAAGTATTTGGTCACATACAAACAAGCAAGATTTCTGGCTCTCACAGACCTGTAACTTCTTCTTTAAGAGGCTCCTCTGTCCTCCACTCATTACCTGTATTAATGGCACCTGTTTGAACTTGTTATCAGTATAAAGACACCTGTCCACAACCTCAAACAGTCACACTCCAAACTCCACTATGGCCAAGACCAAAGAGCTGTCAAAGGACACCAGAAACAAAATTGTAGACCTGCACCAGGTTGGGAAGACTGAATCTGCAATAGGTAAGCAGCTTGGTTTGAAGAAATCAACTGTGGGAGCAATTATTAGGAAATGGAAGACATACAAGACCACTGATAATCTTCCTCGATCTGGGGCTCCACGCAAGATCTCACCCGTGGGGTCAAAATGATCACAAGAACGGTGAGCAAAAATCCCAGAACCACACGGGGGGACCTAGTGAATGACCTGCAGAGAGCTGGGACCAAAGTAACAAAGCCTACCATCAGTAACACTACGCCGCCAGGGACTCAAATCCTGCAGTGCCAGACGTGTCCCCCTGCTTAAGCCAGTACATGTTCAGGCCCGTCTGAAGTTTGCTAGAGAGCATTTGGATGATCCAGATGAGGATTGGGAGAATGTCATATGGTCAGATGAAACCAAAATAGAACTTTTTGGTAAAAACTCAACTTGTCGTGTTTGGAGGACAAAGAATGCTGAGTTGCATCCAAAGAACACCATACCTACTGTGAAGCATGGGGTGGAAACATCATGCTTTGGGGCTGTTTTTCTGCAAAGGGACCAGGACGACTGATCCGTGTAAAGGAAAGAATGAATGGGGCCATGTATCGTGAGATTTTGAGTGAAAACCTCCTTCCATCAGCAAGGGCATTGAAGATGAAACGTGGCTGGGTCTTTCAGCATGACAATGATCCCAAACACACCGCCCGGCAACGAAGGAGTGGCCGTAAGAAGCATTTCAAGGTCCTGGAGTGGCCTAGCCAGTCTCCAGATCTCAACCCCATAGAAAATCTTTGGAGGGAGTTGAAAGTCCGTGTTGCCCAGCGACAGCCCCAAAACATCACTGCTCTAGAGGAGATCTGCATGGAGGAATGGGCCAAAATACCAGCAACAGTGTGTGAAAACCTTGTGAAGACTTACAGAAAACGTTTGACCTCTGTCATTGCCAACAAAGGGTATATAACAAAGTATTGAGATAAACTTTTGTTATTGACCAAATACTTATTTTCCACCATAATTTGCAAATAAATAAATAAAAAAATCCTACAATGTGATTTTCTGGATTTCTTTTTTCTCATTTCGTCTGTCATAGTTGAAGTGTACCTATGATGAAAATTACAGGCCTCTCTCATCTTTTTAAGTTGGAGAACTTGCACAATTGGTGGCTGACTAAATACTTTTTTGCCCCACTGTACTATTTTGTAGCTCTGAGCCTCTACTTTTATCCAATGTAAAAAACACAATTTCAAATGTTGCTACATAAGACCAAATCCAGGTGGTAAGTTACTTAGCCACTAGTGAGACAATTACTTGGTAAACCAAACTCAGGTAGTCGATAAAACCTTTTTAGAATCAGAGCAACAAAAACAAAATACTTCACCTTTTGTATTTTACAATGGTCATATCTAGCTTTTAAATAGTCATTTTATCCCCCTCATTTGGCAGTGTTTACATACTGTGAAAAAATTGTGAAATAGGCCCTGGGTGAAGCTTTGGGAAAATTGGCAGTCTTATGCCCCCCACCGACTGGGGAAAATAATCTAGGGGAAACACTGCTGTGACAATTGACTAAAGGTGAGTCCCAACTGACCAGGGGTGTGTGCAGGACAGAGCAATTGGAGGTGACCGTGTGCTCGCCTTCTTGCATCATGGCCATCTCGCCGCTGTCGTCCGAGCCATCCGCCAGGCTATTGACCGAGCTGCTATGGGAGCTGGCACTCATGGACATGGAAGGCAGCGAATGGGAGCTCTCCATGCTGTTGACTGTGCCCGTCTGCAGCATGTACTGCTCCGTGTCCTGGAGACAGAGGACCGGGGCAGAAGGAAGGATGGTTAGGAGTACTGGTGATGACATACAGTACCAGTCAAAAGTTTGGACACACATACTCAATAATCTTTCTTTATTTTTACTATTTTCTACATTGTTGAATAATAGTGAATGCATCAAAATTATGAAATAACATATGGAATCATGTAGTAAACAAAAAAGTATTAAACAAATCAAAATATATTTTATAATTCAGATACTTCAAAGTAGCCACCCTTTGCCTTGATGACAGCTTTGCACACTCTTGGCATTCTGTCAACCAGCTTTTTTTTAATACATTTTTATTTAACCTTTATTTAACCAGGTAGGCCAGTTGAGAACAAGTTCTCATTTACAACTGCGACCTGGCCAAGATAAAGCAAAGCAGTGCGACAAAAACAACAACAGAGTTACACATGGGATAAACAAACGCACAGTCAATAACACAATCGAAAAATCTATGTAGAGTGTGCGCAAATGTAGTAAGATTAGGAAGGTAAGGCAATAAATAGGCCAAAGAGGCTAAATAATTAAAATTTAGCATTAACACTGGAGTGATAGATGTGGAGATGATGATGTGCTAGTAGAGATACTGGGGTGCAAAAGAGCAAAAAAATAATAACAATATGGGATAACAATATGGGGATGAAGTAGTTGGTTGTGCTATTTACAGATGGGCTGTGTACAGGTACAGTGATCGGTAAGCTGCTCTGACAGCTGATGCTTAAAGTTAGAGAGGGAGATTTAAGTCTCCAGCTTCAGTGAATTTTGCAATTCGTTCCAGTCATTGGCAGCAGAGAACTGGAAGGAAAGGCGGCCAAAGCAGGTGTTGGCTTTGGGGATGACCAGTGAAATATACCAGCTGGAGCGCATGCTAAGGGTTGGTGTTGCTATGGTGACCAGTGAGCTGAGATAAGGCGGGGCTTTACCTAGCAAAGACTTATAGATGACCTGGAGCCGGTGGGTTTGGTGACGAATATACGTAGTGAGGGCCAGCCAACGAGAGCATACAGGTCGCAGTGGTAGGTAGTACATGGGGCTTTGGTGACAAAACAGATGGCACTGTGATAGACCATCCAATTTGCTGAGAAGAGTGTGGGAGGCTATTTTGTAAATGACATCGCCGAAGTCAAGGATCGGTAGGATAGTCAGTTTTACGAGGGTATGTTTGGCAGCATGAGTGAAGGAGGCTTTGTTGCGAAATAGGAAGATTTCATTTTGGATTGGAGATGCTTAATGTGAGTCTGGAAGGAGAGTTTACAGTCTAACCAGACACCTAGGTATTTGTAGTTGTCCACATATTCTAGGTCAGAACCGTCCAGAGTAGTGATGCTAGTCGGGCGGGTGGGTGCGGGCGGCAATCGGTTGAAGAGCATGCATTTAGTTTTACTAGCATTTAAAAGCAGTTGGAGGGCATGGAAGGAGAGTTGTATGGCATTGAAGCACGTTTGGAGGTTTGCAGTGTCCAAAGAAGGACAGAATTGTGTCGTCTGCGTAGAGGTGGATCAGAGAATCACCAGCAGCCAATAAGAATGCGGTGATTGACAGAGTCGAAGGAGACGGCTGCACAATACTCTCTTTTATCGATGGTGGTTATGATATCGTTTAGGACCTTGAGTGTGGCTGAGGTGCACCCATGACCAGCTCGGAAACCAGATTGCATAGTGGAGAAGGTACGGTGTGATTTGAAATGTCGGTGATCTGTTTGTTAACTTGGCTTTCGAAGATTTTAGAAAGGCAGGGCAGCATGGATATAGGTCTATAACAGTTTGGGTCTAGTGTCTCCCCCCCTCTGAAGAGGGGGATGACCGCAGCAGCTTTCCAATCTTTGGGGATCTCAGACTATACGAAAGAGAGAATGAACAGGTGAGTAATAGAGGTTGTAACAATTTCGGCCGATTATTTTAGAAAGAGAGGGTCCAGATTGTCTAGCCCGGGCTGATTTGTAGGGATCCAGATTTTGCAGCTCTTTCAGAACATCAGCTGTCTGGATTTGGGTGAAGGAGAAATAGGGGGGGCTTGGGAAAGTTTCTGCGGGGATGCAGAGCTGTTGGCCGGGGGTAGGGGTAGCCAGGTGGAAAGCATGGCCAGCCGTAGAAAAATGCTTGTTGAAATTATCGATTATCGTAGATGTATCGGTGGTGACAGTGTTTCCTAGCCTCAGTGCAGTGGGCAGATGGTAGGAGGTGCTCTTATTCTCCATGGACTTTACAGTGTCCCAAAACATTTTGTAATTAGTGCTACAAGATACACATTTCTGTTTGAAAAAGCTAGCCGTAGCTTTCCTAACTGTCTGTGTATATTGGTTCCTGACTTCCCGGAAAAGTTGCATATCGCGGGGTCTATTCAATGCTAATGATTAGAAAGGCCTGCTCACTGAAGTGTTTTAGGGAGCGTTTGACAGTGATGAGGGGTGGTCGCTTGACCGCGGACCCATTACGGATGCAGGCAGTGATCGCTGAGATCCTGGTTGAAGACAGCAGAGGTATATTTAGAGGGAAAGTTGGTCAGGATGATATCTATGAGGGCACCAATGGTTACGAATTTAGGGTTGTACCTGGTAGGTTCCTTTATAATTTGTGTGAGCTTGAGGGCATCTATCTTAGATTGTAGGACAGCCGGGGTGTTAAGCATATCCCAGTTTAGGTCACGTAATAGTACGAACTCTGAAGATAGGTGGGGGGCAATCAATTCACATATGTTGTCCAGGGCACAGCTGGGGGCTCTATAACAAGTGGCAACGGTGAGAGACTTATTTCTGGAAAGGTAGATTTTTTAAACATGCATGAAACCAAGGCTTTTACAGTTACAGAAGTCAACAAATGAGAGCACCTGGGGAATAGGTGTGGTACTGGGGGCCACAGGGCCTGGGTTAACCTCTACATCATCAGAGGAACAGAGGAGGAGTAGGATAAGGGTACGGCTAAAGGCTATAAGAACTGGTCGTCTAGTGCGTTGGGAACAGAGAATAAAAGGAGCTGATTTCTGGGCGTTGTAGAATAGATTCAGGGCATAATGTACAGACAAGGGTATGGTAGGATGTCAGTACAGTGGAGGTAAACCTTGGCATTGAGTGAAGATGAGAGCGCTTGTGTCTCTGGAGTCACCAGTTAAGCCAGGTGAGGTCTCCGCATGTGTGGGGGGTGGGACAAAAGAGCTATCTAAGGCATGTTGGGCGGGGCTGGGGTCTCTACAGTGAAATAAAACAATAATAACTAACCTCAACAGCAGTAGGCAAGGCATATTGACATTAGGGAGAGGCATGTGTAGTCGAGTGATCATAGGGTCCAATGAGCAGCAATCGGTGAGTCAGGGACCCATTCGGTAGTCGCTACTACGCTAGGTGAGCTGGAGACACGCCGATTCAGAAAGCTAGCGGGCCGGGGATAGCAGATGGGTCTTCAGCAACGTCGCAACGGAAAAGCCTGTTGAAACCACCTCGGACGATTATGTCGGCAGACCAGTCGTGATGGATTGGCGGGGCTCCGTGTCGGCAATAAAGGGTCCAGGCCAATTGGCAAAAGCTAGCTAAATGGTGCTTGCTTCGGGACAGAGGCGTTAGCTAGCAGTAGCCACTCAATTGCAGCTAGCTAGCTAATGGCCCAGAGCTTGCGACAGGAATCCGGTGATGTGGTAGAGAAAAATCAGTCCGATATGTTCTGGGTGTAAAAAGATCCTGTGCCCCAGTACACACTGGAAGGGAGAGAGGTTTAGTGGAGGAGTGGCGGAGTGAGTTTTGGGCCATCTCTGCCCATGGGATGAACGCTGCCCACTCCCCCGGCCGGTCCTGGCAATATGACCGCAGAAACCTACCCACATCCTGGTTTACTCTCTCCATCTGCCCGTTACTCTCGGGGTGAAAACCTGAGGTGAGGCTGACCGAGACTCCCAGACGCTCCATAAACGCCCTCCGGACTCTGGACGTGAACTGGGGACCCCGATCAGCGACTATATCCTCAGGCACCCCGTAGTTTCGGAAGACGACGTGTGTGAACAGGGCCTCCGCAGTCTGTTGGGCCGTAGCGAGACCAGGCAGAGACGGCAGGACTTAGAAAACCGATCCACAACGACCAGGATCGTGGTGTTGCCCTGCGAGGGAGGAAGATCAGTCAGGAAGTCCACTGACAGGTGCGACCACAGCCGTTGTGGAACAGGAACGGGCCTGCTGTAGAAGGGCTGGTGGTGGCGCTGGACGACCTCCTTCTCTCTCCCATCTATTTATCGTCTGCAGCACGCGATCCATGGTGGTGCCCATACGTTGCAACATGGTCGCGTGCTGCTGGACGCGCTCCTCTACCGCCAAAGGGAGGGCATCTGCTCCTGCTGACTCCATTCGTTCAGGTGAGTGATTCTGTAAAAATATCCTGTGTGTAGCTGGTGTAGAGGAGTCACGCGCAGGACAGCAGAATTGAGTAATACACGTATTTACTCAAAAGTTCACAAAATACATATCCCACAACTAACAGACCTATTGCATACAAACAAACAATCACTCACAAACAAACATGAGGGAATAGAGGGTTAAAAAATGAACAAGTAATTGTGGGATTGAAACCAGGTGTGTAAAACAAGACAAAAACAATGGAAAATGAAAAATGGATCGGCCATGGCTAGAAAACCGGTGACGTCGACCGCCGAATGCCGCCCGAGCAAGGAGAGGGACCGACTTCGGCGGAAGTAGTGACACTGGATTGATATCGCGCTGTGCAGACTGGCAGGTATTGACGAAGCTGAAGCTGGCTGGTGTCTGAGTTAACGGTGAAGATCGCTAGCAGTGGCTACTAGCTAGTAGCTTCTGATGGAGGTTCCGGTTCTAAAGTATAAAAATAGCAGATCCATACCACATTGGGTGAGGCGAGTTACAGGAAAGTATATTCAGTCCGTAGATGGAAAGTGAGATTAAAATATATACCAAAAAAAATGAGGAAAATGACTATTTACAAGATGGGACAAGACAAAAACACGTCCGACTGCTACGCCATCATGGAAATGCTTCATGAGGAAGTAACCTGGAATGCATTTCAATTAACAGGTGTGCCTTGTTAAAAGTTCATTTGTGGAATTTCTTTCCTTCTTAATGCGTTTGAGCCAATCAGTTGTGTTGTGACAAGGTAGGGGTGGTATACAAAAGATAGCCCTATTTGGTAAAATACCAAGTCCATATTATGGCAAGAACAGCTCAAATAAGCAAAGAGAAATGACAGTCCATCATTACTTTAAGACATGAAGGTCAGTCAATCCGGAACATTTCAAGAACTTTGAAAGTGAAGTCTCAAAAACCATCAAGTGCTATGATGAACCTGGCTCTCCTGAGGACTGCCACAGGAAAGGAAGACAGTTCATTAGAGTTACCAGACTCAGAAACAGAAAAGTCAATGGACATTTGAGATTTTTGGTTCCAACCGCTGTGTCTTTGTGAGATGCAGAGTAGGTGAACGGATGATCTCCGCATGTGTGGTTCCCACAGTGAAGCATGGAGGTGTGATGGTGCTTTGCTGGTGAAACTGTCTGATTTATTTAGAATTCAATGCACACTTAACCAGCATGGCTACCACAGCATTCTGCAGTGGTAGCCATCTGGTTTGCGCTCAGTGGGATTATCATTTGTTTTTCAACAGGACAATGACCCAACACACCTCCAGGCTGTGTAAGGGCTATTTGACCAAGAAGGAGAGTGATGGAGTGCTGCATCAGATTACCTGGTCTCCACAATCACCTGACCTCAACCCAATTGAGATGGTTTGGGATGAGTTGGACCGCAGAAAAGCAGCCAACAAGTGCTCAGCATATGTGGGAAATCCTTCAAGACTGTTGGAAAAGCATTCCATGTGAAGCTGGTTGAGAGAATGCCAAGAGTGTGCAAATCTGTCATCAAGGCAAAGGGTGGCTACTTTGAAGTATCTGAAATATAAAATATATTTTGATTTGTGTAACACTTTTTTGGTTACTACATGATTCCATGTATTATTTCATAATTTTGATGCATTCACTATTATTCTACAATGTAGAAAATAGTACAAATAAAGAAAAACCCTGGAATGAGTAGGTGTGTCCAAACTTTTGACTGACAGTGTATGCACACACACACATGCTCAAATGCATAGCTAGCCTACATACACATTGGTAGTGTTACCAATACTTATATAAACCTATACACATCAACACGAAAACACACACAAACACATACCAAGTGTGTGTGTACACAAAACAACTACACCAACATCTCTCAGATGCATTTTAAACAGTCACACACTGCATTCATAACAAGGCATTCCTTTGATTCCTGTGATTCCTATGCAAGGCACTGGGGGAACACAATTACATCCTGAAGGGATCAACGTCCTTTGTACTGGGAGGAAGGGGATGAGAGGTCACACAATGTGTCGAGGCACATAACGTTGGACTACACCGTGGTGATGTATGCTATACAAAGACAGGATGGATGCTAATGCCAGCGGCCTTCCTGAAGTGAGTGGCGCACGGCCCACTCCTCACTTCTAAATTAAGGCCAGTGCGTTCTCTAGTCTCTGTCTTCCCCCTCCTCACTCAACTCATCTCCTTTTTTATTTTGGTTCTGGTCCTACATCAGCCTCGACTTCATGGCTATGTGGCCAACTCCTACTACTCTCCCCCTTCCTCCGTACTGCCTCTCTGTAACTTCTCCATGTCCACCCCAGTTTATCGCTCCCCCACTGCTATTTTCTCTCACATATTTGTCCCTTTCTACCTCCTCTTCTCCCAGTTCACTTACTGCCCTCTCCCTTGTTACCTCCTTTTTTATATGCAATTTCTCTCCTCCTCCCTCCCTCTCTCCACCTGCCTCCCTCCCTCCTTCCCTCCCATTCTCTTCTCTCAGTCTGCTATTTATCCCTCTCCCTGCATACCACCTCCTCCTACTCCCCACCCTCATCACCCCCTTCTCCCCTCCCTCCACCTCTCTTACCACTACCCCCGCAGTCCGTACCTCCTCCTCTCCTCCCTCCACCCTTCTTATCAACATCCTTCTCCCTCATAACCCCCCCGCCTTCAGTCCGTACCGCAGCCTCCTCCCCTCCATCAGGCTGTGGCCCGTTGAGGGCCTCGTGGAAGAGGATCTTCTTCATTTTTCGGTACTGCAGGTTGTCAAGCTCCCGCACTGCAACCTTGGTGCGCGCAATCAGGTCCATCACCGCTGTGTGGGGACGCTCTCTGCATAGGAAATTGTGCTGGGGGAGAGAAAGATAAAATGGGCGGTAAGGTTATCCCAGCAGGCAAAATTGGTCGGAATGATGCTGGAATTACATCATTTTACCCAGTTTCTGGTTGTAATGACACCATGTCAATAAATGCCATCTTTTTTTTTTTTATACATTAACCCTCTTTGAAACTAGATTACAACATTCAACCAATTCTGGTTGTAATCTTTAAGGACATCATTTCAACCAGATGGTCCCGCTTGGAGCTATTTGCGAGTTAAGCTTCACTTTAACCTGGAGCCATTGAAGAGATGCTTCTTTGCCATTATGAGAATAAGGACACAGCACCTCTTTGGGCCACCTCCAATATTATTCATGAGTAAAGAGTGCATGACCATTCATTGGTTTCTAAATGAGGCACTACACAACAGTTTGTCTGTTGTACTTTAGACTTTATGAATAACTTTATTTTTCCAGAGGGAACGGAGACAGAGAGACAGCTTTTACCTTCAGCAGCACGTCAGAGGTAGGTCTGTCCTGGTGGATCTTCTGCAGACACGAGTCCACAAAGTTATGGAAATAATCCGACCTGGATAGGACAATGAGACCAAACAATGAGAAACTGTTCACAGTCACACTTTACTATCTATTCTACACCAATGGATCATATTGGTGTAGATAGGTCATTGTAGATTAGATCAGTGTTTCTTAATCATGGCCCGGGGGATCCAAAGGGGTGCACATATTTGTTTTTGCCCTAGCACTCACACACTTGAATCAACTCATTAGCAAGCCTTTGATTTATATAAGGTTTGTGAGTGCTAGGGCAGGATCAGGATTGGGAAACACTGGTACCGAGAATGGACCTTGAATGTCCCCAAAAAGTACCCTGGTCCCAGATCTGTGTGTACTGTATAGCCAAGTCCTAAGGCTATTGTCATAGGTGGCTATACAAAGCAAACAGATCTGGGACCAGGTTACCCAGAAAGTATATTGACACAAAAAAGTCCCTCCTTCTTGCTCAGACCATTGCTCACCAGTGATTGGACTGCAGAACGGGACTCTCGTTCTGGGCAATGTGGTATAAGGCACTCATAGCATTCATATTGAACAGAGGCGGCTTCCTCTCCGCTGCACAGAGAAAAAGACAGAGACAAAGTATAGGAGACATAGAGCATAATACACCCGAGACCAGATTTACAACATAAAACACAGGAAAAGCAGTTAAAACAACCATGACACTGTATTGTACATACATACTTTGAGCATTTGATTGAGCCTGACCAGAGTGCCAAATGGGCGGGGTTGGAACTTGCGGGACCATGCCATTGGTTCCATCGTGCCAGGCAAGCTCAATCAAGCACAGAAAGTATTGGCAAGAAAAAAAATACTATTCGAACTCCGGTCTGCTAGGGATATAAGTCTAAAATATGATATCAGACTAGGGATACATACACCTTAAAAGCCTGTATGAATGTGAACACATGTATTATATGGGCTGTGCTTAGCTTACCCAGCTCTATGGCAGTAATGCCCAGTGACCATACATCCACCTTGCCGTCGTACTGTCCCTCGTCCATGGCCAAGATTACTTCAGGAGCCATCCTGTATAAAGAGAAAACAAAATGGAGTGAGCATGAGACACTGTCTGTATCCCAAATGGCACCTTTATCCCAAATGGCACCTTTTTACTCTGGTAAAAGTAGTGCACTATATACAGAATAGAGGGGAATTTGGGAATGCGTTCTATACTAGCAGGCATCTTCCTTTGATCTCCGACCAACTGCATTCCTTTTCTCAGTGGCCATTCTATTCTGTCAGCTGCCCATGTCCCTGTAGGCCGGGCTGGATGATATGGCCTAAAAATAATACCTAGATTTTTTTTTTATAAAAACAATAACCACTGATCACAGTTAAAAATACAGCAAAATACAACTGGATGGTCTTCAGATATAGATGGGAGGGGTTGATGGTAGCTGAAGGATGGGATGAATTATTGTAAAATACATTGTGTCCGTAAAATGTATATAGTATTTATAAGCCAGAAGTAGAAGCCTAAGAGTTGTTGTCCATTAGTTTACTCCAATTAGGGGAGGTAGGGTTTTTTTCTGAGGTCTTGGCTGATATTTGTTGATTTTCTCATAAGGTCAAGCAAAGAGGCACTGAGTTTGGTAGGCCTTGAAATACATCCACAGGTACACCTCCAATTGACTCAAATCATGTCAATTAGCCTATCAGAAGCTTCTAAACCCATGACATAATTTTCTGGAATTTTCCAAGCTGTTTAAAGGCACAGTTAAATTAGAGTATTAAACTTCTGACCCACTGGAATTGTGATACAGTGAATTATAAGTGAAATAATCTGTCTGTAAACAATTGTTGTAAAAATTACTTGTATCATGCACAAAGTAGATGTCCTAACCGACTTGCCAAAACTATAGTTTGTTAACAAGACATTTGTGGAGTGGTTGAAAAACGAGTTTTAATGACTCCAACCTAAGTTTATGTAAACTTCTGACTTCAACTGTATATACATATTTCATATACACACACACAGTACCAGTCAAAAGTTTGGACACACCTACACAATCAAGGGTTTTTCTTTATTTGTCCTATTTTCCAACTCATCCCAAACCATCTCAATTGGGTTGAGGCCGGGTGATTGTGGAGTCCAGGTCATCTGATGCAGCACCATCACTCTCCTTCTTGGTCAAATAGGCCTTACACAGACTCGAGGGACACAGTTCCTACATTTGAATATAAAAATTTATTTTATCTAACAAAACTGTATTACATTTTATTTCTGGGACCCTCAGGTGGACAAATCAGAGCAAGATTACTGAATGTATCAAACCGGTTGCCGTGATAAAAGTTTTTGTTATTGTGCACTCTCCTCAAACAATAGCATGGCATTTTTTTCACTGTAATAGCTACTGTAAATTGGACAGTGGAGTTAGATTAACAAGAATGTAAGCTTTCTGCCCATATAAGATATGTCTATGTCCTGGGAAATTTTCTTGTTACTTACAACGTCATGCTAATCATATTAGCGCACGTTAGCTCCGATCCTGTAGAGGTTAAAGTAATGGTGGACTGTCATTTCTCTTTGCTTATATGAGTTATTCTTGCTATAATATGTACTTGATCTTTTACCAAATAGGGCTATCTTCTGTGTAGCACTCCTACCTTGTCACAACACAACTGATTGGCTCAAATGCATTAAGGAAAGCAATTCCACAAATTAACAAGGTACACCTAATTAATTTAAATGCATTCCAGGTGACTACCTCATGAAGCTGGTTGAGAGAAAGCCAAAAATGTGCAAAGCCGTCATCAAGGCAACAAAGAATCTCAAATCTAAAATATATTTTGATTTGTTTAACACTATTTTGGTTACTACATGATTCCATATGTGTTATTTCATAGTTTTGATTGTTTCACTATTATTCTACAATGTAAAAAATTGTACAAATAAAACTTGAATGAGTAGGTGTGTCCAAACTTTTGACTGGTACTGTATATTTACAAAAAAATATATGGGGATTGGAAATGATGTAGACAATTACATTGATGGAAGCAATCTATCTGCAGTATTAAAGCTGATCTACCACCCCCACCAAAAAAATACAAAATATAATAATAATAAAAATGTAATAATAATTCACTGATCTGGCTTCAAGCCTGTCTATGAAAATGCCCTTTGTTTCAAATTTAACCAGAATCATGCATAATGCACATTCACTAATAATGACAACCGCATTGTTGCAGGCATTATAGAAAATTAACAAAGGTCTCAAACAATCTCTCAAGCACAAGCCCACTTGCTAGTGTGTAGCCAGTTGATCTTAATATTTCAAGTTTAGCCAACTTGGTTTTATTTGCTAGCTAACAAGGCAGAACAGTTGAATTGTTATGTTTGAACAGCATGCTAGCATGTCCACTTTGTTCATGTTGAAATCAAGTGGCTTACCTTATTCCTTATAATGAAAACAAGTTGCCAATTCCTTATATAAGTGTGTTTTATGCTTATTGCACCTTATAAAACGCTAGACAGCTAGTATAACAGTGTTTGGCTCAAATGCTGCAAGCGGTATGTGGTACTGCAATGCCGCACGCTGAGCATTACATTTTCCACAATCCATGTTCATTAATACTCCTGTTTTAGTAGTGTCTGCTCTTCATTCAATTTGAAGAGTTGAGAAATAAAAATGGTATCATTACAAAGGTTAACTTCTCTATTACATTAAAATAATGTCTCAATGTGTTTCGGTGTCCATATGACCGATTCTATTGGACAAAACCTTAAATGCAAATAGCGAGTTGAAACCGCTTGTCAGAGAGGAAGAAGTGATCTCTCATCTTTGTTGTTGTGGGTGGCAGGGGGAGGGGCTTGTGTGTGTGTAAATGGGAAGGTGCACATAGCACAGAACGAGCGAAGGAAACAATACAAAAAAGACAACATAAGAACAAGCGGACATAAACGCTCATAAAAATGAAAAATGTAATTAAAACTTGATTCTTTCGATACAGGCGTTTGGAATATTGCTAAAACATAAATACAAATTAATTTGACATATCGCCCAGCTCTACCGGTAAGGATAGGTTTTACCAACAAATTGAGTTTGTGTTCGTACCAAATGGCACCCTATTCCCTATTTTGTGCACTACTTTTAGCCAGGACCTATGGTCAAATGTAGTGCACTACATAGGGAATAGGGTGCCATTTGGGAAACAACCTTGTCCTACTTGTGGATCATATCCCTATTGTTCTCAATAGAGTTAAAGATCTTACAATAATGACCACAGAAACAACAGAGGAGATCAGTGTCTCACCAGTAGGGCGTTCCCACGAATGAGTTGGCTGGGGCGATGATGGAGGCGGAGCCAAAATCGCCCAGTTTCACCTGGCCAGGCTCCATCAGCAAGATATTACCAGCCTTCACATCCCTGAGGGGGGGTATTATTCATTGAGTATTGTGGTTATTATTTATTCCTGTCAATATGTTTCTATATGTTTGCTTTGGCAATGTATGTGATAACACTTTCTACATCAATAAAGCGTTTTTAATTGGAGGGAGAGACAGAAAGAGGGAGGTGGGGTAGGGAAAGTAGAGAAACAGAGAGAAAGAGAAACAGGTAGAGGGTAAGGGAGAGAGAGAGAGAGAGAGAGAGAGAGAGAGAGAGAGAGAGATAGGTTCGAAAGAGGTTTACAACATCCATGACACACACCTCTCCTTCAACAATGAGAGCCTTTGTTTAGATTTCCTTTCATTCTTTCCCTTCCCGTCCCAAAGTGTGGTGGAGGAGAGAGGTTCACTCACCTGTGAATCATGTTGTGAGAATGAAGGTACACCAGGCCCTGCAATGCACCGTGGGTGATAGCTGCTATCTCCTGTTCCTCGAGGGGCTTCTTGTGGACTACGCACACAGAGGGAGAGAAAATGAACAGTTATACACATTATTTTTGTAAATTATACGTATATTTGTATTCAGAGAAAATTACAAAACCTTGTTTATTATCCCTCTTTTTGGTGGTTATATGAATTCAACACCATGCACAACTTGTACATAACTATGTTTACGTAACAACCCCAAATTCTTTAAAGAACACAACAGAAAACATTTTGCAACAGAGAACGAAAATTAGCGTCTCTTATTGTCTCTTAAGTCCAGGTAGTCCCTCCCTGTTTCAGTCCATTTTCTACAGTTTCATGCCTAATGAACAAAAGCATGGTTTTACTTCCACCACCCCAGTGTTCCTCAACATGTAACATTACATAAAGTACTTGTTGTGCAAAAAATGTTGATTGTAAACTTGAACCCCCTGCTTTTTCTACTCACCTTCCAGTAGGTCAGAGGCCGAACCCAAACAATATTCCATCACCAGCTAAGAGAATGAAGGGAGAGAGAGAGAGATGGGAGGTAAAAATATGGAGCATGAAGGCCAGAGGGGCAACGTGATGGAGAGACAGTCAAAATGTATTCCCTACACCTTCCCCTTGGCCACTTCAATGTTAGCATATCTGTAAGGTGGAAGAAATATGGTGGAAGCTCCTCCACTACACTGCTTATACCTATCCAAACCCTTCAGATCTACCAACACTGAAGGGTTAGGGACAATACGGCCATAAGCAAACAGGAAAACGCTCATCCAGAGGTGGCGCTCCTAGTGGCCGGGGACTTTAATGACTTTAATGCAGGGAAACTTAAGTCTGTTTTACCTAATTTCTACCAGCATGTTAAATGTGCAACCAGAGAAAAAAAAACTCTAGACCACCTTTACTCCACACACAGAGACGCGTATAAAGCTCTCCCTCTCCCTCCATTTGGAAAATCTGATCATAATTCTATCCTCCTGATTCCTGCTTACGAGCAAAAACTAAAGCAGGAAGCACCAGTGACTCGGTCAATAAAGAAGTGGTTAGATGACGCAGACGCTAAGCTACGGGAATGTTTTGCTAGCACAGACTGGAATATGTTCCTGGATTCTTCCGATGGCATTGAGGAGTACACCACATCGGTCACTGGCTTCATCAATAAGTGCATTAATGACATCGTCCCCACAGTGACTGTACGTACATACCCTAACCAGAAGCCATGGATTACAGGCAACATCACTGAGCTAAAGGGCTTCCCACTGAGCTAAAGGGCTACCCAGTGACACAAGCCTAGCAGATGAGCTAAATAATTTCTATGCTCGCTTCGAGGCAAAGCAACACCGAAGCATGCATGAGAGCATCAGCTGTCCCGGACGACTGTGTGATCACGCTCTCCGTAGCCGATGTGAGTAAGACCTTTAAACAGGTCAACATTCACAAGGCCGCAGGGCCAGGACGTATACTCCGAGCATGCACTGACATTTTCAACCTGTCCCTGACTGAGTCTGCAATACCAACATGTTTCAAGCAGACAACCATAGTCCCTGTGCCCAAGAACACTAAGGTAACCTGCCTAAATGACTACGGACCCGTAGCACTCACGTCCGTAGCCATGAAGTGCTTTGAAAGGCTGGTCATGGCTCACCCCACCATTATCCCAGAAACCCTAGACCCACTCCAATTTGCATATCGCCTCAACAAATCCACAGATGATGCAATCTGTATTACACTCCACACTGCCCTTTCCCACCTGGACAAAAGGAACACCTATGTGAGAATGCTATTCATTGACTACAGCTCAGCGTTCAACACCATAGTGCCCTCAAAGCTCATTAATAAGCTAAAGACGCTGGGATAAACACCTCCCTCTGCAACTGGATCCTGGACTTTCTGGCGTGTCGCCCCCAGGTGGTAAGGGTAGGTAACAACACATCCCCCACACTGATCCTCAACACGGGGGCTCCTCAGGGGTTTGTGCTCAGTCCCCTCCTGTACTCCCTGGTCACTCATGACTGCATGGTCAGACACGACTCCAACACCATCATTAAGTTTGCAGTCGAGGCCTGATCAACAATAACAATGAGACAGCCTATAGGGAGGAGGTCAAAGACCTGGTCGTGTGGTGCCAGGATACCGACCTCTCCCTCAACGTGATCAAGACAAAGGAGATGATTGTGAACTACAGGAAAAGGAGGGCCGAGCACGCCCCCATTCTCATCAACGGGGCTGTAGTGGAGTAGGTTGAGAGCTTCAATTTCCCTGGTGTCCACATCACCAACAAACTATCATGGTCCAAACACACCAAGACCGTCGTGATGAGGGCACGACAAAGCCTATTCCCCCTCAGGAGACTGAAAAGATTTGGCGTAGGTCCTCAGTACCTCAAAAGGTTCTACAACTGCACCATCGAGAGCATCCTGACTGGTTGCATCACTGCCTGGTATGGCAAATGCTCGGCCTCCGACCGCAAGGCACTACAGAGGGTAGTGCGTATGGCTCAGTACATCACTGTGGCCAAGCTTTCTGCCATCCAGGACCATCCAGCCACCCTAGTCATAGACTGTTCTCTCTGCTACCGCATGGCAAGCGGTACCGGAGCGCCAAGTCTAGGTCCAAAAGGCTTCTTAACAGCTTCTACCCTCAAGCCATAAGACTCCTGAACAGCTAGTCAAATGGCTACCAAGACTATTTGCATTGTCCCCCTCTTTTACGCTGCTGCTACTCTCTGTTTATTATCTATGCATAGTCACTTTACCTACATGTACATATTACCTCAATTACCTCAACTAACCTGTGCCCCCACACATAGACTCTGTACCGGTACCCACTTTATATAGCCTTGCTACTGTTATTTTACTGCTGCTCTTTAATAATTTGTTACTTTTATTTTTTACTTATCTATTTTTTTACTTAACACTTATTTTTCTTAACTGCATTGTTGGTGAAGGGCTTGTAAGTAAGCATTTCACTGTAAGGTCTACACTTGTTGTATTCAGTGCATTGTGACAAATAACATTTGATTTGATTTGACAAGGGATAGGGAGTGAATTGGGGCTGATAAAAATCATTATCAACCAACAAGTGAGTGTCAGGGACCTTCAGTCCCCGTGTGAGTCCCAAATGGCAACCCATTCCCTATATAGTGCACTATTTTTGACCAGAGCCCTATGGGCCCCAAAAGTAGTATACTTTAGGTAATAGGGTGCCATTTGGGAAGCAACCCATATTTGAGTTAAAGAAGCACTTCAATACTTACCCATGCTGTGTGCTCTCTCAGGTAGCAGCCTCGGTACTCCACCGTGTTGGGGTGGCGCAGTTTCTGGAGAAACTTCACTTCTTTGATGATATCCTGCCATTTCTTCATAAGAGAGAAAGACAAAGCTTTACAACATTGAAAACTTGGCCTACACCATTGCAACAGAAAGCAAATGTGAGGAAGTGAGTTTATTTTGTGACAACATGACCATTGCTCGATCTGTGTTCCTACCTCGTTGGACTGCTTGCCACCATAGGACATCTTTTTAATGGCCACCACTTCATTGGTGCGGATGTCATGTGCCTAATGTAAGGAATAGGAGGTAAGAAAGGTAAAAAATAATCATGCTGACAACAGTGGCCACTGGCCGCACACATATTGTCAAGCGCACTCGCACACACATTTATAAACTAAAGCTTCACCTCTCTTTTCTCCCTCCATCCTTCAGTAGCCACTTTTCACCCTTCATTGAACAGGACCTTTCATCCTTCACTACCCTGTTATCTCTTGTCCTGTGCTACCTTTTAACCCATTACTAATCACCACCTACCTTTCATCCTTCACTTGTCCTTAACCTAGCTTAGCAGCTCCGTCTCTATTATTTCACCCTTCATCAACACCCTTTCATTACCTATTCCATCTCTCTTCTCAGTTCCCATGTATCCATCATTGAAACTGTGCTTGAATTCCCATTCTACAAGTGTTTACTATGTACCAAATACACTGGCATAAAGTACTTAAGTTGAAATATTTTACAGTACTACTTAAGTTGTTTTTTGGGGTATCTGTACTTTACTATTTTTGACAACTTTTACTTCACTACGTTCCTAAAGAAAATAATGTACTTTTTACTCCCTACATTTTCCTTGACACCCAAAAGTACTTGTTACATTTTGAATGCTTAGTAGGACAAGAAAATTGTCCAATTCACTCACTTATCAAGATAATACGTGGTCATCCCTACTGCCTCTGATCTGACTGACTCACTAAACACAAATGCATCATTTGTAAATTACGTCTGAGTGTTGTAGTGCGCCTATGGCTATCAGTACATTTTTAAAACAAGGGTGCCGTCTGCTTTGCTTAATATAAAGAATTTGAAATGTTTAATTACTTTTACTTTTGATACTTAAGTATATTTAGAATCAAATACTTTGACTTTTACTCAAGTAGTATTTTAGTTGGGAACTTTCACTTTTACATGAGCAACTTTCTATTAAGGTATCTATACTTTACTCAAGTATGACAATTGGGTACTTTTTCCACCACTAACCAAATACTGTACTAGGACACACTGTTCAGTAAAAATGTATGCAGCAGTGACAAATATCTCCATACTACGGCTCATCCATACTGAGAAACCGTCTCCGAAAAAGGGACACAATAAAATAAACTGTAAACTACTGAGTGAGATGCATCCATTTGCCCACTTTATCCAAATCCACAGATCCCCAGCCTTCTTACGAAATAGACGGCTCCGAAGCTGCCATGGCCGATCTCCCGCAGGTCGGTGAACAGTTTCTCAGGGTCATCTCTGTAAAAGAGCTCAGCCACCTCCGGGTCCTTCAGGCTCCCGGCACGCACACTTGATGGCATGGCCAACGCCTGAACACACACACAGTGGTATGAGGCTATGAGCTTAAGTTTGTCTGCATTGAAATGTAGCCTACACGTCAGGATTGCGGTGAATTCCATTTCAATTCAGGAAGTAAACTGAAATTCGAATTTTCCTCAAAGCCTTTCAATAGCGGGATCCACGTGCATAAGAATGGCAGTCTCCATGCACTTTGCCCAGCCACAATTTTTTTTATCCCAATTCTAGCATTAAGATGTTGTTAATTTGAAAAGTAGATTGTGATGATTTATGAGTGCCAATGAACCATGTTGCATGCCATAGATTAAAAAGTAGGCTTATGTCAATAGTTTTAAAACAATGCCTTCATAACGGTATTCTGCCATTGTTATGCATGTTCGCCATTACGAAAAAATTTCAATTGGGATGGGAGATTCTTAGCCTACGTCTTGAAGTTAAATAGAAATTACCCCAACCCTGGTACATGTAGGCTACTACATACAACACGTATGAGCTCAATTCAAGAAACAGAGGCCCGAGGTGTCAAATGTGCACTCACATATTGAAGGTTACAAACAAACGGACTGGATGTCATAGGCCTACACACTGCCAGACAATCCCAACATAAAAAAAAACACAAGCAAAAGCTGCACAGGAAATGGCATTAGGACAGAGAACACAGTGTTTTCCCCATATTAATTTAGCAGTGGTGCACCGCCGCAAAACATTTTTGGAGTGACACTTTACAGCATCAGATTATCCGAGAAACCTCCAAGGCAATAACTTGTAATCCTGGAAGTTTAGCCAACACTAGATGTATGCCCCAGGAAGACCCCCACCCACCTCTCCTAAAGAAAAATCCTAGGGGGAATACTGGAGGACACATTTCAAGAGAAAAAGCCCAATTGTCAGCATTCTAAGCCCATTCATGTTACAGCATTATTTAGGCAAATGTTGTCACAATACTAACTAGGCACTAACAAAAATGTACATAGCAAAAGAAAAAAACACTAGGAAAGACTGAACTCTCTGGTCCTTTAAGAACCTGCTGCTGTAGGCCTATGTCAAATATTGTGTACTAGCCTATAGGTTGGAAAATAAACATTGTAACTCAGTGACAACAAATCAGGGTGACAGAGTCAGGCTGTTTGTTTCCAACATTAGGATTGTCTGTTTTCCTCAGGAAATGCAGTCTGCTTCAAGTTTCGTTTCATTGCCAGGATACTTTGAGTATTGTGATATACTGAGTAAAAAATGTATTAGCAAAGATGTGTATAACTAACCCAAGATACACCACATGGTGTCGTTTCCAATATGAGCACCACATGGTGTCGTTTCCAATATGAGTTTCCAATATAAGTAAGGTGGGCAGAGCCAATCACGGGCTAGCGAGATCCTATTAGCACATTCTAGTATGTACAGCATTAGCATATTTCCATTAGGGAACGCCTATTCTGGAATAAAGAAAGAAAAATAGCAATTTGGGGAAATAGTGGACAGAATAAGTAAGGTGGGCAGAGCCAATCACGGGCTAGCGAGATCCTATTAGCACATTCTAGTATGTACAGCATTAGCATATTTCCATTAGGGAACGCCTATTCTGGAATAAAGAAAGAAAAATAGCAATTTGGGGAAATGTTTGTTGTGTACCTGGCTGAGGTTCTATTGTGTGAAAAACCCTTTAAGCAGCCTAGAATTAACCATTCAAGTCAATACTTTATTCTCATTATCGTGGATTGTTAGCCCAACTACAACAGTTTCCTATGTTGTTGGTTTTGGAGGATTCCATGAACATTGAGCCATTGTAAGGAAATCTCCCCCAGAATGGATTTCCCTCTACTACAACAATCTGGTGAGATCTATCCTGCTGATTGTATTTTTTTGGTGACTTACTTTATTGGATGACCTACCTTTTTGCATTTTGAAGGGGGATTGCTCATTTTTGCTTTTCGATTTACTTTGGGACTATTTTGGGGTCGGATTCTGGACGTCCATATTGATGTTTTACAAATATATTTTTGTATTGGTGTTCTATTTGGGATTTGGACTTTATTAACTTTATTTGAAAGAAGGGGATTGGTTATTTGGATTGAAACTCGTTTTATGACAATATATGCTTATTTTGCTAACTTGATTCATTTTGTCTGTCTTGCTTTGATCACTCTCATATGAACACAGTACTTCTTTGAACGTTAATATTGTAGCATGGTTTGAGATCCAATCTCATTGTTACAACTTCATAAAATTATTTGAATTGATAGGAGTGAAAAAGGGTGTTCATTGATAAGTACACCAAAGATGGCATTAACGATACAACTATAACTTTTCTTTCATTTTGATTAAGGCAAAAATGAAAATGTGGCACGGACTTCCCAACGGATTGCCGTTTCAGCATTTTCTCAATGAAGAGCTCGGCGTTCGTCTCGCTTGGTTATCCACATGAGGCACAACATGCAAGCGCAGTTACAAGCCTGCAGGGATGCTAACTGCTGAGGGCCCAAAAAGGCACTGAAACATGCAAAAAATCCCTGCTAGGGGGAAATGCAGGTTTTATCTAATTAAACAACAAAGAATATGATCTACATGATCAGTCTCTGTTGGTAAAATAAAAAGAGGTTAATGTGAACCTAAGAAAGAAAGAAAGCAATTTTATTTGTTGCCTAGACTTTACTGCAAATGACACTCGTCTTGAGAAAAAAACAATACCCTAATATTGCAGTTAGCCATGACAGCCTTTATAATAGAACGCATTTGACAACACACATCTAAATATTGCACTTGGGAAAAAAACTTCTTAAAGTAAAAATGGAAAGAATATGGCACCACAACAAACCTGCCAAGAGAGGGCCGCCCACCAAAACTCACGAACCAGGCAAGGAGGGCATTAATCAGAGATGCAACAAAGAGACCAAAGATAACCCTGAAGGGGTTCACAGCAGAGACTGGAGTATCTGTCCATAGGACCACTTTAAGCCGTACACTCCAAAGAGCTGGGCTTTACAGAAACATGTCCAGAAAAAAAGCCATTGCTGAAAGAAAGAAATAAGCAAACACGTTTGGTGTTCGCCAAAAGGCATGTGGGAGACTCCCAAAACATATGGAAGAAGGTACTCTGGTCAGATGAGACTAAAATTTTGCGTTGCGGCCATCAAGGAAAACGCTATGTCTGGCGCAACCCCAACACCTCTCATCACCCCCGAGAACACCATCCCCACAGTGAAGCATGGTCAATCAAATGTATTTATAAAGCCCTTCTTACATCAGCTGATATCACAAAGTGCTGTACAGAAACCCAGCCTATAACCCCAAACAGCAAGCAATGCAGGTGTACAGTCGTGGCCAAAGGTTTTGAGACACAAATATACATTTTCACAAAGTCTGCTGCCTCAGTTTGTATGATGGCAATTTGCATATACTCCAGAATGTCATGAAGAGTGATCAGATGAATTGCAATTAATTGCAAAGTCCCTCTTTGCCATGCAAATGAACTGAATCCCCCAAAAACATTTCCACTACATTTCAGCCCTGCCACAAAAGGCCCAGCTGACATCATGTCAGGGATTCTCTCGTTAACACAGATGTGAGTGTTGACGAGGACAAGGCTGGAGATCACTCTGTCATGCTGATTGAGTTCGAATAACAGACTGGAAGCTTCAAACGGAGGGTGGTGCTTGGAATCATTGTTCTTCCTATACCCTCTTAAAACTATCCTACCGATCCTTGACTTAGACGATGTAATTAACAAAATAGTCTCCCACACTCTACTCAGCAAATTGGATGCAGTCTATCACAGTGCCATCCGTTTTGTCACCATGTACTACCCACCACTGCGACCTGTATGCTCTTGTTGGCTGGCCCTCACTTCATATTCGTCGCCAAACACACAGGCTCCAGGTCATCTATAAGTCTTTGCTAGGTAAAGCCCTGCCTTATCTCAGCTCACTGGTCATCATAGCAACACCCACCCGTAGCACGCGCTCCAGCAGGTATATTTCACTGGTCATCCCCAAAGCCAACACTTCCTTTGGCCGCCTTTCCTTCCAGTTCTCTGCTGCCAATGACAGGAACGAATTTGCAAAAAAAAAGCTGGAGTCATATCTCCCTCTCTTAACTTTAAGCATCAGCTGTCAGAGCAGCTTACCGATCACTGTACCTGTACACAGCCAATCTGTAAATAGCACACCCAACTACCTCATCCCCATATTGTTATTTATCTTCTTGCTTTTTTGCACCATAGTATATCTACTTGCACATCTATCACTCCAGTGTTAATGCTAAATTGTAATTATTTCGGCTCTATGGCCTATTTATTGCCTCACCTCCCTACTCTTCTACATTTGCACACACTGTACATACATTTTTCTATTGAACCTTTGCCCCAGTCTGAGGTCCTGAGCGCTCTGGAGAAGGTCCCTCTTGCTGAAAACATCCCCACAGCATGATGCTACCACCACCATGCTTCCCCGTAGGGATGGTATTGGCCAGGTGATGAGCGGTACCTGGTTTCCTCCAGACGTGACGCTTGGCATTCAGGCCAAAGAGTTCAATCTTGGTTTCATCAGACCAAATCTTGTTTCATGGTCTGAGAGTCCTTTAGGTGCCTTTTGGCAAACTCCAAGCAGGCTGTCATGTGCCTCTTACTGATTGGTGGAGTTCTGCAGAGATAGTTGTCCTTCTGTCCTTTGTAAACACATTTAACATAGACAATGTAATTGTTGTGGTAGTCTTAGGCAAACCATCTTCGTTATCACAGTAGCACCTTAAAGTGCAACTCAGACCTTCTTGGAGAAAAGTATCTGGCATTGAACTTGGTGGTAGTAGTTGTGTGTGTGTTTTAAGCGAAGATCCCATCATCTCCTGCTTCCAGACATTTCACAACCTAGATTACAAGGGTTGGATTTTCACTAAACAATTTCATGTCAGCACAAGGCATGTACAAAATTGAGTATAATTAGCCTCATACATTATCTACTGGTTTTGTTTTTAAATTGAGAACATATAGCTGAACAATGTGTAAACAATGTGTGAGTTAAGTTATTCTCTGCTTCAGATGCACAATGTCAAAAGGTATATTGCAAATGCCCATAAGTCTATGCCATCATACTGTAGGCCAGTGGTACCCAATTCTGGTCCTCGAGTACCCCCAACAGTACAGTTTATTGTAGCCCCGTACAAACACCCCCATTTAAACTTGTCAACTAACCATCAGGTCCTCTGAGTCGAATCAGGTATGTTTGTCAGGGGCTACTGCAAAAACATGTGATGTTGGGGGTAAATAAGGACTGGAGTTGGGAACCACTGCTGTAGGCCTATGGCTGCATTGCCGTTGCATGTCATTATCAGCTGCAACTGATATCCTGAAAAAATTATGACAATCAAATAAAACTATTTAGAGAGCTTATGACTCAACAAAAAGGTAAATGTTCATTTGAGAATATAACACAGAAACAGACAAATTAGAGAAATATTCCCTTCCCCTCCGCATTGCAGGACTGTGATTATTCAACATTGACACTAGTTGATCTTGAATAACAGCTACCAATTAAAACAAGTTTAAAGAACTTTAAAGAATCAACACTATTTCTAAGTGTACAAGTAAGCTAACTCATACATTTCATTCGGAAAGTATTCAGACCCCTTGACTTTTTCCACATCGTTACGTTAAAACATTCTAAAATTGATTAAATTGTCCCCCGCCCCCAATCTACACACAATACCCAATAATGACAAAGCAAAAACAAGTTTTTAGAAATGTTTGCAAATCTAATAAAATAAAAATATGAAATGTCGAGTCCACTTGGGTAGTCCACTTGCAGATCCTCTCAAGCTCTGTCAGGTTGCTGCACAGCTATTTTCAGGTCTCTCAGGAGATGTTCGATCGGGTTAAAGTCTGGGCTGTGGCTGGGCCACTCAAGAACATGTCCCAAAGTCACTCCTGCGTTGTCCTGGCTGTGTGCTTAGGGTATTTGTCCTGATGGAAGGTGAACCTTCGCTCCAGTCTGAGGTCCTGAGCCCTCTGGAGCAGGCTTTGATCAAGGATCTCTGTACTTTGCCTCGATTCTGACTAGTCTCCCAGTCCCTGCCACTGAAAAACATCCAACATGCACCTCATATAGACAGGTGTGTGCCTTTCCAAATCATGTCTAATCAATTGAACTTACCACCGGTGGACTCCAATTAAGTTGAAGAAACATCTCAAGGATGATCAATGGAAACAGGATGCACCGGAGCTTAATTGAGTCTCATAGCAAAGGGTCTGAATAAGCTTTGCTTATGTTGCATATTTGCAAATATTTCTAAAAACCTGTTGTTTTCAGTTTGGCATTATGGTGTAGTGTGTAGATTGATATTTGTTATTCTTTTTAATACATTTTAGAATAAGGCTGTAACAAAACGTGGATAACGTCAAGGGGCCTGAATACTTTCCTAATTCACTGTAGGTTCTCCCACTGTCTCCTTTTCTGGGTCCTTAGAAAAACAAAATAACGAGAAATCTTAAAAGTTTCCGGTGGTAGCAAACACTGCCAGCCATGTGGACGATTGGAGGACTTCCAACAGACTGACTTTGGTCTTCCAATATGGGGCCTGGTGCGGTTGCTAGGTGATTTGACACGCAACTGCAAGCCCTATATTGTGGTCTGCTTGAAACATGTAGGTATTACAGACTGGGTCAGGGAGAGGTTGACAATGTCAGTGAAGACATTTTCCAGCTGGTCAGCGCATGCGGTATGTGTCTTGGTAATCCGTCTGGTCGTGTGAATATTAACCTGTTTAAAAGGTCTCACTCACATCGGCTACACAGCCATCCAGAAAAGCAGGTGCTCTCATGCAGGGTTCACTGTTGCTTGCCTCAAAGCGAGCATTGAATGTATTTAGCTAATCTAGTAGGCTCGCATCACTGGGATGGGTTTCCCTTTGTAATCCGTGATAGTTTGCAAGCAATGCCACATCCGACGAGCGTCAGAGCCTGCGTAGTAGGCTTAGTCATGTATTGACACTTTAGCCCTACTCGGACGGGATTGGTTTTACTGGGGGGAGGTCAGGTAATGTAATTATGTGCACAAAACACCACATCTGTAATATTAGTCCGGTCCGAATCTGACATGGCAGGAGAGTAACAATTCCATCCAGAATAACCTACTGTTTTTTTAAGCAAACTCCAAAGTCCTGATAATACTAGTCCCGTGCGAATTGACATCCCTGTGTTTTGAGAGAAATGTCGGAGTTTGACAGGTGTTGCTAGCGGTTTGATCAAGCAAACAATAACTGATTCGATAAATTGTACTGTCTTTTAGCCATTTGTAAACCACAGTCTTATGTTCCATAATTTGAAATGATGTTTTATAGATTGTACTTTTATCCAGACTTGGAGCTTTAAAATGGCATATCATACACTGTAGTTGGAGGAAACATGGGGAAGTAATTCTGCTTTAAAAGTTAATACATGTATAATCACATTGCTCTACATTAATCCTTGGGAAACAGATTTAGAAAACAAATACTTTGACCAAATTGCCAAAATGGATTCTCTGGAAATTCTCTAACCAAATTCCCCCATTAGGCAAACCATTAACAGTATTACATTGTCTATTGTTTTACAATAAAGATAACCTGTGACATTGAACAGCTACAGTGGTGCTCTTTGTTTATGCCCATTCAGCATTGTTTACGCCCTCTAAAGAATTAGACCCACTCATCTCTTAAATACTTCACACTGGAACATGAGACTGGCCATGTGCTAAAGCAGTAGGTAGTGATTCAAAAAGAAAGAAAACATTTCAACATTAAAATACTTTATTAACTTCAAGTGCTAAAAGGTAGTAGCCTAATTAGTAATATAATTCAGAAAATAACAAAAGCATAAAGGTAAAAACACTATCTAGACCTAGATCATTTGAGTGACGTTGGTTCAGGTCATGTTATGAACGTAGGAATCTAGCCTGAGAGCATATTTCTGTCCTGCCCTTTGGAGCGAGACATGTAATGTCCATGGCCTTCTCATTGCAAAAGTCCCGATCTTCTCAAAAATATATGTTTGCTGAGTTGTGTCCAGTCCGGGGGATGCTTTCACATCTCTGGGAGGAAGGACGTCAACATTGCCCACCAGCTGAAACCCGATTCCATCTGATTGAAAGCTCATTGGCCACAACACCACCAGACTCCAGACAATTGAAGCTGTAAAGGAGGAAAGCAGACAAAAATAGACAAGAGATTAAAATCTTGGATACCAGAAATAACATTAATTGAACCCAAAAATCAAGATCAAGGTACAAACACAAAATACCTGAAGTGTTGCTTGTTCACCCTCAATCATCTCCTCATACTAGTGGCAGAGAGTTGGTTTATACTGAAAGACAAATACCAGAAAAAATGGGTTAAAAAAAGCTTGTTATTGCCTGTTGACTGCTTCAGCTGTACTAAAATGCCCTGTACACACTCAACCTTCTTCCATCCAAACAATGGCAATGCAGACACGACAAGATAACTAGCTAGATTTAGCAAACATTTAGCTTCATAATTACCAGTTGGCTATATGTAAATGATATTCATCTAGCTAGCCAGCTACTTGAACATACAAAAAAAATATATTAAGACCTTAAAATCTATAATTGAATAGCTAGCTAGCCAGCCAATTTAGCATGTGTCCCTATCGCCATGGGATTTGATTAGCATTCGCACCACAGTGGCTATTTTCAGTAGCTAGATAGTTTAACGTGACAAACATGAAAAATAGATCATCATCATGTCATTGGCTTAGCACATCAGAAATCAACATTAACAGCAGAATGCAACTGGCCAGCTCAGCTAGCTATAACATTACCTGCATGCAACTGTCTAGCTAGCTAGCTATATTGGCAACCATAGCTAGCAATGAAAATGACCTTTTGATACAGTTGAGACGATAACGTATGCACAAGTAGCTATCTTGGCATTTTAACTGTAGACTCCTACCTTTGTATGGATTATGATGGTTCATGGCAGACAAACACTCGGCTTCAACCAGTCCAGACTGCTTTTCCCCAGAAGACAGAGCTGTGTCGATACCAACAGCTGTATTCAGGACAACAGTGTTATTGAAAGCTGTAGCTACACTTTGCATGTTGTCTATGATGAAAATATGAGCAAATCCAATGGATATTTTAAATATCTGTGGTAGCAGAGAGCAGGATGTGCCATTTGACAGAGAAGCCTTGAGTGACAGAATGGACTCTCTCGTGAATGTCCCCAGCCCCCTCATCTAAACCTATCAAGGCTAGGCAAGATTCTGTATTTTCAAAAAGGCATTGCTGACAAAAAAATGTATAGATCTTTTTTTATGCCTCTCCTGTGAAGTAGTGGCGTCCGTCATACGCCCAGGTTTCTGAAACAGGTCACATTTATTAGCAGCAAAAATCAAACATTACATAAAGGCAGATTACATTTTAGTCTATGCATAAATTAAAGTACAATGTAGACTGTTGAGCGGTTAAGCTCTGAGCACCATGATCATTGGCTAACATTACCATGATATCTGTCCCACCTTCAACCCGTCCCCACATACTTAAGAGTACTGTCTTCTGTGTGTGGTGTATACTTACAGTACACAGACTAAATTGGTCTGAAGAGCGGTAGGAGAGACCATCCAGAAGAGAAAGATCTGTTAAACTTGGGAAGAATACAGGCCTATTAATATCAAACAAAAAAAATAACAGAATTACTAACTTCATTCAAGTGTGTGTGTGTGCGCGCGCGCGTGTGAGAGAGACGCCAAGCAACACTCCTTTCTCCTCCTCAACTACCAAGATAGCTAGCAGACTTGCTAAAAACATTTTGTTGCCTCCGTGTTCAATCTCCGGTCACATACGCAATTTTAAATGCAAGTGATTGTCATGAAACTGGCACTTAACCCAATTGTATTTTTTTATTTTTTAAATCCACCATATTCCTTTTGTATCACTAAGATTAGGATCTGTATCTATTTTATAATTATTGGGTATGTTTATTGATAAAATATAATGCATTTTACACAAATTTCAATAACTAGTAACGCAAAAATTCTTATTACCGCAACAGTTTTCAAAGTCTGTCTTTTGACATTGCTCACCTAATGAAAAGGCCTGAGGTTAAACACTGAAAACAAATATATTAAATTATTAATTTCAGTAATTTCTCATTACGGCAGCATAGGATTTTCTGAAACTTATTTTGTTATCAAATTGACATGATTAGCAGATGTTATTGCAGGTGTAGCGAAATGGTTGTGCTTCTAGCTCTGATGGTGCAGTAATATCTAACAAATTACACAACATATACCCAATACACACAGAAATGCTAGATATGTAAACATTAAGTGAATGAGATAACGTAGAATAGTATAGAAAACAATATATACACTACCGTTCAAAAGTTTGTGGTCACTTAGAAATGTCCTTGTTTTTGAAAGAAAAGCACATTTGTTGACCATTAAAATAACATCAAATTGATCAGAAACACAGTGTAGACATTGTTAATGTTGTAAATTACTACTGTAGCTGGAAACGGCAGATTTCTTATGGAATATCTACATAGGCGCACGGAGGCCCATTATCAGCATCCATCACTCCTGTGATCCAATGGCACATTGTGTTAGCTTTTTAACCTCTACGGGCTAGGGTCATGTTCTGAATTTCTGCCTGTCTGACGTGCCCAAAGTAAACTGCCTGTTACTCAGGCCCATACGCTAGGATATGTATATAATTAGTGGCATTGGATAGAAAGCACTCTCAAGTTTCCAAAACTGGTAAAATAATGTCTGAGTATAACAGAACTGATTTAGCGGAAACCCGAGGAAAAGCCATCCAGAATAATAAAAAAGTTTTAGCTCCCTGGCTCTTTCAATGCAAAGCTATTGAAACATCTCATTTCCACCTCCCAGATTGCAGTTCCTATGGTTTCCACTAGATGTCAACAGTCTTTATTCAAGGTATCAGGCTTGTTTTTTGAAAAACAAACAAGTACATGTTTTTCCAAGAGTAGCACCAAGGCAAAAGTACTGTTTTGGCACGCGTGATTGAGGGCGCGCTCTTCGTTCTTTTCCTTTCCTATTGAACAGTTCTCTCCGTATGAAATATTATCGTTTATTTAGATAAATTAATCCTCAGGTACTCTGACTTGTTTTGGACAAACTTTACCGGTAACTATTTGGACTCGTCTGCATGTTGAACGAGTGGATTATTGAATTCAATGGCACAAACTAAACAGCATTTTGGGGATATAAAGAAGGACTTTATCGAACAAAACTACCATTCATTGTGTAGCTGGGACCCTTGGGGATTGCAAACAGAGGAAGATCTTCAAAAGTAAATTATTTATTTTATTGCTATTTATGATTTTGTGTCGCTTGTTCTGGTTTGAAAAATATGTTGACATGGGGCGCTGTCCTCAGACAATTGAATGCTATGCTTTTGCCGTAAAGCCTCAAATTAGATGTCCTAACTTTGTGGAGTGGTTGAAAAACTAGTTAATGACTCCAACCTAAGTGTTTGTAAACTTCCAACTTCAACTGTATATCTAGCTTTCGGGCCAATGTGATTTACAGGATATTTATTTTCATCAGGATATTATCAACCTGCAGGCTGCAATGTTTTTATTTGTTGGCTTTATGTAGGGTATTGTTTACATAGTTGGCAATAGAAGTAACTTTTTAGGTTTGTATCATTTTCATTTAGATAGAATTTTGATTAACCACATGACAATGATTGAGATATGAAGACACTATTATAAATTAAATTATTCCACAAAAATGTGCATATGAAAACCATAATTGTCACGCAGATCAGTAGAAATTGTAAGATAATTCCACATGAGAAAGGTTGCAGACTCCTCACGTAGCCTATTACTGGCAACTTCAGGAAAGCCAACGGGATTAGAACGTTTGGGGCAGGTTATTTTTCTTCTTGTTAAGTAGATCTCTGGCTCCCTCTTCAGTCATTTTTGTATTATTTCATTAAACAGTAAGCTTAAAGCATCAGACAAGCTAAATGCATATAGTTGATTTTACTAACACATAGGGTGTATCTATATTTGGAAATATACAGTACCCGTCAAAAAAGTTTGGACACCTACTTATTCAAGGGTTTCTTTATTTTTATGATGTTCTACAATGTAGAATAATAGTTAAGAAATCAAAACTATGACATAACATATAGAATCATGTAGTAACCAAAAAAGGTGTTAAAACAAATAAAAATGTATTTTGAAATTTTTCAAAGTAGCCATTCTTTCAACCAGCTTCACCTGGAATGCTTTTCCAACAGTCTTGAAGGAGTTCCCACATATGCTGAGCACTTGGGTTCTTTTCCTTCACTCTGCGGTCCAACTCATCCCAAACTCTTTCTATTGGGTTAAGGTCGGGTGATTGTGGAGGCCAGGTCATCTGATGCAACACCGCATCACTCTCCTTGGTCAAATAGCCCAAACACAGTCTGGAGGTGTGTTGGGTCATTGTCCTGTTGAAAAACAAATGATAGTGGGACTAAGTGCAAACCAGATGGGATGGCGTATCACTTCAGAATGTTGTGGTAGCCATGCTGGTTAAGTGCACCTTGAATTCTAAATAAATCACTGACAGTGTCACCAGCAAAGCACCCCCACACCACCTCCATGCCTCACGGTGGGAACAATACATGCGAAGATAATCCGTTCACCTACTCTACATCTCACAAAGACACGGCGGTTGGAACCAAACATCTCAAATTACAGACCAAAGGACAGATTTCCACCAGTCGAATGTCCATTGCTCGTGTTTCTTGACCCAAGTAAGTCTCCTCTTCTTATTGGTGTCCTTTAGTAGTGGTTTCTTTTCAGAAATTCGACCATGAAGGCCTGATTCCGTCTCCTCTGAAGAATTGATGTTGAGATGTGTCTTACTTGATCTTTGTGAAACATTTATTTGGGCTGAAATTTCTAAATGAATCCTCTACAGCAGAGGTAACTCTGGGTTTCCCCAACCAAATCACTGCATGCGGGCCACAGACATTCACACCATAAAACCAGGACAGTGAATCATTCAGTGTGGTGCCAGGACAACAAACTCTCCCTCAACGTGAGCAAGACAAAGGAAATTATAGTGGACTACAGGAAAAGGAGGGCCGAACACGCCCACATTCACAACGACGAGGCTATAGTGGAGCGGGTTGAGAGTTTCAAGCTCCTTGGTGTACACATCAAACTATCATGGTCCAAACACACCAAGAAAGTCGTGAAAAGGGCACGACAATACCTTTTCCCCCCTCAGGAGACTGAAAAGGTTTGGCATGGGTCCCCAGATCCCCAAAAAGTTCTACAGCGGCACCATCGAGAGCATCCTGACAGGTTGCATCACCGCCTGGCACGGCAACTTCGCAGCATCCGACCATAAGGCACTACAGAGGGTAATGCGTATGGCCCAGTACATCACTGGGGCCAAGCTTCCTGCCATCCAGGACCTATATACTAGGAAGGACCAAAAATAATTGTCAAAGACTCGGGTCACAGACGGTTCTCTCTGCTTACCGCATGGCAAGCGGTACCGGAGCGCCAAGTCTAGGTCCAAAAGGTTCGTTAACAGATTATACCCCCAAGCCATAAGACTGTTGAACAATAATTTAAAATGGCCACCCAGACTATTTGCATTGCCACCTGTGAGAGAAATTATGCATTTACCTGACTTGTTTAGATACTATTTGTTAACTATTAATAAGACATTTCTGTTCTATTAATGCTGTGTTTCTGTACAGGGATGATTTCCACTCCCTGCAGCTAATAGCCTGGAGGAGTAGAACATATCCCTCATTGTCTCAAAATCAGCCTTGCATATGGGAGACTAAGCCGGGTGTTGTTTTTTTACTTTAGTTTATTTAGTAAAGACTAACTATTTCTTGAACTGCATTGTTGGTTAAAAAGATGGGACCCCTTTTTTTTTTTTTTTCAATTTTCCCTTAAAATTACATACCCAAATCTAATTGCCTGTAGGTCAGGACCTGAAGCAAGGATATGCATATTCGATACCATTTCAAAGGAAACACTGAAGTTTGTGGAAATGTGAAATTAATGTTCATAACTGTGCACTCTCTTCAAACAATAGCATGGTATTATTTCACTAATAGCTGCTGTAAATTGGACAGTGCAGTTAGCTTAATTTCTTGTAGATCTTTCTGCCAATATCAGATATGTCTATGTCCTGGGAAATTCTTGTTACTTACAACCTCATGCTAATTGCATTAGCCTACGTTAGCTCAACCGTCCTGAGGGGGACACACCAATCCTGTAGAGGTTATGGGCTTGTAAGTAGGCATTTTATGGTATTCGGTGCATGGGACAAATACAATTATTTGATTCTAATAAGGTCGGTTTTAATAAAATTAGCAATCTTAGTTTTTTTCAACAATAACTACATGTAAATTGTAATGATATCATAAAATCGGCAGCATGAAAAAAGACAACGCATTGCTGTTGAACCAGCCTTCGCTATAGTAGGCCTATAGAGTAAGGGTAGCCTAGGGAGGGCTTTGGTTTTAAAAATCTGAAACTGAAAACAAGTACAGGAAAATAACTTCTAAATACAAGCTAAATTGTCATTCAACCCCTGATCAACCCCTGAGCAAGGCAGTTAACCCACTGTTCCCCGGCTTTCCCTTCACCGGTATTCACCGATGTTAATCTCTTTTTTCATGATGGGCATGGACACATGTAGCCTACATCATGGAGGGGGTTTTACACGTCATGTAGGCCTGCCTACAATACATAGATAAAAACGGAATATCAGCTCACTGATTTACTCCTCTTAAACTTGATATTTTAATACAGCTTTGGTGATTAAGATTTATTTCCAAGCTGTCTCACACGAGCCAAACACTAATCGATGGTCTTACTTGATTACATTGGGCAGGACAAAAAGAAAACAGCCTTCATTGAGAGGGGAGGCTATGCTGGTTTTCAATCAAATAAAAAAAAAAATTGGGAGAGAAAAAAGAAAACCTCTGTATTTTGTTTCCACCCCTCCCATCTGAGCGCAAGCATGAGGATGTTAGACAGGTAAATTGCCGAACCTGGCGTTAGGCTTGGAAAATGCCAGTGTGACAGTTGACATGACGAAATTGCAAACTAACGTGCGTTTGACACTTGCACCACCTTAACGCCAGCCGAAAATAGAACCCTCAATTTACTACTGCCATGGTTAAAACTGGTTTCATGGGAAACAAACACCCATGCAGTCTCAATTGCCTTATATTAAATTGTTCCTAAAAACCTGGGGTTTCAATGTATTAAAGTTTATTTTAACCAAAACGAGAGAGCGAGAGACCGCAGTGATACAGAATCTCCACCGTACCAAGCAGAACGACCCACTCTCTCCCTCAGTTAACGTTAGATAGTCAGCTAAATAGCTTGTTAGTCATCTACTTGCGGTAAATCTACGATCGCTTAAACAATTCAGCATGAAATCTTGATAGCAACAATGCAAAAAAAGAACCTGAGCTTTGTAGTGATGCTTTTCATCTAATCTATATGGTCAAATAGTGTATATGAAAGCATGCTTACCTTCTCACTCAGGTGATTTTTTGGGGGGCTTGAAACTCCTTCCAGAAGGCAGTCAACTCGTCTACTTCGAGTTGGTACTCAAATCGTTAAATGATTGGACAAGATAACACCTCCCGAAATTACAGAATGTGAAAGCAGTATTTTAAGAGACTGCAAAAAGTGGTTGTCAAAAGCGTAAAACCGCTCTGGCCCCACTGATTGAGGGAGCTGCACCGATATCAGAGTCAAGCTCAAACGGTTTATCAGACAACATTGACATTTTACGCACGTTATTCACAACATATTAAGGATGATATTTGTCCAAAAACATTTCAATTTAATTCACAGTTGATCAAAATAGCATGATTGAGCACCAGTGGAATTTTCAGTCAGCCTCCAGGTTGTCACGTGACCTAACACCGTACCTAAAGCATGAAAACATGAATATGAACTTGTGCGATAGTGTGAATAATAATACTACATAGATCAAAATCATTTCAGGAGCAGGTTGTGGCGTAAGGCATTTTGGTTAAAACAGTGTTTCCCTTACCATTGTGATGGGCGTCGAAGCACCTTCTTAGCTCTATCGCCCCATGCCAAACACCTTAACCTTCAATTGCTTGCACCCCACCAAAGACAATTCTGAGGCAAACACTGGAATACAAGAGAGTTGGATATTAGCTACACCTGCATAGCATGAGGACCCAATTTGATGTCAGAGAATATAAACAGGAAACATTTTAGATACAAGAACACATACAGTGCCTTCAGAAAGTATTCATAGGACTTAACACAGGCTGTAATTCAAAACATATGTTCTCACCCATCTACACACAATACCCCATATAATGACAGTGAAAACATGTTAAAAATTTATTTCAAATTTATTTAAAATTAAACATAGAAATACACTATATATACAGACGTATGTGGACATCCCTTCAAATTAGTGGATTCCGTGATAAAATTGAGCAAACAGACATGCAATCACCATAGACAAACATTGGCAGTAGAATGGCCTTACTGAAGAGCTCAGTGACTCAATGTGGCACCATCATAGGATGCCACCTTTCCAACAAATCAGTTCGTCAAATTTCTGCTCTGCTAAATCTGCCCTGGTCAACTGTAAACGTGTGCTGTTTTGTGAAGTGGAAATGTCTCGGAGCAACAACGGCTCAGCCACGAAGTGGTAGGCCACACAAGCTCATAAAACGGGACCACCAAGTGCTGAAGTGCGTAAAAATAGTCTGTCCTCGGTTGCAGCACTCATTACCGAGTTCCAAACTGCTTCTGGAAGGATCGTCGGCACAATAACGGTTTGTCGGGAGCTTTATGAAACGGGTTTCTATGGCCGAGCAGCGTCGGCTGGAGTGGTGTAAAGCTCAACGCCATTGGACTCTGGAGCAGTGCAAACGCTTTCTCTGGAGTGATGAATGACGCTTCACCATCTGGCAGTCCGATGGATCAATCTGGGTTTGGCGGATGCCAGGAGAACGCTACCTGTTTCAGCATAACAATAACCTAGTGCACAAAGCGAGGTCCATACAGAAATAGTTTGTTGAGATCTGTGTGGAAGAACTTGACTGGCCTGCACAGAGCCCTGACCTCAACCCCATCGAACACCTTTGGGATGAATTGGAGCGCCGACTGCGAGCCTAATCTCCTAACGTCAGTGCCCGACCTCACTAATGCTTGTGGCTGAATGGAAACAAGTCCCAGCAGCGATTTTCCAACATTTATATCCTGACTACACCACTCGCGTGAGCGTTACAAAATAAATTTAGAAATCTATATTATTCAATTATTGCACCCACACTGCTCACGCGCTCCAACGAGCGTCTGCGTTGCCAAGGGCTAAAATAGAAGTCAGTTCTATGTGACGCAGATCGCGCTGCAAGTCCTCCCTCTCCCATCTCCTCATTGGTTTATAGAAGCAGGTACCCACGTGCCATCTCCTCATTGGTTATACCCACGTGGGTGACTGAAAGACGAACGAGGTCAGTGGCGGTAATGCACCTAATTTATGAAAGTTGCTAATCGCAATATAAAGTCCAGAGAAGAAAAAGCCTGGGAGGAGAGATGACTAGAAACGATTCGGTTGACCATTTTATGTGCAGAGTAGAGGACCTTGTGCATTTCAGGTAAAACAACAACTCAATGTTTATATCCCAGGACAAATCAGCTAGCAAGTGCAAGCTAGCTAGCTAGCTAAATTGCCATAAATGTTGAATGCTTTTCGACCCCGTCCCAAAATTAATGCAATTGGTTCAGAGTTTGTTTTGACATTTTAACCTGCATGTTGTGATCGCGTTTGGTGTGTGGGGACAAAATAAATGCATGCACAATGGTGCACGCGCGCAGCCGGTTTGGGTTCCGTGTTAGTGGAAAGCCTTCCCAGAAGAGTGGGCGCTTTTATAGCAGCAAAGGGGGGACCAACTCCATATTAACGGCCATGATTTTGGAATGAGATGTTCGACAAGCAGGTGTCCACATACTACAAATTAGAAACTTTTGGTCATGTAGTGTAAGTTCACACCCCTGAGTGAAAACAAGCACCTTTGGCAGCAATTACAGCTGTGATTCTTACTGGGCAAGTCTAAGAGCTTTCCACACCTGGATTGTGCAACAATTGCCCATTATTAATTTTCAAAATTCTGTCAAATTGGTTGTTGATCATTGCTAGACAACCATTTTTAAGTCTTCCCATAGATTTAAGTCAAAATTGTAACTCCGACACAGGAACATTCACTGTCTTCTTGGTAAGCAACTCCAGTGTAGATTTGACTAGTGTTTTAGATTATTGTCCAGCTTAAAGGTGAATTTGTCTCCTAGTGTCTGGTGGAACGCAGACTGAACCAGGTTTTCCTCTTAGGATTTTGCCTGTGCTTAGTGTTTCTTTATCCTGAAAAACTCCCTAGTCCTTAACTATTACAAGCAAACCCATAACATGATGCATCCACCACTAGTGGTTCCTCCTTTAAAAGTTGAGAGCTTACGCCGCGAGATTTAGAGGAGTTTTGTGGTTTAGTACGGAACCCTGGCGTCACCACTTCAATGCTCCAGACCAGAGCAAGGGGGAGTTAGAACACTGATTATGCTTTTGGGTCCTACTGTGTCTCTGACAATGAATGGGCGAAATAAACCTAAATAGAAACTGATAATTGTGCACACCTTCAGTATTACTTACTAAAACTGTTGTTACACTAAGGTTTTTATTATTTTATTTTACTGTAGGCCACTCCCGACAGGTCACGTTGTACAGCGCCTGAGTGACGCAGCGGTCTAAGACACTGCATAGCAGTGCAAGCTGTGTTGCTACAGATGCTGGGAAACCCATGAGATGACTGTAGGTTTTTGTTTTTTTCTCCCTCTAAAAACATAAATAAATAGTTCTAAATAACGAACTGGCTTTATTTACAAATTAGTGAGAATGTCTCAACCAATGTTTAAGAATTGCCTTTTTCTTGCTCACTCTAGGTTAAATGAAAACAAAATCTCCAAAATATTGTTACTTTTTAAAACAAAAGTGATTATTATTATAAATTAATTGATATAAAAGCCATTTACAGATCCTAACGGAAAATGCCCCTTATATATTAATTTAGAATCCTCTAAATGTAATTATTGGCGGAGAGTCACGTCATTGAAAAAAATATTTTTTGATAAACTCTAGGCCTACCATAGGCGAAATGAGTATTGGTTACACTACAATTAAGGTGTGGAAATGTTATGCCCCTTCGATATTAATTTAGAATTCTCCAATCTTCTTATGCTGTAGCCTACTCGAGACCGTCACGTTGTACAGCGTAATATTTTCCATTCCATCCTAACGGAAACCCTGAGGGTTTTGTTTTTCGCTGGAATAGAAACAGCATAATATCAATCAAATGAATTAAGCAAAATTTCTTAAAATCAATTCCATGTACTATGTTATCACAAAAAAGGTGTTAAATTATCTAGTAATGCCAATATGGGAGACTATCAAATGCTTCTCAAAGTTGCCCACTTGTGGTCAAACTAGCATGAATTAACGTTAAAAAATGGCTGACAATTAAATAACTTGCCATAGAATGCCATATGACCCAACTTTTAAAGAAGGAACCACTGTATGCTTGAAAATATGGAGAGTTGTACTCAGCAATGTGTTGTGTTATATTTGAGGCAAATCCAATACTTTGTATTCAGTACCAAAAAGTTAATTGCTTTCCCACATTTTTTGCAATATTAATTTAGTGCCTTGTTGCAAACAGGATGCATATATATATAAAAATCTTTTTCTCTTCTGTACAGGCTTCCTTCTTTTCACTCTGTCAATAACATTAGTATTGTGACTAACTAAAATGTTGTTGATCCATTCTAATTTTCCTACCACTGCCATCAAACTCTGCAATTGTTTTTAAAGTCACCATTGGCCTCATGATGAAATCCCTGAGCAGTTTCCTTCCTTTGTAGCAACTGAGTTAGGAAGGACGCCTGTATCTTTGTAGTGACTGGGTGTATTGAAACACCATCCAAAGTGTAATTAATAACTTCACCATGCTCAAAATATTAAATGTCTGCTTTTTTTAACCCATCTACCAATAGGTGCCCTTCTTCGCGAGGCATTGGACATCCTCCCTGGTCTTGTGGTTGAATCTGTGTTTGTGTATGTATGAATCTGTGTATGTATGGGGTACAGAGATGCGGTAGTCATTCAAGAGTGAGTCCATACAACTTATGTGACTTGTTAAGCAAAGTTTAACTCCTGAACTTATTTAGGTTTGCCATAACAAAGGGGTTGACTCAAGACATTTCAGCTCTTTATTCATTTGTATAAATGTCTAAAAACATAATTCCACGTTGACATTATGGAGTATAGTGATATCAAATGCTCATATCAAATGTATACACTGTACTCTAAACCATCTACTGTATCTTGCCTACGCCGTTCGGCCATCGACCCAAATCTCTAGCCACTTTAATAATTATAATTGGATGAAATAATGTATCACTAGCCACTTTAAACAATGCCATTTATATAATGTTTACATATCCTACATTACTCATCTCATATATATGTGTATATACTGTACTCCATACCATCTACTGCATCTTGCCTATGTCGGTCAGCCATCGCTCATCCATATATTTATATGTACATACTCGTATTCATTCCTTTACTCTTGTGTGTATAAGGTAGTTGTTGTGAATTTGTTAGATTACTTGTTAGATACTACTGCATGGTCGGAATTAGAAGCACAAGCATTTCGCTAGACTCGCATTAACATCTGCTAACCATGTGTATGTGACAAATAAAATTTGATTTAGTGTGTAGGCCAGTCACACATAATATCAATGTAATCCATGTAAAAATCAAGCTGTAACACAACAAAATTTGGAAAAAGTCAAAGGGTGTGAATACTTTCTGAAGGCACTAACTAGACCTCAAGATGTCCTGCATGCATTGAATTTGTATGCATTTTCCCAACTCTTACAATAAATCATACATGCACAGCAGTTGCAGCTCTCTTACTCCTCCCCATATTTCATTAACCATCTCGGTCTCATAATATTGGCAATGAAAAACACAGCAATGTAAATGAGACTTGTCAAATATTACTGTAACGTTAACTTTGTAATTGAAGGCAGGCCATCAACACTGAAGTCTCTAGGTTCTCATAAAAGGAGAAGCCGGTCTAGCAGGCTAACTTAATTACGTTACAAGTCCATAGCTGACAGTTTGTATTTTGTTATCATAAACTACACATAAACAAGGAGATAACTTGGTTAGCTAGCTAACGTTGCAATGATAAACGCCATACATCAAGAGAGCCAGTCCTAGCTAACGTTACTAGCCATCTGACCCAATAAATATTTAAATAGACGCTAGCGGATCGATAACAGGGGTGTATTCATTACGTCTTGCAACAGAAAGAGTTTACCGTTTAAGAACTAAACGGAAGAAAACAGAGCAAACGGAACGAAACGGTGAGGAATCTACTTACCTGAATGTGTCCAATAGAAACGATCGTTTTCGTTGCAAAACATTTTCCGTTGGAGTAAACTGTTTGTTGCAAAACGTTTTGCAACAGCATCGATGTAATGAATACACCCCAACTGATAAACAGCTCACTCGACAGCAAGCTAATTTATCCTCGCGCTAGCTAGTTGATTACATGCATTGGGTGACATGGCTGTTGCTGGCATTGCTAACTAATATTAGCTAACGTTACAGTGGCAATGAAAAACCTATTTTGAGAGGTTGCTAGCGAGCGAATGTTAGCCAATTTAATGATTGATGGGATGTCTTACCGTGGCTTTTGGAATCCACTGGAGCTAGCGAGCGCGCTAGCTTGCCTGGGAAGTAAAATATGTTCTAACGTAATTCAACACGAGCGAGCTACGTTGTTTTCATTGATACTCCATTCCATTTGTTCCTTCCCAAACGAATTAGCTAGCTAGAACAAGCGGTGCCAGTCTAATCAGAATGCTAGTTACCTACCTAATTTCGCTAGCTGACGAGCTGGTCCTCTCAGCAGCAATGAGCGGAGTACTGCTGCCTTTCGCAGGTCGGAGGTCGTATTGCACATTTATATTTAACTGCTGCTGCAGCTACCACATCTATCTTCTGTGATTTCCGCTGCATCAGTGCAGTGCAGTTGATCACCATGGCTACAAACGCAAGAAATCTAACCTTACTTAAACTCATCCTCTCTCTCTCTCTCTCTCTCTCTCTCTCTCTCTCTCTCTCTCTCTTCAGGGCTATTCACTGGGGGCCTTCCAGTCGACTCACTCCCCCCTGGACTATCCTCTACTCTTCACTGCCTCAGCATTTGAAACTTTCTGCCCCCCTCGAACTCTGTCAATCTCAACCTGTCTCTCTTCTTCTTCTATTGGGTTTAGACGGTTTGGCATCCAATATGTTGCTTTATTGCCCCCCCAACTGAACTATAGTATAAATCCATTATGCTGTATTTGTGGTGCAAAATGGAAAAAGGGGTATAGAGAGGGACAAAAATACACCCTTCCAACTAACCCTGCACTCATTAAAAAACCCATTCCACTACTTTTACCCTATCTGCTCAAATCAAATCATTTTGTATTGGTCACATACATGTATCAAATCAAATTGGTCACATACACATATTTAGCAGATGTTATTGTGGTTGAAGCAAAATGCTTGTGTGAGCTAGCTCCAACAGTGCATTAGTATATAACAATTAACAACAATACATGAATCTCAAAGTAACATAATGGAATTAAGAAATATATAAATATTAGGACGAACATTGTTGGAGTGGCATTGACTAGAATACAGTAGAATACAGCATACACATACAGTACCAGTCAAAAGTTTGGACACACCTACTCATTCCAGAGTTTTTATTTTGACTATTTCCTACACTGTTAGAATAATAGTGAAGACATCAAAACTATGAAATAACACATATGGAATCATGTAGTAACCAAAAAAATAAAGTTAAACAAATATACCGTTGAAGGCGGAAGTTTACATATATCTTAGCCAAATACATTTAAACTCAGTTTTTCACAATTCCTGACATTTAATCATAGTAAAGAATTCCCTGTCTTAGGTCAGTTAGGATCACCACTTAATTTAAGAATGTGAAATGTCAGAATAATAGTAGAGAGAATGATTTATTTCAGCTTTTATTTCTTTGATCACAGTCCCAGTGGGTCAGAAGTTTACATACACTCAATTAGTATTTGGTAGCATTGCCTTTCAATTGTTTAACTTGGGTCAAACATTTTGGGTAGCCTTCCACAAGCTTCCCACAATAAGTTGGGTGAATTTTGGCCCATTCCTCCTAACTGAGTCAGGTTTGAAGGCCTCCTTGCTCACACACACTTTTTCAGTTCTGCCCACGCATTTTCTATAGGATTGAGGTCGGCTTTGTGATGGCCACTCCAATACCATGACTTTGTTTTCATTATCCTCTACTGGCTAGGGTCAGGTTTTCTGAATTTCTGCCTGTCTGACGTGCCCAAAGTAAACTGCCTGTTACTCAGGCCCAGAAGCTAGGATATGCATATAATTAGTGGCAGACTTTGTTGTCCTTATGCCATTTTGCCACAACTTTGGAAGTATACTTGGGGTCATTGTCCATTTGGAAGACCCATTTGCGACCAAACTTGAACTTCCTGACTGATGTCTTGAGATGTTGCTTCAATATATCCACATAATTTTCCTTTCTCATGATGCTATTTTGTGAAGTGCACCAGTCCCTCTTGCAGCAAAGCACCCCCACAACATGATTCTGCCACCCCCGTGCTTCACTGTTGGGATGGTGTTCTTCGGCTTGCAAGCCTCCCCCTTTTTACTCCAAACATAATGATGGTCATTATGGCCAAACAGTTCTATTTTTGTTTCATCAGACCAGAGGACATTTCTCCAAAAAGTAAGATCTTTGTCCCCATGTGCAGTGGCAAACCGTAGTCTGGGTTTTTTTATGGCAGTTTTGGAGCAGTGGCTTCTTCCTGCTGAGCGGCCTTTCAGGTTATGTCGATATAGGGCTCATTTTACTGTGGATATAGATACTTTTGTACCTGTTTCCTCCAGCATCTTCACAAAGTCCTTTGCTGTTGTTCTGGGATTGATTTGCACTTTTCGAACCAAAGTACGTTCATTTCTAGGAGACAGAACGCGTCTCCTTCCTGAGCGGTATGATGGCTGCGTGGTCCCATGGTGTTTATACTTGCATACTATTGTTTGTACAGATGAAAGTGGGACCTTCAGGCGTTTGGAAATTGCTCCCAAGGATGAACCAGACTTGTGGAGGTCTACAATTTTGTTCTGAGGTCTTGGCTGATTTCTTTAGATTTTCCCATGATGTCAAGCAAAGAGGCACTGAGTGTGAAGGTAGGCCTTGAAATACATCCACAGGTACACCTCCAATTGACTCAAATGATGTCAATTAGCCTAACAGAAGCTTGTAAAGCCATGACATCACTTTCTGGAATTTTCTCAAGCTGTTTAAAGGCACAGTCAACTAGGTGTAAGTAAACCTCTGACCCACTGGAATTGTGATACAGTGAATTAGAAGTGAAATAATCTGTCTGTAAACAATTGTTGGAAAAATTACTTGTGTCATGCACAAAGTAGATGTCCTAACCGACTTGCCAAAACTATAGTTTGTTATCAAGAAATGTGTGGAGTGGTTGAAAAACGAGTTTTAATGACCCCAAACTAAGTGTATGTAAACTTCTGACTTCAACTGTATATCTGTATATTCTTAAAAGTAGCCACCCTTTTCCTTGAGAAGAACGGGAAGATGGCGGAAACTGAGGTTTTGTTTCAAACTGCTAGTGAGTCTGGTGAAGATAATAACACAGAGAGTGAGAATGAGTGGGTGACAGTGGTGAAAAAAAAGGGAAACAAGAGAAGTAAAGTTGTGGTGGAAAATAGGAAACCACAAAATGTGTTTTTAGTTGGCGAGAGGGTTTTGGAACAATGCTACCTGGGAAATCTGTTTAACGTCTCGAGGAAAATCTGGAATGTGTTGGAGGAAAGTGTGAAATCGGTGAGAGTCACAAGAAGTGGTCTTATATAGATTGTTTGTGCTTCTGCAGAGCAGAAGAAGCATGTACTAAGACTAGAAAAGATATTGAAGTGGAATGTTTCCTATACGGATTTTTGTAGCAGGGCGCCTATAAAGGGGGTTTGTTCTGGGGTGGCGCAAGAAGTACTGTAAAGGCAGAGGATATAACTGAAGACATGGATGGAGTGGTTAGGGCACCTAGACTGACCTGTACGGTGGATGGAGAAAATAATTTTACTGCATCCATGCCAATGTTCTTTTATGAAGAGTCAATCTCTTATCATATAAAGTTAGGATTCATGAGATACCCTGTAAGAGCTTTTGTGCACAAGGCCCTTCAGTGTCATAAATATAAAAGATTTGGTAGTGTGTCAAGTGTGTGCAGGAGGGAAGAGTATCATATGCCAGATGAAGTGAAATGCTGCAATTGTGGAAGTGAACATGCGCTTGAATTCCTGGAGTGCCATGTTAGGGTGAAAGAGACCGAGGTGGCAAGGGTAAGGAATGTCCAGCATGTCTCCTATCTGGTGGCTGTGAGAAGATTGGAAGGAACGAGTGGCGGGGAAACAATGGTAGTAGAGCCACCACGACCAGTGAAGGTTTCTCATCATCATCCAAGGGATAGAGAAATGCTACATGTTAAAAAGGTGGACTTTGTATTTACTGCAGTGGTCATAAACTGTACAGCACAAGCAGAGAAGAAGTCTAAGAACATTGGAATCATTGTGAATGCAGCTGAATGTTTTTTGGGGTCTTTGTGATTTCACAGCTTCGGACATGCAAGAAATCCTGTCTGAATGTTCCGCTATCACATGCCCCTGAGCCTGTGTAGGGATGTATTTTGGAGTGGACTGTGATTGAAGAAGTGGGATGGGTTTTGATAGTTGACGTGTCTAATTTTGTATCATGTTTTTTATTTTCTCATTCAATACCTTGCCTAGCTGGTGGCGGTAATGCACCATAAACATTGGATGCCAACCGCTGGTAAACCCCATGGAAAAAGAAGAATGCCTTTTTGAGAAAATGCAAGCTATGCAGTGACGGACTCTCACATGCTGTTTTTCTATCTTGAAGTGTTGTGTGTCCATCGAACATGTAAGTGTTGTGAAATGTGTATATTGGTGTGTGCAACATCTGACCCTAGCAGGATTAGGCCGAGTTTACAAGCGTTTCGCTACACCCACAATAACATCTGCTAAACACGTATATGTGACAAATAAAATTTGATTTGATGTGAGTTGTTAGGTATAAAGGGGAACCGCACCCACTTATTTGGCCTTGTTTTTTGGCTTGCTCCTCAACAAATGCTGGAAGCCATGACAGAAGCAAAACATGAGTTGGCTTGGGGGTGTGGTTTGACGTGGGAGTTTTTTTGTCAGATCCTTGCCCGCAGCTGTTTCCCACAACTCAATAAAAACAAACTAACCACCTGCAGGTTGAGTTCAATAACTACAGGCAGATGTATAGTGAGATGTTGGAGGAAGCTTTGAATAGGTCAGTAGCCTGCAGAGTATTATGAGTAGAATGCAATTTCTGAATTTATGTAGATATTCTAAACTAAGGGTTTTGATAACTTTCAAATGTAGTAACAGGTCCATGTAGAATAAACAACATTTTACATACAGTGGCAAGCGAAAGTATTCACCCCCCTTGGCATTTTTCCTATTATGTTGCCTTACAACCTGGAATTAAAATAGATTTTTGGGGGGGTTTGTATCATTTGATTTACACAACATGCCTACCACTTTGAAGATGCAAAATATTTTTTATTGTAAAACAAACAAGAAATAAGACAAAAATAACTATTCACCCCCTCAAAGGTCAATACTTTGTAGAGCCACCTTTTGCAGCAATTACAGCTGGGGTATGTCTCTATAAGCTTGGCACATCTAGCCACTGGGATTTTTGCCCATTCTTCAAGGCAAAACTGCTCCAGTTCCTTCAAGTTGGATGGGTTCCGCTCCGCTGGTGTACAGCAATCTTTAAGTCATACCACAGATTCTCAATTGGATTGAGGTCTGGCCTTTGACTAGGCCATTCCAAGACATTTAAATGTTTCCCCTTAAGCCACTTAAGTGTTGCTTTAGCAGTATGCTTAGGGTCATTGTCCTGCTGGAAGGTGAACCTCCATCCCAGTCTCAAATCTCTGGAAGACTGAAACAGGTTTCCCTCAAGAATTTCCCTGTATTTAGCGCTGTCCATCATTCCTTCAATTCTGACCAGTTTCCCAGTCCCTGCCCATGAAAAACATCCCCACAGCATGATGCTGCCACCACCATGCGTCACTGTGGAGATGGTGTTCTCGGGGTGATGAGAGGTGTTGGGTTTGTGCCAGACATTCGTAGCGTTTTCCTTGATTCCAAAAAGCTCAATTTTTGTCTCATTTGACCAGAGTACCTTCTTCCATATGTTTGGGGAGTCTCCCACATGCCTTTTGGCGAACACCAAACGTGTTTTCTTGTTTTTTTCCTTTAATAAATTAAAGTGGTCCAATGGACAGATACTCCAGTCTCCGCTGTGGAGCTTTGCATCTCCTTCAGGGTTATCTTTGGTCTCTTTGTTGCCTCTCTGATTAATGCCCTCCTTGCCTGGTCTGTGAGTTTTGGTGGGCGGCCCTCTGTTGGCAGGTTTGTTGTGGTGCCATATTTTCATTTTTTTGATCATGGATTTAATGGTGCTCTGTGGGATGTTCAAAGTTTTGGATATTTTTTTATAACCCAACCCTGATCTGTACTTCTCCACAACTTTGTCCCTGACCTGTTTGGAGAGCTCCTTGGTCTTCATGGTGCCACTTGCTTGATGGTGCCCCTTTCTTAGTGGTGTTGCAGACTCTGGGGCCTTTCAGAACAGGTGTATATATACTGAGATCATGTGACAGATCATGTGACACTTAGATTGCACACAGGTAGACTTTGTTTAACTATTTATGTGAAGGTAATTGGTTTCACCAGATCTTATTTAGGGGCTTCATAGCAAAGGGGGTGAATACATATGCACGCACCACTTTTCAGTTTTTTTTTTTTTCATTTCACTTCACCAATTTGGACTATTTTGTGTATGTCCAAAATAGGAAAAACGCCAAGGGGGATGAATACTTTTGCAAGGCACTATAATACCATAGAAGCAGTGTTCTGCTAATATGTGGCCCACCATCTCTTTTCAGTCTTATTATCAAGGCACAAGGCGAGACCCAAGAGCAGATACAGGAGGCAGATGGTTGAACTCTTACAATGTTTATTAATCCAAAGGGGTAGGCAAGAGAACGGTCGTGGACAGGCAAAAAGGTCAAAACCAGATCAGAGTCCAGGAGGTACAGAGTGGCAGACAGAATAGTCAGGCAGGCAGGTGCAAAGTCCAGAAACAGGCAAGGGTCAAAACCAGGAGGACTAGAAAAAGGAGAATGCAAAAAAGCAGGAGAACGGTAAAATCACTGGTTGACTTGAAAACATACAATATGAACTGGCACAGAGAGACAGGAAAAACAGGGATAAATACACTGGGGACAATAAGCGACACCTGGAGGGGGTGGAGACAATCACAAGGACAGGTGAAACAGATCAGGGCGTGACACAGACATATCAGCAATGGTTTTTAAAAAGGCAGTAAATGAGGCTGAATGATCTGTTTTGCTGCCAGAGGAGGCTCTGCTGATAGCCAGGTGTAGCAGTGGTAAGTATTCACTCCATGGTGTGGAATGGAAAGCTCCGCTGACGGGAGAGCTTTATGGAGGCCCTAACAGTTTGTGGACACTGTTTGTCGCTGTTATATTGCATTTAATGTATTGTTTAGTGTTTTGTGGCTTTGCTGGCATGCATGAGTTTGCCCCACCAAGATTTATAAGCTAAAATCGCTAAGGGTGGTCGTATCAACCAGTCTTGTCATTGGAAAAAAAGACTCGGAATGATTTAGGTGTAGGCATACTACTACAGTACCTGTTCATGACCACTAGATGTCGGCCATGCATCATATGTATGTATGTATGTATGTATGTATATGTCAGTGCTCAATGGTGCTAATTTGTAGACTCACTGGCACATTCCACTTTGTAAAACACACTTTAATGCATTTAACCAACTTCAACTCCTTATGAGGGAACAGAGTCATATGCTATAAGGGCACATAGGCCAACATATCTTAATTTAGGGTTGTTGATAATGGGGTAGCAGGTAAGGCTCTCATCCAGGGGGCTAGGACCCCAGGAGGGCCTCAGAGCTTTAAGGGGGTCCATGAAGCCAGGGAGAAAACATACAAATAGAAAATAGCTGCAGTAAGGACCAAATATCTTGCATTTAATAGAAGAGTACTGTTTAACAGGAATTAAACTCTTGCCAAGAGGTTCAGAAGGCAGACTAGTAGATGGAATGTTGCTGTTTCAAGCCCGGTCAGGGCATAAAAACTGAACTGTGGGAACCTGATGGCTGCTGGTTTCTGATCCCAGGTACCTCCTGTCGTGGCCTAGAGCAAGACACTTAAGCCCTAAAACTGCTCTCCATCCTGTGTCACTGTGCTCCATGGCTGAACCTTTGCCACTCCATGTGTGTATGAGTTAGGTAGAAGTCCATTTGAGGAACAGAAATATGTCAAAAGTATCTATTCTATTAAATTCTATTCTAAGAAAAATATCCTATAGCTGGCAGCTGCAGAGTAATCCGGTTTTGGGCAGCCACTTTCCCCCACAACAACAACCAGCAGAAATGGCCTGGGTGGGAATTGAACCCACAACTTTGTTAATGCTAGTACCTTAGCCATTAATTTATCTGAAATGCTTCCATCTTGCCTGTAACGTGTAACAGATATAATTTCATAATGCCAAAACCAGCAACTGGATCTAGAAAAACTGCTGTGCACAGGTTTTTCTCTTCGTTTTTTGCGTGCGAGCCTTGTGGTCTGCAGTACTGCTGATTTTCTTTATTGATTGAATGTCATTGATTGGCCGGGAGAGCCCACTCACCTGCGGTGCGTTCAGTTCGCTTGAACGTTTGCTAAGTTGCAGAACGGTTTGTACTGAACAACACGTTTCCCCAAAACGTTATTGAACAGACTTAGAGGTACCTTTGCCACCGTTTGGTGGGTGTGCGAGGTGTATCTTGAAGCAATGAGTGACATATTTAAAGGGCAGTGGCCATGCGTCTCACAACCCAACCCCTCCCGTCTTTCAACTGGTCGTTCAGTAAAGCACCGTTTCTATTCAATTAAAGGTTCCAGAATGTAAAAATGTACTGAATGCAGTCCAGGTTTCCCCATGCAGCCCTGTATCAGTCCCAGAATAGAGGGGAAGATTGAAAACCAGCACCGTTGTGGACCTCAAAGCCTGTATATGAGACTGTCAATAGCTTTAGGCCAGATAGTTTTGTCAATCAAAATAAACATACCGGAGTGTCCTGCGTTGATGCTTCTTCTGTTTCATGCTCTGTATTATGCGATCATCAAAAGTATATAGACCAAGGCTATTACCATATGGTATAGCCAATATTATAAAATGAAAAGGGATATGGCTATTACATTCAGTTCAGGGGCAGAGCTTAGCTTTCACCCCCATGGGTGCGAGGCATAGTGTGTGGCCCCACTCCTGTGCGTAGAATCTTACTCAGTAAGGGCAATCGCTAACTGATTTCCCAAGTGGAACATGTACAGAGTATATTGCTTTTTAATGTAATTTACAAATGATGTAAGCAAGTTGTATCTACCATGATGAACACAAGCTTGTATTAGACCTATGCTTTGATAGGAGTGGAATCTGTCTTAAACGACATCAAACGTGAACATTTCCTTCCTTCTCTCTCCGTTTTTGTAACTCTTTCTCTCTCTTACTGGCTGTGTGAGTGCGCGCGCTGTGACAGATGGCGAGTCCCCCTTCCCTCCGGAAGGCACTCTCTGTGAATGCGGGCGCATGTCAATCACCCGCGCTCATGTCATGACACTTGCCAGTGATGTGCCAGCCATATGGCCTTGCATCATAGCTTGTATGTAACCCACCCAGCCCTGGTAGAGGATACCACACTACTGTTTCAGCGTGTTTGGGGTAGGGATAGCACAGCGAAGCAGCAGCGAGCTTGGCTACAGCCGCACCTATTGAAGTGTCCATGCAGGAGCGGTGTGGACTTGGACTGGCCACCCGGATATGGTGTAAACGAACGCGCTTTCGCCTCTTACCGAGCTCCAAGACCGCGGTAGGTTTAAAAAAAAATTGATGTCCCTCAACGAGTTACGGAACTAACACCGAGAGGATTTATACAAAGTTTGAATGGAACATGTTATTTCATAAGATTGCTCTTTAGAGAAACTAGGCTACTGCGTATCTTGCGCATGAATCAAATGATATTATTCAACCCTCGGTTTATTTCATATCTAGTGTGACAGAACGAGTCAAATACATCATTTAATCCTGCTCCACGCTCTTTATCCGAGCTATCATGTAATGCGAACACGGGAAGGGATTGATTCCATGCACAGCGCGGACAACCACATTTAATAACATATCCTTAACGATCAATTTGACATACATTATAGGCCCACTAAAGATCCACATTCATTATTCTATTCATATCGGAGGCTTATCGATGGAGCTTTGTCGTTTCCTTTGAGAGGGGGTTGGGAATTTATTTTAAAAGTCCCTGAAATTGTATCTCCGTTTGAAATGGAGACATTTCAGGACAGACTTGATTTGGACAGAACCTAAAATCAAATGAAAAGGAAATCATTCTAAGCAGCCCATGGGATATGGTAAGTGTGTGTGTGTCAGAGCATTATGGCCCTATTCTTACTACGAGATATGAAGGAGAGTCTGAGGAGCGGGGTGGCGGAAGGAAATTCTACTTTTCAATTCACATTACATCCTTGCCTTACCTTCGTTGTGGCTGGCAACGCGACATTCTTGGTCCGCAGCTCAGATTGACCATGACTATGACAGTAAATACCACTAGTCAGTAAGCACAAACTATTTAACAATGACAAACGTTTCTTATAAACATATAACACGATTGAATAATGCAACCGAACCATATTACACTCTTAAATAATGCAACAATTCACAAGCAGAGGTTTTATATTCTTGTCTGTAGGTTACACTCATTACAGTTTATCTTCAAGACAAAATAGACTTGCTATAACAGCATGTCATCCTTAACAGCCTATCAAAAATGAAAGATGAACCCTGTCATACAATATAAAAGTAGGCTATAGTAGGCCTACCTTACAACATTACAACAAACCAGGTTTGATCTTGAACAATATCATCAAAATCATGACATGTGGTAATTGCGACTGGAAACGTGGGTAGGCTATAACACCGGGATTAGCTGTTTTATATGGAAGTAAATCAAATACCTCAACTAGGGTCCAGAGTTGGTTAGGTAAGCTACCAGATCAGGAAAAACTCTGGGTCCCAGGAAAACACACCCATATGAAGTCCAAAGACGAAGAAGCCTGAAGGAGAGACTACTAGAAACTAACTGTTTACCCTGTTATCTGTGGCTTAATTTTCGGAGTAGAGGACCTTGTGCATTCCAGAACAAATAAAAACCCAATCTTTATATCCCAGGACAAATTAGCTAGCAACAGCAAGATAGCTATCTAAATTGCCATAAATGTTTGCTTATTGACCTGTCCCCAAATTAATATAGTTGGTTCAGAGTTCGTTTTGATATTTAAACCTGTGTTTCCTGATCGTGTCTGGTGTAGGGAACAAAATCAACATGCGCACGATGGCGCACGCGCGTGAGCGGTCTGGTCTGCATGTTACTGTAAGCATAGTTGTCCAGAACTTATTTTATCCTCTTTTTCAAAATCCAGAAAAAGAGGATAAAAGAGGATATAACCTACAAAAATATTGTTTTAAACTATAGACTGAAGACTTAGTTGTGGTGTGGCAGCCTGCTAATTTTTGAAGGGGAAAGAAAAGAAAGCTAAGGCTATTTTACAGCAAATCTGTCATGTCAAATTGGAATAACCATTTAGGCCCATCACACACGCGTAGAATCGGTTCTTATTCGATGCAAATAACAATGAAGTAAATTGTGAATATTATCAGAAATTTGTTTTAATTTATGGGTAGGGTATATTCTAAAATTAGTCCACAATTTATTATGCCTGTGTTGGGGGTCTACTCGTTGCACAATGTGCCCGATGGGACCTTAATGATAGGGCCAGCACCGAAAAACCTGCTGTGAGACTGCACGCCAAGGCACGTGCACGGAGAATTGGGGAAGAGCTTATTTGGGTCCCGTCTGTCGCCCATCCATAGCAACCCCCTACTAAGATAAAAATAATAAATTGTAGCCTGTTTTTGACGAATAGCCTAATCAGTCATTTTAGACTTATGAATTAACACGATGTCTGAAGTTCTTATAAGAACATTAGCCTATTCTATTAGAGGCCTATGGAAGTTGGCTCAAGTGCGCAATAGGCTATGTCTTATCCGAATATAGATTTATACCTATCACCAAGACCATGCACTGTCTGAAACTGCTTATAGGCCTCCAGTTCTCATCTGTCTTGTGATGTGTTTTCCAGTGCCACCATGTTGACAAGGCTATTCAGCGAGGTTCTGCCGGATGTCCAGAAGCTCTCGGGTTGGGTGGAGAACAGCGAGGGCGAGGATTCCAAAACCAATGAGGAAGACCTTGGTCCCCTGGAAGACGACGACTTGGATGAGGGCGATGCCCGAGAGGGAAGCAGCCGGGATCAGTCCGAGATGGCTGGGGATGACGACGATGACGTCGACGATGAGAATGAGGGGGGAGACACACCCAAAAAGCGCGGGCCAAAGAAACGCAAGATGACGCCAGCACGAATTGAGCGCTCCAAGGTGCGGCGTCAAAAAGCCAACGCACGAGAGAGAACGCGTATGCACGATTTGAACTCTGCGCTGGACAATTTGCGCAAAGTAGTCCCCTGTTATTCGAAAACGCAAAAACTCTCAAAGATAGAGACGCTGAGACTGGCCAAGAATTACATTTGGGCGCTAGGGGAGATCTTGCGCAATGGGAAAAGGCCAGATGTAGTATCCTACGTGCAGACACTGTGCAAGGGCCTGTCCCAGCCCACCACAAATCTAGTAGCTGGTTGTCTGCAGCTCAACTCTCGGAACTTCTTGACAGAGCAGTGCCCTGACGGGGCCCTGTTTCATGGCCCCAATTCTTCTTTCTCCGTGCACCCTTACTCCTACCAGTGTCCCCGTCTGTCTAGCCCTCAGTGCCAACCCGGCTCCAGTCGGCATATGAGGACCCATAACTACGGCTACGGCGACGCGGTCTACCCAGGGGCCATCTCCCCGGAGTACAATAGCCCAGACTATGAGGGCCATCTGAGCTCGCCTGTGTGCGTCAACGGCAACTTTTCCGTGAGTCAACAGGAGTATGGGTCGCCGGACACAGACAGGAACTATCACTATGCTATGCACTACTCCGGACTGTCTGCCTCGCGCGCCACTGCTGTCCACGGACTAGCGTTCGGTCCATGCGGTTCCGCGCACTCTGAAAACGTGCCGCCGCCATTTCATGACGTGCACTTATTACACCATGACAGGACGCCCGTGTACGATGAACTGAACGCCCTTTTCCACAAATGAATTCCCCAAAACCCTAACAAACCCACCGGACCCATAAATACCCAACGAACAATCGTAATGTTAGGCTGTAATAGCCTACCCATTTTGACACTATTAGGTTTTTAGAAGATGGGAGGTGGGGTGGCAGGAATTGAGAGAAAAATACCAATACTCTCAGTGTTGGTTCTGTTTTATTGAGGTCATTTCTGAATAGTCATTATGTGCATTTTAAGGTATGTCAGAAATCAATATTTCCAATCAAATGTTGACGTATGGAGAATACGAGTGCAATCAAAATAAAATATTTAACATGAACGAAACATGTTTATAAAACAAAAAATAAAACAATATTATATAATTATCTGACATGAGGTAATTGACCAAATAAGTTATTTCTGACTTGAGAAATTGGGTGAAACTCTCACTGTATGCTGAAGGGCAAGAGCTCCACCATGGAATCACAAATACATTATTTGAGTACATACATAAACTATTCCACGTGAGTAATTCATAACTGAGTTAATTAAACTATTTAAGTTACAACTACTTTCTGCAGCAGGTTCGTTTACAAATCCAATATTGAAACGAATGACAATTTATCATTCAACGGACCAAACGGGCCTATAGCCTAATATACACTCTAAAAATAAGTTTCCTGGAGGATCCTTCAGGGTAATTTAAAGCAATGAACCTTTAGATTCCTGTAGAATCCTTTTGGAGAATTAAGGTTAAAAAGGGAACCTTACATTTCATTTAAAAACCCATACTCTGCTATCAGTTCGTTTTTTAAATGTTGTAGACATAAGGGATGCCTTGAATAACCCTTTTCAAAAGAGGGGTTCTTTTTGGAACCAGCAGTGCGCTCCTGAGTAAATGGCGCTAGTGCGTATAATTTGAATTGTGCAACTGGTTGTTTGGATCCTGGATGCTGATTGGTTGATATGCGGGAGTTGAATTGTTATTGTCATATTTCCACTGTCTGCAGCACAGGCAGGGAATTCATAATTTTCCATTGCTACTATTTGGTTTGCAACAGTTCGGGGTTGTATCAACATACTTGTCTGCCTCTACAACCTGAGCAACAATGTATCATTTTACAAATGTGATCTCTCCCATGCCAGCAAAGAAGACGCAAGGACTGGCTGTCGCCAACTAGAGCCAGGACCATGGACAGTTCTTCCACTCGTGTGTCATCAACGGAAACGTCACTATTAACGTTTAAAATATATATATATATATATATATATAGTATGTACTTATCCTTTATATAACTAGGTATCACCAACTACCTTGGTTAGCTCGGACTCGCCAACCATAATAGTTGATGCCTATGTAGGCCTATTGGATATTTATTCAATCATTATTTATTGAAGTTCTTGTCTCATTATCATTGCATCTCTGCTAGCTAGCCACCTGCCACATTTTGGTTTAGCATAGCAACGTCGAATGATAGAATGAAAGACTGGGTCAATCCTGCCCCTGTCCAGTTAAGTTGTAGATAGTCTGAGGGCTGTGAGAAACTCAGCCTCCACAAACAAGGTAAGACACACACACACACAGAAAGAGAGATGACGCAATCTAGGTTATGCAATCTAACTTTCAAAAAATAAAAACATTTAGATGTTACGTCTATCAATTAATTATGTTGAATGTGTCTAATGTATGTCTTTCCGGCTGGTGTGTTGGGGCGGACTGCTTTGATAGAGAAAATCAACCTCAGCTAAAACACACACAGAAGACCCAATCTAGGTCATGTTAAGCTTGCAACCCAGGATACTGGACCAAAGTGTAGTTTGGATCTCTACACATTTTCGTGGAAAACGTTAAATAATATTCAAGTACGAAAAGCCTTTAGCAAGCTATATTGCCAGAGTACGTTATATATTTGATTAGCTAGCTAGTTAACTGCCGTGATGCCTGTATAGTTAGCGAGTGGTGTGCATGCTACTACAGTAGACCGAGGTAAAGACAGTTTCAAGTTAGATATTCGCGCTTTCAAACCTCAATAGCTTTCAAACCACTTTAGCCACAGACTCCAAATAAGTGTCATGACGTTGGAAAAATTATTTTAACGATTTGGACATTAATTCGCTTTCCAAAGCCAATAAACACGTGGAAATGTAAGCAGCATTTTATGTTCCTAGTTGAATTACTTAGGGAGCGTAAACAAAGTTCAAACTTTTTTTACATTCGAATTTCAATAGCTCCTTGGTCATGTGACCTACTTGACTCAAACAAGGTTCAGAATTTCCACTGACTACCCTTCTATATTGCACACTCTTGTTTGTGTACTGTAAAATCACGCAGTGTAACGTACATTTTTCATAGTTTTACATTTCAATAGCTCCTTGGTTATGTCAATTACACACCTAAGAAGTGTGCAGTGGATATACACCAATATTGCATAACCTAGTTTGTCTATTTTAATCTCACATGTTTTTACATTAATATTTCAGAATTTAAAACTTCAATATCTCCTTGGCCATGTGACCTACTGGACTCAAACAAACTTCAGAATGTCCACGGACTAGCCTTATATTGCACACTCTTGTTTGTGTACTGTAAAATCACGCAGTGTAACGTACATTTTTCATAGTTTTACATTTCAATAGCTCCTTGGTTATGTCAATTACACACCTAAGAAGTGTGCAGTGGATATACACCAATATTGCATAACCTCTCATGTATCTTCTATATTGTTGTACATTAATATTAGTTTGTCAATTAGGAGGTTCAGTCCAGTGTTTTTAACCCTTTAATATTTATCTATAATAATTGGTAGTTCTAAGTACTTATTTTCCCTGTTTTTTATTTTGCCACAGTATTTAACAGCGGTACACAATATGAGAGACAGATAATATCTCCTTTCATCGTTCATTTTAACCATAAATGAAAAGGGCAAAGTACGAGAGTCATGTTATTAATTGTCCAAAGCAGGGGTGGAGAGTGAGCTAGTGAGGTAGGCTGCAGTGGGTTTGCTGTTCAATACATATACTGAGCATGCAACCACAGTAATGGTGGCCAGAAAATCAATGAATACAAATTTTATATTGACAAATTAAACAGAAATTGTAGACCTTTAATCTTTTCCAACATGTCAACAGACACTTTACTTCAAATAAGTACAAAACATTTCATAGGGTTAACTTTGTCTTTATCCTTGGTTGATGTACATTTCAGAGCCTCTTCCGTGTGGATAGGGTATAGCATACATTTTCAACAACAAAGACAGCACTTCCAGTTTGTGTTCTTCACTCTGAACTATTTTGTCTTCATTCCTAGGCACAGCACATGGAACCACCGTTGGCATGCAAAACATTCAATCTAAAACAAAACAAAGCGTAACACGTTATAAATAATATCAAATATCAATGCAGTATGACGAATTAGCCATCCATTGTGTTCTATCATAAATTGTCTTACATGCTGTCACTGTTGTCAAAAGATTATAAACATGTTAAATAAAGTTACTAACCCAGTCAGTCTTTGGGCCACATCCAGGTTCTTTATCAGTGGCACACAAGAAGCAGTTGTTGGCTTTGTTGAACTCTGAAATCATAGGCATGAACAGAACACACAAAAACATAAAAACTACATAAAAATAAAGAATTTACATTTACTTTGAATTAAATGTCATTACATACCAGACATTTTTAGCATATCCTCAGCCATTTCTTTTCACAGTTGCTCCATGTGTTTTTGTGAAGGTTCTATATCAATTTGGAAGGGGAGGTTGGGGAAGTTCTGTGCAACTTCCTTGGCCATCTACACCAAAAAATAAAATTGAGTTTTTGACCTAATTGTCAGCTAACCATTCATTATAGAATATATAACTTTCAAACCTGCATTACAAAGACCCCGCAGCTTTAAGTGTCCTGCTGCATGGTGTGAGTTATTTCCCCTCCTTTCCACTTTATGTCCACCCAGTCATCTTTTCCATGGCAGGATCTTCTCATTTTGAAGTATTCTCTTTTTTATGAAAACATAATGGAATTCTGATTAGTTATAGGCAAATGAATACACAGGCCAAAACTGTATGCTGATTGCCTTATCACTATAATCTAGTAGAGGTCATTTCCTTTATGCCCCATTCTACACACAGCCTAAATTATAGGCACTGGACCATTTACAGGACAATAGGGGATAAATGTAGGGGATAAATGTAGAGTGTTTGTAGACTTTAAGAAAAAAATATTGTGACAGTTTCATCAGTACGTGCTTAAAGAAAGTCATATCACAGATGACAGTGCCCATCAAGTCTATGACAATAGAGAATGAATTGTAAGCACCAAAGTGTGTTGAAGTGTTTGTCAAAATAATATCTGAAAATGTCACTTGTTGAACATAATACTTCTATTTGCAATAGCAATTTATGATATATGCAGTTGAGGAATATTCCATGTATCAACACTACATGTAGGACGGACATAAGACATTCCCACATACAGTATACACATAGAGGCATTTTTCAGCTATGATTTTACCACTCAGAATCCAGAATGGATAAAGCAATGGGGCCAGCACAGGATGTAATACACCCTTACAACAATCTACTTTTTGATCTTCTTGACTTATCTGGTAAACTGCTACTGTGTGTCAAGAAAAGAGCCTCAATTAGGGGTTAGTGTACTCCAGTAAAAAAGGGCTGGTTTAGATTAAAAACTATTGCCCTGTGTCCCCGTTCATAGGAGCATGAGAGACTAGTCAGTGGTAGTTGGCACTTTATTGGCCTAAACACCCACAGACCCACAAGGTTGAGGTTACTCATGGACAGTAATTAGTAAAAAAAAAATGTTTTGCATTGACGCATTGTGTCTTCTAACTGTCCAAGAATAGGATCCAAAGTGTTAGGAAATATTTGTTCCCATAAATACAAAGGAGGATGTCTCTCCTCATACCTCTGGCACTTTAGTCAGACTGCCAGACTGTGTAAAAACTTTATGATGGGGCCGGCAACGGAGTTCCCATTGACCTAGCACCACGGAGACCAATCAGGAGAGAATACATACAGGTCAAGGGTGCCAATTGAAAGTCAAGGGCTGTGTCTATGTCTTTTGGATTACTCTCTCTTTACAGAGAACCCCTGTAGTTCAAGTCAAGAGCTACCCTTCCCCTTTCAGTCTGCTCTGCGCATGTCTGAAAGTGACAGAGCCAGCAGCCAAGAGTTTTTCACAGTATGTCATAGAAAAATATTACACTTATGAATGTATGTGAAATGCTAATATGAATTAGATCCAGTACAATGGAATAACTAAAGTCCACTGACTATATAAAGGTAGTCAGTGGACATTCTGAAGCTTGCTTGGAGTCAGTAGGTCACATGACCAAGGAGCTATTGAAATGTTAAAGTTTGAAAAATTCATGTAAAAACGCGTGAAATAAAAATGGACAAACTAAAGGGTGTGCAATACATAAGGGTAGTCAGTGGACATTCTGAACCTCGTTTGAAGTCAGTAGGTCACATGAGCAAGGAGCTTTGACATTTTTAAGTTTGAAAAATATATGTAAAATCTTGTGAGATGGAAATGTACAAACTAAAGGGTGTGCAATGTGTAGGCCCACTGAGTGTACATTCTGAACCTTGTTTGAAGTCAGTAGGTCATATGACCAAAGAACTATTGAAATTCAAAAATGTAAATAAATAATTTAAAATAGTGCGAGATATAAATCAACAAAAAAAGTGTGGGCAATGTCGGGTTAGCCACAACCAGTTTTGAAAGTTTTAGGAGTAATAGTTAGAGCTATTGAAATTTGAAAAATTTGATTTGTCACTATGTTGACGATCCCTAACTGCTGTTGGTGGACATAAGGAAAACCTCTGTTGAATATCCAACTTGAGACTGTCTTTACCTTGGTCTACAGTAGCTAGTAAGTTAGCAGTGCATTTTCTCGCCTCAGCGCTGTTTCTAACCTTTGTCATTTTTGTGTACGTTTTATTTTAACCGAAATAGCTATGTAACATATTAGCTACCTAGCTTACCAAAAACTGCATCTTCAGCAAACATTACAGTAGAACTGAACACATGTGCCCCTGCAATTTAATGTTTGCCTGCTAGGCAAGCCAGCCAGGCAGAGACAGAAACAAGCAATACTTAAGTTAGCTAGCTAGCTAACTACACCTAGCTATCTAGCTACACCTGTGCTTGCAGAAATCTTTGTGTTATTCACAACAAGGCAGCACTGCAAACGTTGACCTTGTGCAGTAGTTACAGTATCTAGTCAATAATCTAACAGCCAAACTCGCTAAATGAAATAACTGGGCTGCTAGTGAGATAGATAACAAGCAGCTCTTCAAAGTCAACTAGGATTGCGATGTTTCCGGTTTTTAGCAAGCTATCTATCTAAAGCTGAAGTCATTTGAGTTTTATTTTCCTGACATTGTCATAGATTTTAATACAACTCCTCTTCTTTAGGTATTCACGTATTCAGACATTCCTGAGTACTGATACAGAGCTTATTCTTGAGGCAGCTAATGAAGCACACATAAAGGGATGGAAAACTAAACAATCTATGAATTCAGACATCCTGGAAAAACTGTCTGAAAGGATCTTCCAGTTTACAGCCTATCCGTCAAGTCTACAAATTTTTCAAGTTGCAGAAGCTTTGGTAAAAAAGTACCCATGCCTTAAGATGGCAAACCAGCCTGAAGTACAAGATGGGCAATTACAGATCGAAACAGAGGAATTGGTTGCCCAGAACTGGAAGTGAACTCTGTCAAGAGAAAATCACCAGAGGACAGGCCTGTTGCCAAGAACATAAAAAAATAGATTACCTCCCCACCCTGCTGGAGAAACAGATGAGACCCTGGAGAGGGAGCGAGTGGAGCTACTGGGAGAAGTACAAATACGTGACAACCACAACATTGTGAGTGCCAAAATGGCAAAGACCTTCTCATATCGAAGACAAGATGTCGTTCAGGCCCTTCCTGTGAAGGACTACAAAGAAAGATGGCCAGCCCTGTTTGAGCCCACTCAGGTACAAAATACAGCTGAATGAAAGTAGTCAATGTAGGTAAAACATGTATATTGATTTAAATATTTTGTGTTGTCTTGACCAAATATTCTAATCTACAATTAAATATGCATTAAAGATTAGTCTGAACATTCTCACTCTGCACATGCTTTGGGAGGGGTTACCCAATAGCATTATGGCTCTCAGATCATCTTTTGTCCTTATCTGTTCAGAATATGTTTCCTTCTCCTCGCTCTCTCAGATTAAGGATGAGTTCAGAAGAATTACAACTGTTGCTCTTGAGTCCACCTTTATCCAGAAGCTGGACGAATATACACCAAAACTATTGGACTTGTTTAAGTCAAAAGGAGGTGCTGTAAAGGAGGACAAATCCTCGAAGTTCTGTACGGGGTATCAAAGTAACATCTTCACAATAGTATATAGGTTATACTGTATTAAATGCAATTATTTGTATAACATCATATTACAGTGCAACACCATCCAGGAAAGAAGAGACAGTGTGATCCGTTGCCTGGTCATATACCTCGGCGAGAGGGTTGAAGACTTTATTTTTGTATCCTTATTTATCTCTAAATGAGGTATCTTCTTTTCTTTCCCTCTCTCTCTCTCTATCTCTCAAATTGTACAGTTAATCTAGTAGCCTAGTATGTTATTTCTTAATTTTTTCACTCAGGATGCTGACGACACCATGATCTGAGAGGACCTCGTTCAGCATTTGATGAATGTGTTCACTGTGAAGGATCTGCACCAGAATATAGAGCATGGGATCTGCATCGAAGGAGCAGAGGTCCTGGCTGGTATTTCCAGTGTTTCACAGTCATGTACCTTGCTTATGGGCCTCATCTATGGCTTAAATCTAAGGTACCCCAAAGAACTGAAATCTACCTTTTTAGGTGTTTCAAAAAGTATTCTTGGAACTTGATCATCTCAGGACCTCTCCACGGGTCCAAGCTCTAAAGATGAAGTGACTTGTTTTCATAGATATCTAAAGATATCTATCAAAACTCTCAAAGGGTCTATACCCTACTCAGTAAGCTGAAAAGCTAGTTTCTAGGTGGTATAGGAGCAACAGTTTACGTGATGCTCTTTGTCAAGTGAAGTCATAAGATACATTGTCAATTCCTGTTTAAAAAACTATGCACTAGTGGATATCTGAGATTATTTGTCAGGTGCAAGCTATCTGGATGTAACTTTACCTAAGGAGGCAAGGTGGAGTTATACCCAGAATGCTTACAGACTACAAAATAATGAGATTTCCACAAATGGCTAAGAAATAGGGTTTAAGGGGCAATTTGAGATTGAAGTTTTAAGAAATGATAAAATGATAGCATTTATTTTATTCAAAATAAAGTTGGAAGTTGAACACTGTTGTTTTTGCATTTTCCCTTGGATAGAAATAATATTTTTTTGTAAATGATCCCAAGTATATTGATAACTATTTGCAACCGCTTTTTAAGTATAGTTGTGAGTATATATTTGAGTGGTAGGAACTCAATTTAAATCTATTTTATTAACCTGAGTACCTTGAGTAACTTAGCAAAAAACATTTGCAGATTAAACAGAATATCAATTGCAATACAGAGTAAATTCAGCAAATTAAACTTACAATATCTGTTCTGTAAGTGATTACATTAAGGATATCAAACTTATAACATTAGTTCTTGGACTTGAAGGACTTAAGCAGGTCAAACAAAACAAAACTTCTGAAACTGATAAAATTAAGTTGAATTAAAGGAATTTTTGAGATCCAGTTAGTTGTTGAGTTTGTAATACACTAAAAGCGAATTATATTATACTTAAAAGATCCTCCTTGTTGGATTTACTTAAAAAGCTGATGCAAATAGTTACCTACATTTTTTTTAAGTAAAAAAGGCACAATATTTTTTACAGTGCACAAGTTATGTACAGTAATTGACTAAGTATGCTCCTCTGACCTCGGCCCCAACAATCTGTCATGAAATTTCTCATGTACCCTTTACAATATGCAGCCACTCTAATTCTATTTATTCTAATCCAGCCTTTTTATTACACACCTTTCAGTTTAAGGTCTCAAGGTCACTGAGGCCATTTTACTCCCCTCCTACTTCCTCAAAGAAGATCCAAGTGGGCTGTACATCACAGTCTGAGTATGTATTTCCCAGCAGACAAATAAATACATGCAACGTTAGTAGTAATACTGTGTAAGGGGGGGTAAATTACCAACAATGGCAAACTTGATGTAGATGGATAGCGGAGATCAGAGCACAAAGTAATGCGAGGTCAGTTGTAACAGCCACTGACACTCCCGAGTGGTGTAGCGGTCTAAGGCACTGCATCTCAGTGCTAGAGGCGTCACTACAGACCCTGGTTCGATTGCAGGCTGTATCACAATCCGGCTGTGATTGGGAGTCTCATAGGGCGGCGCATAATTGACCCCGCGTTGTCCGGATTGGGTTTGGCCGTGGTAGGCCGTCATTGTAAATAAGAATTTGGTCCTAACTGACTTGCCTAGTTAAATAAAGGATAAGCCGAATTACTGAAATTAGAAACTACTTAGAAACTACTGTTATTCGATGTGCTAATGTTTCTACAGTTTTATTTTTGACCTGTGACATTCCCCATGTATCTAAACATGTAATTCTTATCAGTAAGCTGGGGTCTTTTGATTGGTATAGTTGATGACGATAATTATTATTTTATTTTTGGAATTGGCTCCTATCTTGTTGTTGATACACATCAAATATGAATGTCCGTCAAGTTGACATTGTACTTTATTTATTGATTGCATATTTTGATTTCTGTGATTGCCAGTCAATGTTGTTTTTATTATTATTATTTTTGTTAATAGTATTATTATTATAATAGATACATGGGACATAAAAAGGTTCCTATAGGCAGTGGTGTATTTAGGTGTAGGCGACATGGCACGGGCCGCCCGCACAAAAAAAATCGGAATGGTGACATTTGCGCGATCGTTTTTTTATCGCTCATTTGCACGTCACGTCAATGATATCATGTCACTGTGTTGGACTGTGGGTCAATTAACCTTGTCGGAGTGTGCGCCCTGATTCTAGTTTATGAGCAAGGCAGGCTACTGCTTGGGAAGGTCTCCCACTCAGAAGTACGAGATGGCGGGGGTAGGTTGACCTCAGGTCTCCCCACTGGAAGCCCGAGGTAGGGGGAGCGGGGGAATCTATCAAATAGCGCACCTCTAACTTTGTACAGTACCAAATAAACCGAAATTCATTAATAATACTGTGAATATATAGTTTCACAGACATATTGTTGCATTTTTTTATTGTTGCATTTATTATGGTTTGTGGAAAATCGTTAAGAATAATATAAAATCAGTCTGCACACCACCAAGGTAAATTGGTTTAGTCTTGACTCTTGGTTGACAAGTGCCAAACAACACATTTGTTTAGATTTGTCTTTGTTACTTCTTTTTTATATTTATGAGTCTTATTTTTGTATATATTTGTATATTTATGTAGTTTTAAATGTTTTTATTTATTTGTGTTCCAAATGTCTGAATAAAAACAGTTAGTGCAGAATGGTGCTTTTTTTTGTTTGTTGGCAGGGGCGGAAGGGGGGGGTTCGCCCAGGGAGCCATACAAGCTAGAACCGCCACTGCCTACAGGAACCTTAAAACCCTAGAAGGTTCTTTGAAAGGGTTCCTCAGGGAAAAGGCTCCTGGAGGCACCTTTAGGGGTTCCGCCGGTGTTGTGCTCTGAGGAACCTCTAAAGGTGCCTCCAGAAATGTTTTATTTTTAGAGCTATAGCCCTGTTTTCATCTTGTTTTGTTGTTTTTCATCTGCGTTTCCCACCTCAAGTTTAATGAACGAGAGATTTCGACCCAACCCTTCAAATCAAATTGTATTTGTCACATGCTTCGTAAACAACAGTAGACTATCAGTGAAATGCTTACTTACAGGCCCTTCCCAACAATGCAGAGAAAAACATACAAATAATAGAAAATAATAACACAATAAATCAATACACAATGAGTAATGATTACTTGGATATATACACGGGGTACCAGTACCGAGTCGATGTGCAGTGTTATGAGGTAATTGATGTGCGTAGATGTGTACACATACTGTAGGTAGGGATACAATGACTAGGCAATAGGATAGACAATAAACAGTAACATAAAGGGGTCAATGCAGATAGTCAGGGTAGCTATGTGGTAGAAGAGAGAACAGTCTATGACTTGGGTGGCTGGAGTGTATAGAGGTCCATCCAGGACCTCTATACATCGCCTGGTATAGAGGTCTTGGATGGCAGGGAGCTCGGCCCCAGTGATGTACTGGGCCATACGCATTACCCTCTGTAGCACCTTGCAGGAACACAGAGGAACTTGAAGCTCTCAACCTGCTCCACTACAGCCCCGTTGATATGGATGGGGGGCGTGAACGGCTCTCCGTTTGTTGTAGTCTACGATCAGCTCATTTGTCTTGCTGACGTTGAGGAAGTAGCTGTTGTCCTGACCTCCTCCCTGTAGGCTGTCTCATCATCATCGGTGGTCAGGCCTACCACCGTTGTGTCATGCGCGGTCACGCAGTCGTGGGTGAACAGAGAGTACAAGAAGGGATTAAGTACGCACACCTGAGGGGCCCCCGTGTTAAGGGTCAGCGTGGGGGATATGTTGTTGCCTACCTTCACCATCTGGTAGGCCCAGTCCAGGATCCAGTTGCAGAGGGAGATGTAGTAGTCCGATGCTAAACTACAGGACTGTTTCGCTAGCACAGACTGGAATATGTTCCAGGATTAATCCGATGGCATTGAGGAAATTATCATATCAGTCACCGGCTTCATTAATAAGTGCACTGACAACGTTGTCCCCACAGTGACCTATCACTGATACTTCCTGTTTGAGTTTTTGCTTGTAAGAAGGAATCAGGAGGATAGAGTTATTGTCAGAGTTGCCAAATGGACGGCGAGCGAGAGCTTTATATGCATCTCTGTGTGTGGAGTAAAGGTAATCTAGAGTTTTTTCGCCTTTAGTTGCATGATGACATGCTGGTAGAAATGAGGCAAAATGGATTTCAGTTTTCCTGCATTAAAGTCACCGGCCACTATTCAGTTAGGTAAAAAAAAAAGTACTGTCTGTGACTTAATCTTTTGAACATTAATTTGATCGCTTCCAAGTAATTAAGATTAAAATAATTTTATTTGTCAATTGTACACAAGGTCCAACCAAATTTTGACTTCCTCTTTGTCCCAACTCCCGAAAGACAGACAAACAGGTTGGATAGGGACAGGGTGCTCAGGCTGCCACACGGGCGCCCATGGAGCAGTTGTTGTGGGGGATTAAGTGTCTTGCTCAGGGGCACAACAGCAGGCAACGGCATCTAGGATTTGATACTAGCAACCCTTCAAAAATTCAACCTCCAGCTGCAGACCCCCTCTAGCACCAGGGTCAGCGCAATCTCAAATGTTGTTTTTTGCCTTCATTGTAAGCCTGCCACACACACACACTATACGATACATTTATTAAACATAAGAATGAGAGTTTTTGTCACAACCCGGCTAGTGGGAAGTGACAAAGAGCTCTTATAGGACCAAGGGCACAAATAATAATATAATAATAATCAATAACTTTGCTCTTTATTTAACCATCTTACATATAAAACCTTATTTGTTCATTGAAAATGATAAATAACTCACCACAGGTTAATGAGAAGGGTGTGCTTGAAAGGATGCACATAACTCTGCAATGTTGGGTTGCATTGGAGAGAGTCTCAGTCTTAAATAATTTTCCACACACAGTCTGTGCCTGTATTCCGTTTTCATGCTAGTGAGTGCCAAGAATCCACTTTCACATAGGTACGTGGTTGCAAAGGGCATCAGTGTCTTAACAGCACAATTTGCCAAGGCATGATACTCTTTGCACAGCCCAATCCAGAAATCTGGCAGTGGCTTCTGATTTAAATTCAATTTTAACAGAACCGACTGTTGCAATTTCGATGAGGCTCTCTTGTTTAGATATCGGTATTTGGACTGGAGGCAGGGCATGAAAGGGATAACGAATCCAGTTGTTTGTGTCATCCGTTTCGGGAAAGTACCTGGGTAACTGTAACAACTCACTCAGGTGCTTCACTATATCACATTTGACATTGTCCATAAGCTTGATTAATTCAAGCTTATGCACACAAAAAATCATACAATGATGGAAAGACCTGTGTGTTGTCCGTTAATGCAGACAGAGAAGAGCTCCAACTTCTTAATCATAGCCTCAATCTTGCCCCGCACATTGAATATAGTTGCGGAGAGTAGAGTCCCTGTAATCCTAGATTCAGATCATTCAGGCAAGAAAAAACCTCACCCAGATAGGCCAGTCGTGTGAGAAACTCTTCATCATGCAAGCAGTCAGACAAGTGAAAATGATGGTCAGTAAATAAAACTCGCTGCCTGTATCATTGCATAGTGCAGAAAATACTGGAGAGTTCAGGGGCCTTGCTTTAACAAAGTTAACCGTTTTCACTGTAGTGTCTTAAATATTTTTCAAGCTGTCAGGCATTCCCTTGGCAGCAATAGCCTCTTGGTGGATGCTGCAGTGTACCCAATGTTACCACTCCACTACAGTATGTCTCCCTGTCATGGCTTTTGAGCCATCCGCTACGTTTGGCTACATTCAGACCGTGGAATTCCCACGAGAGAGTAATGGTTAATGTGATTGGATGTTAATTATTTGACTAGGCTACCTGTATTTGATTTCGCTGAACACTAGATGGTTTAATTTTATTTTTGGCAGTGAAACGAGGCTACTCAGGCGAGAAAAAAACCTCACCCAAATGTACAGCCCCGTTGGAAAATATCAATGGACTGTTTGAAAATGTGAAGGAAAAAAATGTAAAAAAAAAAATAATAATAATAATATTTTTTTTTAACGGCACTGCACGTACCCCGGTTTGGGAATACATGCTCTAGATAAACGATACAGGCTACTCATATGTTGACCGATAGAAATGTGATATATGCTAATTTAGGCTTTGAGCGCCAGCCACCGTGATTATTTTAGAATCAGTATGGGCTACACAGTGATATGACATGCGATATAAATGATAGCCTATAAAAAAAAACGAACGACAGACATTTATGATGAAAACAAAATACAACAATACAATTTTTGGGCTCATTTAGGAAGATGAAGGTTAATCGAAAAGCAAGAACAATGTCTGATTGGCCTATAGAAAGTTGCGGTTCTAGCTTGTATGGCCAAAAGCACCATTCTGCATTAACTGTAATTTTTATTCAGACATTTGGAACAACACAAATAAATAATCATAACACAAATATATAAAAAAATATATATACAAAAATAAGACTCATAAATATAAAAAAAGAAGTAACAAAGACAAATAGAAACAAATTGTAGTATATAAATACAAATAAAAAAGACACTCGAATTGTTACACTATTGCTAACAAAAAAACACACAAATAAAACTAAATTGCACAAATCCTATATCAAACAAATACACAAATAGAATAACACACTTATAAAGAAGAGAACCTGATTATTACACTATTGCACGTCAAACAAGAAACACACAAACTAATTGCATTAGTACTGTACAAAGTTAGAGGTGCGCTATTTGATAGATTCCCCCGCTCCCCCTACCTCGGGCTTCCAGTGGGGAGACCTGAGGTCAACCTACCCCATCTCGTTCTTCTGAGTGAGAGACCTTCCCAGGCAGTAGTCTGCCTAACTCACAGACTAGAATCAGGGCGCCCACTCCGACAAGGTTACACGGTGACATGATATCATTGACATGACGTGCAAATGAGCGATAGAAAACCGACCGCGCAAATGTCACCATTCTGAATATTTTATTGATTGATCGATTTTTTTTTCTGTTCATACATCTTGCCAGCTCCTTATGGAATTGTCATGCCGTCATGTTTTGCTTGACAATGACAACGGAGTAAGGAAAAGCGGGGGGACCAAGCTATGGGACCAGGCTATGATGGAGAGACAGTCTTTCGGAGATGTTGGCTCCATTAAAAGAAGGGAATAATGCAGGAATCAAATTATAAGCTAAATGTCGTAGTGTAATTACAGTGAAGCGTGGACATTGTTAAAACTGGTATAGGCCTAGCTGTTACACGGATAAATTCTAGCATATTGCAAAACAAACTCAACCCAATATTTATTTCTAAGTCTTGATACAGTAAATGGTGAGTCAATATTTGAAATGGGGCATGCCGAAAATAGCCTAGTTGTTCGTCGGCTAACAATGTCAACAATATGCTTAATACTCGGTAATGAGGTTTTGTCTCCACTTCATTTATTGGACAAAAAGTATATTATTAGCATACTATCATACTTGATCAGCTGCTTAATACCTGCGAATTGAGGATAACTGACCTTTTTACATTTTATCATTTCAGTATGGGACATATAGGCCTGTCGCAATTTGCTTTCAGCATATAGATGTAGAAAATTTACACCAGAGTTTATGACACATTTGGATATGCCTTTCCGATACTGTTTTTGATTTAGGATATTTTCTTTACATAGCCCATACATCAAATGTTTAATATATTTGAAACAAACTTATTTGAAACTGTCTCACCTGTTATCCACTATGTATGTTAAAACCAGTTGCAACGAATCATTTAATTTGAACAAAACAGCCACCATGGATTGACCCATGTAACAGATTCTAATAACATTGCATTCTCGCCGAGATAGCTTTTGCAAAAAACAAGTGCAAGACACATTTATAACCACATGTATATCTTTCGAAATGTGGCCAATGTGAATGATATAATATTGCTTCCAATATTCTCATTTTATAGCATAGAACCATACGTGTTTGTAGATGGTTAGTATTTTATAAGCATGATGGATTTAATATTGTCAGTGGTTGCTTAATGAAAGGACTCCCCACTTTGGACCGCTGCCCCGGGACCCATATGACCCACCGTCTGTCCAGGGTATGAGCAGCAGCGGGCACTGGGGTGCACGAAGAGAGGTCTGGCCAATCAAGGCCTGCCCCTAAACAAAAAGGGAATAATTAGCCTAACATATTGTGCTGCACAGATATATTTCTTACTAATTTATTTTCTGTTCAGAAGTTAACGCCTAATGGTTTTCATATGGTATCAAATACAATGGTCAGATGGCTCAGAATATGCAGAAAACTATGGTGACATATTCTAAAATAATGGGCCTAAAATAACACGCATATGTGGGCGTATTCAGACAATAGTCATTGGCCAATAAAACAGCCTTGCCTATGTGTGAGACTTTGCTTCGGTCTACCTTTATTGGTGGTTCCGATGCAAAATTATATTTGCCCGATTATTATTTTATTATTTTTTTTATCGTGGCATATAGGCCTTAATTATATTTAAGCGTTTTAACATCAAAGGGGTCATGGGCACTTTGGCGAGGCAATAGGCCCACCACATTAAGATAACAGCTTGCTAGGCTACAACTTGGCAGGTCCTTAAATGTAGGCCTAAACGTGTCTGAACCAAAACTAATATATTGCTCTCCCACCAACAGATATCAATATGAATTAAATTATATTAATTAATAGTTACTTCATGGGACAAATAACCGTATTTACAGGCTTAGCCGTCGTCGATTTGCTATGTGTACTTTATGTCAGTTGCCCTGTCGAGTTGTGTCAAGTTTTTTTCTAACCTATTTGGTTTTAATTAAAATGTTATGCACTTTAAGATTATTCTGTATAATGAAAAGCGCTTTACAAATGTAATACATTAATAGGCCTATTATTATTATTATTTTAAAGAATTCATTGAACGTCAACAGTGAGAAAGGGAGCGCAGCAGGCCACAGTTTACACGAGACAGCTGATTACATCGCGATCGCGAATGCGTGTGTATGATTTCAACATCTAAAATAAAGTTTGGTGTTATCTTTATACATTCCCCCAACGTGAAGTTGTAGCCTATGAAGTAAAAAAAAATTACAAAACTGATGAATTACAACAACATTGCAGCCCAATGACCTGGGCCCGGTTTCCCAAAAGCAGTGAAAAAACGTCAGATAAAAACACTACGTCATCATGCACAGCCTTTTATCGGCAACAAGTCAGTTTGATGCATATTGTTTTTATGCGTATTTTTTCATATTTGCAAGAACATTTTCCGCAAATTGAATGGAAACCTAGCTATTGAGGCACAACATTACAGACAGTAGCCTAGTCGGAAAAAAACTGGGAAAGAGGCCCTGACCAATTTTTGTCTAAACTTGAGGTCTATGGGCTAATGCTGAACTAAAATAGAATTTCGATAGCCAAATAACCTATAGGCCTAGGGCTAGCCTTTAACAAATATAGGCTATAGTCTTTTCTTTATTTGTAATTCAGTGATTTTTAGGCTCTAATGAAAAAATTCTTTCCACAGTAGAGGGGGAAGGACAGGCCATAAAGGACACACGAGGAAAGTGTTATAAAGTTATTTGAAAGACTTCAATTCTATCGGCTAATTTCATAGCTGATTGACATTGGGTGGGTCTCAGCACGAGTAGGCCTAAGCACTAGAAGAGGAGCCCGCCAACGCGCTGCCAGCTGCACCACGTGCAGAGCCCGCCAAACTGGTACTCTGGGAGGGGCGAGTATTTCTTCACTGTGAACTGCTGGAAGGGAGAAAGAGATACGTTCCATAGCCATAGGGAGACTGGTGAAAATACAACCCCTTTCGCTGTGGATAGCTTTAACGTAAAAAATATTACCTTTATTTTCACATCAATTAGGGCTAGATTCACTGAAATGAATGTGAAAGAGATACGACGGTGGAAGTCGAAAGTATTGCAGAGAAACAGCTTATATAATATTAATGGGATAATAATAGTAGTACATTCATACTGACATCTAATATGTAATTAGATTATTGTCTTTGATATTAACTATTGATTTTGGTTTAGATAAGCCGAACAATAAAATGTATATGGTCGTTATGAAATCATTAATTTGTTTTTCAACCAACTCTTGTGGGCAACAAATTATATGTTTCAATGACTTTCAAAATTTCCCATAAAAAACTGGTTTGCTATTATTTTCCATACCTTTAGTATAAGATAAAAATGATAAGATAATCTTTTGAGAGGAGATCAATAGGAAAATGTGAGTGGGCATACTATAAGGTAAATGAGTCGGCCTACTTTATTCTAGTTCCAGATAATATTGATGATTAATGGAACATCAAATCTCGAGTAACATAATCATCTTGCTAAATGCAACTGTTTTGCTTCACACCCCTGATGAAGCACATGACAGCAAAATAGGCCTATATATAGTCCATGAGCCAGGAGGTCGCTCGGGCCCACTTTGGCTTACATGTCTCATAGTGATTGTCTTGAAGGAATATGTCCCTAGAATATTTTTATATATATAATCCTTCCATCCCATTCATTTTTCTCATAGGGATTTTACTATATGACAAATAATGTCAGTATACAACACGTTATTGCTCATGTATACCCATTAAATTAGCGATTCTTTTTGGGCACATTCTTACCAAAATTCTGTGAATAATTTAATATATTTATATCTGGCCCACCTTGCTCATTTGGTTGTGTATTCTACATCACTATGAACATTTTCAGATATTATTGGGCATACTACAATTATGTTTCGTACAGGTATGGAGACATATCTCCCTCACTAACTTTAAGGATCAGCTGTCAGAGCAGCTTACCGATCACTGCACCTGTACACAGCCCATCTGTAAATAGCTCACCCAACTACCTCATCCCCATATTGTTATTTATTTTTTCTCTTTTGCACCCCAGAATCCCTACTTGCACATCATCGTCTGCACATCTATCACTCCAGTGTTAATGATAAATTGTAATTATTTTGCCACTATGGCCTATGTATTGCCTTACCTCCCTAATCTTACTACATTTGCACACACTGTATATAGATTTTTCTAATGTGTTATTGACTGTACGTTTGTTTATTCCATGTGTAACTCTGTTGTTTTTGTCGAACTGCTTAGCTTTATCTTGGCCAGGTCACAGTTGTAAATGAGAACTTGTTCTCAACTGGCCCACCTGGTTAAATAAAAATAAAATAAAAAAAAGTATGATCATGCGAAATTGATAAAATAAGACATATTGAGTTGTTTGGTGGCCATATTGGATAAAGGCTTATGTGGGGTTAAGACATGAATCCTGTAATGGCCCTGTATCTACAAAATATTTTTAAACACTCTTATAACTGTGTGTGTAAAATGTGGTGCCTATATTAGCAAAGGTACAATCGAAAACATAGCTACCCCCACTACTTGGAATTCTTTGGTTAAGCTTCCAACATTCTAATAAAAATGGCACAATATGGGCTATTTTTAAACAATACTTGTAGCTGGTGCTTTCAAAGTTGTTTATATTATATATAATCTGAAAGGTAAGGCTTCCTCTCCACTCCTCTGAGCCAGAGGGTGATGACAGGTTGCCCTATGCTGGGCAGCTGACATCGTCGGAAGACTGTTGCTGCAAAACAGTAAATGAGAGACACAAGGGGTGGGATGACATATAAATACTCCCCGAGATTTATGCCCATTGGTTGAAAGAACGAAGAGTGATTATTGGTTTGATTATTCAGGAAGCTTGCCTTAGTGTGCCGTGCTCATAGGCTGACGTTAATAGTTGAGTGACATTCTGAACGCTTGCTAATAGTGGAGAGACGTGGCGCTAAGATGACAGGTTACATTAATAACACTACCATGTAAATACCTGTTAAGCTGATGAGGCAGCATTATAAACACTACCAAATAAATACCTGATATTCTTAAGAGGTAGTGTTAGACACTGCCATATAAATACCTGTATGCTATGCTGATGAGGTAACCTTATAAACACTACCAGCTATGATCCCTTATTGATGTCATTTGTTAAAGCCACTTCAATCAGTGTAGATGAAGGGGAGGAGACAGGTTAAATAATTATTTTTAAGCATTGAGACAATTGAGACATGGAGTGTGTATGTGTGCCATCTAGAGGGTGAATGGACAAGACAAAATATTTAAGTGCCTTTGAACAGGGTATGGCTGATGGGGTTTTCACGCTCAACAGTTTCCCGTGTGTATCAAGAATGGTCCACCACCCAAAGGACATCCAGCAAACTTGACACAACTGTGGGAAGCATTGGAGTCAACGTGGGCCAACATCCCTGTGGAACGCTTTTGACACCTTGTGGAGTCCATGTCCCGACGAATTGAGGCTGTTCTGATGATATCCAGAAACAAAATGCAATAATTTCAGCAAATAGACCTGTTTTAATCTGGACTAACTATTCTGCAACTATGACCAATTTTCCCTAATCGGTCACTATATGCAAGATCCTCTGAAATGATGCCATGTGAGGATTAGACACTGCGTTCCAAATTGGATTTAAAATTGTCACGTCGTGGCCATAGATAGCCCTCTGGGTTATCTATGGGGTTTTGGGCCAGGACGTGACCAGGGGGGTTGTTGTTCTATGTTTGTGTTTTCTATGTTGGGTTTTGTGTTGGTTCCCAATTAGAGGCAGCTGTTAGTCGTTGCCTCTAATTGGGAATCCTATTTAGTTTGTTCCCTTCCCCACCTGCCTTTGTGGGTTATTGTTTTTGGTTAGTGCATGTGTTTGTGCTATTCTGACGTTACGGTCTGTTTATCCTTTATTGTTTTTGTTTGTTCCATTTTGAAATAAATTACGTGGAACCCCATGCACGTTGCGCTTTGGTCTGTTTCTCACACCGATCGTGACAAAAATGTTCAACTAGCCATCTGTGTAGCTTTTTTTCACATGATCAGATTACACATTTTCTGATTGTCTGAATTATTTTGGCATTAAATAATCTCTTACTATGGTTAATCATTTTCATAGTACCATATAAGCAGAAAAAATATTGCCCACTTTTAGCTTGCTATGTGAAAAACCCATTATCATAATGAAGAGGCATGAACTAGGCTACGTACAGCACATGCCCCTGACTTCTAAAGTGGTTAAATATTCAAAATAACTATTTAAAGGTGAGTGACAACATCATCTAGTGAGGTCATCATCACTCGAGCAATGCCTTCTGTGGATACTCCGGCCCCCATGTGCACTCCTGAGTGAGACACACACACACGATAAAAGTCAGTATTCAACACCCAGAGTTAAGGTTTGGGATAGGCTTATAACAAAAATCCCAAAAGCAACTTTCTATCACTGTATTGGTGTCAGAAATCTCTGTGTAGCAGGTAGGCAGAGTCAGGCGCAGGACAACGGAGATTAGTAAATCACGTATCTTTTCTCAAATTACAAACTACCAAAAATAGGTAGTAAAATCCAAGCTCACAATAAAATAAATCTAACATATAACAAACACGCACAAAACCGAGAGGGAAACAGAGGGTTTAAATAAGGAACATATAATTATGGGATGAAAACCAGGTGTGTTTAATGAAGACAAAAACATAGAAATGAAAAGTAGATCGGCGGTAGCTAGAAAACCGGTGACGTTGACCGCCAAAAGCCGCCCGAACAAGGAGAGGGACCAACACGGCTGAAGTCGTGACAGTACCCCCTTGACGTGCGGCTCCAGCAGCGCACCGACACCAGCCTCTGGGAACGACCCGGAGGACGAGGCGCAGGGCGATCCGGGTGGAGACGGTGAAACTCCAGCAGCAACGACGGTCCAGGATGTCCTCCACCGGCACCCAACATCTCTCCTCTGGGCCGTACCCCTCCCACTCCACGAGGTACCCCTCGTCCATGATGGCTTGGACAGCATACGCCGGGGCCCCCTCGATGTCCAGAGGAGGAGGGGGTTGGGGGGGGACCTCCCGCACCTCAGATTCCTGGAGTGGACCAGCTACCACCGGCCTGAGGAGAGACACATGGAACGAGGAGTTAATACGGTAATCTGGGGGAGCTGTAACTTATAACATACCTTGTTCAATCTCCTCAGGACTTTAAAGGGCCCCACAAACCGCGGGCCTAGCTCCCGGAAGGGCAGGCGGAGGGGCAGGTTTCGGGTCGAGAGCCAGACCCTGTCCCCCGGTGTGAACACCGGGGCCTCACTGCGGTGGCGGTCGGCGCTCGCCTTCTGCCGCCTCACGGCTTGTTGTAGGTGCACATGGGCGGCCTCCCAGGTCTCCTCCGAGCGCCTAAACCATTCATGCACCGCAGGAGCCTCGATCTGGCTCTGATACCACGGTGCCAGAACCGGCTGGTACCCTAGTACGCACTGGAAGGGGGAGAGGTTAGTGGAGGAGTGACAGAGTAAGTTCTGGGCCATCTCTGCCCAGGGGATGAAACTCGCCCACTCCCCCTGCCGTTCCTGGCAATAGGACCGCAGAAACCTACCCACATCCTGGTTGACTCTTTCCACCTGCCCGTTACTCTCGGGGTGAAAACCTGAGGTAAGGCTGACCGAGACCCCCAGACATTCCATAAACGCCCTCCAAACCCTGGACGTGAACTGGGGACCCCGATCAGAAACTATGTCCTCAGGCACCCCGTAGTGCCGGAAGACGTGGGTGAACAGGGCCTCCGCAGTCTGTAGGGCCGTAGGGAGACTGGGCAAAGGAAGCAGGCGGCAGGACTTAGAAAACCGATCCACAACAACCAGGACCGTGGTGTTTCCCTGTGACAGTGGAAGATCCGTCAGGAAATCCACAGACAGGTGTGACCATGGCCGTTGTGGAACGGGTAGGGGTTGTAATTTCCCTCTGGGCAGGTGCCTAGGCGCCTTGCACTGGGCGCACACCGAGCAGGAGGAAACATAAACCCTCACGTCCTTAGCTAAGGTGGGCCACCAGTACTTCCCACTAAGGCAGCGCACTGTCCGACCGATGCCAGGATGACCAGAGGAGGGTGACGTGTGGGCCCAATAGATCAGACGGTCGCGGACAGCAGACGGAACATACAGACGTCCCGCTGGACACTAAATGGGAGTGGTCTCTGTACGTAACGCCTGCTCTATGTCCCGCGTCCAGCTCCCACACCACCGGTGCCACCAGGCAAGAGGCCGGAAGTATGGGAGTGGGATCTATGGCCCGTTCCTCTGTGTCATACATCCGGGACAGTGCGTCTGCCTTAGCATTCTGGGAACCTGGTCTGAAGGACAGGGTGAAAACAAAACGGGTGAAAAACATGGCCCACCTTGCCTGGCGAGGGTTCAGTCTCCTCGCCGCCCGGATGTACTCCAGATTACGGTGGTCAGTCCAGATGAGAAAAGGGTGTTTAGCCCCCTCAAGCCAGTGTCTCCACGCTTTCAGAGCCTTTACGACAGCCAACAACTCCCGGTCCCCCACATCATAGTTTCGCTCCGCCGAGGTGAGCTTCTTCGAAAAGAAGGCACAGGGGCGGAGTTTTGGTGGCATACCCAAGCACTGAGACAGCACAGCTCCTATCTCAGCCTCGTACACGTCCACCTCAACTATGAATGCCAAAGAGGGATCCGGATGAGCCAGCACGGGAGCCGAGGTAAACAGAGCCTTCAGATGACTAAAAGACCTGTTCGCCTCAGCTGACCACTGCAGTCGCACCGGCCCCCCCCCTTCAGCAGTGAAGTAATAGGAGCCGCTACCTGACCAAAGCCCCGGATAATCCTCCGGTAGTAGTTGGCAAACCCCAAGAACCGCTGCACTTCCTTTACCGTGGTTGGAGTCGGCCAATTACGCACGGCTGAAATGCGGTCATTCTCCATCTCCACCCCTGACGTGGAAATGCGGTACCCTAGGAAAGAGACGGACTGCTGGAAGAACAGACATTTCTCAGCCTTGACGTACAGGTCATGCTCCAACAGTCTACCCAGCAGCTTGCGCACCAGGGACACATGCTCGGCGCATGTAGCGGAGTATTTCAGAATGTTGTCGATATACACCACTACACCCTGCCCGTTCAGGTCCCGGAAAATCTTGTCTACAAATGCCTGGAAGATTGATGGAGCATTCATCAACCTGTACGGAATGACGAGATCCTCGTAGTGCCCTGAGGTGGTACTAAATGCTATCTTCCACTCATCCCCCTCCCGGATGTGCACCAGATTGTACGCACTACTGAGATCCCCCTGCGTCACCATACTTAGTGGAGCGGTAACCTCCCTAATCAGCCCTGACCCTAATGGTCGACTATCTAAGGCGTGCACAGGGAAGGGCATATCAAAAGACACAATGGGGATCCCTAAACTATGGGCAAATGAATGGTCAATAAAGTTCCCAGCTGCGCCTAAATCGACGAGTGCCTTATGCTGGGAACGTGGGGAACACCCCGGAAAATCTATAAACAAAAACATGTGAGCAACAGGGGGCTCAGTGCGAGTCTGGTGCCTACTCACCTGGGATGACACGATAGTGCCCTGCCTGCTGCCTCGACTTCCTGAGGTACCCCCCAAGCACCGACCAGCAGTGTGCCCTCTGCAGGCACATAAGGTGCAGGGAGTGGCCCCTCCTCCGGCCCCCCTAAGCGCAGTCCCTCCAAGCTCCATAGGTGTTGGATCAGAGGTGTTGGGGGATGGAACTAACAGGCCCTGATCCGGACGTCCACGGGTGGCCAGCAGGGTATCCAGCCTGATGGACATATCCACCAGCTGGGGCTCCAGTCGGACGTCCTCGCGCAGACTGCATCTGTAATGGTCGTTCAGGGCTCTGTCATTCCATCCCGCTCCGGCGGCCAGGGTGCGGAAAAGTCCTGTGCGCTCCTCGTCCCCTGCCTGAGGTGGAACAGGCGGAACAGGCGTTCACCCGTTCACCCGCCGTGTGGACAGCTGTGTAGGTTGTGGAGTGGTTGAGATGCTGGTGGAGGTTGAGATGCTGGTGGAGGCGCTGGAAAACCTCTCTCCCATCGCTCCAGATTATGCAGCACGCGATCCATGGCTGTGCCGAGATGTTGCAACATGGTCGCGTGCTGCTGGATGCGCTCCTCAATATGCAGAGGAAGGCTGTGCTCTCCTGCAGACTCCATTATTGGTGAGTGTTTCTGTCAGAAGTCTCTCTGTAGCAGGTAGGCAGAGTAAGGCGCAGGACAACGGAGATGAGTAAATCACGCGTCTTTTCTCAAATTACAAACTACCAAAAATAGGTAGTAAAATCCAAGCTCACAATAAAAATAACATCTAACATTTAACAAACACGCACAAAACCATGAGGGGAAACAGAGGGTTTAAATAAGGAACATATAATTATGGGATAAAAACCAGGTGTGTATAATGAAGACAAAAACATAGAAAATGAACAGTAGATCGGCGGTAGCTAGAAAACCGGTGACTTCGACCAACACGGCTGAAGTCATGACAATTGGAACTAGCAACCTTTGGAATCAAAGGCAGATGCAAATTTGAATCAACCAATAGAAACTAGTTTTTGAGATTTTAGCTTTAATAAACCTATCACAAACCTTAACCCTTACCTTAACCATTCACAGTTAATGCCTAACCTTAAGATTTCTGAGTTAATACCTAAACTTAACCCTAACCATTTCGAAATTAGACATTTGTAACAACTTTCGAAATTTGACTTGAGACTGTGAGAGATAGTTGCACACACAGACACACAGACACACACACACCCAGTGCCCAATGAGGAACAGAACTAACACAGGCGTGGCGGTGAGGCAGTCAAAATTCCACTGCATCAGTGCAGATATTGGTGGTAGTCTCCTCACAGGAAACAAAGTGGGGAGTTTTATGTTATGTGTGTTGTCCTGTATAGTACAGTATGCCATGAATAGTTAAACATTAGTGTGCCACTTCACCTTAGTCTGTACATCTCAAATTCCCAATTCAGTCCAACTACGCTGTTAATATTGTAGACCTATGCAAATGATTCTGTCAAGTGACCTTGTATTACCATATTGCAGGTGCGTGTGTGTACCTGCAAATATGTGTGTGTCTATACATCAGGAGTGTGTGTATACAGTATTATGTGCATGGGAGGGTATAGAGGTTGTTGCTGGTCTGCACAGATGGTGGGGGGTGAGGGTGTGGGGGATTTTGAATGGGCAGCTCTAATGATGCCATGCCACGGTGGTCACACGGACAGCTAGTAATTGGCACCCATACTGACCAGTTTGCGGAGCTGTGGGGTGGGTAGCCTCCCAGCTGGACCTGTCAGATGGCATTGCATCCAGCTCATTGCCCTCTCTCTCTCTCTCTCTCTCTCTCTCTCTCTCTCTCTCTCTCTCTCTCACACACACACTTTCTCCTGTCTCTCTCTCTTTTGTTCTAAACTTGATCATTAGCCTATGACATGAATCTGTTTTCCACACTACAGTATGTCCTCTGATTTGGGGGGGGGTCTGTTTTAAGGTGGTCATACCATGGATCATTTAGCTATTTGATTTAGAATTTTAGGACCCCTTTAGGTATCCCCCCAAATATAACATTTGGCCTTTATTACTATAGAAAAGCATTGAATAACACATTCATAAAAGACAGTAAAAAGAAAACATCTAGACACATGAAAAGTAGGAAGTATACAGAGGGTAAGGGGCAACAGAGGACGAACAGCAGAGGGGCTAATGATTTTGGAGCAGGGGGAAAGGTCTCGGCTTCCAGGGGTGTAGCCGCAGGGCTACAGCGGCGTGCTAGCGCATCCGGCTTAACATTCTTGGGTACCGGTCGGTGTTGCGGAAGCGAAGTGGCCCGGGCCTTACTGAACCCCTCCCGGAGGTCCTGGTACTCCGCGGGAATGGAGGAGAGGTTCGGGCAATTTCCAAGCCCCCAGGAAGACGTCCCAGGGCAGGCAGAGCTGATTTCAGGCAATGAGCGTGGCAGAACGGGCTCCAGCCCACGATGGCACCAGTAGACCAGTCAATCGAGGGATTGTGTTGCTGGAGCCAAGAGAATCCCAATGCCACAGGAACCTGCGGAGACTCAATTAGCACGAATTGGATCATCTCGCTGTGGTTCCCAGATACTCGTAGGTTGATGGGGGTGGTATGGTGGGTGACCCGGCCTATAGAGCGCCCGTCCAGCACTCTAACATTCATGGCAATGTAGAGGGGTTGAGTAGGGATGCCCAGCTCTGCTGTGGTCGCCCCACAGCAGGGTGGCATGGAGAGTGGGGCGAGTTGGGGGAGAAGCAAAATTGTCCTTAAGGCCCACCAGAGTACTCATTCCTACCAATGAGCTAGGTCTCTTGAAGGGACAGGTAGACACATAATGACTGGCAGTACCACAATACAGACAACTCTGGGTGTTAAGTCTGCGTACGCGTTTCGGCTGGAGACAACCTAGCCTTGCCGAGCTGCATCGGCTCGGGAAGAGGTAAATCGGCAGACTTTGGAGGCTCTTGGAGGAACTCGGGTAAGCTCGGATCCTCTCGGGGGTGTAGACGCCGGGGACTTCCGGAGTCCATCAGATGCAAGGTGGGATCCTTGAGTGAGCGAATGGGACCGCGATCAGACCTCTTCACCAACCTATGTTCCCGTAGCTGTCCATCGATCCGGATGGTCAAAGCGATGAGTGAGTCGAGATCCGTCGGTAGTTCCCGGGCTGCAAGCTCGCCCTTTACTTCCTCCGATAATCCGTGCAGGAACGTGTCAAACAGCGCTTCGGGCTTCAAGGCACTCTCCGCTGCTAGCGTGCGAAAATCCACCAGATAGGCTACCACACTGAGGGAGTCCTTCCAAAGCCGGAGTAACTTCCGGGCAGCCTCTCTCCCGGACACCGGAGCCTCAAAGTTTTCTCTCCTCCGCCACGAATACCTCCAGACTGAGGCAGACGGCGGATTGTTGCTCCCATACCACCGTTGCCCAGCCAAGTGCCCTCCCGGACAGCAGCGTATTAATGTATACTATCCTCTTTTTTTTCCATTTATGAATGTGTTATTCAATGCTTTCTATGGGCTATAGTAGTAAAGGCCAAATTCAATATTTTTCATAAATAATAACAATACTTTTTAAAAACTATACCTACAGTGGTCCTAAATTATAAAGCAAATAGCTAAATGATCTATGGTTTAACCATCTTAAAACTGATAGTTAGATTGATAGAACCCCCACCCAATGGCTTTTAGAGGTTAAGTTTGGATTTCATTACAAATGTGCCCGGGTACCTCCATGGTAACAAGCATTCCCAAGTACATTGGCAACTCATTACAGACGGTCGGTGTGACATGCACTGCCATACCAACCTTCAAAGTGTGTGTGTGGCACACACACACAGGCTCGCAAGCACACTAACACACACACAAAAACCATGACACACAAACCTGTAGGTCATATCAACAGTGACTTGCATCTTCCATACAGACATATATAATATGCAAATTGTTTGTTAACTGTTCATTAGCAGCTTCACAGTATGACAGCATTCCATGTACCCAAATTGCGATGTACAGTACACACACTTTACACACTTTACACACTTTATACACTTTACACACTTTACACACACAAAGTCCCCCCCCTCCCGCACACACATACTCACACACTTAACACAAATAGGTAGACCTACAACACAATATGCAGTACCGAGGTCTGAGTATTCCTGGTTTTCCCGATTCCTGCATGCTTTTCAAATCTGCAGCTTTTTGACGTGATAGAGTTGGCGCAGTTGGAGTGGCGTTGCCAGGGGAAATGGATTGGCACATGGTACACCCGTGACCGGCCAACTCGGGGGGGAGATAGAAGGGGGGGACTGAGGGGAGAAGAGGGGAACTTTTGCATCTTAAATTCCACAACATCTGTTTGGTAGGCGCAGGCAACACAGTATAGTGAGGATGCTGGTGGGTTTGCAGGCGAGCACTTTAATTGAGGAGTTGGTATGTGTGTGTGCGTGCGTGTGTGTGTGTGTGTGTACGCATAAGGTGGGGAGTATGGAAGGATGGGAGTGTGTGGGAGTGTGTGTGAGGAGGGGTGGGTTAATGATGTAAGGCACATTTTTATTTTGCAGTTTTTTGGTTAGGCAGTGTTTAGTGTGTTAAAAATGGTCTTGAACAAATGGAAGAAAATCTCTGCATCAGACTTTTTGCATGGAAGGCATGGCCATTTCTACAGGAATAGGCTTACCCCTCTGACAACGACATCACAATTGGTAGTGCAATATAACAACTGGGGTGAGAGTGATTTAAAAAAAGCTGAGTATGGTTTATTTGTAGTTGAAAATGGCTACATTCTTGCATTATGGTTATAAGGGGTCATGGTTTTCATCTCGTACACTATCCTTATTCTGATACCGTCAAAAGCCTACACACTCATCTTGACTTGAATTTTGGGAGGGCAGGGGGGGCAATGAAGCTTCACCCTTCTCATGGGTTTCCAACACACACATGCACACACATGCACACACACACATGCACACACACACCCTTTCCCCCTCTTATGCCTGTTGGCACTATGGGGAAAAGTACCTCTCCATTTATCTGCCCAGATGCCAGCCGACGGACCTCGTGGCGTGCCATCTGCTGCGTCCCCCTCCCCAAACTTCTCAGCATCCTACCCATAAGCTATCTCTCTAGCCCGGTTCTGTGCATCACCAAACAGGATGCTTTAGCGCGGATCACTTCATCCTTAATACTCCCGGCAGCCAGCACACAGGAGCAAGGAGGGAGAATACCAAATACACACAGACACACACACACACGTCTACAATACAACATAATACACATAATTTGTATCAACACACGTCTGCACACACATCTATACACTCGGATGTAGCCTTCAATTTACACAAACCGATATCCAAAAACTTAACACGTATGCCTCCATACACAATGTATGTAGTGCACAATTTAAACAGCTAGATGCACATGAGCGCACGCACGCACGCCCCTCTCTCATTAAGAAATTAATGAGAGAGACCTACAACTATTGTAAGCGTAAGAGGATGTGTTATGTACAAGGGTTGGGTTTAAATGTAGTTTTCAATCCAGTCAATTCAGGTGAATTGAAATTAAATGTATTTATTGATTTTTTTTTAACATGGGATGATTTTCAAATAATTTATTGAAATTCAGGAATAATGTGAAATCCAATCAGGGTATTCGCTTGATATCTGAAAAATAATCGGAATATCTCCTCATGTCACAACTGCCGAAGTTGGTCCCTCTAATTGTTCGGGTGGTGTTCGGCGGTCGACGTCACCGGTCTTCTAGCTACCGCCGATCTACTTTTCAATTTCTGTTTGTTTTGTCTTCATTATACACACCTGGTTTCTACTCCCATAATTACATGTTCCTTATTTAAACCCTCTGTTTCCCCCCATGGTTTTGTGCATGTTTGTTCTATGTTAGATGGTCTGTAATTGTTACCTTGATTTTTACTATTATTTGGTAGTTTGTATTTTGAGTAAAATATATACGTGATTACTCATCTCTGTTGTCCTGCGCCTGACTCTGTTTACCTGAGACACCTGACACCTCATGTGGTTTAATGAGATTAAGCACAAATTGCTTCGCCAGACCATTGGGTATATACAGTGGGGCAAAAAAGTATTTAGTCAGCCACCAATTGTGCAAGTTCTCTCACTTAAAAAGATGAGAGAGGCCTGTAATTTTCATCATAGGTACACTTTAACTATGACAGACAAAATGAGGAAAGAAAATCCAGAAAATCACATTGTAGGATTTTTAATGAATTTATTTGCAAATTATGGTGGACTTCTTCTTTAAGAGGCTCCTCTGTCCTCCACTCGTTACCTGTATTAATGGCACCTGTTTGAACTTGTTATCAGTATAAAAGACACCTGTCCACAACCTCAAACAGTCACACTCCAAACTCCACTATGGCCAAGACCAAAGAGCTGTCAAAGGACACCAGAAACAAAATTGTAGACCTGCACCAGGTTGGGAAGACTGAATCTGCAATAGGTAAGCAGCTTGGTTTGAAGAAATCAACTGTGGGAGCAATTATTAGGAAATGGAAGACATACAAGACCACTGATAATCTTCCTCGATCTGGGGCTCCACGACGATCTCACCCCGTGGGGTCAAAATGATCACAAGAACGGTGAGCAAAAATCCCAGAACCACACGGGGGGACCTAGTGAATGACCTGCAGAGAGCTGGGACCAAAGTAACAAAGCCTACCATCAGCAAGGGCATTGAAGATGAAACGTGGCTGGGTCTTTCATCATGACAATGATCCCAAACACACCGCCCGGGCAATGAAGGAGTGGCTTCGTAAGAAGCATTTCAAGGTCCAGGAGTGGCCTAGCCAGTCTCCAGATCTCAACCCCATAGAAAATCTTTGGAGGGAGTTGAAAGTCCGTGTTGCCCAGCGACAGCCCCAAAACATCACTGCTCTAGAGGAGATCTGCATGGAGGAATGGGCCAAAATACCAGCAACAGTGTGTGAAAACCTTGTGAAGACTTACAGAAAACGTTTGACCTCTGTCATTGCCAACAAAGGGTATATAACAAAGTATTGAGATAAACTTTTGTTATTGACCAAATACTTATTTTCCACCATAATTTGCAAATAAATAAATTAAAAATCCTACAATGTGATTTTCTGGATTTCTTTTTCTCATTTCGTCTGTCATAGTTGAAGTGTACCTATGGTGAAAATTACAGGCCTCTCTCATCTTTTTAAGTTGGAGAACTTGCACAATTGGTGGCTGACTAAATACTTTTTTGCCCCACTGTAGCTCGCTTTGTACGTGATGTGGACGGCCTGGCAAAGTTTGTAAGGGTCATTATTCATTTGCAGCAGCGCAGGTCCTTGCTCCTTTTTCTAGTATTCTACTAATCATGAATGTACAGGCTACAGTATGATGATGGACTCACCTAAATACATCCTTGTGCTCTGCTGCCTATAGAGTGGAATTCATATGGTCATGACTAAAGGGAACGAGGGGAGGAAGTGATGCAAGACTATTGGGATGGAGCTTCGGTTGACGTGGCACCCCACATGAAGTCAGGCTTGCTGTGTGTGTGTGGGGGGGGGTTAGCGAGCGAGAGAGAGCAAAAGAGAGAGAGAGTGAGAGGGAGCGAAAGAGAGAGAGAGAAAAAAAGAGAATGAGAAAGGGCGGAAAGGAGGGGGCAGCCCTACAGGATCATTTTTGATGAGGCTCTTTTGCACAACCGCAATTAAATGGCTACAACAATTAATTAATGCGCTGGAAAGTTGTCACAAAAAGTTAATTTAGGAGGGTATGATAAGCAATTAGAGGGATATAAAGTTAAGTATTATTTGTATTTTTAGGGAATATTTATTTGGTTGATATTGTAAATATTAAGTAACTTTGCCATTGATTAGCGTCACTATCTATCCCCTACTTTTCCAATCTTCCCCTTCCCAGAAACATGTGTCCAACTCTCCCAAATTGCATTGTCTCTTAGTTTGTCCCCCTTACACTCCCCCTCTTTTCTCTCTCCCTCTCACTATTTCTCTCTCTCTCTCTCTCTCTCTCTTTCTCTTTCTCTCTCTCCCTTCGTGTGAAATATTGCATGAATAATGAGCGGAGCAGGTTGGAATCCTGGGGAAGATGTCCTTGGAGATGAATGCATTTTCAGCAGAATAATTAAGTTAATTAACAAATTCACATGCATATTCATCAGCCTTTTAATATCTTCTCCGCAAGGCTTGATGAGCAGTGGGGTAATAACCATCTCATTTGCATACGGCGTTCAAAGAACTCTTTGTTAAAAAGAGTAGGAGAGAGGAAAATGCCGGAAAGGAAAAAACAACAACAAACAAAAGCAAAACATGAGGAGACGTGAGAGAAAAGCAGCGGCACAATGCCGCTGAGGTGAGGGGGTGGCGGCAGTGACACTGTGTGACACGGACCGGTGTAAGGCGCCACGGCGATGACGGATGGGTGACATTATGAGGGACGGTCCACATGAGCTCCCCACCCCTTCCCGGCAGATTGACTTTCTGAGACATCTCTATTCTGTCGTCTTCTCTCTCCCTCAGTGCTTCTGTCTGTCTCTCTTTTCTCTCTCCTTCTTTCCCCTCCTACACTTCCCACCCACTCGGTCTTGTCTCTGTCAAATTCGAGCCCCCCTCACTTTGTCTGTTTCTATCACTCTCTCTCGGTTGCTCTCTCTCTGCATGTCATATTTCCTTTTTTTCTCTCTTTCTCTGTGTATGTTTCTGATATGCATATTGGATGAAAACAATGCAATCATGTGTAGGAGTCCTTTCATAACTCTCTCCCTCTCATTTTTTCTCTCTCTCTCTCTCTCTCTCTCTCTCTCTCTCTCTCTCTCTCTCTCTCTCTCTCTCTGCCTTCCACTCTCTATCCCTCCATCTCTCGCCGGAGGGCAGTCTGCTGCTGCTGTCTGCACACAACCTGGCTCTGCTAGCAACACCACCTCTCTTTCACACTCCCATCCTGAACCCCCCACCCTGACACACGCATGCATGCACATGCATTCTCTCAAACGTCATCCCTTGATCTCTTTTTCGCTCTCTCTATGTCATCCCCCTACCCCCACCCCTCCCTCCTTTTCACACCTGTGCCAGACATGGGCTTTGGCCACTTGTCAACACTACTAACTTCACCTCACAATGACCTTTCCTGAAATTCTCACAGACTGACACACACTGCAACATGATGTCACTACAATAAATATTTATACTGGCGTTTACACATGTCACTTATGTGACACATTATTACGGGAAATGGACCAGTGCCACTTGCTTCACTGTTTCAATCTAGCTTTTTACAGCACCTGTGTACTAACATTTAGTCAAATACTGTACGTGATATTGAGTTGTGACTAATACATGTTTGACACATATTACTTATGACATGATAGTATACGCAAAATCCTTATGTTATGATATGGCGGAAAGTTTGGTGTTATCACATACACTACTGGTCAAAATAGTTAGTACACATTCTCATTCAAGAGTTTTTCTTTATTTTTACTATTTTCTACATTGTAGAATAATAGTGAAGACATCAAAACTATGCAATAACACATTTGGGAGAATGCCAAGAGTGTGCAAAGCTGTCATCCCTATTATTCTACAATGTTGAAAATGGTAGAAATGAAGAAAAACCTTTTGAGTAGGTGTGTAGTGTAGATGGACAGTACACTAGCACTACCACATCCCACCCCTAGGTGGCAGCAGCAACTGGGTTCTGTGCTGTGCCAGTACCTTGATAAGCACACAGGTGCTGGCAATCAGGATGATCTGCATTCAGTGAGGGAGATCTGGCTAGGAGCCTCTCGGCCTAAAAGTGTTTGTTTTATGTCAGTTAACCTCTTTAGTTTTGGCATGCCTTTTTGCATTTTCCTTTTTGGATATATTTGTGTTCGTCACCCTAACCTGAACAAATAATAGTCAGCTTGGGCTGAACAACCCTAATGAGTCATGACTGAGCTGGCCCTGGACCCAGGTAAGTTTGCTGTCTCCTGGGAACATGCACACAGTCTGCATACTTTGACTTCTCACGTAAACACACACATTAAATCAGTTTACAGACCATTTAGCTAGGCCTAGAACCCCTAGAGACATAACGAGTGTAGCAAAATCAGTAGGCTAGCTAATTGGTTTCGTAACACATACAGTGCATTCGGAAAGTATTCAAACCCCTTGACTTTTTCCACATTTTGTTACGTTACAGCCTTGTTCTAAAATTTTTCTAAATTGTTCTAAAACAGCCTTGTTCTAAAAACAAAAAAAATTCCCCTCAAACAATCTACACCCAATACCACATATTGACAAAGCAAAAACTGGTTTTTCTCTGAAGATCCTCTCAAACTCTGTCAGGTTGGATGGGGAGCGTCGCTGCACAGCTATTTTCAGGTCTCTCCAGAAATGTTCGATTGCGTTCAAGTCCGGGCTCTGGCTGGGCCACTCAAGGACATTCAGAGACCTTTCCCAAAGCCACTCCTGCATTGTCTTGGCTGTGTGCTTATGGTCGTTGTCCTGTTGGAAGGAGCAGGTCTTCATCAAGGATCTCTCTGTACTTTGCTTCATTCATCTTTCCCTCGATCCTGACTAGTCTTCCAGTCCTTGCCACTGAAAAACATCCCCACAGCATGATGCTACCACCACCATGCTTCACCGTAGGGAGGGTGCTTGGCATTCAGGCCAAAGAGTTCAATCTTGGTTTCATACAACCAGAGAATCTTGTTTCTCATGTTCTGAGTCCTTTAGGTGCCTTTTGGTAAACTCCAAGCGGGCTGTCATGTGCCTTTTACGGAGGAGTGGTTTCCGTCTGGCCACTCTATCATAAAAGCCTGATTGGTGGAGTCCTGCAAAGATGATTGTCCTTCTGGAAGATTCTCCCACCTCCACAGAGGAACTCTGGAGCTCTGTCAGTGACCATCGAGTTCTTGGTCACCTCCCTGACCAAGAACCTTCTCCCCCAATTGCGGTCGGTCAGCTCTAGGAAGAGTCTTGGTGGTTCCAAACTTCTTCTATTTAAGAATGTTGGAGGCCACTGTGTTCTTGGGGACTTTCAATGCTGCAGAAATGTTTTGGTACCCTTCCCCTGATCGGTGCCTCGACACAATATTGTCTCTGAGCTCAACAGACAATTACTTAGACCTCATGGCTTAGTTTTTGTTCTGACATGCACAGTCAACTCTGGGACCATAAATAGACACGTGTGTGCATTTCCCAATAATGTCCAATCAATTGAATTTACCACAAGTTGACTTCAATGAAGTTGTCTAAACATCAAGGATGATCAATGGAAACAGGATACACCTGAGCTCAATTTCGAGTCTCGTAGCAAAGGGTCTGAATACTTATGTAAATGAAGTAATTCTGTTTTTTATTTTTAATACATTTAAAAAAAACTTTTTGCTTTGTCAATATGGGATATGGTTTGTAGATTGATCAGGATTTTTTTTTACTTAATACGTAACAAAATGTGGAAAAAGTCAAGGGGTCTGAATACTTTCTGAATGCACTGTAGATTACTGTCCATCCCAACTTGATGTTTTTCCAAATTTCATGACTGTAGGTCAAACAGTTAGTTTGCTGTTTCCTTAGTGTGCTGTAGCATGATCAACTGGCTTGACACAGCCATCTGTGAACACAGTGCTTACAGTGACACATGCCTTGAGAATTAGCTTGATCAGGTATTCATCTCCTTACTCTATGCAAAAGTGACATTGCTGACTGTCAAAATAGAGAGACTTCATTTATGATACCAGGCTGCACCTGCACACAGACGCAGAATGATGTGTCAAAATTCCTATCTTATGTTAATAGAGGCATTGAACAGCCCGGACTGCCAGATCTGAACCCAGAAAAGAAAAGATGGAGGTGTGGAAGGTGGATGTGAGATTATGGTCCAGCTCCAAGTGCAGAGTGCATCCCATGGCTGGTGGATGAGCTGTCAGTGGTTAGACTTTAAAAACAGTAGCTCTCTCCATCTATCTATCATCCCTCTCCATTCGACTCTACCTACAAGTACATAGTGCCTCAACTAACTGGTGCCCCCCGCACATTGACTCTGTACCGGTACCCCCCTGTGTATAGTCTCGCTATTGTTATTTTACAGCTACTCTTTAATTACTTGTTATTTTTATTTCTTATTCTTATTTTTTTAAACTGCATTGTTGGTTAGGGGTTCGTAAGTAAGCATTTCACTGTAAGGTCTACACCTGTTGTATTTGGCGCATGTGACTAATACGATTTGATTTGATTGGATTTATCATCCCTCTTTATCCTCATTTACTGGTTAAAACAGCCAATTCATCAGCCTGCTACCAACCCTTAGTAAACCTTTGGAAGAAAATGTGTTTGACCAGATTCAATGCTATTTCACAGTAAATTAACAACAGACTTTCAGCACGCTTATAGGGGAAGGGCATTCAATTCATGTACGGCACATACACAAGTGACTGATGATTGGCTGAACGAAATCGATAATAAGAAGATAGTGGAAACTATTTTGTTAGACCAGTTCAGCTTTTGACATAATCGATCATAGCCTGCTGCTGAAAAAACTTGTGTTATGGATTCACATCCTCTGCTATGTAGGTGGATCGAGAGTTAACTGTCAAACAGAAGAGAGGGTGTTCTTTAATGGAAGCCTCTCCAACATAGTCCAGGTAGAGTCGAGCATACCCCAGGGCAGCCGTCTAGCCCCCTTACTTTAAAAATATTTTCACTAACGAAATGTTTTAATTATTTATTTTTATTTAAACTTTATTTAACTAGGCAAGTCAGTTAAGAACAAATTCTTATTTACAATGATGGCCTACCAAAAGGCAAAAGGCCTCCTGCGGGGACGGGTGCTGGGATTAAATATAAAACATAAATACAATATAAATATAGCACAAAACACACATCACAACAAGAGAGACAACACTACATAAAGAGAAACCTAAGACAACAACATAGCAAGGCAGAAACACATGACAACACAGCACGGTAGCAATACAACATAACAACAACATGGTAGCAACACAACATGGTAGCAGCACAAAACATGGTACAAACATTATTGGTCACAGACAACAGCACAATGGGCAAGAAGGTAGCGACAACAATACACAGCCAGAAGAGGACTGGCCACCCCTCATAGCCTGGTTCCTCTCTAGGTTTCTTCCTAGGTTCTGTCCTTTCTAGGGAGTTTTTCCTAGCCACCATGCTTCTAAACCTGCATTGCTTGTTGCTTGGGATTTTAGGCTGGGTTTCTGTACAGCACTTTGTGACATCAGCTGATGTAAGAAGGGCTTTATATATACATTTGATTGATCACACAAAGCAGCCACTGTCTGTAAGAGTGTCCATGATTGAGACTTTGAATGAAGAGATAGAGATAAAACTGTCCAGTTTGAGTGTTTGTTGCAGCTCATTCCAGTCGCTAGCTATAGCGAACTGAAAAGAGGAGCGACCCAGGGATGCTTTGGGGACCTTTAACAGAATGTAACTGGCAGAACGGGTGTTGTATGTGGAGGATGAGGCTGCATTAGATATCTCAGATGGGGGGGAGTGAGGCCTAAGGTTTTATAAATAAGCATCAACCAGTGGATCTTGCGACGGGTATACAGAGATGACCAGTTTACAGAGGAGTATAGAGTGCAGTGATGTGTCCTATAAGGAGCATTGGTGGCAAATCTGATGGCCGAATGGTAAAGAACATCTAGCCGCTCGAGAGCACCCTTACCTGCCGATCTATAAATTATGTCTCCGTTATCTAGCATGGGTAGGATGGTCATCTGAATCAGGGTTAGTTTGGCAGCTGGGGTGATTAGAGGAGCGATTACGATAGAGGAAACCAAGTCTAGATTTAACTTTTATAAAGGCACAGGGTGAGACCCAGATGCAGACACGAGAGGCAGATGGTTCGAGTCTCTGATATTTATTATAATCCAAGGGGCAGGCAAGAGAATGTTAATGTACAGGCAAAAGATCATAAACAAGGTCAGAGTCCAGGAGGTACAGAGTGGCAGGCAGGCTCGAGGTAAGGGCAGGCAGTATGGTCAGGCGGGCGGGCTCAGATTCAAGGCAGGCCACGGTCAAAACTGGGAGGACTAGCAGAAGAGAGATAAGAAAAAGTAGGAGCAGGGAAAAACACGCTGGTTGACTTTACAAGACAAGACAAACTGGCAACAGACATACAGGGAACTCCGGAATAAATACCCAGGGACTAATGGGGAAAACGGGTGACACCTGGAGGTGGGTGGAGACAATCACAAAGACAGGTGAAACAGATCAGGGCATGACAACTTTGGCCTGCAGCTTTGATATGTGCTGAGAGAAGGACAGTGCACCGTCTAGCCATACTCCCAAGTACTTGTATGAGGTGACTACCTCAAGATCTAAACCCTTAGTGGTAGTAATAACACCTGTGGGAGGAGGGGCATTCTTCTTACCAAACCACATGACCTTTGTTTTGGAGGTTAAGGGTTAAGGGTTGAGAGCTTGTTGGACACTAAGAAAGCTTTGTTGTAGAGCATTTAACACAACATCCGGGTAGGGGCCAGCTAAGTATAAGTGTAATCTGCATATAAATGGATGAGAGAGTTTCCTACTGCCTGAGCTATGTTTTTGATCTAAATTGAGAAGAGCGTGGGGCCTAGGATCGAGCCTTGGGGTACTCCCCTTGGTGACAGGCAGTGGCTGAGACAGCAGATGTTCTGACTTTACACACTACACTCTTTGAGAGAGGTAGGTAGCAAACCAGGCCAAAGACCCCTCAGAGACACCAATATTCCTTAGCCGGTCCACAAGAATGGAATGGTATACCGTATCAAAAGGTTTGGCGAAGTCAATACAAATAGCAGCACAATATAGCATAGAATCAAGGACCTTTAAGGTTGCAGTGACACATCCATAACCTGAGGGGAAACCAGATTGCATACCTGAGCGAATACTATAGACATCAAGAAAGCCAGTCAGTTAATTATTGACAAGTTTTTCCAACACTTTTGATAATCAGGGCAAAATAGAAATAGGCCTGTAACAGTTAGGCTCAGCTTGATCTCCCCCTTTAAATAAAGGATGAATCGCGAATGCCTTCCAAGCAATGGGAACCTCCCCAGAGAGACAGGCTTGGCGATGATAGGGGCAGCAACCTTAAAGAATAAAGGGTCTAAACCTTCTGACCCAGATGTTTTTTTTTGGGGGTCAAATTTAAGGAGCTCCTTTAGCACCTCAGACTCAGTGACTGCCTGCCGGAAGAAACTTTGTAGCGGGGCAGGGGAAAAATACTGAGAAGCATCTGGGATTGTCGCATTAGAAGGGGTGGGAGATGTTGGACGGGCAAGGAAACGTTGGATGGGCAAGGAGGCATGGCTGAGTCAAATAGGAATCCTGACTTAATGAAGTGATGTTAAAGAACTCAGCCATGTGCTTCTTGTCAGTAACAACCACATCATCAACATTAAGGGACATGGGCAGTTGTGAGGAGGAGGGTTTATTCTCCAGGTCTTTAACCGTGTTTTCCAGAACTTCTTGGGATTAGACACACAGAGAGAGAGAACTGCTACTTAAAGTAACTAACTTTGGCCTTCCCGGATAGCCTGAGTGCACTTATTTCTCATTTGCCTGAACAAGAACCAGTCAGCCTGAGTATGCATGTGCCGATCCTTTCGCCAAATGCAATTATTGAGGTGGAGTAACTCTGCAAGATCACGGTCGAACCAGGGGCTGAACCTGTTTTTAATTCTCATTTTCTTTATGGGGGTGTGTTTGTTAACAATACCACTGAAAATATCAAAAAAGAAAGTCCAAGCATCTTCGACAGAGGGGATCAAGCTGATTCTATACCATTTTACATAGGCCAGTTCATGAAGGAAGGCTTGCTCATTAAAGTTTTTTTGCAAGCATCTATGACAAATCAGGACAGGTCATTTCACTGAGCAGCCATTATGAATACAGGCTGTTAAACAGTGATCACTATCAGGATTATTTGTGAGGATTAACATCAAGGAGAGTAGCCTTTTCTGGGTGTTTAGAGTCATACCTTGTGGGATTGGTAATAATCTGAGAAAGATTTAGGGAGTTCCATTGCTTTAGGACTTGGTCAGGTGGTTTAAGCATGTCCCAGTTTAGGTCACCAAGCAGGACAAATTCAGACTTAGTGTAAGGGGCCAGGAGAGAGCTTAGGGCAGGTAGGGTACAGGCTGGTGCTGATGGAGGACGATACCGCCCAGCAACAGTCAACAAAGAGCTACAGTATTTGAAAGTGTAGTGCTTAAAACCAGCATATCAAATTGTTTGGGGACAGTCTTGGTTGAGACAACCAAGCACTGAAGGTGATCCTTAGTAAAGATTGCCACTCTCCCACCTTTGGAAGATCTGTCTTGCCGAAAAAGGTTATAACCAGAAAGGTTAACATCAGTATTCAAAACACTCTTCCATAACTACGTCTCAGTAATGACCAACACATCTGGATTGGAGCTGTGAACCCACACTTTCAATTGATCCATTTTAGGTAATACGTTTCTAGTGTTTACGTGCCGAAAACCTTTACGAGAGCAGAAGTCAGTGAAGCATGCCACTGGCTGATGACTCAACATTATACACGTCAGCTACCACAGGAAGTGAAATCCCTGCAACACTTAACCAAGAGCTGCATTCAGATTTAGAATAGGTGCCAAGTAATAAGCTAGTCCTAAATATTTCAAAAACTAAAATCATTTTATTTGGGACAAATACAAACACTAAATATTGTAATGAATAATGTAGAAATTGAGCAAGTTGAGGGGACTAAATTACTTGGTGTATCCCTGGATTGTAAACTGCCATGGTCAAAACATATTGATGCAACGGTACCTAAGATGGGGAGAGGTCTGTCCGTAACAAAGCGCTGCTCTGCTTTCTTGCATCGCTATTAACAAAACAAGTCCCACAGGTCCTGGTTTTATGGCACCTGGACTACTGCTCAGTAATATGTAATAAGTCCCAAAAGAGGGACATACTGTAGGCAAATAACAGTTGGCCCAGAACAGAGCAGCATGGTTGGCTCTTAAATGTACATGGAGAGCTAACCTCAATAACATGCATGTCAATCTCTCCTGGCTCAAAGTAGAGGAAAGATTGACTGCACCACTACTTTGTCTTTGTGAGAGGTATTGAGATGTTGAAAGCACAGAGCTGTCTGTTCAAACATCTAGCACACAGCTCAGACACCCATGCATGGGTCCTCAGATCCTCAAAAAGTTATACCGCTGCACCATCGAGAGCATCTTGACTGGTTGCGTCACCGCCTGGTATGACAACTGCTCGGCCTACGACCACAAGGCACTACAGAGGGTAGTGCGTACGGCCCAGTACATCACTGGGGCCAGAAGAAGGCCCTAAAAATTGCCAAAGACTCCAGCCACCCTAGTCATTGCCTGTTCTCTCTGCTACCGCATGGCAAGCGGTACCGGAGCGAACAGCTAATGAAATGGCTACCTGGACTATTTGCATTGTCGTCGTCCTGCTACTGTTATGTTATTGTTGCTGTTATTGTTTTTGTTTTTTTTCTATTTTTGTCTATCTACCAAAAGGTGCCCTTCTTTGCAAACCATTGGAAAACCTCCCTGGTCTTCGTGATTAAATCTGTACTTTAAATTCATTGCTCGACTGAGGGACCTTACAGATAATTCTATGTGCATTGGTGGAAAAAGTACCCAAGTGTCATACTTGAGTAAAAGTAAAGATACCTTAATATAAAATGAGTTAATGTTAAAGAGTCAAAAGTTAATGTAATTGCTAAAATATATTTAAGTATTAAAAGTATACATCATTTCCAATTCCTTATATTAAGCAAACGAGACATTACGATTTCTTATTTCTTTTATTTACGGATAGCCAGGGGCACACTCCAACGCGAAAGACATAATTTACAAACAAAGCATTTTTGTTTAGTGAGTCCGCAGGACCAGAGGCATTAGGGATGTTCAGGGATGTTCTCTTAATAAGTGTGTGAATTCGACCCTTTTTCTGTCCTATGGAGTAAAAAGTACATTATTTTCTTTAGGAATGTAGCAGAGTGAAAGCACAAGTTGTACAGATACCCCCCAAAACTACTTAAAACCTCTAAAAGTCTAAGGGGGGGGGGTTGTTCTACTAAACTAATATATGGAATTGTTTTAAGATGGTCATGCCATCGATCATCAAGCTATTTGATTTAACATTTTAGGATCCGTTTAGGAATATATATATATATATATATATATATATATTTTTAAATGAGTTGATAAAAATGTTCATCTTGAATTTGGCAGTCACTACTATAGCCCATAGATTAACACATTCATAAATTTAAAGACACATTTTTTTACTATCAGGAATACGGTTTTGAAATGTCTGTCCTATATCTAGGAGATATAAGAAAGCTCAGGAAATATATATTTTTTTTTGGACACATATTTAAACCTTTCTTTTTTGTTGGCACAAAACTACCTCCATACTTCCATTCATTTGTATGGGATACATTCATAAGAGTCCCGTGACACTTGTGGGGGCCAGAGAGCAAATCATGTTCGTGAGAGTTTCATCTTTCCATAGAGTGGTCATATAAGTTTGTAGGCCAAACCGTTCTGACGCTAAAGACATTTTCTAAAGACATTTTCATGAAAATACAGATTTTTCGTGATGTCTCATGGTCTGACAAACACCGATGTAGCTTCCACCGCTGATGCAGTAGGCCGACATAGGCGGATGCGGTGCAAATATTTCTAGCTTAAACTGACAGATATTTATAGGGATGTTTTTTATTATGTTACTTAGATTAAGGGTGCGTCAATAGACTCGTAACGATTAAGTAGTACTTTAAAGTACTGCTACTTAAGTACTTTACACAACTGTGTATATGTGGGGTACAGAGATGGGGTAGTTGTTTAAAAATCATGTTAAAGACTATTATTGCACACAGAGTGAGTCCAGGCACAACTTATTGCGTGACTTGTAAATCACATTTTTACAACTGAACTTATTTAGGTTTGCCATAACAAACAGGTTGAATACTTATTGACTAAAGACATTAGTCAATAAGTATTCAGCTTTTCACTTTTTATGCATTTATAAACATTTCTAGAAACATAATTCCACTTTTGACATTATGGCCATTGTGTGTAGGTCAGTGCCACACAATCGACATGTATTCCATTTTAAATTCAGGTTGTAAAAAGAAAAGTCAAGGGGTGTGAATACTTTCTGAAGGCACTGCACATTGTAATGTAGTACTGTTGTACTGTGGTAGTATACATTTTGTATCATAGATATGTAGAGGTAGAGTAGTGGTGTAATAATGTGTTGTATGATGTACTGTAAAAATTGATGTAATTGCTTAATCTTCTTTGGACCCCATGAAGAGCTAATAGGGATGCATAGTAAATCAAATAAAAAAGTAACATACTTTCCCCTTTTACTCTCTCTCTCTCATTCACTCGCTCTCTCGCTCTCTCTCTTTCGTTTTGCATTTACTCTCTTGCTTTCCCGATCCTTATTTGAATTTAGAAATGGTTGACATGACAATGTTTCTCTAACTCTGGTCCGTGGACTGGAGTCCATCCATAAGACCCAAACTGACACTTATTTAGTCAGTTCTGGCTAGTGTAACAGAGAGTCCACAGCTAGCTTGAAATGTCGCCAATGGAGCTACCGAATTGGAACCTTTTCTATAACTCAACTGGTTGGTACATTGTCAAGGAGGACGGTCATGTGTGTTAACGAGTAGAGTCCCAGTAAGGGTACAGGGACAGTGGAGGATGCTATACTGTAAGCAACACACTGATGTCTGTTTCACTAGTTATAATGTAAGTGGTCCCCCAAAATAATATACCGGACCCTTACACAAAAGAGGCCATAGCTTGCCGGTCCCTGGTATAAAATGGTGCTCTAGGATCACCATCCTTGAAACTAGCGAGAATCGAATAACTAGCCTGCACTTTCACTTTTATAAGTTGACACATTTTCTTCTTTTAAAAACAAATATCTTTGTAAATATTTTCACAGGTGTTTTTTTTTTTTAATTTAACCTTTATTTAATTAGGCAAGTCAGTTAAGAACAAATTCTTATTTACAATGATGGCCTACCGGGGAACTGCCTTGTTCAGGGGCAGAACGACAGATTTTTTACCTTGTCAGCTCGGGGATTCTATCCAGAAGCCTTTCGGTTCCTGGCCCAACGTTCTAAACACTAGCCTACCTGCCGCCCCCGTAATCTAGCAGAATGGTCAAGTAGCCATTTAATGGAGAGAGTGTTGTGCCTCACCATCCAATGAAGGCACTATATAAAATATCAATGAGCTGATCAATGAATTTATCCATCATTCGTTATTTGACCTTTATTTATCCAGATTAATCACATGATTCATTTCAGAAATGTATGCTAAAAGGTTTATATGTGGCTCAAAGAAAGTATGCTGACAGGCTGCTCAGCTCACACGTGTACATACTAATACATAACCTTATAATATTCTGTACAAAATTAAGAAAAGAAAACTAAGAACAGTACACTACATTGTAAAAAATGATAGGCCGACTACCTCAAAACAAAGGCAATAGAATAAAATGGATATTTCTTAAATTGTTGACCTTACTGAAAAGTCTGTTTTTTTTTGTGTTGGTTCCCAATTAGAGGCAGCTGTATGTCATTGCCTCTAATTGGGAATCCTATTTAAGTTTGTTCCCTTCCCCACCTGGGTTATTGTTTGTTTGTGTGTAGTGCCTATGCGCTACACCACGGGTCAGATCTTTGTTCTTAGTTTTTTCTCTTGTATATGGAAGTTTCACTACTTTATTAAATCATGTGGAACTACACCCACACTGCGCTTTGGTCCAGTTCTTCAGAACACCGTGACAGAATAACCCACCACAAAAGGACCAAGCAGAGTGCCCAGGCGCAGGATAAGCAGTTCTGGACCTGGGAGGAGATGATGGGGGGGCTGTGAGACCCTTCCTTGGCGGGAGGGAGGAAGCCAAGGAGGGAGGAAGCACAGCGGCGACGCCGGGGGTCCAGGGCCACAGCAACCCCAAGATTTGTTTTTGGGGGGGGCACATGGGGCTGTCGGGGCGAAGAGAGAGGAGAGCCTGAATGGAGGAACCTAAAGGAGTTCAAGGAAGGTTACAGGAGAGAGGTATGGGCAAGGAAGGAGATGCAGCGCAGGCGCCTAGAAGAGCGTCTGCCCAGCACGTCCAGTGCCAGCTCCCCGCACTCGCCCTGAGGTGGGTGTCGTCAGTCCGGTAGGACCTACGCCGGCTCCACGCACCAGGATGCCAGTGCGCCTCCCCAACCCAGTACGTCCTGGACCGCCTCCCCAACCCAGCCCGGTGCGTCCAGTGCCAGCTCCCTGCACTCGCCCAGAGGTGCATGAGACCAGCCCGGTACATCCTGTGCCAGCTCCACGTTTTTCACTCGCCCTGAGGTGCGTGTCGTCAGTCCGGTGGGACCTACGCTGGCACCACGCACCAGACCTGCAGTGCGCCTCTCCAGCCCGGTACGTCCAGTGCCAGCTCCACGCACCAGGCCTCCTGTGCGTCTCTCCAGCCCGGTGCGTCCAGTGCCAGCTCCCCGCACTCGCCCAGAGGTGCGTGAGACCAGCCCGGTACGTCCAGTGCCAGTGCCTCCAGGGTGTGCCTCCAGGGTGTCGTCCCAGCCCAGTACATCCTGTTCCTGCTCCACGCACCAGGCCTCCAGGGTGTTGTCTCAGCCCGGTACGTCCTGTTCCGGGCTCCACGCACCAGGCCTCCAAGGTGTCATGCCAGCCCAGTACGTCCTGTTCCGGCTCCACGCACCAGGCCTCCTGTGCGTCTCCCCAGCCCGGTGCGTCCAGTGCCAGCTCCCTGCACTCGCCCAGAGGTGCATGAGACCAGCCCGGTACATCCTGTGCCAGCTCCACGTACCAGGCGTCCAGTGCGCATCCCCAGCCCCGTGCGTCCAGTGCCAGCTCCCAGCACTCGCCCAGAGGTGCGTGAGACCAGCCCGGTACATCCTGTGCCAGCTCCACGCACCAGGCGTCCAGTGCGCATCCCCAGTCCGCTAGCGCCCCAATCCCGACACTACCAGGTGAAATGTAAGGCGCCAAATTCAAAATCCAAAAGTTGAATTATTAAACATCCACCAATATACAAGTGTTCCATACTCATCAAAAAGCTCTGTTTCTTGGCAATATCACAGCATTGTCAGATTTCAAAAAGGCTTTACGGCAAAAGCAGCACATTTGATTGTTTGAGGGTAGCAGCTCACATGTTTTTCCCATAGCCATGAATCCATTAGCCATCATGGCACACACATAACACATTTCACAGCAAAAACAAATCAATTACCTGTTGAAGAACTTTTGCTGAGGTCTTCCTAAGTGTCCAACGAAGACAATCCATGGTTCTTTTGTTAGAAAAAGTAATGTATTTTATCCATAAATCTCCATTTGGTTCGCGCGTTATAATCAGAAACGACAGCCTCCACTCCTCCATTGAAACGTGACGCAAACTCGTTCATCTTATACCTATAAACTTGTCCAAGAACAATCAAACAGTTTTAAATGTATCCTTAGGAACACTTTTACGTATATTTACTATTATAAATCAACCGGAATATAAACTGATCGATAAAGACGGTAAAAAAGACACTGCGTGCCTTGTCGGGAGCGCGCGCTGGGTACTGTTTACATAAAAAGGTAACTTCCTGGTTTGCTCTTCTTCTCTGGTCTAATTCATCCAAAATGAAAATGTACACTGTCTCGAGACTGACATCTAAAGGAAGCGATGGGTACTGCATTCATGTGCCCTTATATGGTCATTTTCATGAGGGAGGGGTTCCAAATGAGCAATGTGTCAAATCACTTTTTCCAGGACAGAAATTCCTCGGGTTTCGCCTGCCATATGCGTTCTGTTTCACTCACAGACAAACACTTTTGGAAAATTCAGAGTGTTTCCTATCCAATGGTACTAAATATGTGCATATCCTATTTTCTGGGCCTGAATGGGAGGCATTTTACTTTGGGCACGCCAGGCTCTCCAAAACCGACCCCTCAGCTGCCACTCCCTAACAAGTTAAGGACAACAAAGTCAAGGTATTGGAGTGGCCATCACAAAGCCCTGACCTCAATCCTATAGAAAATGTGTGGGCACAACTGAAAAAGCGTGTGCGAGCATGGAGGCCTACAAACCTGACTCAGTTTCACCAGCTCTGTCCGGAGGAATGGGCCCAAATTCACCCAACTTATTGTGGGATGCTTGTGGAAGGCCAACCAAAATGTTTGACCCAAGTTAAACAATTTAAAGGCAATGCTACCAAATACTAATTGAGTGTATGTAAACTTCTTACCCACTGGGAATGTGATGAAAGAAATAAAAGCTGAAATAAATAATTCTCTCTACTATTATTCTGACATTTCTCATTCTTAAAATAAAGTGGTGATCCTAACTGACCTTTTTGAAATCTGTCTGTAAACAATTGTTGGAAAAATGACTTGTGTCATGCAAAGTAGATTTCGGACTTGCCAAAACTATAGTTTGTTAACAATAAATTTGTGGAGTGGTTGAAAAACAAGTTTTAATGACTCCATCCTGTGTATGTAAACTTCCGACCTCAACTGTGTCATTTTTCCAATAGAACATATCTGCCCCTACCTTTTTGTCATGGCCGTTTTGGCAGCTCTGTTGCCATCATTTGTTCAGGATGACAAGATTGACATTTTGCACACACCTCAGACTGGGCCACTAGCTTGGCAACCTGAGTACTTAGACCAAGCCACTCTGTCTAGCATTTCCGGTTGTAGAGTCTCTGGAATAACTATCCGTTTTCCATTCATGAGAAGGTCTCCATTACAGTGGAAGTCACTTTGATGCACCCAATAGGGCTTCATCAATTGAGACAGTTCCTCCTGCCTAATCCTGACTAATCTAACCCTAAACGTTGTTTCAACCAGTCAAATCACGTTAGTATGTATTCCTCAGAGATCCTAAAATGTAACCAGACTTCACTATATCATTAGGGCACGGCACGCCGATGACACGGGCGATCTTCACTTAATTGACTAACTTTGTAATAAGCACCAATCGAGGTCAAACAAAGCTAGCTAGATAGCCAATGAACTGGGCTTTACGGGAGTATCTGGAAACCCTGTATCTGTCGTAAAATGTAGCTACTAACCTTGTGCAACAGCATGCCTTTTCTTTTTGGACAAAAATGATAAGAATGTTCAGAGTTATGAAGTTATGAAAACTGGTTGTTTTGCAAATGTTGAACTTATAATACGGCTACTAATACTGGGAAAGTTAAATCCAAGTATACAAATTTGACAATATTCTTGCAGAAAAATGTAATATGAATGCAAATGTCTTCTTCACGATTTGCCCAAACGTACCTGGGTGACTTCACACTGAATGTCATGTGATTCGCTCATACTTCAAGTTATCCATCTGAAACTTTGCACATACACTGCTGCCATCTTGTGGACACCATCGGAATTGCAACCAGAGTGATGGCTAGAACTGGGACCTTTCTGTTGCATTTCAAAGATTGTGGTAGAAAAAAAATGGTTGTTTTTTTTCTATGTATTTTCTTCTACCAGATCTATTGTGTTATATTCTCCTACATTCAATTCACATTTCCACAAACTTCAAAGTGTTTCCTTTCAAATGGTATCAAGAATATGCATATCCTTGCTTCAGGGCCTGAGCTACAGGCAGTTAGATTTGGGTATGTCATTTTAGGCGAAAATTGAAAAAAAGGGGGCTATCCCTAAGAAGTTTTAATGGATGTTTAATTGGGGCCCAGAGAGTGCATCTGCTGTGATCAGTGCCTTCCCTGGCACATACACCATCTTGTAGGTGAACCTCAGCAATCTGAGGCGGAAGCGCAGAACTCTGGAATGAAAGTCGTCCAGTGCTTTTGTCCCTGACGGAGCCAACAGTGGTTTGTGGTCAGTCTCTGCTGTAAACTGTAGGCCAATAAGGTATTGGCTGAGACTTTCACATGCCCATGTGATAGCCAACGCCTCCTTCTCCACTTGTGCATACCTTTGCTCTGTGTCGGATAAGCTTCGGGAGATGTATGCTATTGGACGACACTCCATGTTGTCCTGCATCTGTGTGAAGCCTGCCCCTAGCCCATAGGATGATGCATCTGCTGATACCTTTGTCTTAGCGTGGGGACGGTACTGGGCCATCACACTCTGAGGCCAGGTCTCATTTGATTTTGTCAAAAGCCACCTGTTGCATGTGACCCCATGACCAGTCATTCTCTTCGGCTAGTAGGTCTCTCAGGGGTTTGGTTGTATCTGAAAACTGTGGGAGGAACTTACCCACATATGTGGCCATGCCTAAGAAGGTCCTGACTTCAGCCACGTTCTGGGGGATGGGCATATCTGTGATGGCGTTGATCTTCTCTGCGTCGGGCTCTATTCCAGCTGCACTGATTTTGTGTCCCAAGAACAAGACCTCTGACTGTGCAAAAGCGAATATTTCATTGAGTGTCAGGCCAGTCTCTTGGAGTCTCGTCAGAACTGCTGAGCCTTACATCATGTTCTGCTCTGTCCCATCCGCACACGAGCACGTTGTCCGCGTGGACTATGACTCCACTCAGCCCATCCAACAGCTAGGACATGCGTCTTTGGAAATGCTCAGGACCGGAAGCTATTCCAAATGGCAAAACGTTAAAACAGTACCGGCCAAACGGTGTTATAAACGTTGTGAGTGACCTACTCTCCGGTGACAGGGGTATCTGCCAGAAGCCTGAGCGGGCATCCAGCTTTGTGAAGACTTGTGAGCCATCCATCTGAGCCAGCGACTGCTCCACTGATGGTAAGATGTGCCTCTCCCTGCAGAGTGCCTCATTCAAGTTAGTCATGTCCACACAGATCCTGCACACCAGTCAGTGGGACTATTTATTTCAGACACAGACCCAATTTCTTCCATCCTCCCCAACTCTTCCTTTACTTGGCCAATAAAGGTATAAGCCCGGCGGGGGGTGTTAAGGGCATAGGGGAACACATCCTCTTTCAGGAGTATTTTGTGAGTATTTTGTTACCTTCTAGCCTTCCTAGGCCAGAAAACCTTTGGGAATGTCTTTTTGAAAACCTCCCCTGGGTCCTCCAGTTCGCACACTCTCTCATTGAGTTGCAATGCTTCAATTGCGAGTCAATGACAAAGACCGGCTGGATAACACTTTTGTCTTTACTCTCTAGTTTACTCACCAACTGCCCTACCACTGGTAATATCTTATTACTGGGCCCGTACAGTTTTTTTGTTTGTAGAGAGCAGAGGGCCATCTCTACTATAGCTATACAGCCTAGTTGGGATTGCTGTTACTGTTGCCGCTGTCTTCTTATGGAGCAGTGGGTCACAGATGACCCACCTATGACAACATCCGGAAAAATGCAGAGCGGCAAATTCAAAATACAAAAATAGTAATATTAAACATTAATGAAAATACAAGTGTTGCACACCATTCAAAAGCTTAGAATATTGGTAATCTCACAGTGTTGTCAGATTTCAAAAAGGCTTTACGGCGAAAGCATAGCATTTGATTGTCTGAGGACAGCGCCCCGCATACATATTCAATTAGCATAATAACATAACCAGCACGGGTGTCACAAAAAAATAGCGATTAAAATCATTCGCTTACCTTTGAAGATCTTCCTCTGATGGCAATCCAAAGGGTCCCAGCTACACAATAAATGGTCCTTTGTTTCGATAAAGTCCCTCTTTATATCCCAAAAGCTCTGTTTGTTTGGCACGTTTTGTTCAGTAATCCACCGTTCCACTCGTTCAATATACAAGACATAGAAAACGTAAAAAAGTTACCTATAAACTTTGTCCAAACAACTCAAACAACGTTTCTAATTGATCCTCAGGTACCCTAATATGTATATAAACTATAATATTTCAGATGGAAAATAACCTGGTCGATAGAAGAGGAAAAAACCGAAGCGCGCGCTCTCTGTCACGCGCGCTAAACAGTATAGTCCACTCCTGAGTCCACTTGGGAAAACAGCTCTTACTTTTTGTTTTTCCAAAAAACAAGCCTGAAACCTTGTCTAAAGACTGACATCTAGTGGAAGCCATAGGAACTGCAATCTGGGCGCTAAATCACTGTGAAATGAATAGCATGTCCAAGGAAAAAGTATGACATCACATTTTCCAGATGGATTTTCCTCTGGTTTTCGCCTGTCAAATCTGTTCTGTTATACTCAGACATTATTTTAACCGTTTGAGAAACTTCAGAGTGTTTTCTATCCAATACTACTAATTATGTGCATGTCCTGAGTAACAGGCATTTTACTTAAGGCACGCCAGACTCTCCGAACCTCTGAACACTGCCGCCGCTTAAATGACACAACCTCCCCATTAAGTTTAATGTCTGAGTACCAGCCAGCATTGTTTCCCTTACTTCTCCAACAAATATGCTGTCCTGCTGTAGCTGTTGTTCCTCCTCTGAGACCTCATGCAATTGCTTTGATCGACAGACAGCTGAAAAGTGTCCTCTTCTGTGACATTTCCTGCATTCCGTATCCTTTGCTGGGCAACCTTTCCAGCTGTGGAAATGGGATCTCGCACATTTGCAACAAACACTTGAACTACATACTGGCGCTGTCTGTGATTGTTTTCTCCACGTCTGTCTCTGTTCTGCGTTCCCCTCCGTTTATTTAGCACGGTATAAAAACCCATTTATTTCCTCACTCTCTTCGCTCTGCAAGGAGCTACTGCGGCGCAGCATCATCTGCTGTCTTTTTACTGTCTCACTCTGCCTAACCTGGTTTACAGCTTTGGACAAGGTAAACTGGGAATCCAACTGTAACTTTTCAGCAAGTGAGATATTTCTCATTCCCACTGCAATTAAATCTCGGATCAGCTCTTCCCTGAGTGCACCAAACTGACAATGCTCAACTAGCTTGTTAAGAGCTGTGATAAAACTGTCAGTGGTTTCACCCTGCTCCTGTTTGCGCACATTTAAACCTATCTCTCTCTCAAATATAATGTTGTGTCTCCCTATGAAATGCATTTCAAAACAGTCTTTAACGGAGTTCCACTTCCTCAGTCAACGGTGAAGCATTTTAATATATCCTTGGCTTCATCACCCATAGAGTAGATCAGTGTATTAACTTGAAATGCCAAATTTTTCACATTTAAGCCTGAATCTACTCTGTACCTTTAAAAGCGCCTGTTCCATTTCGGACAGTTTTGAATGTCCATGCAATCAAAATTCTCTAGGGGGACTAATGCGAAATCCGTCAGCACTAGCCACTGGCCTGTCCATGTTTGCAACAGGTTGCTTAGCAGTAGTCCTTGCTCGTTAGCTAGCCCAAAGAGGATCTGCGCTTTTTATCTTCAACACTGTGCCCTCCTTGCTTTGAAACAGCCTGTCGGCCTGAATGTATGATTTACTTGGTAAGTCCGTCACGTTGTTGTGATCATTAAAACCACTTCTGACATCATCTAAAATAAGGTGGCACGACAACGAGGTTCTAGCTTCAGCATGTTTACTGGCCTAGTCTGCGCATGTCATACGTAGGTACGAATACCCAACAAGGGCCATCCTACTACAACAAGAATGCGGACGGAAAGTTATAAACGTTTGCGATGCACGGGGTGTAGGACTAGTCGTGGCCGTGCGGTTTGATGTCACCGCGAATATAGGCTATTATCCACCACATAGATGCCATAGCCAGCCAGGCTACCGTGTAGGTTCCACCGCCACTTCAGGTCGACTAGCGTGGTGAAAAGGTCGGAGATGTATCGGCTTGTCTCCCCACAAGGTTATCATGCTGGACGTTGCAGTGGCCGTTCTTTTCCACAAACCCTCTGGTGCTCTCTCTTCCCGGGTGCAGATGTAGTCATGTCCTGTTTGGTGTTTCCTGCATATCGCAGACATGATGACCAATTTGCATTTCACCAAATAGCCTTTACGCAATCCGAGAGATACAATAATATTAACTTGCTCGCCATGGGATGCTACTGTTTTTAGGTTATTAAAAAAATGCACAACAATCCATGTATCAGTCGAATAAATAGGCCGTATGCATTCCAGCATTTGTTGGCCCCTCAGTCCTTCCTGGACAACTTTTATATAGTCCCAGGCTTCACATTATTGTTGTTATGTCACACTGTCAAAAGCTCATTGAAAAATGCAAAAGATGTGTCTATAACAGATCCAAACAGTTCCTACCCTACAACTGTACTCCTTCCAAAATACCACAGTCGACTGCAGTTACTGCACTTTTTACTGCAGTTTCAAAACGGCAATCTTTTTTGTAAGGGGTGGCCACTTGTTCAGATGAAATACTTCTAAAGAACTGCAGCACTTGCTGGCAGATGTAGCTGTTGGGGAGAGGGAAGGAGGGACGGTAAATATGCCTCTTTGTCCAATCCAATCGGGTGCTATCAATAAAATAGTATTTACCTAGGCCTATAGGCTACATTGTGAAATGTGCACATAACTTATTCTGACATAGGTCTACACCAAAACAGCTTTAATACAGTAGAACTATAATCATTTTTATTTCAAGGACCCTGACAATTGTATCACTAGCTATTTAGTTCCCCCTAGTGATACTTGGTTGGAAGTGCAACTCAATTTAATTAGTATTTATTTATTGTTAACAAGCCCATATGTCTTCGTGGGAGACGAGACATTCCCTCTGAGGGTAAAATCAGTGTAGATGAAGGAAAGGAGACAGGTTAAACAATGATTTTTAAGTCTTGAGACAATTGAGACATGGATTGTGTATGCGTGCCATTCAGAGGGTGACATGTCAACATGGGCTAGCATCCCAGTGGAACGCTTTCAACACCTTGTAGAGTCCATGCCTGATGAATTGAGGCTGTTCTGAGGGGAAAAGGGGGTGCAACTCAATATTTGGAAGGTGTTCCTAATGTTTTGTGCACTCCATGTATGTTCTCTTCTGGTTGATGACTGTTTGTGTCATGCTGTACAAGCTACACACTTGTTTTGCTGTTTGTCTGTTTTCAGACGTTTAAACTAGCCTCGCTAATCAATTTCATTTAATCAATTAAATGTATTTATAAAGCCCTATTTACACGACTTCCTTAGCCAGGATATAGGTTTTCAACAGCCTTGCTTTAGTGTGTAGGGCGCTGTCCATGGTGCTGATAGAAAGCAGAGAAGATTTCATGCCAACCTGTCACTTCTTGTTCAAAAGCACTCAAAGGTGTCGGCATTTGAAGTTTTATGTTTATTGTGTATAGCGTGATACAAGCAGAAGTCAATATAATTCCAATGCAAGACTGCAAATGAAGCTCCTGGGTATAGCTACAGTGGGGCAAAAAAGTATTTAGTCAGCCACCAATTGTGCAAGTTCTCTCACTTAAAAAGATGAGAGGCCTGTAATTTTCATCATAGGTACACCTCAACTATGACAGACAAAATGAGGAAAAAAAATCCAGAAAATCATATTGTAGGATTTTTAATGAATTTATTTGCAAATTTTGGTGGAAAATAAGTATTTGGTCACATACAAACAAGCAAGATTTCTGGCTCTCACAGACCTGTAACTTCTTCTTTAAGAGGCTCCTCTGTCCTCCACTCGTTACCTGTATTAATGGCACCTGTTTGAACTTGTTATCAGTATAAAAGACACCTGTCCACAACCTCAAACAGTCACACTCCAAACTCCACTATGGCCAAGACCAAAGAGCTGTCAAAGGACACCAGAAACAAAATTGTAGACCTGCACCAGGTTGGGAAGACTGAATCTGCAATAGGTAAGCAGCTTGGTTTGAAGAAATCAACTGTGGGAGCAATTATTAGGAAATGGAAGACATACAAGACCACTGATAATCTTCCTCGATCTGGGGCTCCATGCGATCTCACCCGTGGGGTCAAAATGATCACAAGAATGGTGAGCAAAAATCCCAGAACCACACGGGGACCTAGTGAATGACCTGCAGAGAGCTGGGACCAAAGTAACAAAGCCTACCATCAGTAACACACTACGCCGCCAGGGACTCAAATCCTGCAGTGCCAGACGTGTCCCCCTGCTTAAGCCAGTACATGTTCAGGCCCGTCTGAAGTTTGCTAGAGAGCATTTGGATGATCCAGATGAGGATTGGGGAGAATGTCATATGGTCAGATGAAACCAAAATAGAACTTTTTGGTAAAAACTCAACTCGTCGTGTTTGGAGGACAAAGAATGCTGAGTTGCATCCAAAGAACACCATACCTACTGTGACGCATGGGGGTGGAAACATCATGCTTTGGGGCTGTTTTTCTGCAAAGGGACCAGGACGACTGATCCGTGTAAAGGAAAGAATGAATGGGGCCATGTATCGTGAGATTTTGAGTGAAAACCTCCTTCCATCAGCAAGGGCATTGAAGATGAAACGTGGCTGGGTCTTTCAGCATGACAATGATCCCAAACACACCGCCCGGGCAACGAAGGAGTGGCTTCGTAAGAAGCATTTCAAGGTCCTGGAGTGGCCTAGCCAGTCTCCAGATCTCAACCCCATAGAAAATCTTTGGAGGGAGTTGAAAGTCCGTGTTGCCCAGCGACAGCCCCAAAACATCACTGCTCTAGAGGAGATCTGCATGGAGGAATGGGCCAAAATACCAGCAACAGTGTGTGAAAACCTTGTGAAGACTTACAGAAAACGTTTGACCTCTGTCATTGCCAACAAAGGGTATATAACAAAGTATTGAGAAACTTTTGTTATTGACCAAATACTTATTTTCCACCATAATTTGCAAATAAATAAATTAAAAATCCTACCATGTGATTTTCTGGATTCCTTTTTCTAATTTCGTCTGTCATAGTTGAAGTGTACCTATGATGAAAATTACAGGCCTCTCTCATCTTTTTAAGTTGGAGAACTTGCACAATTGGTGGCTGACTAAATACTTTTTTGCCCCACTGTACATATTGGTTTGTTTCGTCATAGAAATGGATACATTCTATTATGGTTTTCTTGGTAGCCTATTAGTTTTTGTGGTTGTAAATGGAACTGTACCTATTGGAAACATGTTTATGGTAGGCTGGTATTGCTTAATTGATGTGGGTCAAATTTGATCCACAGACGTGTATTGTGCCATATCACAAGGTGTTGCTAAACTCATTAGAGGCATGGTTTTCCATGTTTGAAGCAGTCCTATAGGCCTATTTGTTTGGCAAGACAGCTGTACATGGATGCATCCTACTATAATAGGCTGTAGGCCAGGGTTCCCCAACTGGCCCGCCAGAAATGTTATTTGGCCCCCCAAATAAATTTGTAAGATTTTTTTTAAGGACCCGAGATGCAAAAACACCCAAATGCAATGTCTCAAGAAGGAAGTTACCATACCTAAATAAGGCAAAGGTTACATTTTAACTTCATTCATGAGGAGAGAGAATGCAGTCAACTAATAAAGCAGGCAGCGGACCATTTTGTGGTGCTGAAACGTAAAGCTGCAATCAATAGGAGGTGAACAGCGCCTGGTGCTGAAAATATTTCTAATTTGTTATAAAAGTCTTGCACCGCAACAGATGGAGAACCTACACCAGTCGAGTAATTCATTTAAACAATAATCTTCATTTTAATTTTAATTTACAAACATAAAAGGGCTTAATTTGAGTATATTTATTCTCGAACCTTGGTCTATATAAAATAACTTAACTGGCATCTTTCACTATAAAACAATATATGGCCTAATAGAAGTGGGATTTTTTTTTTATTAGGCCTACTTACAATTGCAACTGGACACAAATGTAACATCCCACATAAAATTAAAATTAAGAAAAAAAGCCAGTGTCTGAATGTCCATATGGGGATAGCCTGCTCCTTTAACGATGGAACAAACAGAAAATACTGTCAGCTTGAGACCTAAATATCACTGGATAAGCACTCACAATTTTAGTATTTACTAAATACAGTCACCCGTTTAAGTGACAGAATATGTCAGCCAAAAAAGCCTTGTGTGAAGCCTGTACCAGTAGGCAACTGGTACAGGCTTCAATGTTTCTGCGTCTGGCCTGTCTGGGGCGGGAAGGCCACCTTTGAAAGTTCCATTGTTGGATTTATAATGACTCTGAGATGGAATTCTTTGTAAACAGCGACATTTTGCAAAGACACACTAGCTTGGCATTGGGAACCGATTATAAGATGAACGCATATCTCTCTGTACATTCTTCCCTGAAACCTTTTCATTATCCACCTTTCTTTTGATACTTTTTAAGAGCTAAACTTTCTGTTGCTATGAATATAATTGTTCTGAACGAATGTTGACGTAAAGAGTGGTGGAGCCTACAGTAGACTACGTAGACCCGTTTTCCCCACCAATCAACGCACAGAGAAAGGGAGAAAATAATATTCGAATAGAGGCATGGTGCTTTTATGAGCGTAATCCAGATCGAAATTATTATGTTATTGTCACTGAATTTATTATGTACTAATCGGATTTGTTAAACATGTTGTTCAATTTGTAGTGTAGGACAATTCATTGTGCTAATATTATATACTAATTATGTTCTGGCCCGCCGACTATTAGCTCAGAAAAAAATGAACCCTACTGTAGGCTATGTTTTGGTTATTTGTATCTCCAATTCGCCCTTTGTTTACTGCGTTTGATTACTGTTAATGTGACTAGCTTAAATATAGATTGTGTCATACCTTTATCGATCTGATATTTTGTTTACGAGGCCTACTTGGTACCTCTGTTTTGTTCGAATTCTTTCGTTCGCATTCGCAGTTGTCGGTATTTTTGTTTGCTTGCATGAATAACTAGGCCACTAAACATGGATTTTGTTAAGACAGTTGTGTGCACGGCTGCATTCACATAGGCTGTTTGTAAAAGGTGAATTACCCTATATGTCTTGTGGCCTTCATTCATTACCAAACGGCCTCGCTTTAACCTCTACAGGCACCGGGGCAGTATTCGGAAGTTTGGAGAGTCTGGCGTTCCCAAAGTAACACTCAGGCCCAGAAACTAGGATATGCACATAATTAGTACATTTGGATAGGAAACACTCTGAAGTTTCTAAAACTGTTAACATAATGTCTGTGAGTATAACAGAACTGATATAGCAGGCAAAAACCTGAGGAAAATCCATCTGGATTTGCAGTTTTTTTTGTAGATGACCTTTTTCTCCAAGCTGCCTATTGCATACAATGTTATGTAGGACTGAGACTGCAGTACCTATCTATGTGAAACTAGCTACAATAAGGATTAGCCACAATAGTGGACTTTTTATGGTTAGCCTTCAAAATAAAAGTATGGCATAATTCTACTATTTGTATTCATTTGTATCACTGTCAATGACATACTTTTATTTTGAAGGCAAATTGAAAATGTCACTATTGTGACTAATCCTTTGTGGCTAGCTTCACAACACATAACCCGGTCCGGTTGAGCCTCACTAGCAGATAGCTGGCTGCTTATAACGTTAGTTTTGGGCAACAGGGTTAACACTATTTATTTTCATGAACTGAAGTTCAATTTCAATATGCGAACAACAAGTGGCAACCTAGCTAATACTTACTCACAATGATTCCTAAATCATTGCTAAGAATAATGAAAATGACTGCAGTTTCTACTGGCCATGTTTTCTGCTGGTTGTATTGGTGCTAGCTAGGTACCAAGCTAAAGCTAATAGCAGTGACGTTATTACTGTGTAACTCCAGTAGGGCAACATCTGAAAAATAGCGCTCTTGTTTGTGTGTACCGGTGCTCGACCAGTCAGCAAAAACCATCATCACCCACGACACAGAACGATTGATTGTCTTGGGAAATTAATTCAATTATCTTGGCTTTAATGGATTTTGCCTTTGAGTTGTCTCGCTGAAATTTTCTTACTCTTTCAAATGACTGCTCAACTTGTTGACTGCTCGATCCACACAGCAGACATTGTGTGGGCTAGGTTAGGAATGCTGTGTTGCACGTGTAGCGCAAAATTGTATGTGGCGTTATTACATCATGTACCTACGTTATAAAGGTATGCACGGTAGCTTTGACATCGGTTCTAAACATGGGCGTTATACTAGACATCGTCCGATACCGATGTTGGCATTTTTAGCTAATCGTCCGATTCCAATATGTTCACCGATATATCGTGCAGGCCTAGTTTTGAACAACAAAGTAACTAACTTCGCACTAGACAGAAAACGCATGTCAAATGTAAAATGAAATGATGGCAGTGCATTCCTTTGATCTAGAAAAAAACGAATTGTTAACTCCTGAACCTTTTCATTTTTTTAAGACACTCCTGACAATATCCTAAGGGTTTAGAGAATGTAATGTTGTAACAGTGATGTTTAAGAAATTTGTAATGTAAATGTTAGAAAAGCGGTTAGCTTTTGGCTAGCTCCGGTCAGTTGGTTGCTAGCTTCGGTTAGCGACATGCTAGCTTGTTCAGTCATTTTCCACTAATTAGCATTCATGTCAGTTACAATAGTCTTGTCATTCTATTAGCCCTTCTTACACTAGGTGAATTGTCACGCCCTGATCTGTTTCACCTGTCCTTGTGATTGTCTCCACCCCCTCCAGGTGTCGCTTTTTTTCCCCCGGTGTATTTATCCCTGTGTTTCCTGTCTCTCTGTGCCAGTTCGTCTTGTCAAGTCAACCAGCGTGTTTTTCCCTGCTCCTGGTTTTTATTCTCTCTTTTCTAGTCCTCCCAGTTTTTACCCTTGCCTGCCCTGACTTTGAACCCGCCTGCCTGACCATTCTGCCTGCCCTGGGCGAGACCCAGATGCAGACACAGGAGGCAGATGGTTTGAGTCTCTGATATTTATTAGTATCCAAGGGGCAGGCAAGAGTGGTCGTGGACAGACAAAAAGTTCATAATGGCTTTCATGTTTTAGAGTCTCCTATTTGGCTATAGTGGGCAACAGTCAACTACATAATTATAACCTAAACAGGTGAATTAAAGTTGAGTAAATGTGTTTGGGTATGAGTGTATGTATTCTTTATATGTTGATGAAATAATATGTCAGGGATTTATGAGCCAAATTATTAGATACAAAAGAAAAAAGACAGAAAAAGACAATTTGCACTTGAGAGAATGTTTAATAAAATAATTGTATAAAAAATGTTTAATTATTTATCCTGTGTTACAGGAACTATTATCTGCTGCACCAGTCCCAAAACTGGGACCTGTAAGATATTTTTTCGGGTTCGTCAGGGATCGACGCCACCTGTTGGTCGGGAGCTGATCCAGTGATAGATAACATCTGGGACCAAGACGGATCTGCGGCTGAAATCCATGTTGCGGACAGACTGATGTGAGCAGAGACTGATTCTTGATTCTGGACTGTGCTGACCGTTCGTGAGGAAAAGGAAGAAGTTACAATGTCAGACAGTGGGGGGAAGAGCCTGGTGTGGGACATCAGGAAGAGCCTGCTCAGCATGTCAGCAAAGAAACTTTTTCAAATTGCCAATACCGCAGGTCAAGTGCTAGACAAAGACCAATCAGAGCTCGAAGAGGGTGATCATGAAGGTTGCTTTGAGTACATCAGCGCCTTTATGTACAGTAAGTCATTACTTGAGTCAGAGGATGGGGGTGTGGTTGAATTGTTGGTTTTGAAATGTTGATGCTGTTATACAGACTCATAATGTAACAACACTGTTTTACCCAAGTGATAATATTGAGCCGTGCGACACATTAACAATCCCTCCACCTAATGAAATAGCTCATGCAGTCACAGCTAGTCCAGTTGATACTACTCCACCTACTGACATAGCTCATAGAGTCACAGCTAGCACAGTCAAAACGACACCAAATTCGGATGTACTTAGAGTGCTCGCAAGCTATGAGGAGCTTAGCAAGAAACGTCTCCAACATGTTACCGTACCTACCTCACAGCTGGTGTCCACACTGCCCTCTACAACACAATACAGTGACACCCTATGCAGAAGCCTGCAGTCTGGGCTTGCAGTCTGGGCTGACGACACACCCAAAACACGAGAAGGAGATCTCCTTAAGAGACCTCTCCTACAACTGAGCTTAATACAGAGTCATGTAGTAATACCAATGCTCCTCCCTGTATCACACCAGAAACAGTCAGCGTACAACAGAGACGTATTGCTAGAAAGACCTCCACATTATCCTCACCAGACCCACCAGCTCCTAAAAATGAACACGTTGCAAGACTCATAGGGAGAAAAGCCCTGACCCAATGTAACTTGACTACAACTGGACGTAGTCATTGCCGCTGGCCAGGTACCTTGGGTTAAGTGTAGAGTTCCACTCAGTATGGACCAATCCGATGCCCCAGTGTTGTTTGAGCCAGATGAAAACAGTATACCGCTACAGCAACTGGATATGGGTGAAGGCTTGCTAGAAATCCAGGACCAAAGGATATATGAAAGGCCATATGTCGTAGTGCCGGTAGGCAACAACACAAATCACAAGATCATCTTGCCATGAAAGACAGCTCTGGGCAGTGTTCAGCCCATCCAGAAGGTGGTTGAAACAAACTCATCCAGCAAATCAGAGTTCAATGTGAAGATCAACAGCGTTACTACACCACCAGCTGATTCGTCACTGTGGTACCCGCCAGTTGACATCAGTCACCTAGACAAGAGACAGCCAAGAAGATGTTATCTGAAGAATCAGCAGCGTTCGCTCGAGGTGTATTCCAAGCCTGCAAATACCACTCAACCTCATATGACATTCCTGTGTAGAGAGTGTACTCGTCAGTCCCGAAGCCATTGTTCCAAGAAGTTAAGGGGTATATTCAGGATCTTCTGATAAAGGGGTGGAAGTCGATAGTGAAGTCTTTACTCCGCTCCTGTTGTGTGCGTCAGTAAAAAGGATGTAATGTTGCGATTCTGTATTGACTACTGCCTGTTAAACCAGAAGACGATACCTGACAGGCACCTATTACCCAGAATCCAAGACCTGACAGACACCCTTGGTGGCTACTCCTGGTTCAGCATCTTAGACCAGGGTAAAGCCTACCATCAAGGTTTCATAGCAGAGGGTTCCCGACATCTCACCGCTTTCATCACCCCCTGGGGACTCATTCCAGAGGAGCATGGAGGAGATGCTGAGCTCTCTCAGAGACAAATGCTGTATACCATACCTGGACGATGTTCTTTGCTATGCAAAGTCCTTTGACGACCATGTGGATGCAATCCACAAAGTCCTCAAGGCTCTCCAACATCATGGAGTGAAACTCCGGCCAGAGAAGTGTGACCTCTTCTGCCGGGATGTCCGGTACGTGGGGCGCCTCGTGTCGGCCAAAGGGGTGAGGATTGACCCTAAGGACCTGGAAGCTGTGCTGTCCTGAAAACCAAGACACCACAGACTGTGGGCGAAATCAGGAGGATCCTTGGTTTCCTCAGCTACTACAGATCGTATGTCCAGGACTTTCCCCAAATTGCCAAGCCACTCTATGAGCTGCTCCAAGTGAAATCTGGAATGCCACAGCCGCGCCGAGAAAAGACCAAAGGCCCCCAGCTGTCCTCCAGGATCCCTGTGGATTGCACAGGCGAACACCAGAGCACACTTGAACGACTCGTTGACATGCTTGTGAACCCACCTGTGTTGGCATACCCTAACTTTGACTTACCACTCGTACTGCATACCAACGCTTCAGAGAACGGCCTCGGAGCCGTCCTTTATCAGCAGCAGGATGGGAAGTTAAGAGTCATCGGCTACGGATCAAGAACATGGACACCAGCTGAGAGGAACAACAATTTGCACAGCGGAAAGCTTTAGTTCCTTGCTCTAAAATGGGCAGTGTGTGAAAAGTTTAGGGACTACCTATTCTACACCCCGCACTTCACCATTTGTACAGATAACAACCCCCTAACCTACGTCATGAGCACCGCAAAGCTTAATGCTGTCGGCCACCGCTGGTTTGGAGAACTGTCAGAATTCCGGTTAAACATTAAGTACAGGCCTGAAAAGAGAACTATAGATACGGTTACATTGTCTCATATCCCCATGGACATCAACCAATATGTGACAGAATGCACTGAGGAGCTTTGTGTGTGCAACTTGGGAAGGGAGCCAAGCGGCCCAGAGGAAGGATGTGGCCTGGATCGCTGCCCTCCACATCACCTCCGTAGACTCCAGTCAACAGCCCAGTGCACTTCTGCCAATGATAGGTCAGGACGAGGTAGTGAAAGCACAACATGAAGACCCAGCCATTGGAGAGATTGTATAGCTTAAGGAGACTGCTACAGTAGTTACTGATGAAATGAGAAAAGCGGTGAACGGGGTGACAAGGAATATGTTCTATCAGTGGAGCAAACTGCACCTGGAGAATGGGCTCCTATATAGACGGACCAACGAGAGACAACAGCTCGTCCTTCCTGTAAAGTACAGACCGGTAGCCCTTGATGACATGGGACACTTTGGTACCGAAAGAGTACTCCACCTTGCTAGAGAGAGGTTCTACTGGCCATATATGAAGGAAATCGAGAACAATGTCACAAGGAAATACATAAACTTGATAGTTTTTGGTACAGTTGTGTCATTAATTTATTTTAAGAGATTATTTTTGTACACTCACATGGCAATCAGACTGAAATACTTAATTCTCGTGTGTGGAATAAAGAGGTGGGTGCTGCGTGGTTGGGAGGTTCTGCCTGTCACTTGTTCTCAACAGGCAGTCTCAGAAGGGGGACTTGAAGAGGGAGTCCAGGCACTGCTGCTCTCTATGTTTGGAGGGTTTTTCAGTGCTAGTGTTTTTAGTTCATCTGTGTATCTCACATATTATATAGCGAGTATGATACGGCTAGCAAACTTTATTAGCAGATAATGACAACATGACAATAACCATAGCTTTAGATGATGCAGCATACCACCCTACATCCCAATGCTGGCTTGCTTCTGAAGCTAAGCAGGGTTGGTCCTGGTTCTGGTTGGTCCTGGATGGGAGACAAGATGCTGCTGGAAGTGGTGTTGGAGGGCCAGTAGGAGGCACTTTTTCCTCTGGTCTTTTTAAAAAATGTCCCAATACCCCAGGGCAGTGATTGGGGACATTGCCCTGTGTAGGGTGCCGTCTTTCTGATGGGATGTTAAACGGGTGTCCTGACTCTCTGTGGTCACTAAAGATCCCATGGCACTTATCGTACGAGTAACATGGGCCTGGTTTAGTTGGAAGCCTTTAACCCCCTACTCTATCTTTGTAGTGTTTGACCTGATGGGGCTTGGACAGGTGTAGCAATATGGTGATGACTCAACCCTGCTGTGTAATGGCCTCTGGGACACTTCTGCCATATTACGTACACAAATCTAGAACCTCCAGATATGCAAACACTATCTAGAAATGGGTTACAGAAGTAAATTTAGAACTAAGCAAATTATCTTCCTTTACTGACATTAATGGGTATTGCCTCCACCCACTTGGTGAAGTAATCGGTCGCCGTCAGACACAAACTGTTGCAATTCCTGGATTTCGTGAAGGGTCCGATGAGGTCCACCGCTAACATTTAAAATGTTAGAGAGAAGATTACTTTATTCTTACCCGTATCTGTGTCATACAGTTTGCAGTTTTCATGTTTATACGGATACTAACACAAACATTTGATCATATTGAACTATGCTGTGGTCAAATAAAGCAACCTTTAAAAAAAAAAAAAACATATCAATGCAAAATTTGAATTGTGACACACTTACCGATCATGTGCCATGGTGAAACAACTTTGAATGTGCTTCAACTCCGGCGCCACAGTCTTCACCCTCTCAAACTTCTGGCAGGCTAGACAGGTACTGACCTATAAGCACAAAGTGACAAATTGAAACACTGCGCTCAATATGACATTCATCATAATCATAATAATTTGAGATATAATAGCATGTGATAGAGAAACAAAAGGTTATTCCACTTGCCCAGCTGTCTACATCCTTGACAATCCCACGCCAGAAGAAGCGTAGGTTTGGCAGTCATGCGCTTCACTCCGAAATGTCCAGCACGCATCTTGGTCAGCACGGCCTCCTTCTCCTCCTTAGTTAAAATCACCCTCCTGTGTGGCTGGCCATCCTTCCCTCGTAGGTACATGTGATTGCCTAACAAGTTGGAAGACAAGAGTTGTTGAAATACTAAAGTCTAAGTAAATTTGCACTGCTGTCTTTCTCTTTCTCTCGCTCTCCATCTCTTTCTGTCTTTCACTCTCTTCCCGCCTCTCTCTCTCTCCCTCTGTCACTTTCTTCCTCTCTCTCTGTATGGGTCTCTCTCTGTCTAGCAAAGACACCTAGTTAAGGGCAGTTGGAGTTACCATAATTGCTTACACCTATCCATTTGATTTATTAGGTTTAACTTATAGCCTGATACCTCAATGTGACGACATATAACTAAATGTATAGCTATCGACATGTAGATGACCAACTAACGTTAGCTAGATGAAAAATGGTTGTGAATTTCTCTACGAATGTTGAGCCTCTTTTCGTGATCAGTGGTGCCTTCATAGTACTTCGCCTGGTTGGAAAGATAAAAGAAAATCTCCTCGAAGGATGTCATTAAAGTGCAAGCTACATACAAACAGAAAGCAGATACAATAACAGTTAGCTAGCTAGATAAATAGAAAGCAGCTACAATAACAGCTAGCTAGATAATGTTAGCTAAATAAAACTGTCTGGCTGAGGTAAATAAGTAGCTAGCAATATCAATATAAAATCTATCTAAAAACAGCTTAAATTATTTATTCCTATTTAACAATATTTTGTTATATAAAGACAAATATATAGTAAAGAAATAGTCTTCTCTTTCCAGTATTTTCGGTCCTCTGAAGCAGCAGGTAGTCAGCAAGTTGTCACCAAGTTGTCACCGCATTTATGCTGTGAAATAGAACTAGAACTGCCGGCGTCCTCCTTCCTTCGACTGCTACGAGGTAAAATAGAGCCAAGCAACCAGCATAGCAACAGACGCTTTGGTTCATTACGTAATCCGGTCAGAATATGGCAAGTTCTAGAAACAGCCCTAGCAACTGAGGTTAGAACTCATCGAATCCCATTGTGACGTAGACGGACACACGATTTGGCCAGGGAACATTATTTGGCATGACAGGCCCGGGAAGCTAAGATCATACTGGGAGAAAGTGATCTACGTAGTGAAGGATCAGTTTGCAGACAATCCGGTATACATAGTTCATCCCGAGGTTGGAGACAGTTGTAAAACCAGAACACTGCACCCAAACATGTTACTACTTGTGAATGACTTACCGGTTGAGCAGACAGTCAAGTGTCAGTGATGTGGAAGAACAAGCTCACAATGGAGATACATCTGACTCAGATGATGAATGGACAGGAGGCTATTGGTTAAGGAGACCTGTGACTAGGACAGAACAAAGAGCTCCAATCCAAGTACCTGCAAGACCTCCCATGATACAAAGAGATACAGTCTGAGGACCTGTAAGGGAAGAGGAAAGACAACCTGCAAATGAGTGCCTACCCGATACAGTTACAGTACCTGTAATGGAAGAACAAAGACAGCCTGAGAACGAGCACTTACCTGATCGAAACAAACCAGAGCCAGAGAATGAGCACAAGGAGCATCTCGAACATGAGCAGGAAGATAGACCCAGGAACCCCCCTGTAGTTGATGCGCACACAGAGTAGGCGGTCCACTAGAGATAGAAGGCCAAAGCAAATGTTCACATATGAGCAGTGGTGGAAAAAGTACCCAATTGTCATACATGAGTGAAAGTATAGATACCTTAATAGAAAGTTACTCAAGTAAAAGTGAGTCAACCAGTAAAATAGTACTTGAGTAAAAGTATTTGGTTTTAAATATACTTAAGTATCATAAGTAAATGAAATTGCTAAAATATACCTAAGCATCAAAAGTATAAATAATTTTAAATTCCTTATATTAAGCAAAGCAGATGGCTCCATTTTCTTGTTTTTAAAATGTATGGACAGCCAGGGACACACACAAACACTCAGACTGTCAATGCCAGTGTGTATAGCTGGTGTAGAAGTCAGGTGCAGGAAAGCAGATATGAGTGAAACAACATATTTTAATAAAATACGGAAAAGGAAATAACAAATACACCGTGCCCTTAAAACCACACGGGCGAATATAACCAGCCGTAGAACTCGGCAAGGAAACAACAAACACGCACAAAACCATGGGGGAAACAGAGGGTTTAAATAAGGAACATGTAATTATGGGATAGAAACCAGGTGTGTGTATAATGAAGACAAAACGCATAGAAATTGAAAAGTAGATCGGCGGTAGCTAGAAGACCGGTGACGTCGACCGCCAAACGCTGCCCGAACAAGGAGAGGGACCGACTTCGGCGGAAGTCGTGACACAGACATTATTTACAAAAGATGCATTTGTGTTTAGTGAGTCCACCCGACCAGAGGCAGTAGAGATGACCACGTGTTCTCTTGATAAGGGCGTGAATTTCAATATGTTCCTGTCCTGCTAAGCATTCAAAATATAACGAGTACTTTTGGTTGTCAGGGAAAATGTATGGAGTAAAAAGTACAATATTTTATTTTGGATTGTAGTGAAGTAAAAGTTGTTAAAAATATAAATAGCAAAGTACAGATACCCCAAAAAACTACTTAAGTAGTACTTTAAAGTATTTTTACCTAAGTACTTTACACCACTGCATATGAGACACTCGGTCAACCTCTAATGCAATCACACCCTACAGTTAACACACTGTAACATACTTACCAGTATGGGAAACACCTTACTACATTTCTCCACCCTACTCACTTGCACCTTACATGCGGCCCACTTACATGCCGTACACACACTACATCTGTTTATTGATGAAAAAGGAGTTCAGATTTTGAGGTTTAGATTTAGAGTTTTGGGAATGTCAGGAGCCATTTTATTTTTGTCAGGAATTGTGACGCATACAAAATGTATGGTCACATTTGTGTTTATGTATTGTTTCTTTGTATTGGGGAAGAATGCTTTTACCGAAGTGTCAGTGCTCCAAGGTTTAGCCATTGCGATGCGTTTATGCTGCTGTTGGCCTGTAGGGGGCAGTGAGACGTGTTCACTTCGCACTGGGACTAGATGCGATCCTGCACCTGTGTGTTCTCATAATTGAAAGAACCTTTGAAAGAGAAGCCACGTTCTCCTGTTTCATCATTTGTCCTGTATTACAGGTCAGTAAAGTGCACAAATACACTGAATATTTGTAACTTGCCTGTTAAAGTGAATGTAATGGTTTTGAACATAGTAATTGTATAACTTTCGTACTAGACAGAAAATGCATGTTGAGTGTAAAATGAAATGATGGCGGTGCATTCTTTTGATCTAGCATTGTTAACTCCTGAACATTTTGAAAAAGACACTCCTGACTATCCTAAGGGTTTAAATAATTTCATGTTGTAACTGTGATGTTTAAGAACTTTGTAATTGTTGTACTGTAAATGTTAGAAAAGCGGTTAGCTTTTGGCAAGCTCTGGTTAGCTTTGGCTAGCTCCGGTCAGTTTGTTCCTAGCTTAGGTTAGTGATATGCTAGCTTGTTCAGTCATTTTCCAATAATTAGCATTAATGTCAGTTGCAATAGTCTTGTCGTTCTATTAGCCCTTCTTACACTTGGTGAATGTATTGTAATGACCTTGCTAGATCATAAAGGAACAATTGTCCAGACAGAGGATTGAGTTTACGAATTCACGGTTTATTAACCCAACACCACACACGCTACTGTTTGGCCGTAGCCCACGCCAAATAAATGAAAGATACCTGTATAAAACTACCATGACCTTCTCTTGTGAAGACCAGACGTAAGAGAGTGAACAACGGCTAAACCTGGTCTTAAACTTGTAATGCTCCACCCCCTGCCACTCCACCAACCACCAGGATGTCCGGCATCAGAACATTCCAGGCATTTCCGTGATTGGCAGATAGCAGGTTGATTGGCATGTTGGACCCCACGAACACTGGGTACTGGTAAGTACAACACAACCAACTAACGGCATAACACATAACACACAGATGTCTGTGCGTTATGTTCCCTCCCCGAGGGAACAAACAAAGTCTCTGAAGCGACCCGGAGGTCTCCTTTGCCTGCGTGGCCGTGATGGTCACAGAGTGTCCAGATGTGAAACAGGGAGTCCAGTCCGTGGCAGGGGGTTGCCCCTCTGGGGCCCAGGGGATGAAGGCAGGGACATGGGGGACAAGGATTAGGTAACAGGGAATACAGTCTGTGGCTCCGGGGAACCACGCGTTGGAAGGGGGAATGCCATTGCCAAAGAGGGGAATTGTGGGGGTCCCTGGGGTTTGGGGAGAAGAGGCCCCTCTGTATGGGGCTAACCTGTCCCGGTGCAGGGTCGTCAGCGACATGCGACACACCTGGGCCCGGGTGTTTCCCGGGATAAATACACCTCTTCCCCATTCATTGAGGAGACTCTCTCTATGCAGACTTACTGTTAGATTTTGGTTGTGGCATTTTTGTGGCCATTTTGTTTGTTTGCTTTGGCACCTTTCAACACCCCTCATTATCACATCTATGCACGCAACCACTCACTTACACTACTGATTACTGACTACACACACCATTGTTAATTGTATTTACGTTACTTCAGTTAATAAATATATTTTTGTTATTCCTGATCTCCATGTTGTCTCCCTTTTTGTTACGGACTCAACCATTTGTGCTCGATATATTTACCAATAGGCTAAGCCTATCATTTACCATATTTCTTATTCTACAATGATCCATTAATAATGAATTAAGAAATAGATATAATCTTCTCATGACATTGAAAGGGAATGCACACTTCACTCTTCATCAAAAGAAAACAGGTCCTCCTTCCCCAAGGGGCCTTGTCAAAAAATACTAGTAATAACATTTATTTTACAATAATTTCTCAGCTTGAGAAATTTCCCAAACAAAGTTAAACTAACTAGTTAATTCAAGAATGTGTCAATTAGGAAGAACTGCTCAGTTTGAAAATCCATGCCAACCCTGAGAAATGTTGCAGATCATCTTTTTCAATCTGTGATTTGATTACAGGACAAAGCAGTCTTTCCTGACTGGTGTGAAGGTAAGACATTTTTACATTATCTAATTAAAAACATTAGAAATTCACCTAGCTGTTTTCTGCTCCATGTAGGCTTGCTTGCAAGCAATGCCTGGTTTTCAAACCATGCAACAGCTTGTTGGCCAATCCCAATGCTTTGGGGCTGTACTTTGCCTCTTGAGTGTTCTGGCTTCTGAGAAATGGTTAACCATTTATTGTCACTAGAACTCACTACAGTCAATGTGGGGTGAATTAGCTAGCTAGCTAACCAACAACAACTGGAATGCCACACTCAGTCTTCAAGTGTGTCTAGCAGCACTGCAGTAAAGTAAACAAACTCACAAATTGCATCTAAAATAGCTGGACAAGAGGGCAATGAACCCATTATTGTTCAAAATGAAATACTATAGCTATTATTATAGACAAAACACTATAGCTAGTGTGCCATTATTGATTACATGCCCCCTCACTCTTTTTCAGTGTAAATACAGCTTCCCTGTTGAAATTGTCAATGATATCAAGAATGTGACAGAAACTTAGAGGCCTGTGTCTGTATGTAGACCTACTGTAAGTTCACAGCTTATAAACCTGTATCATTTGTCCTTTATCAAACCATTATCGAGACTGTAAGAAGTTGTGTTGTTGGTGGCATTACTTTTGTAGTGGTCATGAGTCATGAAACCTATAGTCACCAGCAAAGAGGATTAGAATGGTTTGCTGAAACTGAAAGAGGTTTTCGTGCTAAGCAAAGACCTGTGGACAGATTTCTGTATTGCACCCTAGGCTTTGTTTTTGGACCAGACCATTTCTTTTACAGCTTAAGTGTCCTGTGTCTGCCTTAAATGATGCAGAAACTTAAAGTGGCTGAACTTCCTGATTTGGCCTCGTTTTAGATTTGGTTCAGGAAGCGGCATCAGTGTTCAGAGTTTTGGAGAGTCTGGCGTGTCCAAAGTAAAATGCCTGGTACTCAGGCCCAGAAACTAGGATATGCACATAATTAGTAGTATTGGATGGACAACACTCTGAAGTTTCCAAAACCGTTAAAATAATGTCTGTGAGTATAACAGAACTGATATGGCAGGCAAAAACCAGAGGGAAATTCATCCAAGAAAATTTTGGATTTTGTGAGCTGGCTCATTTTCCATTGAGTTGCTATAGGACATGCTTAAATCCAGCTCCCAGGTTGCAGTACCTATGGCTTCCACTAGATGTCAACACACGTTAAACAAGGTTTCAAGCGTTTACCTTGAAAAATAGGGGAGTAGAAGAAGTTTATCCAAGGAGAGTGAGGTAGTAATTTCTGTCTGTGGCGCGCGGGATCGGGAGTGGGCGTCTCGTTTCTTTACGTTTCTATCGGCCAGTTTATTATCCATGTGAAATATTATAGTTAATATACATAATAGTGTACCTAAGGATCGATTTAGAAACAATGTTTGATTTGTTTGGACAAAGTTTATAGCTATATTTTTTGTCTTTTATAATGGGCGAGTGGACGGTGGATATTCTGAACAAAACCCGCCAACCAAACGGAGCTTTATGAATATAAAGAGGGACTTTTTCGAACAATAGGAACATTGATTGTCTTTCTTGGACACTTCGGATTACCATCAGCAGAAGATCTTCAAAGGTAAGCGATTTATTTTAACTATTTCGATGTGTTTTGTGACACCCGCGCTGGTTATGTTTTTATGCTAATGGTGGAAGTACACAGGGCGCTGTCCTCAGACAATCAAATGTTATGCTTTCGCCGTGAAGCCTTTTTGAAATCTGACAACGCTGTGAGATTGCCAAGATTCTAAGCTTTTGAAGAGTCGCAACACTGTATTTTCATGAATGTTTTATATTACTACTTTTGCATTTTAAATTTGGCGCTCTACATTTTTCCGGATGTTGTCGTTGGTGGGGCGCCTGTTAAAGAGGTTAAAGAAATGCTAGTGGACATGACTGTATTCAAATGTGAGTTGTTTTCCAGATGTGGTTTGATATGGGTGTCCTGTGTGTGTGTGTGTGTGTGTGTCCGCAGGTGGGAAGAGTTAGCTAAATTCTTTAGCCAATTTGCTTCAGTTGGCTGGTGTGCGATCGTGACAAAGTGAGTTTGACTTTGTCTATCCTATCTCCGGGACTAGTTAGGGACATCAATAAATTACACAATGTAAGTAAATGAGACAGTATTTTCATGTTGCACACCTTTTAGTTTTCTAAATAAATGCTTTCAATATTTGTATATGAATTTCTAAAATGTATAGTCTGAGGTTTTTAAGTAATTCAAATGTGGAGCTATTGGAATTTTAACATTGTCCCAAGTACATTGTGCAATTTACCCGATGGTCCCTAACTAGCCCCATTGGGATATCAAAAGTCAAACCACATTTACCATGGGCATTACGATCGGTTCGCATGCAGCTGCACTCCGAGTTAATGACTACTTGTGTGCTGCCAGCTGTTGGCAGGATTAAATGAACCCGACCATTTACATTGTGCCGTACTCAGGTATAAAATGGTGTTTTGGACAACACTGACTTTATTACCAAAATGATCCTATTTACATTTTGTAGTCAATTTCTGACTCATATCGATGCCACATAGACTGTTTTCTAAATGACACATTTGTTTTTAGGGGCAGTTGCTCTTTATATTTCTGTCTCAACCACAGGTTTTCCCAACAAGGAACATAAGAAGTTGGTACTATTCCTGTTCCACATGACCGTAATGCGTCTGGCATAGGCTAATAATAACTAGTTTGTTTTGTAGGCTAACTTGTTCATTACTCTCTCCCTCCTTATTGAAGAAAGATTGCGCCATACTGTATGGCCTCCGTTTTGTGAGCTCCGACCCAACTTTGCTATTTTGTGATTCTTTTGGAGTTTTTTAACTTTATTTTCACTGAATGCATCCACTATAATTTCTTATAACTGACAAGAACTTTTGAACATCAGATCAGCAGTTCCTTACCTCAATTCCGTCTTCAACTTCGACTTTATCTGTAATTCTGATCCAATTTTCAGGGTATCCAAGAGGAAATGCCGGTGTTAGAGGCAAGAGAGGGAGAGTCCTGGCGAAATGTAAGGCGAAGAGAAAACCAGCCACCTCATTCACCTCCTTTCTATAGGCCAGTCACTGATAATAAGATGGATGACCTCCGATCGTGGATTTCTTACCAACGGGACTCTCATAACTGCAATATTCTCAGCTTTTCTTAAACATAGCTTTCAGACAACTCGATGGATTCTCTATTCACTGAGTAGACAGGAAAGTGGAGTCAGGAAAATCAAGAGGGGGAGGAGTTTGCCTCTTCATCAACAACAAATGGTGTGCTTACTCGAGCGCAGTGGAAGACTTGACCCATTGTTCACCAGTCTTGGAATAACAGATGGTCAAATGCCGACCCTTCTAACCACCAAGGGAGTATTCAGCTGTTATTGTAAATGTTGTATACATTCCACCTCATGACAAGAAAAATAACAAGCTGGCACTTAACGAACTGTACAAATCAAATCAAATTTATTTATAAAGCCCCCCTTACATCAGCTGATGTCACAGAGTGCTGTACAGAAACCCAGCCTAAAGGCTATACAAGGCTATAAACAAGCAGGAAAACTTTTTGCCGGCAATATTAATTCTGCATCATTAAGACACTCCTATCAACACATCTCCTTCGCCAGTAGGTGCGATAAAGTCCTAGACCACTGTTACTCTACCCACAAGCAAGCATACAAATCCCTCCCTTGTCCCAAATTCGGCAAATCGACTCGGTACTCCTGCTTCCTGTTTACAAACAAAACTCAAACAGGAAGTACCCGTGACTCGCTGTGCTGAGAAATGGTCATCAGAATCAGAGATTATGCTACAGAACTGCTTTGCTAGCACTGATTGGCATATGTTCCGAGACTCTGCCGCTAACATCGACGAGCTAACCACCTCCATCACCGGCTTCATTATGAAATGCGTTGTCCCCACAGTGAAGGTTCGCTGCTTCCCCAATTAAAAGCCCTGGATTAACACCAAGGTTGGCGCTAAGTTTAAGGACAGGACTACCGCACACAGGGCTATTGCAAGACAACCCTGAGGCTATGGCTGAGGACAGGAACAAGGACAAAAAGTCTCGCTGTGACCTCTGCAGAGTCATCAAACAAACAATAGGACAATATAGGAATAAGGTGGATTCACATTACACAGGCTACGACGCCCGCCGCATGTGTCAGGGGCTACAGTCATTCACGAATTACAAAGGAAGACCCAGCCATGATCTGCCCAATGATGACCAGACGAACTCAATGCATTTTATGCACGCTTCAATAATAACAAATAGCACCATGCCGTGCGTGAGGGCCCCCACAGACCCAGAGGACTGGGTGATCTCACTTTCCGAGGCCGACGTAAGTAAGGTCTTTAATCAGGTCAACAATTGCAAGGCCGCGGGGCACGTTCTCAGAGCAAGTGCAGAACAGCTGGCAGGCATTTTCACTGTAATTTTCATCTTCTCCTTGTCCCAGTCTGTAATCCCCACGTCTTAAGCTGACCACCATCATTCCTGTTCCAAAGAACTCTAAGGCTTCATGCCACAATGAGTACCGCCCTGTAGCACTCACATCTGTAATCATGAAGTGCTTTGAAAGGCTGGTTATGGCACACATCAACTCCATCATCCCAGACACCCTAGACCCATTCTAATTTGTGTACCACCCCAACAGATCCATAGACGACGCAATCTCAGTTGCACTCCACACTGCCCTCTCCCTCCTATAGAAGAGGAATACCTATGTGAGAATGCAGTTCAATGACTACAGCTCAGCGTTTAACACCATTGCCCCCTCCAAGCTCGTCACCAAGCTTAGGACCATGGGACTGAACACTTCCCTCTGCAACTGGATCCTGGACTTTCTGACGGGCCCACCCCAGGTGGTGAGTGTAGACAACATCACCTCCACCAAGCAGACCCTCTACACGTGGGCCCCTTCCTGTATTCCCTGTTCACCCACAACTGCATGGCCATGCACGACTCCAACACCATCATTAAATTTGCTGACGACACGACAATGGTAGGCCTGATCGCCAGCAACGATGAGACAGCCTACAGGGCGGGGGTCTGTGACCTGGCAATGTGGTGCCAGGACAACAACCTCTCCTTAAACGTCAGTAAGAACAAAGACCTGATCGTGGACTACAGGACCGGGCTGCAGTGGAGCGGGTCGAGCGCTTCAAGTTCCTCGGTGTCCAAATCACTAAGGACTTAAAATGGTTCCCACACATGCGCACAGTCGTGAATAAGGTGTGACATCGCCTCTTCCCCCTCAGGATGTTGAAAATGTTTGGCATGAGCCCTCTAATCAAAAAGTTCTACAGCTGCACCATTGAGAGCATCTTTACTGGCTGCATCACTGCTTGGTATGGCAACAGCACCTCCCTCGATCACATGGCGCTACAGAGCGTGGTGCAGACAGCCCAGTACATCACTGCACAGGACTCTACAAACTCATGCACACACACTCACTTCATTTGCTCACACACATATTGATACTGACTCTACAAACACACGCGCACACACACACACACACACTCACATACAATAATCATATACACTGCTGCTACTCTTGTTTATCATATATCCTGATGCCTAGTCACCTTACCCCTATTCACAACTACAAGGGGTGTGCCAACCTGGCCATACTAGTAATTGTAGCTGTAAATTGAAAGTTGATAGTCGGATCAGATGATACTCGTGATTGGGAAAAACTGAAGTGTTTTAATATGCCTAAGAAGATGTTGTCAAAATACCTATCTTGTCACACTCTGATCTGTTTCACCTGTCCTTGTGCTTGTCTCCACCCCCCTCCAGGTGTCGCACATCTTCCCCATTTATCCCCTGTGCATTTATACCTGTGTTCTCTGTTTGTCTGTTGCCAGTTCATCTTGTCTCGTCAAGCCTAACAGCGTGTTTTTCGTACTCCTGTTTTCTTAAGCCCCTGTTTTCTAGTTATCCCGGTTTTGATCATTCTGCCTGCACTGACCCTGAGCCTACCGCTCTGTACCTTACGGACTCTGCCCTGGACTACTGACCTCTGTCTGCCCTTGATATGATCTGATCCATTGTCCGAGAGAGAGGCTGCCCGGAAGTTACTCCAGCTTTAGCAAGACTCCCGCAGTGTTGCAAACTATGCGGTGGATTTCCGCACGCTGGCTGCCGAGAGTGCCTGGAACCCGGAATCCCTGTTCGCCATGTTCCTGCACAGATTATCAGAGTAAGGGAAGACTCCCATGAAATGGACAAAAATGAATGGCAACTTATTGGCATTGGGCGAACCATATACACAATTGCAAATACCACTCGAATGGACGGCAGTTCATCAAAACCATATTGCAACCGGAACAGTTAAAAATGCCAAGTGTCATGAACCAAAAAATCCCATAGGTGGTGAGCGCGATCCACTGTAGATTTTCATATGGGAAATGGTCACAGTCAAAATTTTAAACCTTAAAAAAGTGCTGTTTGGACCGTTTTTTTCAATTATACATATGTAGTAACCGTATGGATATACATTTGTATTATTTTATTGAGTTTGTCCATAAGGCCTATGTTTTGTCCATTTGCCATATATGATCATAGGAAGTTGGCTTCCAAACCCAAAAGTCAGTGAACCATGTCCAAATGGCATAAGAAATGTCCAAATGGAATATATAAGTATTGAAAGTGCCAAATCAGAATGTTATGTCCATTTGCCATATATGATCACAGGAAGTCGGCTTCCGAACCCAAAAGTCAGTGAACCATGTACAAATGACATAAGAAATGTCCAAATGGCATATATAAGTATTGAAAGTACCAAATCGGGATGTTATGTCCATTTGCCATATATGATCATAGTAAGTCGGCTTCCGAATCCAAAAGTCAGTGAACCATGTCCAAAGAAATGTCCAAATGGCATATATACCGAACAAATTATATATCTCACTATGTTAAGCCCTGAATCAACCTAGAAGGTCTTTTTGTCATGTTTGATCATAGAAAGTAAGAATATCTCATTGATGTTGATTCAGCATGTCCATTTCGTAATGGGAAGTCCTTATGGATATACATTGGCAATGGATACTGTCAACTTGCAGAAGAGCATGTTCACACTGACAATATAGCATATGTGTAATGGGCACTGTCCAATCGCTCGTTGGTGTTGATTTCAGCCTGTCCATTTGGTGATGGAAAATCCCTCATTAAATACATTGTAAATGTACAATTGTACACTGTCCATTTGCAATGTCCTACAATTGGCATTTACCATACTGAATTGGACATGCTCTAATATACTGCAGAAATGCCCAATTGACAGGCTCGTTGAACTCGGGATGGCCGAGCAGTGATAGTAGTTCCTCTCTATCTCTTGTTGGTGTTGATTTCAGCCTGTTCATTTAGTGATGGAAAATCCCTCATTAAATACATTGGAAATGGACAAATGTACACTGTCCATTTGCAAAGTCAGTGATAGTGGTTCCTCTCCATCTCTTGTTGGTGTTGATTTCAGCCTGTCCATTTAGTGATGGAAAATCCCTCATTAAATACATTGGAAATGGACAAATGTACACTTTCCATTTGCAATGTCTTACAATGGGCATTTACCATCCTGAATTGGACATGCTCTAATATACTGCAGAAATGCCCAATTGACTGGCTAGTTGAACTCGGGATGGCCGAGCAGTGATAGTGGTTCCTCTCCATCTCTTGTTGGTGTTGATTTCAGCCTGTCCATTTGGTGATGGAAAATCCTGTCCATTTGCAATGTCAAATGTACAATGCCAATATATTATACTGCCATCAAGTCAGCCATCAGTCAGTAAGATATCATACTGACACCAAACTTATACTTACTGACACCAAACTCACTTTGTCTAACTCTTTTAGAAGCCAACTATCACATATTTCAGAGCGGGCCCACAATTCATAGCACCTTCTGTTAAAACCATAGAAAACCTTCAAAACATAGTTACATTCGAGCTGCGGGTCCAGTTCTGACATTATGTGTAGGCCTAGATGAGGCGATCCCGAGTTTTGGGTCAATAGGTCATTCAGAGCCCGAGCAGCGACCTTAGTGCTAAAAATGCACTTATTTCGGGGGTTGCCGCGGGGTCCCTGGATGAGCTATAGGCCAGAAACGTGGGGTCAGTCTCTGTGGGCCTAGGCGGCTTCAATGCACCTACTCTTGTGACTCATTTTCTCGACGTTAAAAATGAAATGAAGTTATTGCAAATGGATGAGTCTGTTTCTCGGCCTGAGAACCTTCTAGAGCCACATAACTCACTGTGCACTACCAGGTTAAGCCCTAGAACAGGTTTATAAAGTTTCAGAACTCTAGGTTTGATGGCTCGAACGCAGGTAACTATTGCAAGCTCTGTGTGTCTGTAAGCCCCACACTGTCACTCTACATTGACTGTATATATGTGAGTACAGAAAATCACAGAAATCATGTAGAGCTCCAAAACCCGCCTTAACGGATTTGCCTTAACACGCCGCAACTGGAACTATGACTTTTTTGAAAAGAAATTGTTTATCCATCATCAAACAGACATTGTACAATTTCTCGTAAATTCCGAAAGATAAATGGCTGGTTCTATTTTTCCTTACACCGTAGGTTTATGTACTTTGACGTGAAGCTGTCAAATTAGCGCTGCATTACCGTTTGACCTTTAATCCCAGAAAATGGGCATTAACTCAAAGAGCGTTGAGACCTCGATGCCATCTTGTTTCTGGGCTAAAAGTACATTTGGCCAATCCTGTGCTTACTGAGTTTTGTCTTCGAAGTCTTTTCCGTTTACGAGAAACGACCAAGTCCATTTGGCGATGTTTTGTCCATTTGCAATAAGCATTCACTCGCCATCTGGTGGAATTTTCCGGTACAGCAGAAAAATGGCTAAAAAGTAAACATTTATAACGCGGAAAAAAACAAATGTCCGAGATACTTTATTTGATGACTTCCCGGAAGATCGGGCCCTGGGGGACAACTTGAGGCCATCGGCCTATTTTTATAACTGTCGCGGACGTCTAGTAAGGGACCGTACATTTGCAATATGGAGATCCTCATCAACCAAACGGGAAATGCCACTCGCGTCCCTTATGTAAGGAAGTTAAGGATGAGCTCCTAGCCCGGGAACTGCCGACTAATCTCGACTCGCTCATCGCCTTGACCATCCGGATCGATGGGCGGCTACAGGAACGTAGGAAGGAGAGGAGGTCCGATTCCGGTCCCCTTCGCTCGCCCAAGGATTCCACCTCGCCCTAGAGGCATCCCCGAAGTCCCCGACATCTACGTTTCCGAGAGATTCCGAGGCTACCCGAGTTCCCCCGACAGTCTCCGAAGTCTGCCAATTCACCTCTTCCCAGACCGATGTAACTAGGCAGAGCTAGGTTATCTCCAGCCAAACGTTTACGCTAGCTTAACACGAAGAGTTGTCTTTATTGCGGGACTACTGGTAATTTCGAGTCTACCTGTCCACTAAAAGATCAGGCTCACCGGCAGGTGTGAGTACCTGGCAAGACCCGACTACTGCTCAAGTTTGCTGTGTCGCTTAGTGTGTCCACAATCCTATGTATTCACGTGTGTCCCGAGGACCTCCCCTCATGTATAAAAAATGTGACGTTTACAGAATACTCACTGCGTGTAAGTCTTTCATGTTCTTCTTTAACTTCAGGCTATAGTCGAGTCGTCCAAAAGCAAGAACGTTTTCCAAAAGAGAAAGGGGGTACCTAGTCAGTTGCACAACTGAATGCATTTAACTGAAATGTGTCTTCCGCATTTAACCCAACCCCTCTGAATCAGAGAGGTGCGGGGGGCTGCCTTAATCGACACCCACATCTTCGGCACACTGGGAGCAGTTGTTGGGGGTTAACTACCTTGTGCTCAAAGGCTTGGGATTACTGGCCCATTGCTCTTTACCACTAGGATTACCCGCTAGGGGAGAGATTTTAAGGTCTAGTTCCACCCACATTTCTAAATTACATACTTTGAGGAGGGAAGGGTTGATAAGATACTGTAGGTTGAACAAAGCCAAAGGAGTGAGGAAAGAGCAAAATGAATAGGAGCAGCAGTAGCTTTGAGGTTAGAAAGGCAGACCGATTACCGGCGGGTTATCGGTTCAAACCCCTAGCTGCCTCCAGGGAAATCTGCAGGGAGTGATCCGACAGCCAAAGGGTTACCAGCTACAATATATTTGTATACTTCCTACTATGAGCTGCTACCAGCCTGTGATGCGTGTTGTGTGTCAGGTTGGTCACTGTGACAGAAAATCTGTGCAAATGACCAATAAAGCAAGTATGGTAAAATGAAGGCCAGGCTATCTATGGTAGCTCTGAATGTAATCTAGACCCAAAGTGGGTCCATGGTTCTAAGAGGCTCTGGTGAAGTTAAGTCTTTGAAGTTTCCATTAAGGTTGTACTATTGGTTATCGATTACAATGTGGAAGGCATAGATGCTGTTTTACACAGGGTAAATTAAAATCAGTGTCGTCGTCCCCCCCAAAAAAAAAAGAAAACTCTCTGTCCCCTCACTCTCAAATCAAGCTAACATTAGCTAGCTACCCAGTTATGAAATGACAACCTATTTAATCTTTGGGGCGGCAGGTAGCCAAGTGGTTAGAGCGTTGGGCCAGTAACTGAAAGGTTCCTAGATCGAATCCCCGAGCTGACAAGGTCAAAATCTGTCATTCTGCCCCTGAACAAGGCAGCTAACCCACTGTTCCTAGGCCATCATTGTAAATAAGAAATTGTTCTTAACTGACTTGCCTAGTTAAATAAAGGGTACAAAATATTTGTAGCATTTATTACTTAGTTTGTCGAAATAACGTTTGCCGTTTTCCTCTACGTCAGTCGCTAGGTCGCAGTAGAAGAGATGGAAGTTGCCACGACTTGACATTTGCTCACGTTCTGCTGGAATTCACTCACTGGTGGCGAGAGAATGAACCCACTGGCTGGGTCAAATATCCATAATGTATTGTTTAGTGTTGTGGCTTTGCTGGCATGTATCTAAAAAAAGAAATGGTGAGTTTGCCCCACTAATAACCCAGCACCAGCAACCAAACCTTGCTGTTTTTACAGAAAACAACCCAATTATTGAACCAATGCCTGCAACCCAGCAATTAGGTCATCCAAACAACCCAGCATTTTGTTTGAGTGTAACTTACATCTCAAAGCCATGCATGCAAGAAGCCTTGACCTGTCTGGTACAAGCACATTTCTCTGTCCTCAATTTGATTGAAGGCCTCTATCTGTATTTTTGCCTTGTAAATGATTGCTTCTAGAATGAGAGAAGGAACAACATGGTCAAGATGAGCTAGCTACTACTAGTTTAAAGCAATGAAATATCTAATTGTTACAAAGAATGAATGTATGGGCTACATTTGAAAATATATACATTTGGTCACCTTGTCAATCTTGAAGACAATGCACTCATTTATCACTCAAAAAAGTGTTATGAGTGATTTCACCACAAACATATTTCCAGGGTGTTGATGCATCCTCCTCCAAGCCCCTTCTAACACCATGAGTAAGGAAAGGGGAACCATCTGCAAAAAGTGAAGTTTTGCTTTGATGTTGTCGTGTAAATATTTGGTCAATCATATTTCACAAATACCGGAGCATGTTCAAATATACTTTTTATTACTTCATACACATGGTTGTAGAATATAATACAATAGATCTGGTAAAAGATAATACAAAGAAAAAAGCAACCATTATTTTGTATTTGTTTTGTATCATCATCTTTGAAATGCAAGAGAAAGGCTATAATGTATTATTCCAGCCCATGTGCAAATTAGATTTTGGCCACTAGATGGCATCAGTGTATGTGCAAAGTTTTAGACTGATCCAATGAGCTATTGCATTTCTGTTCAAATTTTGTATCAAGACTGCCCAAATGTGCCTAATTTGTTTATTAATAACTTTTCATGTTCAAAATTGTGCACTCTCCTCAAACAATAGCATGGTATTCTTTCACTGTAATAGCTACTGTAAATTGGACAGTGCAGTTAGATTAACAAGAATTTAAGCTTTCTGCCAATATCAGATATGTCTATGTCCTGGGAAATGTTCTTGTTACTTATAACCTCATGCTAATCGCATTAGCCTACGTTAGCTCAACCGTCCCGTGAAAGGGACACCGATCCTGAAGAAGTTTTAACGTCCTACCCTTACACGTCCTATCAATCCCTTCTAACATGAGAAGTTTGCAGGGGTAATAGAAATTAACTATTAAAATGTTACCTTTTATTCCTTCATATTTCTGTCCCCACACATTCCAATTCCTGTATCTCCAATACTCTGAACACTATCCCCTCTAACACACGTAGCACAACCCCCACCCGATCCATCCACTCTCACACCGTACCGAACTGAATCCTGGAATCACAAACTCCAGTTGAGGTTTGAGCCATGTCTCTTGGACACACACTACATCTGGCACTACATCCATGTCATTTACAAACTTCTTAAACTCCTGACCGTTAGCTAGTAAGCTTCTAGCGTTCCATTGAAGGACTGCAACAACCATACTAAATAGGTTGTTCCAACCCATCATCTCTTGGCTGATTCAACATCTATTGCATCATTACTCCAGTTGCCTCTGTAATTCCCAGGAAATCTTTGACCGCGAGTACCACCACATCAATGCGTGCAGACTTTTCTTTCTTAACCTGATTACTTACATTCATCACACAACACATGAACGCCAAGAAGTCAACCCTGTTCACCATCAACAATTATTTTATGATTGCACACTGATGGTCACATTTCGTGGAGACCCCAGTCTGTGCTACTCCCTCACCTCCCGCTTCCATTGGAGGCCCGCTGCACCAATTTCCTCACAGGTTCTGTACTTTGAACTAACCGTGCTGCTTCAGCATACGTTACCTTGTTTGTGATCTAATATCTCTGTACCTCCGCTTCCTGCTTCATCGCCCGAACGCAGCACTATGTTCCCTGCCGCAGTTACAGCACCTTGCTTTGACCTCCACCCCACACTTGTTCATCTGAAATTCAGATCCACAAGCACTTTTTAGATGCGCAAATGCATATTCCACAGTTGGAAATGTTAGGGATTTCTGAACATTTGCTCACAAATCATTCTACATTTATTCAATTGGAGTTTTATTTGTGAGCTATGTTGAATACATTTACAGATCATGGATTTATTTGTGATTTATGGTGAATATTTGTATGATATTTTTTACATATTTACGGATTATGGTTTTATTTACAAAATATTTTTATATATTCACAGATCATAGTTTCATTTGTGAGTTATGTTGAATATACGCACGGATCATGGTAGACAGACACACAGAATAAAGAAACAAATCTCACTCCATACCAGAGTCCCTGTGGTCCAAGGTGGATGAGCCAGTTTCAACCTCCTTGAAACTTGCTTCACCGTAGAAAACATTTCAATAAACATGTATACATTGAAAAAGGTCAGGAAACATTGTAATATTGTAATATTGATAAAGAATACTTCTTTACTTCTTTAAATGAAATGAATATATACACATACATGACTGACTGACCCTTCTAATGCGACTATCCCCGTCGCTTCTCCCTCTTTTTCCCCTGGCCTGCTACAAAGTTTCTCCCTGCAGGCAGTCACTGAGTCAGAGGTACTGTCACGACTTCCGCCGAAGTCGGTCCCTCTCCTTGTTCGGGCGGTTAGCCATCGCTGACCCATGTTCCTTTTGCTTTGTCTTTGTTTTACACACCTGGTTTCAATTCCCAAATTACATGTTCATTATTTAACCCTCTGTTTTCCCCATGTTTTTGTGCGTGATTGTTTGTTTCTTTGCCGGTTTTATTACGGCTGGTTATATTAACCTGTCTCTCCTTTCTGGGGGAGGTTCCCATTGCTTGGAAGGCAGCCACGGTTTTGATTCGGTAGACCATTCAAATCAAATCACATTTTATTGGTCACATACACATTGTTAGCAGACGTTATTGCGAGTGTAGCGAAATGCTTGTGCTTCTAGATCTGACAGTACAGCAGTATCTAACAGGTAATATCTAACAATTCCACAACAAAACCTAATACACACAATCTAGTAAAGGAATGGGATAAGAACATATAAGTATAAGCAGTGACAGAGCGGCTAAGATGCAATAGATAGAAAAGAATAGATAGTGAAGGATACAGTATACATTATATACATATGAGATGAGTAATGCGAGATGTGTAAACATTCTTAAAGTGACATTATTAAAGTGAATAGTGTTCCATTTATTAAAGTGGCCAATGATATCAAGTCTGTAGGTTGACAGCCGCCTCTCTGTGCAAGTGGTGGCTGTTTAACAATCTGATGGCCTTGAGATAGAAACTGTTTTTTAATCTCTCTTTCCCAGCTTTGATGCACCTGTACTGACCTTGCCTTGTGGATGGAAGCGCAGTGAACATGCAGTGGCGCAGGTGGTTATTGTCCTTGATGATCTTTTTTGCCTTCCTGTAACATTGAGTGTTGTAGGTGTCCTGGAGGGATGGTAGTTTGCCCCCGGTGATACGTTATGCAGACTGCACCACCCTCTGGAGAGCCTTGCGGTTGTGGGCGGTGCAGTTGCCGTACCAGGCGGTGATACAGCCCGACAGGATGCTCTCAATTGTGCACTTGTAAAAGTTAGTGAGGGTTTTCGGTGACAAGCCAATCTTTTTCAGCCTCCTGAGGTTGAAGAGGTTCTTCACTACACTGTCTGTGTGCGTGGACCATTTCAGTTTGTCGGTGATATGTACACCAAGGAACTTAAAAATGTCCACCTTCTCCACTGCTTTCCCGTCGATGTGGATAAGGGGGTGCTCCCTTTGCTGTTTCCTGAAATCCACGATCATCACTTTTGTTTTGCTGAAATTGAGTGAGAGGTTATTTTCCTGACATCACACTCCGAGGGCCCTCACCACATACGTCCCTGCCACATACGTCTTGTGTTTGAGCCGTTGAATTGCGACTCCACTTTGTCTCTATACTGACACTTTGCTTGTTTGATTGCCTTACGGAGGGAATAACTACACTGTTTGTATTCAGCCATATTTCCAGTCGCCTTGCCATGATTAAATGCGGTGGTCCGTGCTTTCAGTTTTGCGCGAATGCTGCAATCAATCCACGGTTTCTGGTTAGGGAATGTTTTAATAGTCACAGTGGGTACAACATCTCCTATACACTTCCTTATAAATTCACTCACAGAGTCAGCGTATAACAAGTTGGTCATGGTCAGGTTTGCCAAAAGGAGGGTGGGGGAGGGCCTTGTATGCATCGCGGAAGTTAGTGTGTCAATGGTTGAGCGTGATACTCGCTCGTGTACAGCAATCGTTATGCTGATAGAATTTAGGTAGCCTTGTTCTCAAATTAGCTTTGTTAAAATCCCCAGCTACAATAAATGCAGCCTCAGGAAATATGGTTTCCAGTTTGCATAATGTCCAGTAAAGTTCCTTGATGGCTGTCTTGGTATCCGCTTTTGGGGGGATATACACGGCTGTGACGATAACCGAGGAGAGTTCTCTTGGGAGATAATACGGTCGGCATTTGACTGTGAAGAATTCTAGGTCAGGTGAACAAAAGGACTTGAGTTCCTGTATGTTGTTACAATCACACCATGAGTGGTTAATGTCATGGAAATATTCAGTCAATAATATTTCTCCATTACCAGAGCCTGTGAGTTCAAATAGACTTTTATTACAAAGTAATATAAGCCGAGCTGGTTCATGAAGTAACTCCCTTTCCAGCCTTGGCACACTCTTTTTATACAGGTTTCATCCTTCACCACACACATAGTAACTCCTCTTTATGTTAATGATTCATCCCCTCTGGCATTTAGCCACCATTATCTTTTTGCCTTGCACTAATTTTAGCTTGGTTTCACATTAGGGCATGGAAAACATTAGAGCCATAGCAATGGTACAAAAAATAAACAGACATACCCACTCTCAAGACAGGTGCATGTTTAATGGTGCCTAATGACCTAGACACCCATATAGAGTGCACTTATCCTGCTGACTACTACGAAATGTATAATGGGCACATATGTACTAGAAGATTCCCAATGGGCGTGACCATAGCAACAGTAAATATTAGGCCATAGCAATGGTACAAAAAATAACAGACATGCCCACTCCCCAGACAGGGGCATGTCTAATGACCTAGACACACATATAGAGTGCACTCATCCTGCTGACTACTACGAAATGTATAATGGGCACATATGTACTGGAAAATGTCCAATATATACCATGAAACATACACCTCCGCCCTTCCTCTTACCGGAGAGATGTTGATTCCTGTCGGCATGATGCACTGAATATCCTGTTGGCTGTGTGGACCTCGACAGCATGTCCCCAGCTAGGCATGTTTTCGTGAAACAGAGTATGTTACAATCCCGGATATCTCTTTGTTAACTAGGGACTGGACATTAGCGAGTAATATACTCGGAAGCGGTGGGTGGTGTGCGCGCATCCGAAGCCTCACTAGAAGACCGCTCCGGCACCCTCTCCTCCGGCGGTGTTGTTTTGGGTCGGTTCAGTTCAAATGCCCTGGGAGGTGAAGACAAAGGATACGATTTGGGAAAGTCATAATCCTGGTCGTAGTGCTGGTTGTGCTGGTAAGTTGACGTCTCTTTGATATCCAATAGTTCTTCTTGGTTGTATGTAATAACACTTAAGGTTTTCTGGGCGAACAATGTAAGAAATAATACATAAAAAACTAAATACTGCACAGAATCCTAAGGGCTAGAAGCAAAGCTGCCATCTCTATCGACGCCATCTAAAAGAAATCCATTCTTGTGGGCCGGCTAAGGAGTATTGGTGTCTGAGGGGTCTTTGGCCTGGTTTGCCAACTACTTCTCTCAAAGAGTGCAGTGTATAAAGTCAGAAAATCTGCTGTCTCAGCCACTGCCTGTCACCAGGGGAGTACCCCAAGGCTCGATCCTAGGCCCCACGCTCCTCTCAATTTACATCAACAACATAGCTCATGCAGTAGGAAGCTCTCTCATCCCTTTATATGCAGATGATACAGTCTTATACTCAGCTGGCCCCTCCCCGGATTTTGTGTTAAATGCTCTACAACAAAGCTTTATTAGTATCGAACAAGCTTTCTCTACCTTAACCTTGTTCTACCTTAACACCTCCAAAACAAAGGTCATGTGGTTTGATAAGAAGAATTCCCCTCTCCCCACAGGTGTGATTACTACCTCTGAGAGTTTAGAGCTTGAGGTAGTCGCCTCATACAAGTACTTGGGAGTATGGCTAGACGATACACGGTCCTTCTCTCAGCACATATCAAAGCTGCAGGCTAAAGTTAAATCTAGACTTGGTTTCGTAATCGCTCTTCTTTCACACCAGCTGCCAAACTAACCCTGATTCAGATGACCATCCTACCCATGCTAGATTACGGAAACATAATTTATAGGTAATTTATAGATCGGCAGGTAAGGGAGCTCTCGGGCGGCTAGATGTTCTTTACCATTCGGCCATCAGATTTGCCACCAATGCTCCTTATAGGACACATCACTGCACTCTATACTCCTCTACACATCTCTGTATACCCGTCGTAAGACCCACTGGTTGATGCTTATTCATAAAACTCTCTTGGGACTCACTCTCCCCTATCTGAGATATCTACTGCAGCCCTCATCCTCCACATACAACACTTGTTCTGCCAGTCACATTCTGTTAAAGGTCCCCAAAGCACACACATCCCTGGGTTGCTCCTCTTTTCAGTTCGCTGCAGCTAGCGACTGGAACAAGCTGCAACAAACACTCAAACTGGACAGTTTTATCGCAATATCTTAATTTAAGACTCAATCATGGACACTCTTACTGACAGTTGTGGCTGCTTTGCGTGATGTATTGTTCTCTACCTTCTTGCCCTTTGTGCTGTTGTCTGTGCCCAATAATGTTTGTACCATGTGTTGCTACCATGCTGTGTTGTCATGTGTTGCTGCCTTGCAATGTTGTTTTCTTAGGTCTTTCTTTATGTAATGTAGTGTTGTCTCTCGTCGTGATGTATGTTTTGTCCTATATTTATATATATATTTATTTATTTTTTTATCCCAGCCTCCGTCCCCGCAGGAGGCCTTTTGGTAGGCCGTTATTGTAAATAAGAATTTGTTCTTAACTGACTTGCCTAGTTAAACAAAGGTTAAATATAAAAATAAAATAAAAACAAGGTTAAGCTAGATCTTTGTGTGTGACAGAGAGAAAGACCTAGCGTATCATCAGATTCATTACAAATAATGATACGATACCAAAAAAGACTACACTGCCGTTACAATTCCTAAATCATACATATTCGTCGCCAGACCCACTGGCTCCAGGTCACCATGCTAGGTAAAGCTACACCTTGTCTCAGCTCACTGATCACGATAACAACACCCACCCGTAGCACATGCTCCAGCAGGTATATCTCACTGGTCATCCCCAAAGCCAACAGCTCCTTTGGCCGCCTTTCCTTCCAGTTCTCTGCTGCCAGTGACTGAAACGAATTGCAAAAATCGCTGAAGCTGGAGACTTATATCTCCCTCACTAACTTTACAAATCAGCTATCTGAGCAGCTGACCGATCGCTGCAGCTGTACATAGCCCATCTGTAAATAGCCCACCCAATCTACCTACCTCATCCCCATATTGTTTTTATTTATTTTTCTGCTCTTTTGCACACCAGTATTTCTACTTGCACATCATCATCTGCTCATCTATCACTCCAGTGTTCATTTGCCAAATTGTAATTACTTTGCTACTTTTGCCTTACCTCCTCACTCCATTTGCACACACTGTATATAGACTTACTTTTTTTGTTCTCCACTGTGTTATTGACTGTAGGCTTGTTTATTCCATGTGTAACTCTGTTGTTTGTGTCGCACTACTTTGCTTTATCTTGGCCAGGTCGCAGTTGTCAAATGAGAACTTGTTCTCAACTAGCTTACCTGGTGAAATAAAGGTGAAATAAAAAAATGTATTGATTCATTCACTAAATGTAACAATTGTGACTTCCATCACCAGAAGCAGGACTGCATGTGTTTCATCTACCCTGACTGAACTAAAAGTGAAACAAAAAAATAAAACGGAATATAATATATTCCAGTCAACAATATTGACCTGACAATTGAAAAGTGTCATGCGACCTTTGGGGACACTAGCCATATCTAGTCATACTGCAGCAGCTCTCTCCTCTCACGACCCGTCCGCTGGACCCATAATCCCTCGCGCCTGGACAAGATGGAAGAAAGCATCGGCTGCAAGACGACAATGTTTTGTCTATAACACCTCAAAAGGAACGAACAAGAGAAGAAAATACGAACGTTTATGGCCAGTCGCGGTCATGTGTAGGTAAATATTTATTGAAATGTACCTTTTATTTCGGAGTATTTGTTGAAGTCTGTCAAGTTATAAGCGGTGGAAATGTCAGACTCAAATCGCTTCAGCATGCGAGAGATGCACTCAAAAGTCGAGCATCATTGTTTCTCTGTTGCAATGGGCCATGATGTGGGGTTTCGGTTGGAGCGGCTAGCTCGTTAGCTAACTGGTAAACACACATTTGGCTCATAGCACCCGTACCGTTTGCACTATGTGATCTAAAGTTAACGCGCACCGCAAACCTTGAGGGATGCTATAATTAGAAATGAGCTAACTCCGTATACATATCTCGATAAATAGGTTCGAGCGCCCAAAGATAACTATCAAGTTAACGTTTAGTTGGTCCGATTTTATTTCTCGACGTCGTCCCAGCCAAGGACAGAAAAGACAATCGTCTTTCATAAACGGGTGAATAAAACGTGCTGCTGTTATACGGTTAACTAGCGAACGGTGGTGTTTGGGTTTTAATAAGACAAATATATCCTTTGGTCGTGCGAGCGGTAACGTTGAATCCCTGGCTAATGTTTTGCCAGCATGAGACTAGCTAGCTACCTGAGTTTGATACAATGGTTTGATATGGCGAATTAGCATTAGGATAACTAGTTTACTACCCGTTACTGATTGAGCCGTCGGTTTTTAGCGTCTATTTTCATAATGTATGAGTCGATTTGTTATCTTGTGCTATTGCGTTTTAATAGTGTTGCATTTGTGACAGAAGCGTGCTTTGTATCAACAGTTGACCAGGACAGCTAACGCTATTTGTAGCATGCTAGCTAGCTGCTGGCTATGCATCACAAAAGCCCATCCGCTTACCATAAAATGAAATGTCGCGTAGCCAAATGGTCGGCTAGAGAGACTAAACAAAACATTTGTGCCTGAGCCATTCGAGGCATCTGGAAATGTCAGCCAGTTTACAGTTTTACTACAATGACGTTAGACAAAATTCTGGATAAATCCGTTGTAAAATATGGGTTTGGTTTAGTCTGGTTTATTGGACCCGTGTCATTTGATGTACAATTTAGCAGGCAGCGATTTCAGCCAATGGTAAACTGGACAATAGAACGAGTCTAAAATTCGCCCAAGGCTGAAACATTGCAAAAGAACGTTGGCTAAGCTGAAACACTAGCCCGATCCCATTTGACCAAAATGGCACCAAAAGATGTGTCCCTTTTTTTTTTAACATAACAATCTGTTCTGAGGACGAAACAAAGAAATAACAACTTGTGTAGAAAGTAAACATCCGCACCTCGATGGTGCCAAGTGTGCTTATGTCTGCATAACGAGGAAGTAGGGAACCAATGGCAACTTCTGACGTTCTGGTCTAGAGTTTGATGACAACAGAATACACTGCCCAGGCTTACATAATTAGAAAGAGGAGATTCTCGTGATTAAAATGGTGTCCGACTTCAACAAATCTAAATTTGCACATTGCGAGATATTTTGCGAAATATACCAGCATGCCTCTCCATAGGAAAACAATGGGGGGAGCTCAGCGTTCCAAGGGCAAAATGTATTTCGTGGCTTGCGTTTGATGACAACGGAATACACTGCTCAGCCTTAAATAATTAGAAAGAGGAGATTCTCATGATTAAAATTGTGTACAATTAAAAAAAAAAAAAACATTTACACATTACAAGATATTTGGTGAAATAGACAGGCATACCTATATTTCCCTATAGGAAACAATGGGAAGACCTCAGAGTTCCATAAGTATTTTTTGTTTACATTTTAACTACAAACAGCGTGGGCAGGTCTCATTTCCAACAATAGCAAAGCAAGCATTGTGAGGTAGAACAATAATACCCAGACTACACCGTTCGCGTCGCGTGCACGAGCATTACAAAATGAATGTAGAAATCTATATTATTCAATTATTGCACCCACACTGCTCGCGCGCTCCAACAAGCGTCTGCGTTGCCAAGGGCTAAATTATAAGTCAGTTCTATTTGTGACGCAGATCACGCTGCAAGTCCTGCCTCTCCCATCTCATTGGTTTATAGAAGCAGGTACCCACGTGCCGTCTCCTCATTGGTTATACCCACATGGGTGACTGAAAGACGAACAAGGTCAGTGGCAGTAATGCACCTAATTTATGAAAGTTGCCAATCGCGATATAAAATCCAGAGAAGAGAAAGCCTGGAAGGAGGAGAGATGACTAGAAAAACAATTTGGTTGACCGTTTTATGTGTGGATTAATTGTCAGAGTAGAGGACCTTGTGCATTTCAGGTAAAATAACAACTCAATGTTTATATCCCAGGACAATTTAGCTAGCAACAGCAAGCTAGCTAAATAGGACAAATTAGCTAGCAAGTGCAATAAATGTTTAATGCTTTTTGACCTGTCCACAAATTAATGTAATTGGTTCAGATTTTGTTTTGATATTTTAACGACTCAAATACCAGTGGGTCGCTAGCGGGATCATCCCGACACTACCAGCTAAAACCTGTAGCGCCAGATTTAAAATCCGAAAATTGAATTATTAAACATCCAGCTATATACAAGTGTTCCATACTCATCAAAAGCTCTGTTTCTAGGCAATATCACAGCGTTGTCAGATTTCAAAAAGGCTTTACGGCGAAAGCAGCACATTCATTTGTTTGAGGGTAGCACCTCACATATTTTCCAATAGCCATGTATCGATTAGCAATCATGGCACACACATAACACATTTCACAGCGAAAACAAAGTAATTACCTGTTGAAGAACTTCTGCTGAGGTCTTCCTAAGTGTCCAACGAAGACAATCCATGGTTCTTTTGTTAGAAAAAGTAACGCGTCTTTTATCCATAAATCCTCCATTTGGTTCATGCAAAGCGACAGCCTCCATTACTCTTTGAAACGCTGGCGCCAACTCGTTCAAATGTTACCTATAAACTTGTCCAAAAACAATCAAACATAGTTTTAAATGTATCCTTAGGAACCCTTTTACGTATATGTACTATTATAAATCAGCCGGAATATAAACTGAACGCTAAAAGCGATAAATAAGGCACAGCGCGCCTTCTCATGCACGCGCACTCTGAAGAGTTTTCATAACGTGGTCTCTCGTTCCATGTTGTGTATCAATGGCCGAAATTCCCCCAAGATGGAGTAAAACACCGTCTCGAGGCTGTTGACATCATAAGGAAGCGACGTGTACTGCATTCATATGCCTATATATGGTCATTTTCAATAGGGAGGGGTTCCCAAATGAGCAATGTGTCAAAATCACTTTTTCCAGGACAGAAATTCCTCGGGGTTTTGCCTGCTATATGCGTTCTCTCACAGACAAATGGTTAACAGTTTTGGAAAATTCAGAGTGTTTCCTATCCAATGGTACTAAATATATGCATATCCTATTTTCTGGGCCTAAATGGGAGGCATTTTACTTTGGGCACGCCAGGCTCTCCAAAACGGTCACCTCATGTACTGCTCCCAGAGAAGTTAACTGACTTGCCTAGTAAAAGGTTAAATAAAATAAAAAAAAGTTGTTTCTTCAATCTTTGTTGACTTGGTGAGATACTTAGCACGGCTAGTAATGGCCTTGATTTCACTCAGCTGCTCTTATAACCTTTAGTGACATGATTAACGCTCCCCTTGCACGATAGCATTGGGCTAGGCAATTTAGTCTAAATATGCCCCTCTTTAAATATTTGCCATTTAGTCAGTGGTTAATAACCTAATCATGGCAGTTTTATTTAGCCATAGCCGCCAGGCATTTGGAAATGTGGGCTATGCTACATAGAGCCAATTATATTTGCTTCAAATTGCTTAAACAAGAAGCAAGCATTTCACTGTAAAGTCTACACATGTTGTATTCCTTGTGACAAATACGATTTGTTTTGAGAAGCAGGGCATTAAAAGGTCTTAAAAGGAACCACAACACACAGGTTTTGCTTGATGATAACCTTAACCCAGCAACTATTTCAGAGCCTCACTCTATAGAAATAAGAATTACTCAAGCATCGTGTTCCAGATAGGCGAAGCCCAATAAATTCAATCAAGTAATTAATGGATGACTGTAAGCACAATGACTACATTCACCTGGGCCAGTCTAGCCCTATGGTCATGGTTAAACCAACACCTTACAACAAGATTGCAGGCTTGCAGCCTATATCCTCAGTATAACTGTCCTGTTTTTAGTTTCTTTCTCTCCTGCAAATAGCCGCAGGAGAAAACAACTTGTCTAATAAACACAGCAAAAAAAGAAACGTCCTCACTGTCAACTGCATTTATTTTCTGCGTTTATTTTCAGCAAACTTAACGTGTAAACATTTGTATGAACATAAGATTCAACACCTGAGACTATTGTTTAGAGCCTGTAAGTAAGAATTTCACTGTAAGGTCTACACCTGTTGTATTCGGCGCACGTGACAAATAAACTTCAAGTTCCACAGACGTGACTAACAGAAATTGAATAATGTGTCCCTGAACAAAGGGGGGGGTCAAAATGAAATGTAACAGTCAGTATCTGGTGTGGCCACCAGCTGCATTAAGTACTGCAGTGCATCTCCTCCTCATGGACTGCACCAGATTTTCCAGTTCTTGCTGCGAGATGTTACCCCACTCTTCCACCAAGGCACCTGCAAGTTCCTGGAAATTTCTGGGGGGAATGGCCCTAGCCCTCACCATCTGATCCAACAGGTCCCAGATGTGCTCAATGGGATTGAGATCCGGGCTCTTCTCTGGCCATGGCAGAACACTGACATTCCTGTCTTGCGGGAATTCACGCACAGAACGAGCAGTATGGCTGGTGGCATTGTCATGCTGAGGGTCATGTCAGGATGAGCCTGCAGGAAGGGTACCACATGAGGGAGGAGGATGTCTTCCCTGTAACGCACGTGTTGAGATTGCCTGCAATGACGACAAGCTCAGTCCGATGATGCTGTGATACACCACCCCAGACCATGACGGACCCTCCACCTCCAAATCGATCCCGCTCCAGCGTACAGGCCTCGGTGTAACACTCATTCCTTCGACAATAAACGCGAATCCGACCGTCACCCCTGGTGAGACGAAACCGCGACTCATCAGTGGAGAGCACTTTTTGCCAGTCCTGTCTGGTCCAGCGACGGTGGGTTTGTGCCCATAGGCGATGTTGTTGCCGGTGAGGACCTGCCTTACAACAGGCCTATAACCCCTCGGTCCAGCCTCTCTCAGCCTATTGCGGACAGTCTGACCACTGATGTAGGGATTGTGCGTTCCTGGTGTAACTCTGGAAGTTGTTGTTGCCATCCTGTACCTGTCCCGCAGGTGTGATGTCCGGATGTACCGATCTTGTGCAGGTGTTGGTACACATGGTCTACCACTACGTGGACGATCAGCTGTCCGTCCTGTCTCCCTGTAGTGCTGTCTTAGGCGTCTCACAGTACGGACATTGCAATTTATTGCCCTGGCCACATCTGCAGTCTTCAATGCTTCCTTGCAGCATGCCTAAGGCACGTTCACGCAGATGAGCAGGGACCCTGGGAATCTTTCTTTTGGTGTTTTTCAGAGTCTGTAGAAAGGCTTTAGTGTCTTAAGTTTTCATAGCTGCAACCTTAATTGCCTACCGTCTGTAAGCTGTTAGTGTCTTAACCATTCCACAGGTGCATGTTCATTAATTATGGTTCATTGAACAAGCATGGGAAACAGTGTTTAAACCCTTTACAATGATCTATGAAGTTATTTGGATTTTTACGTGTTATCTTTTCATGACAGGGTCCTGAAAAGGGGACGTTTCTTTTTTTGCTGAGTTTAATATACAGTACCAGTCAAAGTTTGGACACCAACTCATTCAAGGGCTTTAAAAAAAAATATATATATATATATATTTTCTACATTGTAGAATAATAGTGAAGACATCAGAACTATGAAGTAACACGTATGGGATCATGTAGTAACCAAAGAAATGTTAAAAAAATGGAATGCCAAGAGTGTGCAAAGGGTGGCTACTTGAAGAATCTCAAATATAAAATATATTGATTTTATTTAACACTTTTTTTTTGGTTACTACATGATTCCATGTTATTTCATAGTTTTGATATCTTCACTATTATTCTGCAATGTAGACAATAGTAAAAATAAAGAACAACCCTTGAATGAGTAGGTGTCCAAACTTTTGACTGGTACTGTATTATCTCACTCGTAGATCTATACATAGCCTGATACATTTGAAGTCGTAAGTTTACATACACCTTAGCCAAACGCATTTAAACTCAGTTTTTCACAATTCCTAACATTTGATCCTAACAAAAATTCCCTGTCTTAAATCAGTTAGGAACACCACTTTATTTTAAGAATGTGAAATGTCAGCATAATAGTAGAGCATGATTTATTTCAGCTTTTATTTTTTTCTGCACATTCCCAGTGGGTCAGTTTACATACACTCAATTAGTATTTGGTAGCATTGCTTTTAAATTGTTTATCTTGGGTCAAACGTTTCGGGTAGCCTTCCACAAGCTTCCCACAATAAGTTGGGTGAATTTTGGCCCATTCCTCCTGACAGAGCGGGTGTAACTGAGTCAGGTTTGTAGGCCTCTTATGCTTATGGTCATTGTCTATTTGGAAGACCCATTTGCGACCAAGCTTTAACTTCCTGACTGATGTCTTGATGTTGCTTCAATATATCCACATAATTGTCCTTCCTCATGAAGCCATCTATTTTGTGAAGTGCAACAGTCCCTCCTGCAGCACCCCCACAACATGATGCTGCCACCCCCGTGCTTCACGGTTGGGATGGTGTTCTTTGGCTTGCAAGCCATCCCCCTTTTTCCTTCAAACATAATGATGGTCATTATGGCTAAAAAGTTCTATTTTTGTTTTATCAGACCAGAGAGCATTTCTCCAAACAGTACGATCTTTATCCCCATGTGCAGTTGCAAACCGTAGTCTGGCTTTTTTATGACGGTTTTGGAGCAGTGGCTTCTTCCTTGCTGTGCGGCCTTTCAGGTTATGTCGATATAGGACTCGTTTTACTGTGGACATTGATACTTTTGTACCTGTTTCCTCCGGCATCTTCACAAAATCCTGTTCTGGGATTGATTTGCACTTTTCGCACCAAATTACATTCATCTCCTTCCTGAGCGGTATAACGGCTGCGTGGTCCCATGGTGTTTATACTTGCGTACTGTTGTTTGTACAGATGAACATGGTACCTTCAGGCATTTGGAAATTGCTCCCAAGGATGAACCAGACTTGTGGAGGTCTACAATTTTTCTTTTCTTCTGAGGTCTTGGCTGATTTCTTTTGTTTTTTTTCCCATGATGTCAAGCCAAGAGGCACTGAGTTTGAAGGTAGGCCTTGAAATACATCCACAGGTACACCACCAATTGACTGAGATGAGGTCAATTAGCATATCAGAAGCTTCTAAAGCCATGACATAATTTTCTGGAATTGTGATATAGTGAATTATAAGTGAAATAATCTGTCTGTAAAGAGTTGTTGGAAAAATGTATTGTGTCATGCACAAAGTAGATGTCCTAACCAACTTGCCAAAACTATAGTTTGTTAACAAGAAATTTGTGGAGTGGTTGAAAAATGGGTTTTAATTACTCCAATCTAAGTGTATGTAAACTTCCGACTTCAACTGTAGCTGATGGCTTTCAGAGTTCAATACAGGACTTAAAACGTTAGGTAGCTAACTTAGCTAGCTAGTCCAGCTAAACTAGCAAGGTAGCTAACTTAGCTAGCTAGTCCAGCTAAACTAGCAAGCTAGCTAACGTTAATCGAGAATCATGTTTTGTCACGAAAATAAAAAAATATTGCATCAGTTCTCAGCTGTTGTCGAATTGGATTCCCAATCAGTTCAGCCTAAAAAATCCCATTGATAATCTTTGGTCACCGCATCATTATTGATAGCCGTACGCCACTGGCAGCATCAGGGTAAATCTTTGATAGATAGGTCTTTCGCCGTGTATGTAAACTTCCGACTTCAACTGTATCCTTTCTTCCCTTCTCTTTAAGGACACCCCTACCTGGCCCCATCTAGTGTTTCCCCTCCTGCACTTGCCATGAGTATTATCCAAGACAAGCTAGGCAACGAGTTTCTGCGAAGCAACGGGGGCATGGACCCCAACTTCGCCCCGGGTATGCTCATGTTTAGCCACCTGCCGCCCGTCACCAGCTTCACCCGCCTGACTTCGCAGTCAGTCATGGGGGGCAACCAACCCCAGGAGATTATCCTAAAAAAGGAACGTGACTCTCCTCCCCATGCCGGCAGCTTCCTCCATGGCATGGGCATCAAGCAGGAGCGGATGAGCGAGCTGGACTACCGTGTGCCCCTGTATGGTGGAGGAGGACTGGGTGGCAGCTGTGGCGGAGGAGGGGGCATGCGGAAGGGCAATGAGATGCTGGAGATGCAGTTTGGTGGAGGCCACCACCACAACCATCAGAACATGCTCCTGCATGACCTCAGCAACGGCCGAATTGGAGAGCTGGTGAGAAAGCCATGTTTGTTGTGGGTGTTGTAGTTTGTGGCTGAAAAAGGGCTTCACTCAATAAATATAGTTTGTTGAGTGGTCACGTATGCTTTTTAACGTTTTCCACTTTGATACTCCCAGGGTTTTTTCTGGATCAAAAGGAGTTTAGGTGGTGGGTGTGGCAAGGGGCATGGCAATGGGCACGGTCAGCGCGGATGAATTTGTAAGAACATTTTAGAGGCGCCCGTCTTGGTGGTCTATTTGATTTATGTCTGTATATTTGTTACATTACAGCCTTTTTTCACCTAATCAATCTACACACAATACCCCATAATGACAAAGCAAAAACACATTTTTAGAAATGTCAGCAAATTTATAAAATAAAAAACTGCCATGTTACATTTACACAAGAATTCAGACCCTTTGCTATGTTACTCGAAATTGAGCTCAGGTATATCCTGTTTCCAATGATCAATCATCCTTGAGATGTTTCTACAACTTGATTGGAGTCCAACTGTGGTATATTCAATTGATTGGACATGATTTGGAAAGACACACAGTCGCAGGAATGACACAGTGTTGACAGTGCTACACGGGGCGGCAGGGTAGCCTAGTGGTTAGAGCGTTGGACTAGTAAGGTTGCACGTTCAAATCCCCGAGCTGACATGGTACAAATCTGTTGTTCTGCCCCTGTACAAGGCAGTTAACCCTCTGTTCCTAGGCCATCATTGAAAATAAGAATTTGTTCTTAACTGACTTTCCTAGTTAAATAAAGGTCAAATAAAAAAATATCAGCGCAAAAACCAAGCCATGATGTCGATGGAATTTGTTGTGGAGCTCTGTGACAGGATTGTGTCGAGGCACAGATCTGGGGAAGAGTACAAAAACATTTCTGCAGAATTGAAGAATACAGTTGCCTCCATTCTTAAATGGAAAAAGTTAGCCCAGGACCACCTTCGCTTGCGGGATTGTTTGAGACCAGCCATCCAGACAGCTGATGAAACTGAGGAGTATTTCTGTCTATAAGAAAGTGCTTTTTCGTTTTTTTTACAGCCCTCCCAAGGGTTTCTATGTCATAAATCCCTGATTCCCCCTCTAAAGATAGAAATCGGTTATCAGTATAGGACCTATAGCTCCTATTGAGAATATTCACACTGTGTATGGTATCTGTCTACATGGCCAACCTTGTCCTCAGATGTCTGGAAGACCAGTGAAAGGGACAAAAGAGTCGTCGGGAAGAAGACGGAAGAGCGACGGGGGAAGGGAAAGCCAGAAGAAAACGTGGAGAACACAAGGTAGAACCCAACACATCTCTAGCGTTCACATTAATTTGCATTTGAGTAAAAGCTACCAAAATGTCGCACGACAGTTCACTTTTGCGGTAGTCCTCTCATGTCAACCCCTAACCCCTAAGACACTACGTTTTTTATACTTTGACGTAGCAGCACAAACGCGTTATTCTTACCTTTTTCATTCCGTCGCTCACCTGCACAGATGTTGGACGGCGAAGGGGGCGGCCTGTCTCCAAGCTCCAAACCACACATCTGCGAGCACTGCAACGCCGCCTTCCGCAGCTCCTACCACCTCCGCAGACACATACTCATTCACACAGGTGAGAGGCTTTCATTGATTTTTGCATGGGAGTTCTTTGTTGTTCATTTGGTGCATTCGTTTTTAGCTTGACTGGCACCGGGTGGGTGAAGTGTGTACTTTTTAGATTTATCTATTGGTCCAAAACTGAAATCCTCACCCACCCAAGGTGAACTAAAACGAATGCACCCAATATCACTGATTTGAGTAGCATGGATGTGATGATCATTTGTGTGATGCAATGAATATTCTCTAAATGCTGAGGTAATGTAAATTACTCACATTTCTTGCAGGAGCTCCGACTCATTGAAGCAAAGGGAAAAAAATATTCTTATTTTTCTTTAAAGTAAATGTTAAGCCAAATTACAAATGTGTATATATAAATGTCCTTACCTTGAAAGTGATCTATGGACAAGGAGAGACTGCAATTCACACTTTAGTTTCGGTAAACAAGACACCAAAGCGTGGATTGCTGTTTTTGTCCTATGACCGCTTTCAAGGTAAGGAAACAAATCTAAATGTGTCATTTGGGGGAACCATCCCTTTAGGATTTCACTCTTTAACTTGCCTTAACATTTTCTTCTTCTGCACTGTTTCTCCAAATTATCCAGTTTAATCAACTGACACTCCCCACCCTTCTTGAGTGAAGCCAACCTTTGCTTTCCCTCACTGATAGTCAATTAATGTGGAGAGTGGGTGATTTGTATTTCTGATCGCACAGGTGAGAGGCCTTTCCGGTGCAGTCAGTGTAACATGAGCTTTATCCAGAAGTATCTGCTGCAGCGGCATGAGAAGATCCACAGCGGTGAGTTTTGCCCTTAACCTATGACAGTCAATGCTGTGGTAAATACCATTTAAATTCAGGAACCAAACTCTAATTCAGAGGCAAAATTGGAATTTCAGTTTACTTCCCATATTGAATGAAATTGAACCCAGCGGGCAATTTAAAATGTTAGTGAAGATAATAATAGTGAAGACATCTAAACTATGAAATAATACACATGGAATAACCAAAAAAGTGTTTTTTCAAAGTAGACACCTTTTGCCTTGATGGCAATTTTGCTAACTCTTGGCATTCTCTCAACTAGCTTCATGAGGTAGTCACCTGGAATGCATTTCAATATACAGGTGTGCCTTGTTAATTTGTGGAATTTCTTTCCTTAATGCATTTGAGCCAATCAGTTGTGTAGTGACATGGTAGGGGTGGTATACAGAAGATGGCCCTATTCGGTAATAGACCAAGTCCATAATATGGCAAGAACCGCTCAAATAAACGAAGAGAAACGACAGTACATTACTTTGACTGACCTTCATGTCTTAATCTGTAAAATGTCAAATTCTTACATTTCTTCAAGTGCAGTCGCAAAAACTATCAAACGCTATGATGAGACTGGCTCTCATGAGGACCGCCACAGGAAAGGAAGACCCAGAGTTACCTCTGCTGCAGAGGATAAGTTCATTAGAATTACCAGCCTCCGAAATTGCAGCCCAAATAAATACTTCCACAGAGTTCAAGTAACAGACACATCTCAACATCAACTGTTCAGAGGAGACTGTGTGAATCAGGCCTTCATGGTTGAATTTCTGCAAAGAAACCACCACTGAAGGACACCAATAAGATGAAGAGTTGCTTGGTCTGATGAGTCCAAATACGATCTAGACTTAATTATCCCCAAGTAACTGTTCTTCTCTAGGAAGTAATGATATAATTAGCTGATGCCAATGATGGACACTGAAAATACAATATAAAAGAGGAAATGCAGCATTTAAGTCTAGTTGTCAGTTCTATAGATTTGTCTGTGCATATGATGTGAAAGTGAATCAGGGTGTGTGTGAAGGAGAATGGATGATTAAGTAGGGGCAATATCTGGGGGATTGGGATGGGGTGACTGGGAGCAGAGGGAGAGGAGTGAGAACACACCTAAGAGGGGAGCCTATGTTTCCATAGTGTCTGCCCCAAGTCCCACCATTCACCCTTGTACCACACAGCCTGGACCTTTTTTTTATTTTAATTTTTTTATTTCACCTTTATTTAACCAGGTATGCCAGTTGAGAACAAGTTCTCATTTACAACTGACCTGGCCAAGATAAAGCAAAGCAAAGCAGTGCGGCAAAACCACCACCACAGAGTTACACATGAACAAACGTACAGTCAAAACACAATAGAAGAATCTATGTACAGTGTGTGCAAATGTAGAAGAGTAGGGAGTAAACAGTCCATAGTGGGGCAATAAACAGTCCATAGTTGCGAAATAATTACAATTAACACTGGAGTGATAGATGTGCAAGTAGAGATACTGGGGTGCAAAAGAGGATGAGGATAAATAACAATATGGGGATGAGGTAGTTGGGGGTGCTATTTACAGATTGGCTGTGTACAGGCACAGTGATCGGTAAGCCGCTATGACAGCTGATGCGTAAATGTTAGAGAGGGAGATATAAGACTCTTTTTTTTTTTTTTGCAATTCGTTCCTGTCATTGGCAGCAGAGAACTGGAAGGAAAGGTGGCCAAAGCAGGTGTTGGCTTTGGGGATGACCCAGTGAAATATGCCTGTTGGAGAACGGGTGGGTGTTGCATGGTGACCAGTGAGCTGAGATAAGGCGAGGCTTTACCGAGCGAAGACTTAGAGGATCTGGAGCCAGTGGGTTTGGCGACGAATATGTAGCGAGGCCAGCCAACAAGAGCATATGGGGCTTTGGTGACAAAACAGATGGCACTGTGATAGACTAGATCCAGTTTGCTGAGTAGAGTGTTGGAGGCCATTTTGTAAATGACATCGCCGAAGTCAAGGATCGGTAGTCAGTTTTACGAGGGTATGTTTGGCAGCATGATTGATGGAAGCTTTGTTGCGAAATAGGAAGCCGATTCTAGATTTAATTGGAGATGCTTAATGTGAGTCTGGAAGGAGAGTTTACAGTCTAACCAGACACCTAGGTATTTGTAGTTGTCCACATATTCTAGGTCAGAACCGTCCAGAGTAGCGATGCTAGGTGGGCGGGTGCGGGCAACAATCAATCGGTTGAAGAGCATGCATTTAGTTTTACTAGCATTTTAAGAGCAGTTGGAGGCTATGGAAGGAGTGTTGTATGGTATTGACATTTGTTTTGGAGTTTTTTTTAACACAGTGTCCAAGAAAGTGCCCGACGTATACAGAATGGTGTCGACAACGTAGCGGTGGATCAGAGAATCACCAGCAGCAAGAGCAACATAATTGATATATACAGAGAAAAGAGTCGGCCCAAGAATTGAACCCCATAAACTGCCAGAGGTCCGGACAACAGGCAACAGTGCTCTTATTCTCCATGGACTTTAGTGTCCCAGAACCTTTGGGAATTAGTGGTACAGGATGCAAATTTCTGTTTGAAAAAGCTAGCCTTAGGAAAACTGATTGTGTATATATTGGTTCCTGACTTCCCTGAAAAGTTGCAGATCGTGGGGGCTATTCGATGCTAATGCAGTATGCCACAGGATGTTTTTGTGCTGGTCAAGGGCAGTCAAGTCTGGCGTGAACCAAGGGCTATATCTGTTCTTAGTTCTACATGTTTTGAATGGGGAATGCTTATTTAAGATGGTGAGGAAAGCACTTTTGAAGAACAACCAGGCATCCTCTACTGACGGGATGAGGTCAATATCCTTCCAGGATACCCGGGCCTGGCCGATTTAGAAAGACCTGCTCGCTGAAGTGTTTTAGGGAGCGTTTGACAGTGATGAGGGGTGGTCGTTTGACCGCGGGCCCATTACGGACGCGGGCAATGAGGCAGTGATGGCTGAGATCCTGGTTGAAGACAGCAGAGGTGTATTTAGAGGGCAAGTTGGTCAGGATGATATCTGTGAGGGTGCCCATGTTTACGGACTTGTACCTGGTAGGTTCCTTAATAATTTGTGTGAGATTGAGGGCATCTAGTTTAGTTTGTAGGATGGCCGGGGTGCTAAGCATATCCCAGTTTAGGTCACCTAACAGTTTGAACTCTAAGGTCACAGTGGTGGGGTTTTGCAGTTGTTTTTGAAAGTGGTAGGAACTTATATCTGTTCCAGAGCTTGTAATAGATTACATCAAGAAAATGGGCAGGCTTGACCAACTGAGGAGCTATTACAATGTTGGACGCATAGGTAGAAAATGGTGGAAGTATGTGTTTTGGGGGATGCTCAACATTGCCATCAAGAATGCGCACATTTTGTGGGGGGGGGACCCGCAAAGGCCCCTTCCCAGAAACGGCAGGCGCTGGTCCCTGAAGGCATTAAAAATGCAGCTTGTGCATTCACTTTGCTGTACAGTGCCTACGGAAAGTATTCAGACCCCTTGACTTTTTCCACATTTTGTTTTGTTAGACTTATACTAAAATCTATTAAAGATTTGTATACTAGAATTGATTAAATATCTACACAATACCCCATAATGACAAAGCAAAAACTGTTTTGTATGAATTTTTGCTAATATATTAAGGATTAAAGACGGATACCTTATTTACATAAGTATTCAGACCCTTTGCTATGAGACTTGAAATTGAGCTCACGTGCATCCTGTTTCCATTTATCATCCTTGAGATATTTCTACAACTTGATTGGAGTACAACTGTGGTATATTCAATTGATTGGACATGATTTGGAAAGGCACAAACATGTCTATATAAGATCTCACAGTTGACAGTGCATGTCTGTGTGAAAACCAAGCTATGAGGTCGAAGGAATTGTCCGTAGGGATCCGAGACAGGATTGTGTCGATGCACAGATCTGGGAAGGGTACCAAAACAATTCTGCAGGATTGAAGGTACCCAACAACCGTGGCCTCCATCATTCTTAAATTTAAGAAGTTTGGACGCACCAAGACTCCTCCTTGAGCTAGCCGCCCGGCTGAACTGAGCAATCGTGGGAGAAGGGCCTTGGTCAGGGAGGTGATCAAGAACCCAGATGGTCACGCTGACCATCTGGAGATGGTTGTCCTTCTGGAAGGTTCTCCCATCTCTGCAGCACTCTACCAATCAGGCCTTTATGGTAGAGTGGCCAGACGGCAGTAACACCTCAGTAAAAGGCACATGACAGCCCGCTTGGAGTTTGTCAAAAGGCACCTAAAGGACTCTCAGACCATGAGAAACAAGATTTTCTGGTCTGATGAAACCAAGATTGAACTCTTTGGGCTCAATGCCAAGCGTTAAGTCTGGAGGAAACCTGGCACCATCCCTACGGTAAAGCGTGGTGGCAGCATCATACTATGGGGATGTTTTTCAGCGGCAGGGACTGGGAGACTAGTCAGAATTGAGGCAAAGATGATTGGAACAAAGTACAGAGAGATCCTTGACGTAAACCTGCTCCAGAGCGCTCAGGACCTCCGACTTCGGCGACGGTTCACCTTCCTACAGGACAATGACCCTAAGCACACAGCCATGACAACACAGGAGTGGCTTCAGGACAAGTCTCTGAATGTCCTTGAGTGGCCCAGCCAGAGCCCGGACTTGAACCCAACATCTCTGGAGAGACCTGAAAATAGCTGTGCAGCAACACTCCCCATCCTACCTGGCAGAGGATCTGCAGAGAGGAATGGAAGAATCTCCCCAAATACAGGTGTGCCAAGCTTGTAGCGTCATACCCAAGTAGACTCGGCTGTAATCTCAGGTGCTTCAACAAAGTACTGAGTAAAGGGTCTGAATACTTACGTAAATCTGGTATTTCCGTTTTATATTTTGAATACATTTGTAGAAATGTCTAAACCTGTTTTTGCTTTGTCATTATGGTGTATTGTGTGTAGATTGCGGAGGGGATTTCCTTTTTATAATCCGTTTTAGTATAAGGCTGTAAGGTAACAAAATGTGGAAAAAGTCAAGGGATCTGAATACTTTCCGAAGGCACTGTAGCTACTGTGGCAGGAAGAGGGGTGGCAGGAAGAGGGGAGCCAAGAGTGTGGCACCAGGGCGTGTGGCCTGAGTTGTAACTCATATGAAGCAGGTGAAGTTTGAAGGGTGCAAGAGGGTGTGTGATGTGCATCTGGAGTGAACGCAGGGCAGAGTGGGAGATGGGAACCTCCTTTGGTGCTCTGCGGGTTCATTGCCACTTCTCAGGATGGGCCGTGCTTCCAGAAGTTCCATGACATGTTGTAGGCTAAATGCAAACTAAAGTGTCAGTGTGAAATAATAATTTGTCCTTCAAATGCTTTGTCTCTGTGAGGTTGTTTTTGTATCTTGTCTCTTTAGCTGTCGGTCTAATACTTGTTGAGTTCACTAAATTGTCAAAGTAGGATACTATGTTGTATCAGGCCTGGTCCGTACTAAATCTTGAGGTTAGCTACATTTTGAAATAGTCTCTGAATAGTTGTTTGCATTTTTAGAATTCTGGGTTTCTGGCAGCGTTTATCTGCCGATCTGCAGTCAAGAACGGCAAGTTTATTCCAGCCTAGAGACATGGATCACCCCAGAGAACACAGCTACTCCAGCTGCTTTTTCTTAATCTGACTGTTTTCTCTCATAGTCCGAGACCATCTGGTCGTCGCGGTGGTGGCACAGGTCTACTCATTTCTCCTGGAGTGGAGATTTTCTATTTTCTCTCCCTTTTCACTTGTCCATCTACTCTTTTGAATTCCATGCTGCAATCTGAGGTGCAACTCTAATCAACTTATCCTCTGCAGCAGAGTTAACTCTGGTTTATATGCCAAGAGTGTGCAAAGCTGTCATCAAGGCAATGGGTGGCTACTTTGAAGAATCTCAAATATAAAATACACTTTTTTGTTTACTACATGATTCCATGTGTTTTCATAGTTTTGATATCTTCACTATTATTCTACATTGTAGAAAATTGGGAAAACCCTGGAATGAGTAGGTGTCCAAACCTTTGACTGGTACTGTTTTTAGCATTTCCAATTTATTTTCAAAACAGTTAATGTTTTGATCTTTCAAATAACAGTACGCCATTCGAAGTGGACTATCGTCCAGCGTGTCCTAACAGACTGGATCAGGTGGTGCTGCATTTGAACTTGCTTGACTTCCGGTGCCTTGATGGCTATGGTTAAAGTGCCTAACCAGCCTTCCAGTTGCCACAATCACGTGACACGCGTACATAGTGAAGCTGTCTTGATGGGGAGTTGAAGTGTGTGTGCAGGAGGCTGGTTAGGCAGGAGAATTGGCAGCCACAAAAAGTTGCGTGCGTTGTCGTGGACGCGTGCCAACACACGGTCATCTAGTCCCCGTGTCTCAACAGCACTGGTCAGCTTTTCGGTGACGTCATGTGTCTGATGGATAGACTCAGTCCCAGGACGACCGTTGATTCCATCATCCAAAGTCGTGAAGTGTCACGTCATGGTAATGTTGCTCTCGATTGTCATCGCAATCCAACAGTCAGTTGTGCGAGCAAACTTGTTGACTGTGGCTAGCTTCACTTTCAGCACTTCTTTTTTCGCCTTGTAATGCTTTTCGATTTCTATTTGTTATCGCACTTCTTGATGGCATGCAGTTCTCTGGCTCAAGGTAACGAACTCCCTAAAGCACTCCCCCACACTGATTTGCATCATTCTACACACCAACTGTGTGATCACCTCAGACCGGCACGCATCACACCAACTCCCCGCTAGAATCGACGTGATGGTTGGCTGCGAGCCATCCTCTACCGACATGGCACGCGGGTGTTTGTTCTTGATGTGATGCCTCATCGTGCTGGTACTGCTGCTGAATTTTTATGAATTTTCGCAAAGCTTGCAGCGAACTTAATCACCATTTTGAACTAAATGGTCTCACACAGAGCTGCATTTGGCGTGCTTCATTTTCCCTCAGCTCCCAACCAAGTTCTCTAGCGGATGTGAAAGCTTCCAAGCGCATTCTTAGGTGTATTTGCGCCCTCTACAGTTAACATTTTTCAGACCAAAGACACAAACACACATGCGACCAATTTCATTCCACAAAATTAGACAACTTAACCTATAGACAGATAAGCATGACAGGTCAAATGCATTTTTGGTGCCTGACCGACCTAAGGGTTAACATCCCTAATTGGTAAGATATGCAACACTTTGCAGAGAGAGCATATCCAACTGACAATCTCTTAGAAAATAATATAAACTATTGGAACCAAGACTTAAAAGAACTGATGTTGGAACAAGATGGAGCGGAAGTTGGAGTATAACTAATGAAATTACAATTAACGAAAATGTATGCTTAATCCAGTATAAACTAATGTATCGAATTTTGAGATTCTACAGCACAACGGCAGAATCATGTTAAGTGTAAAACTAACAATGATTCAATAATCCATGCTTTCTGGGAGTGCTATGAGGTCTAAAAGTTGTGGGCGGAGCTAGGAAGTTGGCTGTCAGAAGTATTACAATGTAAACTTACTTTTGATCTATCTGTCTGTATATTTCAAGACAAGGCATATGGGGATGTAGTGAGATGCCCAATGGGATGGACGATTCTCTTCTCATCTTGAAAAAAAAGTATATTTAAGAACTTGGTAATCAATTAATCCGCCATCATTAACAATATGGAAAAATTGAATGATTTATTGAAATATTCAAATAGCGTCGGTGACCGAGAAACTAATTGGTACAATTTAAGGCCATGTGGCAAACAATAATGCAGGCACTAGTGATGGAGGTGTGAGCATGCGGGTCTGGGCAGAGTAGATTTAGTTGTGGTGTGTTGTTTTGTATTTGGTGTCAAAAATGTATATACAAATAAAAACAAATAATTGAAAAGTCAGTCAATTGTTTAAAAAATGAAAATTTACCTAGATCGGTTAATCGCTTGGCGCTAGCTTTGAGTGAGTAAATTTGGTTCTGTGTCGGTTGTCCCATTCATTTCTCAGGAGAGAAGCCCTTCAGCTGTGACCAGTGTAACATGTGCTTCATCCAGAAGTACCACATGGAGCGGCACAAGAGGACCCACAGCGGAGAGAAGCCATACAGATGTGACACCTGCCAACAGGTCAGTTAGTCACAAGGGTAGCTAGGATTTACCCTCAAAACAGATATTTGATTGACAACAGACCTGTGTTCAAATACTATTTAGGGTATTTCAATTGTTTTTTCAGACATTTAAAAGTAAATATTTAGAAAAATTGCATATTTCAAGTAGTTGAATATTGGCATGTATTTGAAAATATGTCAATACTCCATGCATTAAAACCCAGGTCTGTTTGGTCCTAAACATATTTCAGATAATGTCTTTGGAAATTATTATTTGAAAATGGTTTCAGCCATTTATAGGAATTTTTAAAATACAAATACTAAAATACCCATGTATTTGAACCCAGGTCGGATTGACAATATGCCAGTTCTTGATGTCACACTGATGTTTGCAGTTTGTCTGAATCTAGCCTATTTGTTTGCTCAAAATATAATGGATAATCCACACTGTTGGATGCTTGCAACGTGCTCTGTTATCACAGATGTTTTGAACAGTAACTAATGCAAATCGATCAATCGGGTGACTAGAACATTTTAAAATACTGTGCATCTCCCCCCGTTCACCCTGTAGTTTTTCTCGAGGACAGACCGGTTACTAAAGCACAAACGGACCTGTGGAGAAGCCTTAAAGAAGGGCCTAGACCCCAGCATGCTGCAGCTGGCCGACGCAGACATTGGTCACGGCAGCTACTCACTCACTCAGGGAAATGCTACCGCCACCTCTGGACGCAAGAGGGGCAAGTCCAAAAATGCATGCGAAGGCAGCGAGCGCAAGCGTAAGAAGACTGTGGCCGCCACCGTGTCGTCAGGAAGCCTGCAGGACTACGGCATGGAGTGCTCTGACCTCGGGCCCAGCATGCAGGGCCGCACACCCAAGCTGGTCTTCAAGAAGGCCAATAAGTCCCTCCACTCCATGGAGGACGGGGGGCAGAAGCTGCTGTCTCAGAAGCAGGGCTCCATGGAGCTGGCGGCGGGCTCAGGGCTCGAGGCCATGGGCCTCCTCCAGGGCTCCTCCGGTGGGGGCGCCAAGCAGGCCCAGTCAGCCACCAAGCAGGCCCAGTCAGCCACCAGCAACAACTACGACGACGCCATGCAGTTTGTGAAGAAGCGTCGCTACCTCCAACATATGGCCAACAGCGACTATGGGCCACCCTCCCTCGACATGGGCCAGCCCCAGTCCAGCAGTGTGATTCAGGGCTCGCTGGGCCACCACAACGAGCCCACCATGGCCATGCTGGACGCCTTGCCCCTGGACCTCAAGCACCATGACAAGTCATGCATCCCGGACGAGGTGCTCCAGAGCTTGCTGGACCACTACAGCCACAAGTCAGACAACGCTCACCACCACCACAACGACGTGACCTTTGACCTCACCGACAGCAGTGGCCCGCACCACGTGGACCTGCAGCCGGCCGCACCTGTCACCCCAGAGCTGGATGACAACTCACCCAACGGCGGCGACAAGCAGGTGGTGATGAGCGAGTACTCCAAATTCCTGCTGCAGGCCCTAGAGCGTACCAGCCACAGCGGGCCCTTCCCCACTCTGGGTCCCAACAGGCCCTTCCCTCTGCTCCCTAGCAGCTCCAGCCCCACGGGGCCCCTCTTCCCTGACAAGCATGTCTACACTACATCCCCGCTGGAATGTGGCTACCCACCAGCCACCTCCTTGCCGTTGCCCATCTCCGCAGTCTCATCTTCCTCTAAGTCCCACTACGGCATGCTGGTAGGCTCCCCCTCCCAGCCAGCCTTCCACCTCAGTGGCCTGGAGGCGGCTAGCCACCAGCAGCTCACCCCGTCTCAGGAGCTTACCGAGCAGCTGGAGAAGCAGCACCACTCCCATGGGTTCCAGCTCACAGCCCAGGAGCTGACGGCCGCCGGCGGAGCCACCAAGGAGCAGGGGGCCAAGGGCAACAGGAGCAACGGCTCCGGCAACTACGCTGACCTGGATGCACTCAAGGAAGTGGACCCGCGGGCCACCTACCAGATCGAGAACTTTGCCCAGGCCTTCGGCTCCCAGTTCAAGTCGGGCCGCCATACCCCGCTGGGTTACAGCGCTGACCTCAGGCCCGAGGTCGACCACCGAATACGGGCTACCGTGTCAGAATTCTCAGGGTTTACCAGTATGTTAGCTGACGTCAGCGAGCCAGTTAGCACAGGATCGAAAACCGCAACAAGCCAAAGTTTCAGGTGAGGGTTAAAAATAGGTGAACCTAGTTGTGGGTCTTCTTCGTGTTCCTATACCCCTCTTCATTTTCTTCTTGTAGTGAGATAAACATTTAAAAAAAACACTGCCATTAAATGTTGATAACCAGAACTCTACCAGGGAAGGTCTTTAAGGCCTCAAATGCAATTTTTTTTAAATCTGTTTTTTAGTCTTTATTTTGTTAGTGTAGTTGCTATGATATGAACTTAACCTAAATTTGTATGTAATTTTAAAACAAAAAATTAGGGGTAGCTAGGAACTTATTTTTCTTTCACCTGTAAACCCTTGTTTTAACAATCATACAGTTGTAAAGTATTAATAAATTATGTTGATAATTACAACAATAATTACGTTTGTCAGGGAAAAGCTCAGAATTCAAATGGCAAAAAAAAGTTATATATTGTCTGTTACAAGAATTGTATTACTCAGGAATTAAGGCAAAATTGTGTAATAAGGAGAACTTTGTATTATGAGATGCAATTGGCACACTTTTTACAGGTGTACTTTGAGACTACAAAGCTTTGTTACTATTTATCCCTCGAGGAGGGCGGAACAAAAAGACTGCAAAAACTTCAATGGATCTTCCTGGTCAGTTTTCGTCATCGAACCCTTTCCGCTACTTGTGTAGAGATTATGGTACTTTGTGTCAATGTGAAAACAACTGCTCACATTTCCTCCATAAAGGGCCACATGTAACACTCGCTAACATGGATATTTATACACTCAAGAACTCATGGTGTACACACCCCAGCCTCAACAGAAAGAGGTTTCAATCCAAGGACATTGTTTTGTTTGTTTTATATAAATGTGTGTGTGTCAAGTGGTGATATCTGTCTAGCCATGCACCCCCTTTGGAATTCCCCCTTCAGTGGCCCCATTAGCAACACTTCAACAATTATATTGTCACACATTTTTACCGCTTTATCCTCCACTCCTGGCTGTTACCTTTTTTTGTCAATGGAAATCAAACAAGCACTTTTGAAAAACAAAATCATAATTGAAAACGAAAACGAAAAACAACCCGTGTCAATTAAGGACGATCAAAACAAAGTGATTTTTATTGGAGGAGAAAATTCAACAGGGGTGGGTGGGATAGGGTGTGAGGATGTTCTGTAGGGGGGGTTGAACGGTTATGACCATGGGCATTTAGATGGATATTTGCTTTAGTCTTTTTGACTGTTTGGTCAGGTGGAGGGGTTGTACAAATTATGATTTGTTAGAATTGTATGTTACCCATTGTTCTGAGAGACGCAGATATTATGCTGGAACTCCACTTTATTCCCACTGATGTACTAAGACTACTGGATGCAAAAATCGTAACTATTTTTCCTTTATTTATTCTTAAAGATATTCTCCGGTACTTTAGTATACTTTTTAGCTAGGATTTCTCAAAGTAACGCCCACGAGCCAAAAGTGGTCCGTGAAAATTGCGAACTGTGTCACACATGTGCACCACGTCATTGCTTGCTCTCTCGCTCTACTGTGTGCGTCTTGCTAGCTGTCACTCAAATGGCAAAGGGCTGAAGCTCATTTGCTGAAACTAATTGCTCTAAGTGCCCAATCTTGTCTTTAACCTAGCAAGACTTTATTTTTTTATTTTTCAATGTTCAAACATTGAGAGAATAAACAATGGCCTTTGTCTTCCGCGGCTCAAGCCATTCTCTCCCAGCAGCCAGGGTTGATCTTTTCCTACATCTGCTCAGATCGCAGGAAACAAGACTGACTGACCGGCCACTTCACTCCAAAACACACACTATGCGTTTAAAGAAAGAGCAGGAGAGCGAGAGGCTGAGAGAAACAAACGATAGGATTGACCTAAATATACCTCATATCACTGTTGAAGCTTCAGAAAGCAGGGACACACGTTTCATGTATGTAGTGAAAATACTTGTAGTATAGGTTAAACATATTGTATAATCATGTAACACTGCTTGTGTTTACAATTATAGAAGAGCAATTGATTCGTTGAAATGCAAAATGTATTCTTTTTTTTGTTGTCTGTAAATCATTCACGCCAAGCAGTGTTACATTCTAGGTGCCTCATAGAAACTTTCATTTATCTTCTGTTGTTATATCCTTTATTTTTGTTACTTGCCGTAAAATGTTTTCATATCTCTAGAAGGATATTGTTTACAAAAATGTACAGAAACACTAAAGGTTTGTTCATTTGTTTCTTCCAATATGCATGATATGATGATTTTGTATAGCCCTTTTTTTCTGATTGTCACCACAACACCTAATGTTGTAGCTGATGCTTCCCCATCCCTGTCCTTTTTGTTCTAGACCATTGTGATGTGATTTACAGGGCTGTACATGTTACTGCATTTATAAACTGATTAGAGAAGCCAATTAAACTTTTTTTACAAAAAGAAACGACTAGACTTGATTGATGTAGTGAAGAGTGAAGTCTTTGACAACAATTGTCATTTTTTAATGGTTTGAACCACAAGACTGGCAAGAACTCACATTTTGGTGATTGGATTAACTCACAATTTATCTTTTGCAAGGTTTGATTTACAAGGGGTCTTTGGGGAGAAGTGCACTCTCCAAAGAACAGGAATATCAACGTTAGCATGACTTTTACTCTGATGCATGGCATTGTAGTATTACAAATCTTGCTAATATATTCTTTAATCACATTTTTAAATGCTCTATCTATTCAAAGCAGACGCTAACAGCAGTATGCTGTGACTGGTAAGTGACCTGGCATAATCATTCTCTACACCAGTGTTTCCCCAACTGGGGGTACGTGTACCCCTAGGAGTATGTGGGCTTTCCCAAGGGGGGATGTGGAAATAAAAAATGTTTAAATGTGAAGAAAAGCATTATTGGAAAAAATATTTAAAAAAATATGTTAAAGTTATTTCAATCTTAATAGGCAGGAAAACATTTACGGAGGGCACTGGTGTGAAATCTCTAGATATTTTATATTTATAGGCCTACTTTTATTACTAGTTTTGGTGCGTGTGCATTGCCTGGCCTCTACTTGCCCGCCTGTTGGATCAATGGTTGATCATCTGCTCGCACCACGTGTACGTGATCCTTTGCTCTGTGCTCTAGAGTGTGCTGCTGTTATTCTCGCAGAAACTATGATAAGATAGCTGCTGATGCAGTGAAGGCTGTAACATTGTCAAATAACAGTGTGCCGTAGGATCGACGACATAGGCGTTGATCAAGTGGTGGAAAAAAAAATTCACAGCAAGGCTTTGGCCATTAAGAGGAGTCCTGAGTTGCATTATGTTTTTAATGACTTAGTGAAAATTATTAACTTTATCCAGTCTAGGCCTCTGAATTACCGACTATGAAAGGCTCTGTGATGACAGTGGGACTGAGCACCAGCAGCTACTGCTTCACACTGACGTCCGTTGGCTATCCAGAGGGAGAAGGCTACAGAGGCTTTTTGAGCTGCGCGCCAGTGAGCACTCACGCCCCCTTGTGGCTGTGTTCGAGGACACGCATAGGTAAAGACACGCATTCTAAACATGTTTGACAAAGCGTGTGGATTCATGAAGAAGATCAAACTCTGGGAAAGGAACTGTGAAGATGAGGATATCAGTTGTTTACAGCAGCTTGACACCTAGCTTACTATGTGATGTTGACAGAGCTCCTATGGTGCAAATAGAAAGTTCACATTTATCCAAACTTAACAATGAGTTCAACTCCTACTTCCCTGACATTGAAAACAAGTCTACCAAACTTGACTGGGTGCGTAAACCCAATTTTTGTCAAATGTATACTTAATCTATGAATCACGACGGTCGCATGTGCATGACGGGGTACTTCTAGTGGTTAGAATCCCCGAGCTGACAAGGTAAAAATCTCGTTCTGCTCTTGAGCAAGGCAGTTGCTGTTCCCCGGGCGCCGAAGATGTAGATGTCGATTAAGGCATCCCCCTCACCTCTCTGATTCAGAGGGTTGGTTTAAATGCAGAAGACACATTTCAGTTGAAGGAATTAAGTTGTACAATTGACTAGCTATTTCCCTTTCAAGCAGGTCAGTGTTTTAGGGGTACAGTACCCCAAAAAGGTTGGGAACCACTGCTGAACATCACTCGAGGTCATTCATTTAGTTATCATTTTGTTCCTCAACAGTCAGCTGTGTACCCAACCTTAAGTTTGCCAACGTTGTTCCATGTCTTGTGTTTTGGTAACACTTTACATTAAGATACCCTTTAAAGGGGTTCTTAGTCGTTAAGACCGTTAAGTATCATTTAATATGAATTAGAACTTAATGGGTTCTAAAATATAAATGCAACATGTAAAGTGTTGGTCTGATGTTTTCCATACACGTAAAAAAAGCTTATTTCTCAAAAATGTTGCGCACAAATTGAGAGCGCATTTGTGAGAGCATTTCTCCTTTGCCAAGATAATCAATTCACCTGACAGGTGTGGCATATCAAGAAGCTGATTAAATAGCATGATTATTACACAGGTGCACCTTGTGTTGGGGACAAAAGGCCACTCTAAAATGCGTAGTTTTGTCACAACACAATGCCATAGATGTCTCAAGTTGAGGGAGCGTGCAATTGGCATGCTGACTGCAGGAATGTCCACCAGAGCTCTTGCCAGATAATTGAATGTTAATTTCTCTACCACAAGCTGCCTCTGTCGTTTTTGAGAATTTGACTGTACGTCACTGTATATCACTGTATATCGACTCTTTCTATTGTGTTATGTTTGTTTATTCCATGTGTAACTCTGTTGTTGTTTGTGTCGCACTGCTGTGCTTTATCTTGGCCAGGTTGCAGTTGTAAATGAGAACCTGTTCTCAACTAACCTACCTGGTTAAATAAAGGTGAAATAAATAAAACATGTTTCAACATGATAATGCACGGCCCCATGTCGCAAGGATCTGCACACAATTCCTGGAAGCTGAAAATATCCCAGTTCTTACATGGCCTGCAAACTCACCAGATATGTCACCCATTGAGCATGTTTGGGATGATCTGGATCGATGTGTACTACAGCGTGTTCCAGTTCCCGCCAATATCCACCATCTGCGCACAGCCATTGAAGAGGAGTGGGACAACAATCCACAGGCCACAATCAACAGCCTGATTAACTCTATGCAAAGAAGATGTGTCGCATTGCATGAGGCAAATGGTTGTCACATCAGATACTGACTGGTTTTCTGATCCACGCCCCTACCTTTTTTAAGGTATCTACAGTGAGGGGAAAAAGTATTTGATCCCCTGCTGATTTTGTATGTTTGCCCACTGACAAAGAAATGATCAGTCTATAATTTTAATGGTAGGTTTATTTTAACAGTGAGAGACAGAATAACAAAAAAATCCAGAAAAAAAGCATGTGAAAAATGTTATAAATGGAATTGCATTTTAATGAGGGAAATAAGTATTTGACCCCCTCTCAATCAGAAAGATTTCTGGCTCCCATGTGTCTTTTATACAGGTAACGAGCTGAGATTAGGAGCACACTCTTAAAGGGAGTGGTCCTAATCTCAGTTTGTTACCTGTATAAAAGACACCTGTCCACAGAAGCAATCAATCAGATTCCAAACTCTCCACCATGGCCAAGACCAAAAATCTCTGCAAGGATGTCAGGGACAAGATTGTAGACCTACACAAGGCTGGAATGGGCTACAAGACCATCGCCAAGCAGCTTGGTGAGAAGGTGACAACAGTTGGTGCGATTATTCGCAAATGTAAGAAACACAAAAGAACTGCCAATCTCCCTCCACCTGGGGCTCCATGCAAGATCTCACCTCATGGACTTGCAATGATCATGAGAACGGTGAGGAATCAGCCCAGAACTACACGGGAGATCTTGTCAATGATCTCAAGGCAGCTGGGACCATAGTCACCAAGAAAACAATTGGTAACACACTACGCCGTGAAGGACTGAAATCCTGCAGCGCCCGCAAGGTCCCCTTGCTCAAGAAAGCACACATGCATGCCCATCTGAAGTTTGCCAATGAACATCTGAATGATTCAGAGGACATCTGGGTGAAAGTGTTGTGGTCAGATGAGACCAAAATGGAGCTCTTTGGCATCAACTCAACTCGCCGTGTTTGGAGGAGGAAGAATGCTGCCTATGACCCCAGGAACACCATGCCCACCGTCAAACATGGAGGTGGAAACATTATGCTTTGGGGGTGTTTTTCTGCTAAGGGGACAGGACAACTTCACCGCATCAAAGGGACGATGGACGAGGCCATGTACCGTCACATCTTGGTTGAGAACCTCCTTCCCTCAGCCAGGGCATTGAAAATGGGTCGTGGATGGGTATTCCAGCATGACAATGACCCAAAACACACAGCCAAGGCAACAAAGGAGTGGCTCAAGAAGAAGCACGTTAAGGTCCTGGAGTGGCCTAGCCAGTCTCCAGACCTTAATCCCATAGAAAATCTGTGGAGGGAGCTGAAGGTTCGAGTTGCCAAACGTCAGCCTCGAAACCTTAATGACTTGGAGAAGATCTGCAAAGAGGAGTGGGACAAAATCCCTCCTGAGATGTGTGCTAACCTGGTGGCCAACTGCAAGAAATGTCTGACCTCTGTGATTGCCAACAAGGGTTTTGCCACCAAGTACTAAGTCATGTTTTGCAGAGGGGTCAAATACTTATTTCCCTTATTAAAATGCAATTCCATTTATAACATTTTTCACATGCGTTTTTCTGGATTTCTTTGTTGTTATTCTGTCTCTCACTGTTCAAATAAACCTACCATTAAAATTATAGACTGATCATTTCTTTGTCAGTGGGCAAACATACAAAATCAGCAGGGGATCAAATACTTTTTTCCCTCACTGTATGTGACCAACAGATGCATATCTGTATCCCCAGTCATGTGAAATCCATAGATTAGGGCCTAATGAATTTATTTCTATTGACTGATTTCTTTTATATGAACTGTAGCTCAGTCAAATCTTTGAAATTGTTGCATGTTGCATTTATATTTTTGTTCAGTGTATCTATAAAGTAATACACTACTATTGTAAACCTTTAACATATCATGCCTTTATTCCAATTTTGGCTTGTCTTCAGTTTTTCCCCTTTAGATGTAAGTAATTATATTTATTGTAAAGCTTCTTCTGATCCATTAGCTTTTTTTCTCTATAATTTAGCTTAATAGAAATCGCCAGCTTGTAGTCCTAAAACCCGAAAATGAGTTACCTCTGGTTCGTTCAGCCATCCCTATGGGAAAAGAATAGGGTTTTGGAATAAACACAGAAAATAAGGTCTGAGGTACGAGATAATGGCAGTCAGTTGACATGACCTTTACGAATAATGAAGCCTTTATCTGTTTTTTTATAATTATGTAAATTCTTCAAAATTCACAAAGTGACGTTAGCTGATGAAGATTAATTTCATAGAACAAAATGTAGAAGATTTCCTAAGCATGTGCTTACCACAGACCTTATTTTCTGCATTTATCCCAAAAAACACCATTCATTTCCCCATAGGCTTTGCATGGCGGAGTTGGTGACCACAAAAATACGCCATTTCTATTTCTCTCTACGGTGGAAATTTATGAATGAGACGTACAGACTAACAACATGAAACATGGGAAAATTTATAAATCTGAGTGTTTGTATGTATTTAGTTTTGAATTGTTTTCCCACCAAAGAAATGGCACTTCCTGCATGTGGTGTCATTGTAGGACTAACAGGGTGGAAAGTGATATCAGGGACACAGAAAATCTTAAATAATAGTAAATACAATAATCATGAGAAGAAAAAAAAAACTTTATTGTTGAGAATTTAACTAGGACTATTAAATAATTAAAGATTGTATTTTATGGATTATATTTCTTGTGGAAGTTGATGAATAACACCTGGGGACATGGAAAAAATGCCTACATCCACTGAAAGTGTAAAATATATAAAATTCCATTTCAAGATCCATATTTAATTTTTTTTAAGGTAAAAGACACCTGACCTTATTTAAAGCCTTTTAGAATCCACATTTTACACGATTGTTCACTAAATATAGAAAAATACAAACTCAAAGTGCAACAATTTCAAAGATTAATTCAGCCAAGGCCTTGGAGGGCATAGGCCCACCCATGGGGAGCCAGTCCCAGCCAATCAGAATGAGTCCGTAATTGAATCACGTAACTATAAACAGTTAATTATTCGATGAATAGCAGTCGTCACATTAATAATACTGACATCACGACACTACGTTGTAAACTGTCATTCGTATGCTAGGTTGTAGCAACCTCATGATGGGTATAGGGAACATTTGCGTATCAGGCAGTAGCCTAAACCACTGTTACATTGAACTGAGTGAATGGAATATGAATGACAGTCATCCAATATGCTGTAATAGAAATATTAAATGGCTCTGACCGCCACTGTTGTAAACGCCACCTTTTTTTTATACACGAGGGGAGGTCCTCGGGACACATACATGAATACATAGGACTGTGGACACACTAAGCGAAACACCAAGCTTGAGCAGTACCCGGGGTCTTGCCAGGTACATCTTGAAAGATTTGTGTATTTTGAAAACTGATTGTTGAAAAATGTCTAATTCTTTGAATACTTTGTGCTCACAACAGATTCAAATGTGAGAGGGTAACCCAGATAACCAAGTGGCTGAACAACATCTGGCTGGCAAACCAGGTTGCGGAGTACATGAAGGAGACCGCGATCCAGCGGGCTTAGTGGACCAGACAGTCAAGATAGTCCGAGAGTATCCACGTCTGCTGGATACTCCAGGCATGGTGGGTTACATACTTTACAAAACATTAGACTTGAATTTGATTCTGTTTGCTGTGATTTACTAGCCTGGCTGACGCGACCCACGTGACTCACAGAGCAGGGAGAGCTGTGACCACACTGGTCTGCATTTGTTAACCTCTTAGGGATCCTTTAGGGATCCAATCTCGTGAACGGGATCGTTTTCGGAGAAAACAAAGCGCGCCAAATTCAAAATAAAAATGTGTAATATTTAACATTCATGGAAATACAAGTGTTGCATACGGTTACAAAGCGTAAAGTCTTGTTAATCTAACAGTGTTGTCAGATTTCAAAAAGGCTTCACGGCGAAAGCAAAACCGTGATTATCTGAGGTCAGCACATCACACAAAAATAGCTTTTTCAACCAGCACTGGTGACACAAAATCACAAATTAAAGATATAAAAACTCACTTACTTTTTAAGATCTTCTGATGTTTGCAACCAGGAGGGTCCCAGCTACACAACCGATGTTCGTTTTGTTGAATAAAGTCAATATTTATATCCGAAAAACGCCGTTTAGATGGCGCCATTGAATTCAGAAATCCACTCCGTCAAAACGACGACAGAAAAGTCCAAAATGCTCCCTGTAAACTTAGTCTATTTTTGTCAAACAAAGACTCTATATAATCCTTAGGTTGTCTAAAATGTTAGTTCTTACGCGTGAAATTTTATTGTTTACTATGTTCAATAGAGAAGGCAAATTCCCATGCGTGTGCTCTCCCCAGAGCGCGCTGAAACACTGTTTTTCTTCCGGGGCTCTCTTCTCTCCAAGTGAAAATACTTATTCATTTTTCAAAATACAAGCCCAAAGTCCTCAATGATAGACTGTTACCATATAGGGGAAGCCATAGGTATAGGAAAATGGTGTACGGATTCAATGGTTTTCAATAGCTTTTCAAAATAAGAGCATGAGAGAATTTTCTTTTTTTTTCTGGTCGGATTTCTTCCCGGGTTTCGCCTGAATAATCAGTTCTGTTATAGCCACAGACGGTTTTGGAAGCTTCATTGTCTTTTCTATCCAACAGTACCAATAATTTGCATATCCTAGCTTCTGGGCCTGAACAACAACCCGTTTACCTTGGGCACGTCAGAGAGGCGGAAACTAGGAATTCTGCCCCTTAGCCCTATGAGGTTTTTAATGCAATATTTGCAAATAAATTGAGCGACAGGGTTTTATTGGTTCTCTCAAATGTATTTTTCCCCTTTGGGTTGAGACCTCTCATTGTTTGGATTTGAAAATCCAACCATTGCAATAGAAGGGGCAGCGCTCAGGGGCTGTGTGTGGCTGTGGGTATTTGAGTGCAAGATGCATCACTACAGACACCCTGGTTCTAATCCAGGCTGTATCACATCTGTCCGTGATTGGGAGTCCCATAGGGTGGCGCACAATTGGCCCAGCGTCATCAGGGTTGGCCGGGGTAGGCCGTCATTGTAAATAAGAATTTGTTCATAACTGACTTGCCTAGTTAATTCAAGGTCCTAAATGACATCATAACCGCCATCGACAAGAGACATTATTGTGCAGCTGTTTTCATTGATCTGGCCAAGGCTTTCGACTCTGTCAATCACCGCATCCTTATCGGCAGACTCGACAGCATTGGTTTCTCAAATGACTGCCTCGCATGGTTCACCAATTACTTCTCCGACAGAGTTCAGTGTGTCAAATCAGAGGGCCTGTTGTCCGGGCCTCTGGCAGTCTCCATGGGGGTGCCACAGGGTTCAATTCTTGGGCCGACTCTTTTCTCTGTATACATCAATGATGTCGCTCTTGCTGCAGGTGAGTCTCTGATTCACCTCTATGCAGACGACACCATTCTGTATACTTCTGGTCCCTCTTTGGACACTGTGTTAACTACCCTCCAGACGAGCTTCAATGCCATACAACTCTCCTTCCGTGGCCTACAACTGCTCTTAAACGCAAGTAAAACTAAATGCATGCTCTTCAACCGATCGCTACCCGCACTGTCCCCCCGCCCAGCATCACTACTCTGACGGTTCTGTCTTAGATTACGTGGAAAACTACAAATACCTAGGTGTCTGGTTAGACTGTAAACTCTCCTTCCAGACTCACATCAAACATCTCCAATCTAAAATTAAATCTAGAATTGGCTTCCTATTTCGCAAACAAAGCTTCCTTCACTCATGCTGCCAAACTTACCCTCGTAAAACTGACCATCCTACCGATCCTCGACTTCGGTGATGTAATTTACAAAATAGCCTCCAATACTCTACTCAACAAACTGGATGCAGTCTATCACAGTGCCATCCGTTTTGTTACCAAAGCCCCATATACCACCCACCACTGCGACCTGTACACTCTCGTGAGGCTGGCCTTCACTTTACACTCGCCGCCATATCCACTGGCTCCTGGTCATTTACAAGTCCCTGCTAGGTAAAGTCCCACCTTATCTCAGCTCGCTGGTCACCTTAGCAGCACCAACCCGTGAGCACACGCTCCAGCAGGTATATCTCACTGGTCACCCCCAAAGCCAATTCCTCCTTTGGCCGACTCTCCTTCCAGTTCTCTGCTGCCAATGACTGGAACGAACTTCAAAAATCTCTGAAACTGGAGACACTTATCTCCCTCAACAGCTTTAAGCACCAGCTGTCAGAGCAGTGTACAGACCACTGTACCTGTTTATAGCCCATCTGTAAATAGCCCAACCAACTACCTCATCCCCTACCGTATTTATTTATTTATCTTGTTCCTTTGCACCCCAGTTTTTCTACATTGCACATTCATCTACTGCACAGTTTTCTTTTACCATTCCAGTGTTAAATTGCTATATTGTAATTACTCTGCCACCATGGCCTATTTATTGTCTTACCTTCCTTATCCTACCTCATTTGCACTCTTTGTATATAGATTTCTTTTTTTCCTACTGTATTATTGACTGTATGTTTGTTTTATTCCATGTGTAACTCTGTGTTGTTGTGTGTCGAACTGCTTTGCTTTATCTTGGCCAGGTCGCAGTTGTAAATGAGAACTTGTTCTCAACTTGCCTACCTGGTTAAATAAAGGTGAAATAAAATAAATAAAATAAATAAAATAAATAAAATTAAACGTTCAATAAAAAGTAAAATAAAAATACAGATTGCTCAGGAATTCAGATAACAAGCTGTGCGTGATGACGTAGTGCACATAAAAATAAATGTTGACGTTAAATTCCCATGTACCAAAAAAAGAAAAGAAAAATAAAATAAATTGGGTTTCCATCACATTTTGAACTCTACTGATGGTTTTGTCACAAACTGTTGCGTTATATAGAAAATGTGACTCATTTCAGAAAACTAGACTTATGTCCCGTGTCACTTCTTCACAGGAGAGGCATTTGAACGTAAACATTTTCTTTAATCAAAATTATTATTTTTAACCCAGCATTTCTTTGAGTAACAATAATTCATTTTGGAAAAATTATATGAATTGCCATATTAAGCATAACTCAATTTCTAACTTGTACGATGGCAAAATATGAATTGTTTTCAATAATTGTTTTCAGTATCCTTGTTTTCTGATTTGTTTCAGTGCATGCATTCAACAAGCTTTGGACGAAGGACTTCCACAGAGCCGCCATCTCCAAAGTTCACTCAAAGGCAATAGTTCTGAACTGGGTTTGATTTAGTTTTTGTTGGTTTAATTATTATAATTTTGTTAATTATCTTTTAAACTTCCTTTGGTTAATCTATTGCACAGTTATCACTTGGCTCATGGAAATAATTCTGTAGCTGTCCCATTAAACATCCTACGGTCAACATCTCCAGTGTTCACATTTATCTAATGTAAATGTTATAAAAAATATTCAACCATTTATTTGGGAAATATCCAGTCTTTGCTATTTTTTTACATTACCATGCTGATGATTTGTGATGAAGTTGTATTGGATTTATTTTTATCTGTTGAAGACATTGAAAACATGTTGTTTAGTATATTTACTCCATTTAGTATGTTTTTATTTCTCTGTGAAGTAAGTTAATTTAAAATGATGTGATTTGGTTTATCTAGATACATTTCAATGTTGTTTAACAAACAGTAACTAAAAACCTGATCTAATTTGCATATTCATTCTGTTTGCAGCAAACAGAATCTTTTGCCAGAAGTTCACAAGTTGTCGCAAATATACTGCAGCAGTTTGCCACAAACTCATTTGCATGTGAAAATATGAGCTTGCAGCAAATTTGCGGATGACAGTAGAATGTTCACTACAAGTTTCCTAGAGTTGTTTGCCAGAAGTTCTTTTGGCTCTGTACTCCAGCACTTTGAATTCGAAATGATGACTAACGTGCAGACTGTCAGCTTTAATTTGATATTTTCATCCATATCGGTTGAAAAGTAGAGAAATTACAGCACTTTTTGTACATAGTCCCCCATTTTTAAGGGACCCAAAGTATTTTGACAAATCAAATTTTACTTGTCACATGCTCCGAATACAACAGACCTTACCGTGAAATGCTTACTTACAAGCCCTTAACCAACAAAGCAGTTTTAAGGAAATAGAGCTAAGGAAATATTAACTAATTGAACTAAAGGTAAAAAATAATGACAGTCGGCCATGACCGGTAGACCCATGAGGCGGCGCACAATAGGCCCAGCGTCTCCTGGGTTTAGGGAAAGGATTGACCTGCATTTCCTTGTCCCATCGCGCTCTAGCGACTCCTTGTGGTGGGCCGTGCGCACGCAAGCTGACTTCGGTCACCAGCTGGACGGTGTTTCCTCCGACACATTGGTGCGGCTGGCTTCTGGGCTAAGTGAGCAGTGTGTCAAGAAGCAGTGTGGCTTGACAGGGTTGTGTTTCGGAGGACGCATGGCTCTCGACCTTCGCCTCTGCTGAGTCCGTAGGGGAGTTGCCGCGATGGGACAAGACTGTAACTACCATTTGGATATCACGAAAAAGGGGTAAAAGTAAAACAATTTTAAATGAGACATACAGGGGGTACCGGTACCGAGTCAATGTGCGGGGGTACAGGTTAGTCGAGATAATTTGTACATGTAGGTAAGGTTAAAGTGACATTGCATACATAATAAACAGTGAGTAGCAGCAGTGTAAAAACAAAGGGGGAAGGTGTCAATGATCTATTGTTCCAGCCGTCTTATTTCTTGGGGGTAGAAGCTGTTAAGGAGCCTTTTGGACGTTCAGGTACCACTTGCCGTGCAGTGGCAGAGAAAACAGTATGACTTGGGTGACTGTAGGCCTTACTCTGACATCACCTAGTATATAGGTCCTGGATGGCAGGAAGCTTGGCCCCAGTGGTGTACTGGTCCGTACGCACTACCCTCTGTAGCGCCTCACAGTCGGATGCTGAGCGGTTGCCATACCAGGCGGTGATGCAACCAGTCAGGATGCTCTCGATGTTGCAGCTGTATAACTTTTTGAGGATCTAGGGACCCATGTCAAATCTTTTCAGTCTCCTGAGGCGGAAAAGGTGTTGTCGTGCCCTCTTCACGACTTGCTTGGTGTGTTTGGGCCATGATAGTTTGTTGGTGATGTGGACACCAAGGAACTCTCAACCCACTCCACCTCAAATTCACTTATATGTATTAAAGTAGTAAAAAGTTAAGCATTTGGTTCCATATTCATAGCAAGCAACAACTACATCAAGCTTGTGACTACAAATTAGTTGGATACATTTTCTGTTTGTTTTGGTTGTGTTTCAGATTATTTTGTGCCCAATAGAAATGAATGGTAAATCATGTATTTTGTCATTTTGGAGTGACTTTTATTGTAAATAAGAATATAATATGTTTCTAAACACTTCTACATTAATGTGGACGCTACCATGATTATGGATAATCCTGAATTAATCGTGAATAATCATGAGTGCTTTTACACCTGCATTGCTTGCTGTTTGGGGTTTTAGGCTGGGTTTCTGTACAGCACTCTGTGACATCAGCTGATGTAAGAAGGGCTTTATAAATAAATTTGATTTGATGAGTGAGAAAGATACAGAGACACAAATATCATACCCCCAAGACATGCTAACCTCTCCCATTGCAATAACAGGGGAGGTTGGCATTTTTGGGGGAATATGATATTTGTGACCGACTGGCTCGATTTGGTTTTATGTAGAAAATGTTGAAATTGTGTTTTTTACATTGGATAAAAGTAGAGAGTCAGAGCTAGAAAATAGTATATAATACACTGCAGTTGAGGGGAAATGGGAAAGTAATTCTGCTTTGCAAGTTTATAAACTTGTAACCTCACTTTTGAGAAAATGTTTTGATAAACCTACTGGAGAGCCCTTCTTTGTCTACACCCATTCAGCATCGTTCACACCTTCTTAAGCCTTAGTCCCACCCATCTCTTTAAGGATTCACATATGAGGCCATGTGCTAAACAACCAAAGATTTCAAGACTAAAGGCTGGTTTATACTACGGGTGTATTCGTAAATTAAATCTGGAGTGCCAGAGTGTGCCTTGGGTGTTCGTAAACTCAGAGCGTTGTCAGATTGTCCATTTGTAAATTTAGAGCATTTCGCTCTTGGAGCGTTCAGAGCGCACACTGGGCGCTCTGGCCAAGGAGTAGGATTGATCCGAGCATTCTGACCTAACAACAGCAGTAAAGCTCCCAAGCTAACTGGCTAACGTTAGCTAGCTTGCTAGCTACTTTCAGACACATGAGAGAACAGCTCACTCTGACAATTTTACTCGCCCTAGCATAGCTGGTTAGGCTGTTTTTATGTTATCCAGAGTGTTGGTGACTGTAAGTGTGCCGCTGGTAACAATTTAATTAGCTTTTTTGCCGACGTTTACTGACACCGGCCATATTCAACGGGTTCTCTTGATAACTGTGAATTGTCAAAATGTAACAAGTACTTTTGGGTGTCAGGGAATATGTAGTGAAAGTAAAAGTTGCCAAAAATATAAATAGTTAAATAATGTACAGATACCCCCAAAAAATACTTCAGTAAAAATACTTTAAGTACTTTACACCGCTGCCCAAATGCCTTCACACCAGTACATTAGCATACTTTATATACTTTTACACACGTCAGCTCCGCTATCCCCATTGAGATCGATCAAGGTTGGGCAAAACTAAACATGGTGGTGTTCGCCTTAGCAATCTCACAGGAATAAAGACCTCCTCCATTCCTGTCATTATTGAAAGAGATTGTGATATCTCACATCTCGAAATAGGGCTACTTAATGTTAGATCCCTTAGGCAGTTATAGTCAATTAACTAATCACTGATCATAATCTTGATGTGATTGGCCTGACTGAAACATGGCTTAAGCCTGATGAATTTACTGTGTTAAATGAGGCCTCTCCTGGTTACACTAGTGACAATATCTCGCGCGCATCCCTCAAAGGCAGAGGTGTTGCTAACATTTACGAAACCAAATGTAAATGTACAAAACAAAATGACTGCGTTTTCGTCTTTTGAGCTTCTAGTCATGAAATTTATGCAGCCTACTTAATCACTTGTTATAGCTACTGTTTACAGGCCTCCTTGGCCGTGTACAGCGTTCCTCACTGAGTTCCCTGAATCGGACCTTGTAGACTTTAATATTCACATGGAAAAGTACACAGACCCACTCCAAAAGGCTTTCGGAGCCATCATCAACTCAATGGGTTTTGTCCAACATGTCTCACTGCCTTCCTGAAGACTAACAATGTATACGAAATGCTTCAGTCTGGTTTTAGACCCCATCACAGCACTGAGACTGCACTAGTGAATGTGGTAAATTACCTTTTAATGGCTTCAGACCAAGGTTCTGCATCTGTCCTTGTGCTCCTAGACCTTAGTGCTGCTTTTGATACCATCGATCACCACATTCTTTTGGAGAGATTGGAAACCCAAATTGGTCTACACGGACAAGTTCTGGCCTGGTTTAGATCTGATTGAAAGATATCAGTTTGTCTCTGTGGATGGTTTGTCCTCTGACAAGTCAATTGTACATTTCGGGTTGTTCCTCAAGGTTCCGTTTTAGGACCTCTATTGTTTTCACTATATATTTTACCTCTTGCTGATGTAATTCAGAAACATAATGTTAACTTTCACTACTATGCAGACGATACACAGCTGTACATTTCGATGAAACATGGTGAAGCCACAAAATTGCCCTCCCTGGAAGCCTGTGTTTCAGACATAAGGAAGTGGATGGCGGAAAATGTTCTACTTTTAAACTCAGACAAAACAGAGATGCTAGTTTTAGGTCCCAAGAAACAAAGAGATCTGTTGGATCTGACAATTAATCTTGATGGTTGTACAGTCGTCTCAAATAAAACTGTAAAGGACCTCAGCATTACTCTGGATTACCCTGATCTCTCTTTTGAAGAATGTATCAAGACTGTTTCAAGGACAGCTTATTTCCATCTACGTAACATTGCAAAAATTTGAAACTTTCTGTCCAAAAATAATGCAGAAAAATGTATCCATGCTTTTGTCACATCTAGATTAGACTACTGCAATGCTCTACTTTCCGGCTACCCGGATAAAGCACTAAATAAACTTCAGTTAGAGCTCAACACGGATGCTAGAATCTTGACTAGAACCCCAAAAATGTATCATATTACTCCAGTGCTAGCCTCTACACTGGCTTCCAGTGGTTTTACTGCTAACCTACAAAGCATTACATGGGCTTGCTCCTACCTATTTTTCCCAAGTTGGTCCTGCCATACATACCTACACATACACTACAGTCACAAGACGCAGGCCTCCTTATTGTCCCTAGAATTTCTAAGCAAACAGATGGAGGCAGGTCTTTCTCCTATAGAGCTCCATTTTAATGGAATGGTCTGCCTATCCATGTGAGAGACGCAGACTCGGTCTCAACCTTTAAATCTTTATTGAAGACTCAACTCTTCAGTAGGTCCTATGATTGAGTGTACAGTAGTCTGGCCCTTGCTGTCTCTGCCTGGCCGGTTCTCCTCTCTCCACTGGATTTCTCTGCCTCTAACCCTACTACAGGGGCTGAGTCACTGGCTTACTGGTGCTCTTCCATGCCGTCCCTAGGAGGAGTGCGTCACTTGAGTGGGTTGAGTCTCTGACGTGATCTTCCTGTCCGGGTTGGCGCCCCCTCGGGTTCGTGCCGTGGGGGGAGATCTTCGTGGGCTATACTCGGCCTTGTCTCAGGGTAGTAAGTTGGTGGTTGAAGATATCCCTCTAGTGGTGTGGGGGCTGTGCTTTGGCAAAGTGGGTGAGGTTATATCCTGCCTGGTTGGCCCTGTCCGGGGGTATAGTCGGACGGGGCCACAGTGTCTCCCGAGCCCTCCTGTCTCAGCCTCCAGTATTTATGCTGAAATAGTTTGTGTCGGGGGGGCTAGGGTCAGTCTGTTATATCTGGAGTATTTCTCCTGTCTTATCCGGTGTCCTGTGTGAATTTATGTATGCTCCCTCTAATTCTCTCTCTCTCTTCTTTCTGAGGTCCTGAGCCCTATGACTATGCCTCAGGACTACCTGGCCTGATGACTCCTTGCTGTCCCCAGTCCACCTGGTCGTCCTGCGGCTAAGGGACCCTGACCTGTTCACCGGACGTGCTACCTTGTCCTGGAGCTGCTGTTTTCGACTCTCGCTCTCTACCGCACCTGCTGTCTCTAACTCTGAATGATCGGCTATGAAAAGCCAACTGACATTTACTCCTGAGGTGCTGACCTGTTGCACCCTCTACAACCAGTGTGATTATTATTATTTAACCCTGCTGGTCATCTATGAACGTTTGAACATCTTGGCCATGTACTGTTATAATCTCCACCCGGCACAGCCAGAAGAGGACTGGCCACCCCTCAGAGTCTGGTTCCTCTCTAGGTTTCTTCCTAGGTTCCTGCCTTTCAAGAGAGTATTTCCCAGCCACCGTGCTTCTACATCTGCATTTAGGCTGGGTTTCTGTATAGCACCAGGCTCAGGAACAGTTTGTCAGGAGACCCCATTGTTGTTGAGACAGGAAATTACAGCTTGGGACATAGTGGTAAAGTTTACTTTATCCAAGAAGCCAGGTCTGCTACAACAGGTTGCTCATCCACTGGCTGGAGTAGGAATGGACGAGTGCACATCTTCCAAAGGCATCGGTCATCTCATCAAGGATGACAGAAATGTCCTTTCCCTCTTCAGCATCTTTGATGTCCTGCTCATATTGTGGACAGAGCTCTGGCAGGTACTCTGTACGCAGATGGGATGGCGCTGGGATAGACCCTCCTGCTTGCAGTGTTTCTTCTGAAATTTGGGCCCCTTCTCAAGAGGTATATCTGCTTTGATTAATGTTTTTGTGAAGTCCCAAGATTAACTTCTTTCTCTCAACTGTGGAGGGGGTGTTTGCCAGATTGGAGGCTAGGGTCTGTGTTCTGGTTTGGAAACAAATATATATTCTCAGGTTGAGTTCCATAGCAGGCCTACAGTGGACATTATGCGTTGAAGCTAAGCTCACTCTCTCCTGAATCGACACACACACACAGTCTTGTACAACTAACCATGTGGGGACACAAAATTCAGTCCTATTCAAAATCCTATTTTCCCTAACTTTAACACACAGCCCATAAACCTGACAGTATGTCTTTGTAGGGGGTGGGTCCCAAAGACCCTCCTCATTATTGATTAAGGGGACCTTAAGATTCATATATTTTGCTGCAGGCCTTATATTAAGATATTGTTGCTATGTGTCTAAAAACTCTGACACTATATGTTGCACCTGCCATCTATATTAGTTTTTGTGGTTAAGCCCTGGCTGTTGCGAGAGTGTGCTTGCAGGCTCGGTCAGACCGAAACTAGATAAAGGGAAGTAACCATTGTCTGGTTTTGATATTTTGATCTTCTGAGACAGTGGCCAATTCTAATAAATTCAGAGAAGCTACTGTACTAGGTTGCCTTATAAGGTAACCTCAACTTATTGATACACACATACATTGACGTAGGAGATCCTACCACTAGGGAGTGATCACATGTGTAAAGTCAGCTGTGCCAGTAGCTGGGGTGCAGAACTTACTCGGAAACATGCGTGCTATGTTCCTGATTGTCAACTTCTGTTGACAATTGCATTAATAAATTAATGATTGATTTATATAAAGAAGATACTGTCTGACTGCTGATTTCACCAATAAGCCGAAGATTGACAAGGGACAAGGAACCTACCCTAACATGTTACACACAAATAAGTTACAAAAAAGTCACAAAAATATGTCTGTGACATGCTGCTTTGTAATTCCTAACTTGTCACTTGTTTTGATAACTCCACCACTTCACTTTGGCTAACTTGTTAGCTAGCTAACATTACCGCCTAAATTATGTGATGGAGCTGGAGTGACAACACGGGACGCTTGCCAGGCTAACGTTAGCTAGCTACAGTAGCTAACTTGCCACTATGTAGATAGCTAATATCTGTTCTTGACGATTAAATTGTTGTCTAACTAGAACAAACCTACTAGCTAGTTAATATATCTGTAGCTAGCTAAAGCATCAGAATGTTTACCTGGTCCACTAAAGGTGACTAACCCCATTCCGTACAAATTTGCGCAACCGCGACATACAAACGAGGCTGCAATGAAAACTAATGGGACTGTAGTGACTGTGTTGACATCAAAATCTGGGGTGTGAACTACGTTTCTATTCAAGCGTTGATTGACATGGTAATGGCTCTATAGTATTGTAGAAAAGTTGAAAAAACGGACCCTTCTGACGCTGTACGTTACATCGTGACGTGTCATGGTGTAACGTACAGCACGCATAAAGCAACTAATTCTGTCTTACAGCCTCTCTCCACCAGATGTAGCACTTCTCTCACCATTTAAAAACAAGAAAGGGACAGGGACAGGGTAAGGGGGGGATACCTAGTAATTTTTTTGCGTTATCGCTGCAAGCTATCATGACTCTCAAAATGACTCTGTTTACTTCTGAAGATCACTTTAGCACCGCCCTAAAAATCAGATTCAAATTCGACACAAATCGACACAAACCTTCAAATAGGTATGTAATGACACATTATATAAACTCTTTATAGTGTTTTATTTACATTTTAGAGGAGATTGTGAAACAGTGGATGTGAAACAGTGGATGTAAAGAATCTAGCTAGCTAAAGCATTTACTGCAAATTGAATGTACAATTGTGTAAGCTTGCCTTGCAATGCAGCTGAAGTAACATAGCTAGCTAACTATTTACTTGCTTATTGTGTAGTGGAGCATAGCTCCATAGCTCTATGCCTATGGATGTGTAGCTAGCTACAGTATGTAAATTGGACAGATTGAGTGAAAAAAGCAGTTTCCCCAGACGACATCTCTCCTTCTCACTATCACGCAATAGGTTTCGCTTCCCCACCCACCATTTTTAGACCCGACGGAGCTCATTGCCTTCTTGAATCATGCAGAGATGGGCATCATGATGGTCTCGTCATTGATTTTGTTAGAAAGGGGAGAAATTGTGCTTTACAATGGTATTAACATTACAGTTGATCTGGAAGTATTGCGTTTTTTGGGCACTAAAATAAGGTCAATTGTACGGACCAGCGCGATGTACAAAAGTGAGTTAGTTCACGTTAGCCCTCAGGTGCTCCACCATGCCGTATGTAGTGGACTTTGCAGAAAAGTACTCCTCCATCCTTGTACAGTTCAGCTGGAAACTCCCTGTTCCTGGCTGTTATTCTGGTCGCTAAGTGTTTACTCCTCAGCTCCTCTGCTGTAAATCTGGGCATTTTTTGTTGGATACTTCTCTCCTCAGACAGCTGTCATTCATTCACAGAGCTGTTTGCACGCTGCACCTCTCACTCACACAGGGGAGGGGCTATAGGGGGAGAGTGGACTACACCTCTGGTTACACTTTTCGTTGATTGAAATACATCAATGAAAACAGAGGAAACACTTAAATTCAACAAGTTAATTTTATTTAACTTTTCTATCAGCTGGTAGCTTATTTTTAGCTTCAGAATCTTTTGCAATTTATAAAAAAATCAGTGTATTTTTGTTGGAATTCTGCGTGTGGATTCCGTGCAGGGGCCGGATTCACAAAACATTACTTACGAAAAAACGTAAGAAGTTTCATAAGGAATAGAAAGTTCATCAGATAGTTCGTAAACGCAATTCCTCGAAATGTTCTTAGGAATTTGTAGTTTTCTTAGGAACTTTGTAAATATCTTTCTTAAGGACTTCCAATAAATAAGCCTATGTGACAGGGATGATTGGATTTGTTTTTTTTGTTATTTTTCACACATTATAGCCATCAGACAAGCTATATCAAAATAAAAAATGGTTAACCAAGAAAAGAGTTTGAAGTGAAGGTGGAGGAAATAGCAGCCAGGAAAAGCTTGCTGTTGGGGAGACTTGATAACTGCGGGGTCACTGCAGAGACCAAAAAGAGAGGATGGGCGAGAGTGGCCGAGTCTGTCTCTGCCGTCGGGGGTATGGCAAGGGACAGTGACTCCGTAAAAAAGAAGTGGTCCGACATCAAGTCGGCTGCTAAGAAGAAGGGAGCTGAGAGACCATTCATGTGGACCAGCTGGAGGAGAAGGTGTCGTCCATCATAACGATGGTGGTAGAGGGACTGCGCGACTGGTAAGTTAGTTAGCTACGTTAGCTAGCTAACGTGTAAAGACATAGCCAAAATAGCTTATGAAGTTAACGTTAGCTAAGTTAGCCAAGTTCTTCTTTGCAAATTGACGAGATAGTAATATATTGTTAATTACTAGCCAGCTAGATAATGCATGTTTAATTTGCATTCTTGCTGCAAGGAAACGTTCGTATCAAGACAAGGGTTGGGTTGTTTAATAAACAACCAAGTTTATTACCCAGTTTTGCGCTCCTGCGCCTGACTTCTCTGGTACCAGTTACGCAACCCCTACAGAATCCCACACCAAACTATGGAGTCAGCAGGAGCAGGTGCCTCAGGAGTAGGAGTGGAGGAGCGCATCCGGGAGCATGCGGCGATGCTTCAACATCTCGGCGCCGCCATGGACCGTGTTGTCCAGAACATGGATCATTGGGAGAGACAGGGAGTTGCTCCAGCGCCTCTACCTGTACAACCAGGGTCTCTACATAACGTTACTCTTCCCCCCGGTCCCAGTGGGATTTGTCTCGCCCTTCCCCCGGGAGTACGACGGGACGGCTGCACGCTGCCAGGGGTTCCTGTTACAATTAGACCTCTACCTGGCAACCGTCCACCCGGCTCCTTCGGGCCGCGAGAGAGTGTCCGCCCTCGTCTCGTGCCTCTCTGAGAAGGCCTTGGAGTGGGCCAACGCCGTGTGGGAGGATTTCGAGGATTTCACCCGCTGTTTCCGGGCAGTCTTCGACCACCCACCCGAGGGTAGAGCGGCGGGTGAACGTCTCTTCCATCTGAGGCAGTGGACGAGGAGCGCCCAGGATTTCGCCATGGATTTTCGGATCCTGGCCGCCGGCACAGGATGGAGCGACAGGGCCCTGATTGACCATTATCGCTGCAGTTTGCACGAGGACGTCTGTCGGGAGTTGGCCTGTCCATTCGGTTGGACCTGTCCATTCGGTTGGATAACCTGCTGGCTACCCGCGGAGGTCCAGAGCGGCCTCATTCGGTTCTATCCCCCAGCACCACCGCTCCGGTACCCATGGAGCTGGGAGGTGCTGTGCGTAGGGAGACTGGAGGAAGTTCCGTTTCGTGCACCATCTGTGGCCGCAGAGGTCACACTGCCGGTCGGTGCCGGGTCGGTTTCTCTGGGGAAACAGGCAGCAGGCAGGGTACTCTGGCATCATCCCAGGTGAGCTGGCATCATTCTCACCCAGAGCCCTCTGTTTCACAATTGTTTTTGTATGTTGATTTTCTGAGTTTTCCCCACATTCCCAGCATAAAAGCAGACACATTGTCCCAGCTGTATGACACAGAGGAGCAGCCCATGGATCCCACTCCCATACTCCCCGCCTCCTGCCTGGTGTGTGTGGGAGCTGGACACGGACATAGAGCAGGCGCTACGTGCAGAGCTGGGCGTCTGTACGTTCCGTCTGCTGTTCGTGACCAGTTGATCTATTGGGCCCACACGTCACCCTCCTCTGGTCATCCTGGGATCGGTCGGACAGTGCGCTGTTTGAGCGGGAGGTACTGGTGGCCTACCTTGGCTAAGGACGTGAGGGTTTATGTTTCCTCCTGCTCGGTGTGCGTCCAGTGTAAGTCTTGGTCGCACCTGTCTGTGGATTTTCTGACTGATCTTCCACTCTCACAGGGTAACACTGCGATCCTGGTTGTTGTGGATCGTTTCTCTAAGTCCTGTCATCTCCTCCCTCTGCTCGGTCTCCCTACGGCCCTACAGACTGCGGAGGCCTTGTTTACACACGTCTTTCGGGCACTACGGGGTGCCTGAGGATATAGTGTCTGATCGGCGTCCCCAGTTCACGTATAGAGTCTGGAAGGCATTTATGGATCGTCTGGAGGTCTCGATCAGCCTTACTTCAGGTTTTCAGACTCCTTGATGTCCCCAGTCCACCTGGCCGTGCTGCTTCTCCAGTTTCAACTGTTCTGCCTGTTTTATGAATATTTTAAAATCTTGTCCATGTTCTGTTATAATCTGCACCCGGCACAGCCAGAAGAGGACTGGCCACCCCTCACAGCCTGGTTCCTCTCTAGGTTTCTTCCTAGGTTTTGGCCTTTCTAGGGAGTTTTTCCTAACCACCGTGCTTTTACACCTACATTGCTTGCTGTTTGGGGTTTTAGGCTGGGTTTCTGTACAGCACTCTGTGACATCAGCTGATGTAAGAAGGGCTTTATAAATACATTTGATTTGATTTGAATTGAAACTTCTGAGACATAGTATTAATGATGAACACCCAGAGGTTCACTGGTAAACTAATTTGACTTGGGATCCATCCGAATTGGTATTCGGTGAACACTCTTGGTATCGTTCTTCTGTTACGCATTCTTGGAATAGCAGAACAGCATAACTGTCCGGAAGGCCCTTGCTGTGCTTGGTGAGCAGTTTGTCAAGCTCTGGTGTCAGAAGAGGAATGGAAATGTCAGGGTGAACCGACAACCTGTCGAACCCGCCACGGTTGTTAGTTCTGCCTCTAGTAGATGGAGTTCCAGAGCTCACAGGTGTGCCTGGCAGGCATGGATTGTGACTACATCTTGTCCCTTGTCCTCGTCAACGCGTCATTCTGGCTCTCCGCCAATGCGGCTTGGCACTCCGTCAACGTGGCCTGGCACTCTGTCAATGCCGCCTGGTTCTGTACCAATGCATCATCCCCATCGCCCGTGTCTCTGCCCTCAGAGAATGTTTCTCTTTCTGCTGGTTTGCCTTCAATGACTTGATCTCTGTCTTCAAAGTTTGAATCTGATCCATGTGCACCTTCATCAGATGAGCGGAATGGTATCCAGATAGCGCAGAACGTTCCTGTAATGTTCCCTAAAGGTTCTCCTTTGGTTATAAGAAAAAGGACTTTCACAGAACATTCTGGGAATGTTGTGGGAAAGTAATTAAATTTTTCTAAGAACCAAAGGAGAACCTTCAGGGTCTGTTGCTATTTTGGTAAAGTAGAAACACATTGTTCTGAGAACGTTCGATATAAAGTTATTTTTTGTTGAATTAGAATTTTTATGTAATGTTCCCTTCTGGTTCCCGTTTGGTCCCTTATGAAAAAAGTTTGCAGTCTGAGTGCAGTATAACTGCAGTATGCTACAAATAGTATGCTACAAATTTTACTGCTGTAATTTTGCAGTGTTACTGCGGTTAGAGTGCAGTATAACTGCAGTTCAACTGCAGTACACTGCAGTTATTCTGCAATTACTGCGTCCAAAATACTGTCGACTGCAGTTAATGCACTTTTTGAAACTGTAATCTTTTTTTGTAAGGGGTTGTTGGAAGGAAAAAAGTTCTGGGAAGGTTGCATATCTAAGGGCCATATTGGATCAAACGGCTGAAAGAGGAGAAAAAGTGTGTGTGGAGATGAGTGCACATCATTTTGTAAATAGATAACTTGTTTTTTATTCCCCCCAAAAAAACATGTTTTGAACTCTCCTTTAGAATTTATTTACAATGTGACACCTACTGTTATAGCCTCTCTACTGTATATAGCCTCACTACTGTTATTATTCACTGTCTTTTTACTGTTGTTTTTTTATTTCCTTACTTATCTATTGTTCACCTAATACCTATTTTTTACTTAAAAATTGCACTGTTGGTTAGGGCCTGTAAGTAAGCATTTCAATGTAAGGTTGTATTCGGCGCACGTGACAAATAAACGTTGATTTGGTCACCATAACAACTGTTGACAGTTGGGGAAATGGCTGCCAGGCAATTTAGCTTGTTTCTGTACAGCTAATATTAAAATCAGAGAAACATACTAAAACTACAACACGTGTTTATATAAACATGTTAGTTATTTTTGAACGTGTTATGTATGGAGAATTAAAAAAAATAGGCGTAAATTACTACTTGCTTAATTAGCGTGTTCTCCAGCTGCATTGGCTGCTAGCTAAGTCTGACCATCTTTTTCCATAAAGAGTGACAAATGACGTCTGATAACCCTCGTCATAAATTGGGTTATAATTTGTTTGTATTTTGAAATGGATGGCGATAGATTTGATTTGTTGAACGACTAGGCTACTTGGCTAGTACCTGACGATGATAACCAAGTTACATGACCGTCATGTAAATAAGGAAGTGATTGCAATTAAATAGAAAAAAGAGGTGTCAGAAGAGGAATTGAAATGTCAGGATGAATCGACAGCTCCAGAAGTCTACTAGTTAAATGTACTACTACAATGTACACTCAGTTTTAATTAGGTACACCACCACGTTCACAAAAATTGATTGCTCCTAAAGCTACTAGTCCGTTTATGTAATATCTTGGCTACCGTTTTTCCTTTTTCACTGATGGAACAATTGTGGGACACCACCACTTATGAACACCTACTCAACCTCAAAGGTAAATGTAACTTGATAGCATTGAAGCATTCACATCAAAACAATTCACCTTATTTTGTTGTCATAGGCCCAATCCCAAATGGACCCCTATACACTTGTGGAGATCTGAGATGATTTGATGGGTCTAAACAATATGATGAAACTTCCACCAAGCCTATCAGAGGGATAATTGAAATTATTACCAAATTGCTTACACCTGTCAAATCCTCTCAGATCTCCTCAAGTGAGTAGGGTCTAGGGCAGGGGTATTCAACTCTTACCCTACGAGGGTCGGAGCCTGCTGGTTCTCTGCTCTACCTGATAATGAATTGCACACACCTGTTTTCCCAAGTCAAAATCAGTCCCTGATTAGAGGGGAACAACGAAAAAAAATGCAGGGGAACTGTCTTCGAGGTCCAGAGTTGAGGGGTCTAGGGGTTGATTTGGGACTGGGCCATACCTTTGGAATGAGAATTTTCAAATGATGTGTGACATACAATCGATGTCGGTTATCGTTAATAAGTGATTACTTTTGTCTCACAGAAGTTTGATATTTTGGTTAAAATATTAGGTCACAAATACACATGACTTATTACTAGTAATATATTTGTTTTAGAAACATTAAAAAGCATGCACATCCGTTTTTTGTTTTGTTGGTGCAATTTTAGCATAAAAGAAATATTTGAAACAAAAATATTTTGTCGGATAAAAATTTTTTAGTGGCTAGTAAAATGATGAAATATACCTGCCACAGTGGCTGGTGGACCAAAAATTATATTTTAGGCCCTGGTTGTACCCATCTTAGTGGTGCTGCATAGAAGTATTATGGACACTTAACATGGATAATCACAGATCACTGCCAATTTTCTTAGTGTACTTTGACAAGGGTGTGAGGGTGTTAGGGTGAGATTAAGCATAGAAAAACATTTAAATGAATTTGACTATTAACTATACCCTTTGTACTCAATTAAAACATTTAGCAGGATTCCAAACAACCGTGCTGATGAAGCTGGAAACAATTATCGAGAACCAGGTGGAACTCCTGGCAATTCAGCGATAGCTGCTAGCCGCTGGAGCGCAAGATCTGCCAGTCCTGCATAGGACCAAGGAGGAGTTAAAGGATCTTTGCAAGAGTCTGGAGAAGGCCACCACAAGACGGAAAGATATGGTACAGTGGTTCCTCCTTTAAAAGTTGCGAGCTTGCACCGCGGGACTTAGAGGTACCCAGAGTCACAGCTTCATTGCTCCAGACCACCACAAGGGGCAGTTAGAGCACTCATTATGCATTTGGGTCCCAAGGTTTTTATATGACCAATCATATCGAGTGGTTCCATGGACAAATTTTGATTGCAGCCACCCTTGCCTTTGTGGCGTTCTTCAACAAAGATGGCTGACAGAATATTACGGTGGAACCAGATGTAAGTTGTTATAACGTCATAACGAGTCAAGCAAAAAATGTGTTAGTTAATGTAGAGACAAACGTTTGTGCATAGTTTTTTGTCATAAAGTAAATTTACGAAAATCGCTATTTAGCAAGTTATCTGACTAGCTAACATTAGCCAGCTAGCTTGTGTTGGGAGAATGAATTTGTAATTTGTGTTGTTTAATGTTTTAGGGACTCCTGAGAAAACCAGCAAACCAGGCTGTCGTCTTGTGAAACAGTGGATGTAAAGAATCTAGCTAGCTAAAGCATTTACTGCAAATTGAATGTACAATTGTGTAAGCTTGCCTTGCAATGCAGCTGAAGTAACATAGCTAGCTAACTATTTACTTGCTTATTGTGTAGTGGAGCATAGCTCCATAGCTGTATGCCTATGGATGTGTAGCTAGCTACAGTATGTAGCCGATCTGTGTATGGACCCTAAAATGTTAGGTTCTGAACTAATATTCATACCAATCTATGAACCTCAGCTATCATAGTTGTTGTATCAACTTCAAGTCTAGATGGCATTAATGAAGCCTATGGATAGAGTAGAATATAATAACTTTATTGTGCCAAGGATGCAAGTCCTATATACACATTTAAAAAAACCAAAAAAAAAACTTTTATTTAACCAGGTAGGCCAGTTGAGAACAAGTTCACATTTACAACTGTGACCTGGCCAAGATAAAGCAAAGCAGTGTGACAACCACACAGAGTTACACATAAACAAACGTACAGTCAATAACACAATAGAAAAAAAATGAAAAATCTATGTACAGTGTGTGAAAATGTAGAAGAGTAGGGAGGTAGGCAATAAATAGGCCATAGAGGCGAAATAATTACAATTTAGTATTAACACTGGAGTGATAGATGTGCAGATGACGATGTGCAAGTAGAGATACTGGGGTGCAAAAGAGCAAGAGGGTAAGTAATAATATGGGGATGAGGTAGTGTGGTGTGCTATTTACAGCTGTGTACAGGTACAGTGATCGGTAAGCTGCTCTGACAGCTGGTGCTTAAAGTTAGAGAGGAAGATATAAGACTCTAGCTTCAGTGATTTTTGCAATTCGTTCCAGTCATTGGCAGCAGAGAACTGGAAGGAAAGGCGGCCAAAGGAAGTGTTGGCTTTGGGGATGACCAGTGAAATATACCTGCTGGAGCGCGTGCTACGGGTGGGTGTTGCTTTGGTGACCAGTGAGCTGAGATAAGGAGGGGCTTTACCTAGCAAAGACTTATAGACGACCGGGAGCCAGTGGGTTTGGCGACGAATATGTAGGGCCAGCCAATGAGAGCATACAGGTCGCAGTGGTAGGTAGTACATGGGGCTATGGTGACAAAACGGATGACACTGTGATCGACTACATCCAGTTTGCTGAGTAGAGTGTTGTGGCTATTTTGTAAATTACATCGCCGAAGTCAAGGATCGGTAGCATGAGTGAAGGATGCTTTGTTGTGAAATAGGAAGCCAACACTAGATTTAATTTTGGATTGGAGATGCTTAACTTCTTTGGGCGCAGCGCACGAGGTGACGGTTTTGGAGAGCCTGGCGTGCCTCCCATTCAGGCCCAGAAAATAGGATATGCACATATTTAGTACCATTGGAGAGGAAACACTCTGAATTTTCTAAAAGTGTTAACATTTTGTCTGTGAGTATAACAGAATGGATATGGCAGGCGAAAATCAGAGGAATTTCTGTCCTGAAAAAAGTGATTTTGACACATTGCCTCATTTGGAACCCCTCCCTTATGAAAATGCCCATATAAGGGCATATGAATGCAGTACCTATTGCTTCCTCTGGATGTCACCAGTCTCGAGAAAGTGTTTTGATTCTGTTTAGATGCTTTATATGGCAGAAGAAGAAGAATTAGGAAGTGGTCACACAGAATGTCAATAGAGGAAAAGGCGCGTTCCCGGCTGGCGCGCTCTGTGGTTTTTTCCTTTCTTATCGCTCAGTTTATATTCTGGTTGAAATATTATACTATTTATACATAAAAGTGTTCCTAAGGATACATTATCAATTATGTTTGATTGTTCTTGGACAAGTTTATAGGTATAAGTTGAACGAGTTCTCTTCACGTTTCAATGGACGAGTGGAGGATGTATTTTCTCATAACGCGCCAACCAAACAGATTTATGGATATAATACATTACTTTTTCTAACAAAATAACCATGGATTGTCTTCGTTGGACACTTGGGAAGCCCTCAGCAGAGGTTCTTCAAAAGGTAATTGATTTGTTTTCGCTGTGAAATGTGTTATGTGTGAACCGTGATGGCTTATGAATTTGAAAAAATATGTGAGGTGCTATCCTCAATCAAATGTGGTGCTTTGCCGTAAAGCCTTTTTGAAATCTGACAACGCTGTGATATTGCCAAGAAGCAGAGCTTTTGATGACTATGCAACACTTGTATATTGATGCATGTTTAATAATTCAACTTTTGGATTTTGAATTTGGCGCCTTGCATTTCACCGGGTAGTGTCCCACCGCTCCCTAAGAAGTTAATGTGAGTCTGGAAGGAGAGTTTACAGTCTAACCAGACACCTAGATATTTGTAGTTGTCCACATATTCTAGGTCAGAATCGTCCAGAGTACTGATGCTAGTCGGGCGGGAGGGTGTGGGCAGCAATCGGTTGAAGAGCATGCACTTAGTTTTACTTGCATTTAAAAGCAGTTGGAGGCCACGGAAGGAGTGTTGTATGGCGTTGAAGCTAGTTTTGAGGTTTGTTAGCACAGAGCTCAAAGAAGGGACAGATGTATACAGAATGATATCGTCTGCGTAGAGGTGGATCAGAGAATCACTAGCAGCAAGAGTGACATCATTGATATATACAGAGAAAAGAGTCGGCCCGACAATTGAACCCCGTGGCACCCCCATAGAGACTGCCAGAGGTCCGGACAACAGGCCCTCCGATTTGACACACTGAACTCAATCTGAGAAGTAATTGGTGAACCAGGCGAGGCAGTCATTTGAGAAGCCAAGGCTATGATATCGTTTTGGACCTTGAGCGTGGCTGAGGTGCACCCATGACCAGCTCGGAAACCAGATTGCATAGTGGAGAAGGTACGGTGGGATTCGAAAAGGTCGGTGATCTGTTGCTGCAGGGTGTGCTGAGATGTTGGCCGGGGTAGGGGTAGCCAGGTGAAAAGCATGGCCAGCCATAGAAAAATGCTTATTGAAATTCTCGATTATCGTAGATTTATCGTTAGTGACAGTGTTTCCTATCCTCAGTGCAGTGGGCAGCTGGGAGGAGGTGCTCTTATTCTCCATGGACTTTACAGTGTCCCAAAACGTTTCGGAATTAGTGCTACAGGAAGCAAATTTCTGTTTGTAAAAGCTAACCTTAGCTTTCCTAACTGACTGGGTATATTGGTTCCTGACTTCCCTGAAAAGTTGCATGGGGCTATTCGATGCTAATGCAGAACGCCACAGGATGTTTTTGTGCTGGTCAAGGGCAGTCAAGTCTGGGGTGAACCAAGGGCTATATCTGTTCTTAGTTCTACGTTTTTTTGAATGGGGCATGCTTATTTAAGATGGTGAGGAAAACAATTTTGAAGAGCAACCAGGCATCCTCTACTGACGGGATGAGGTCATTATACTTACAGGATACCCGGACCAGGTCGATTAGAAAGGCCTGCTCGCTGAAGTGTTTTAGGGAGCATTTGACAGTGATGAGGCGTGGTCGTTGGACCGCGGACCCATTACGCACGCAGGCAATGAGGCAGTGATCGCTGAGATACTGGTTGAAGACAGCATAGGTTTATTTAGAGGGCAAGTTGGTCAGGATGATATCTAAGAGGGTGCCCATGGTTACGGATTTAGGGTTGTACCTGGTAGGTTCCTTGATCATTTGTGCGAGACGGCCAGGGTGTTAAGCATGTCCCAGTTTAGGTCACCTAACAGTACGAACTCTGAAGATAGATGGGGGTTGAGGGGGGTCTATAACAAGCGGCAACAGTGAGAGACTTGTTTCTGTAAAGGTGGATTTTTTTAAAGTAGAAGCTGGAATTGTTTGGGAACAGACCTGGATAGTAAGACAGAACTCTCTGGAGTAGATTGCAACTCCGCCCCCTTTGGCAGTTCTAACTTGTCAGAAAATGTTATAGTTAGGGATGGAAATTTCAGGATTTTTGGTGGCCTTCCTAAACCAGGATTCAGATATGGCTAGGACATCCGGGTTGGCATAGTGTGCTAAAGCAGTGAATAAAACAAAGTTAGGGAGGAGGCTTCTAATGTTAACATGCATGAAACCAAGGCTTTTACGGTTACAGAAGTCAACAAATGAGAGTGTCTGGAGAATAGGAGTGATGCAGGGCCTGGGTTAACTTCTACATCACCAGAGGAACAGAGGAGGAGTGCGTTTGGAACAGAGAGTAAAAGGAGCAGATATCTGGGCGCGGAAGAATAGATTCAAGGCATAATGTACAGACAAGGGTATGGTAGGATGTGAGTACAGTGGAGGTAAACTTAGGCAATGAGTGACGATGAGAGAGGTTTTGTCTCTAGAGGCACTATTTAAGCCAGGTGAGGTCACCGCATGTGTGGGGGGTTGGAACAAAAGGGCTAGCTAAGACATATTGAGCAGGGCTGGAGGCTCTACAGTGAAATAAGACAGAAATCACTAACCAAAACAGCAATAGACAAGGCATATTGACATTAGGGAGGCATGTGTAGACTAGTGATCATAGGGTCCAGTGAGTAGCTAGGCGAGCTGGAGACACGGCGATTCAGACAGCTAGCAGTCCGGGGATAGCAGATGGGCCTCAGGGGGAGGTCGCAACGGGAGAGCCTGTTGAACCCCCTCAGACGGTTACGTCGGCAGACCAGTCGTGATGGATCGGCAGTGCTCCGTGTCGGCAGCAAAGGGTCCAGGCCAATTGGCAAAAGAGGTATTGAAACCCAGGAAATGTCTGATGGATCTCTTCGGATAGCCGGGAGATGGCCCTAGCTCGAGGCTAGCTTTAGGCTAACTGGTGCTTGCTTCGAGACAAGAGACGTTAGCCAGGAGTAGCCACTCGGATAGCAGCTAGCTAGCTGCGATGATCCGGAGTAAAGGTTCAGAGCTTGCGGTAGGAATCCGGAGATGTGGTAGAGAAAAAGCAGTCCGATATGCTCTGGGTTGATATCGCGCTGTGCAGACTGGCAGGAATTGACCGGGCTGAGGCTGGCTGATGTCCGAGTTAATGGTGATGACCGCTATCAGTGGCTAACTGACTACTAGCTAGTAGATGGTTAGCAGGCTGGCTTCTGATGGGAGTTCCATGTACTGTAGTTATTACCACGCATGAGATTCCCACGTTGTAGCCTGTACATTGAATATATTCACTGATCATGTACTCTTCCTAGGCAAATAAAGGTGCGGTTCAGGTATGAATCTCTGAGACATTATTTTTCAGTCATATCAAACTCCATTATTTGAATGATGCTGTGTCTGCAAGTATGTATTACAATTATACACTTCAACAGTGTTTACCACTCCTGCTCCTGGGACATCAATGATTACACATTGTATCTATGCAATAGACTAGAAACATGATTGACTTGTAATTCATATATACAGAAAAAAACGATGTATATCTAACTCCCTTCATCTGCATTAATCTGAGGATACAGGATAGTATTTCAATGAGATACTTAATTTCAACCAGTGGAGAATGTGAAATGCTTTATTGAAAGTTCATTCCCAGGTGTTATAAATGCATTATAATTATGATAATTGTAGTATTATATTATAAATACAAGATCAATCTGTACTTCAATGCACATGTGGTATGCATTATAAAATGACGAAGAAAGACGAGGTGGGGAGAGAGGTGTAGAAGACAGAAAGGGAAAGAGGTAAGAACAGTGGTAGACAGCATATGATTTATGAATTACAGTGTACCCTAATATTCTCTCAGTTCATCACAATTGCAGTGTCTATTAACTAGTCTTGGGCCCCCAGTTGGCCCGAAGGTTATCTTAAGAGCAGGTGAGGTGGCGATGACGGGACTGGCTTCCTCTCTCACATCACAACATAACTGCAGACGAGAGAGCATGATTAAGCCTTGTTTTTTTTTATTCTATCACGGTCAGTGAAATGCAAAACTGACCTTGGATCATTAACTCTGGGACTACTACATCTGTCTGTATTTCAATGTAAAGCATCTCTTTAATAATACCTCCTGTTGACACGACCAAGTGACCTCTCACCTATGATCATGCTGTGCCCTCAGTGTCAGCCAGTTCAGATGCAGGAGGGGTTCACCAAAACAGCTGATATAACCTAGAGGATTTAGGGAGAAGGGGAGAGGGATGAAGTGAAGAAGAGAGACTGTTATTGTGTGTGTGTGGTATCACCTGGTGTCCACACTAAGTACTAAGTACAGAGTACTTTATGCTGAAAAAAGAATCTCAATAGAAGATACTGTCTGTGACGCAGACACCTATCGGAGTGTACCTGAAAGTTTACATACACCTTAGCCAAATACATTTAAACTCAGTTTTTCACAATTCCTGACATTTAATCCTAGTAAAAATGAGGTCAGTTAGGATCACCACTTTATTTTAAGAATGTGAAATGTCAGAATAATAGTAGAGAGAGTGATTTATTTCAGCTTTTATTTCTTTCATCACATTCCCAGTGGGTCAGAAGTTTACATACATTCAATTACTATTTGGTAGCATTGCCTTTAAATTGTTTAACTTGGGTCAAACTTTTCGGGTAGCCTTCCACAAGCTTCCCACAATAAGTTGGGTGAATTTTGGCCCATTCCTCCTGACAGAGCTTTTGTTACTGAGTCAGGTTTGTAGGCCTCCTTGTGTAACAGTACTCTTCTTGCGTTGTGTACAATCAATCATTGACACGAACTCCAACTTGCACCAGTCGTGGAGATTTTTTCTGATAGAAACAGCAAAAAACTACACGTCATGCAATGCTCACCATCCAACTCTGCACTCACTCACTGTGCAAAATATACAAACCCCCTCCACCAGACACAATAAGTTGCTAGCTAGTACTAGCTGGAATTCTCTACAACAAAATGCACAACAAATATGCATCAAAAAGCGCTGCATCTTATGTGTGGTGTTCTAATAACATATACAAACAAATTGATATAAATTGTACATTCAAATCATCACTTGGGAGTATAAAAATCACTTTTGGCGTACAGTGCTTTGCAACCAACAACTTACCGCTGGTTTGGTGCTTGTTCACTGGGACGATTCTAACTGAAACATCCTCCCTCGTAAGCAAGCTACGCAAACCAGCCAATAAGATTCCATGTTGAGTAGATGAAGTAGAAGGTTGAGTAGAAGGCAAGACAAAACTAAAACCAAAAACCCATTGGCTTAACACTAAAGTGGCAAGGGGAATCACCAATATAACCCTGTTACACTTGCTTGCACACGCTTTTTCAGTTCTGCCCACAAATGTTCTATAGGATTGAGGTCAGAGCTTTGTGATGGCCACTCCAATACCTTGGCTTTGTTGTCTTAAGCCATTTTGCCACAACTATGGAAGTATGCTTGGGGTCATTGTCCATTTGGAAGACCCATTTGCGACCAAGCTTTAACTTCCTGACTGATGTCTTCAGATGTTTCTTCAATATATCCACATAATTGTCCTTCCTCATGATGCCATCTTTTTTATGATCTGCACCACTTCCTCCTGCAGCAAAGCACCCCCACAACATGATGCTGCCACCCCCGTGCTTCACGGTTGGGGTGATGTTCTTCGGCTTGCAAGCCTCCCCCTTTTTCCTCCAAACATAACGATGGTCATTATGGCCAAACAATTTTATATTTGTTTCATCAGACCAGAAGACATTTCTCCAAAAAGTATGATCTTTGTCCCCATGTGCAGTTGCAAACCATAGTCTGGCTTTTTTATGACAGTTTTGGAGCAGTGGCTTCTTAATTGCTGAACGGCCTTTCAGGTTATGTCGATATAGGACTCATTTTACTGTGGATATAGATACTTTTGTACCTGTTTCCTCCAGCATCTTCACAATGTCCTTTGCTGTTGTTCTGGGATTGATTTGCACTTTCCACACCAAAGAACGTTAATCTCTAGGAGACAGAACACGTCTCTTTCCTGACGGCTGCGTGGTCCCATGGTGTTTATACTTGCGTACTATTGTTTGTACAGATGAACGTGGTACCTTCAGGCGTTTGGAAATTGCTCCCAAGGATGAGCCAGACTTGTGGAGGTCTACACATTTTTTTCTGAGGTCTTGGCTGATTTTGATTTTTCCATTTTCCCACTGAGTTTGAAGATAGGCCTTGAAATACATCCACAGGTACACCTCCAATTGACTCAAATTATGTCAATTAGCCTATCAGAAGCTTCTAAAGCCATGACATAATGTTCTGGAATGTTCCAAGCTGTTTAAAGGCACAGTCAACTTAGTGTATGTAGACTTCTGACCCACTGGAATTGTGACACAGTGAATTATAATTGAAATAATCTGTCTGTAAACAATTGTTGGAAAAATGTATTGTGTCATGCACAAAGTAGATGTCCTAAATGACTTGCCAAAACTATAGTTTGTTAACAAGAAATTTGTGGAGTGGTTGAAATACGAGTTTGAATGACTCCAACCTAAGTGTATGTAAACTTACGACTTCAACTGTATGTGTCTCACCACTTGATTATTGCAAGGCTAACTCCCAGCGAAATCATGACTTGGCAGCAACAGATATGGCTGTGTTTATGTGGTGTAAATCTGAAAATTAGCAGCTGACATCTTAAAGGTTTTTAATTAATGCATGTGAGACAGGTTCCATGTACAACAAGACAGGCAGAGATGGAGAAAAAGAACACAGAACAGTTTAATTACCTCTGGTTATGGACACTTTTACCAGCAATAAAGCTTCCATGGCCTGTTCCTCGGACAGTGAACATCTGGCAATATCTACATTTCCGTCTCCTTGGTCAGCTCGCTCTCTGAAAGTAAAGAAAACTGCTTATTTTTTATAGATATGAAAACAATAACTGAGATATGACCGTTCAATCTAAAGCAGCAGATGTCATTTTCAGGATATGTCAATACAGCCCAGTGCTGCTTACCTGAGATGCCTTCTTCGTAGGTGTCCGCTTTGACTCCCTGTGTCGGAAAAAGGTTGCTTTCAGAACAATTATTTTTGATTGAAAATAAACAACTTTTGCTCTCGACAAAGACACAAATGCACCTCCATAGCATGTAACAATTTGCCCGTGAATAACCACACCTTCATACAAACGTGCTACTGTATGCAGAATTCTTGACGCACAATCGAAGATATGCCCACAAGCTAGCCACTCAGAAGCAGAATGATGACACGTGGAAGAGGGAAAGGAAAGAGATGGGAACAGCAATTTGTTGCAAGTTGGGGAGGAGAGCTAATAGCTGAACAGTAGACTATTCAACCTTTACTACAGAATAGTCTAATAGCTCCTCCTATCACAGACCAGATTTGCCCTAACGACCAAGGGGTAGCTTGCTACTCAATGTAATAAAGTAACGACTTTTCAAATAAGTTACCTTACACGTTATGTTGGCTGACAATCTGTTAGCTACGCTGTCCTTACGAACCACATAGCATATCATTACAGCAGTATGTGCCGGTATGTTAGCTAACTACCTAACGTTAGTAGTTATACATCAAACTTGACAGTATATTAACTCTAGGCTATCTAACTACCCAACGTTTATTGACTTGATTATTCCCGTCATTCTTAGCCTAGCTAAATGGTATAGTCGTTGTGCTTTCTCAATGGACATTCGGGTGCTTTCGTAAATTCGCCCTGGCTATCTATACGCTGGAATCAATTTAACCTGTTTTGACTGGAGTGATGCTTAGAATTCAATAAAAAAATGTATCCCTTTTTATTTTACCACTACAATCTGTTCGTCGGACGGAACTGAAAAAAACGACTTGTGTAGAAAGTAAACATCTGCACCTCGATGGTGTCAACTGTGCTTATGCCTGCGTAATGATAAAGTATGGAAAACATAAAAACTACTGACTATTTCTGGTCTAGCGATCGATGACAAACGATGCCCAGACAAACATAATTACAAAGAGGAGATTCTCCTGATTATGGTGCCCGTGTAACAGTTTTGCTTCCGTCCCTCTCCTCGCTCCTACCTGGGCTCGAACCAGAGACCCTCTGCACATATAGACAACAGCTACCATAGAAGCATCGTTACCCACGGCCCTTGCAGAGCAAGGGGAACATCTGCTTCCAGGTCTCAGAGCGAGTGACGTCACCGATTGAAACGCTATTCGCGTGCATCCCGCTAACTAGCTAGCCATTTCACACCGGTTACACCCGACTTGAAAAAAATCTAAATATACACATTGAGAGATATTTGGCGAAATAGACAGACATGCCTATATTTCCCCCATAGGAAACAATGGGAAGACTGCAAAGTTCCAACATAATTTTTCTTGTTTACATTTTAACTATAAAACAACTTGAGCAGGTCTTATTGCCAACAATAGCGAAGCAGGCATTGTGACGTTGGACAATAAGCTGGGAATAGAATGTTTGGAAGGCGAGTTGGTGCCACGGTGCAGGGTGTGCCGCAGTATGACACAACTTTTAGAGGAATCACTGTATGTATCTTTGAAAATGTTCCCAGAGCTTCCCACAACAATCTGTTGTAAATCACAGTATTCAGGATGATGGGATAACTGCAACTCAATTTTGTTGGTCACTTTAGAGCCATTACTTCTGTTTCCTGTGGGGGGGAAGGGACCTCAACACCATGGTGCGCAAGGTCCTCTCCAAAATTGCTACCAATGATGTCCTCAAACATTACAGCTTGAGAGGGAGGAGGGAGAAGCGATCCTTCCAGGACCTGGTGATTTGCGGGTTAATAACCAGCAGGTTCAATACTAACCTACACTGATTGTAGAAAACATTAACAACACCTTCCTAGTATTGAGTGGCACACACACAATCCATGTCTCAAGGCTTAAAAATCCTTCTTTAACCTGTCTCCACTACAGAACAAAAACTGAGCCAAGCTAAGCTGTACTGGGCTAGTGTAGTTGCACATTGAACACAGTTGCAACATCAGTCCTAGGTTTCTAATTAGCCACTTGATGCGTGGGTTACTGATACTGTTTTTTCTCCATGTTTCCGCCATGCATCAAAGTAGATTTGCATTTCCTCCTTATTTCTTTAGTCTTAAAATGTTTGGGGAGAGGGGGTGCTAGCTGACATGGAAATGTTTTAAGATGGTCATTCTATGGATCATTTAGGTATTAGATTTTACATTTTTGGACCCCTTTAGGTATCCTAACATTTTTGGGGGATAAAATATTGATTTGCGCATTGAATAAAAATTCATAAATTGCATAAAGAACAGTCAAAATATAAATCATAAGAAACAAGGTTTTTAAATGCCTGTCCTAAATCTAGGAGATATAAAAAAGAAACGTAGGAACATCAACGGTACCGACTTCAGATGAGTCTCCTGACACTTTGAGGTCGTAGAGCAAAACGGAAAACACCGTTGTGTTGGTCAGATGCACAAAAAAAAACTGAACGATTTTGATGGATTGTTTTTTGTTATGTACATTATATATACAAAAGTATGTGGACACCCCTTTCAAATTGGATTCCGCTATTTCAGCCACACCCGTTTACTGACGGGTGTGTAAATTCGAGCACACAGCCATGCAATCTCCATAAACAAACATTGGCAATAGAATGGCCTTAAGAGCTCAGTAAAACTGTCACAGGATGCCACCTTTCCAACAAGCCAGTTCGTCAAAGTTCTGCCCTGCTAGAGCTGCCCCAGTCAAATGTAAGTGCTGTTATTGTGAAGTGGAAACGTCAAGGAACAACAATAGCACAGCTGCAAAGTGGTAGGCCACACAAGCTCACAGAACTGTACCGCCGAATGCTGAAGTGCGTAGCGTGTAAAAATGGTCTGTCCTCAGTTGCAACACTCACTACCGAGTTCCAAACTGCCTCTGGAAGCAACGTCAGCACAATAACTGTTCGTCGGGAGCTTCATAAAATGGGTGTCCATGGCCGAGCAGCCGCACACAAACGGCAACTTACAATTCGATGCACGCACAACATTCAGACATTCGTGTTACTGTCGACAATAAAAAGTCCCCTTTGGACAACAATAACACTGACCTGAGTGGGCGGGTACAGTGTCCAGATGCGCATTTCCAAGCGCTCTGATTGGTTGGAAATGGCAAGGCTATGACGGGTGAAGGATAACTTAGGTAGGCTGAGCAGCCAAACTAACAGGATTTAACCTGTTTGGGCTAGGGGGCAGTATTTTGAAGTTCGGATGAAAAACGTTCCCAAAGTAAACTGCCTGTTACTCAGGCCCAGAAGCTAGGAAATGCATATAATTAGTAGTTTTGGATAGAAAGAAACTTCAGAGTGTTAAAACGGTTAAAATAATGTCTGTGAGTATAACATAACTGATATGGCAGGTGGAAACCCGAGCAAATCCATCCGGGATGTCTGAATCAGTCATGTCACACTGTTTTCAATTGGCATGCTATTCAAAGCCATAGGGGCGGTTTCCCAGAGAGTTTAAAATAAATTAGGACTAGGCTAATTCTACTTAAATTAATACGGACTGAAAAAATGGCTTTCCGAGACATTGCTTTATTTGAGATTAAGTAGTACCCGACTAGGGAGTTGCAGACTAAGGTTAATAAAGACTAACTAGCTACTCTCTGTGAAGCCCGATTAGAGTAATGTTGTGCATTTGGTGCAGACCTGAGGTTGCTTCAAAAACCAGGGCTGGACCCTTAAGAAACATTAACATTGTGTGTGTGGAACTGGAGTAAATCACCCAACCAAACAATGGACAAAGGTAAAAGACAACGTTCAAAGAATTTCAGTGACTTTGAAAGGACCCTTTTGAAGCAAATTGTGTCAAACCACCCAATTATTGAGAACAAACAGCATGATTCAGCAACAGAAAACAAGAAAAAGAATGCTTGGACTTCAATTTGCAATGAATTTAACTCGAATGAAAAAGTAAGCAACAGGACAACTTCAGGTAAGCTACTGTATTATTGTTGGTCTACTTTTACATGTCAGTCACTTTGAAATGTTGCTTCATTTTGATCCAAGTACATTACAAACAGCATCATACAGATTTTTTTTTTTTATATTGTCTCATCTTTCTAAGATCCTGTGGAAAAACATGAATATAAACTTAAAGAAGACAAATGCTGTTGCACGTAGAGAGCGTTTCAAGACTGGTGGTGGACCCCCAGAAAGACTGGAGACCGATGACCTAGGACACTTGTTGACTTCGATCATTGATAACCAGCAGCTCCTGGAAGGTATACCTGATGATGATCATTTGGACAGTTCAGATGGGGCCCCCGTTCCAATCCTCATTTGGTAGGCCACATTAATTCAATATGTGCCATCCTTAAACTGCAGAGAATATGTATTGTTGTCAGTCATTTCTTGCAGTCATATAACCTTAAATATTTCATGAACTGAACTTCTGAATACATATTGTTCACTATTGCTGCAATATAATACTTTTCAGATGATCACCAGAGCTTGGAGGTCCTGAGACAGGATGAAAGTCAGCCCACTACAGCTGCAGCAGCCTGGAGGGAAGATGGTGTCACTAATTCTGGCCAGATGAGAAGGACCAAGAGGCTGACCATGCACGAGAAACTGGCCATGGAATTCCATGAGCACAAATTAAAGTATTTACAAGATGAACATGAAATGAAGATGAAAATACTTAATGTTGAGTTAGCCATGAGGGAGGAAGAGAGAAACATGAAGCAGCAGCAGTACCAATGTTCTACTGAAACCAGCACCAGTTCAGGGTCCCGATATCTCAATTTGTGAAATTAAACTTTTGTTCATCATCAATCTGTGGCAATTGTTGTCTTCAATCATCTGAGGTAACTTTATTGTGAGAAGTGCCGCCAAGCAAAAGCATCTCTGCACGCCAGTCCATACCTGTCATTGTCTGGCTCAACCATGGGAAGATCTGGTTCATCCCTATGTTCCATTTGAGGATCTGGAGGGGTACAGCATCTTCTTGGTTCAAAGCGCAATGTGTTTCTGAGACACTGGAAACGACTCTTCCATACACCAAACATGCGCTCCACTGTACCTCTGGTACGGATATGAGCTTGGTTGTACCGCTGCTGCTCAGGTGTGACTGCATGAAGGTAAGGAGTGAACAAGAAGTTGGTCTGTGCATACCCACTGTCACCAAGTATGATTCCACTATGTTGACCACCTTCAAACTGAGCGTACAGACAGGAGTTCTGGAAAATTCTTGAGTCATGAGTTGCACCTTTCCAACGTGCAACAATGTTGGAGAACTGCATAGTGGGAGTGCACACACTTTGTACATTTATTGAGAACCAGTTTTTACGATTTCTGTACTCCTCAGAATCTGCAGTAGAGGGACACTTTATTGGAATATGACATCCATCAATACAGCCAATGACTCCAGGGAAGTTTCCATATTCAAAGAACTCCACCTTGTAGTTGGCTTGGCCAGCAGCATCAGGAAACTTGATGTAGTCGTCCTTCAGTTCACATATAGCTTTGCACACTTTGTGGACTATTTTGCACACAGTTGGTTCACTTACGCCACACAAATCGCCTGTTTCACGATTGGAAGGTTCCACATGCCAAAAACCTTAAGGTGATCAGTACTTGTAGCGAAGGAGGGATAGGCATTCCCCTAAAAGAATCAGATGAAAGCCTTGTCTCAAGCAGACTAATTATGTCTGCTGCAGTTGCTTTGTACATGGAAAACGGTCACGAAAGTTGATTTAATCAAAATCATTCAGTGGGTTGCTCCTGTCCATAACCACCCTTCTGTCTGGTCTAAATGGAGCTCTTTCATCATCATTAAAATAGTCCAGGTAATCCATTTTCCTCTATTGCTAAGGTCAATCTGGAGGCCAACATCAATTAATCTGAAGTTAAACCTGCCTCTGGCCAGGTTTAGTTTAAGCCTTTACTTAAATCTAGACTAGTTCTAATCAGACTTCTGGAAATCAGACTTTGTAATTCAGGACTAGGGAAAGTCTGAGACTATTTTAAACCATGTCTGAGAAATTCTATTTCAGTTAGTCCAGCTTAAATCTCCAATTTAGTCTATGATTAGTCTTAATCAGTGTCTGGGAAACCGCCCCTTATAGTTTAACCCCCAGATTGCAGTTCATATGGCTTCCACTAGATGTCAACAGTTTTTAGAAAAAAGTTTAAAGCTTTTATCATGAAAAACCATGGAGAAAGTTCTTCCTGAGGTCACGTCATGTGTCCTATTGTGGATTTTGCGTGTAACAGGGAGTGAGCGCTTAGTTCTTTTCTCTTCTATTCAGCAGGTTATATGCCGTCTGAAATATTATAGTTTATATACATTTTAGGGTATCTGAGTATTGATTACAAATGCTGTTTGACTTGTTTTCGACGAACTTTACCTGTACTTTTGGGATATTGTTTGTCTGCATGTGTCACGATCTTCTGAAGGAACGGACCAAGACGCAGCGATGCTTCCAGTATACATATTTATTAAATGACGTAACTGGGAAAATAACAAACAGACGAACGAAGATCGTAACGAAGAACATAACAAAGAATAAACACTAAGCTATGAAACAAAAAATAACCCACCAAAACCCTAGTGCAAAACCACAAACATATATATGGTTCCCAATTAGAGGTAACGACACTCAGCTGCCTCTAATTGGGAACCATTTACCCAACATAGAAATAGACAACCTAGAACTCAAAAACCCTACACCAAAAACGAAACTAAACACGCCAGCCTGTAAAACTCAGGCCTGGGACGTGACAGTACCCCCCCCAAAGGCGCGACTTCCGACCGCGGCAGTCCATGGGGGGGTCTTCGGGTGGGCCTTTTAGTCTTAGATGGCGGCTCCGGTGCCGGCCGTGCTGGCCCGGCTCTGCGTGCGGTGTCTCCGGTTCGCACCCACAGCCCGGTGCGCGACATTCCAGCTCCCATCATCTGTGAGGCGAGGGTGAGTGAACAGCCGGGGAGTAGGGTGCCGGTTCCGCGTACCAGGCCCCCTGTACGCTTAGAGAGCCCAGGACGTTCTGTCCCTGTTCCACGCTCCAGGATCCCTGTACGCGTCGTGGACCCAGCACGTCCTGTCCCTGTTCCACGCTCCAGGATCCCTGTGCGCGTCGTGGACCCAGCACGTCCTGTTCCTGTTCCACGCTCCAGGATCCCTGTGCGCGTTGTGGACCCAGCACGTCCTGTCCCTGTTCCACGCTCCAGGATCCCAGTGCGCATAGAGAGTCCAATACGGCCCGTTACTGCTCCCCGCACCAGAGTTCCAGTGCGCATCGTGAGTTCAACACGGCCCGTTCCTGCTCCCCGCACCAGAGTCCCAGCGCGCATCGTGAGTCCAATACGGCCCGTTCCTGCTCCCCGCACCAGAGTTCCAGTGCGCATCGTGAGTCCTACACGGCCCGTTCCTGCTCTCCGCACCAGAGTTCCAGTGCGCATCGTGAGTCCTACACGGCCCGTTCCTGCTCCCCGCACCAGAGTTCCTGTGCGCATCGCGAGTCCAGCACAGCCTGTTCCTGCTCCCCGCACCAGGTCCCCTGTGCGCATCGCGAGTCCAGCACAGCCTGTTCCTGCTCCCGCACCAGGTCCCCAGCGCATCGCGAGTCCAGCACAGCCTGTTCCTGCTCCCCGCACCAGGTCCCCAGCGCATCGCGAGTCCAGCACAGCCTGTTCCTGCTCCCCGCACCAGGTCCCCAGCGCATCGCGAGTCCAGCACAGCCTGCTCCTACTCCCGCACCAGGTCCCCAGCGCATCGCGAGTCCAGCACAGCCTGTTCCTGCTCCCGCACCAGGTCCCCAGCGCATCGCGAGTCCAGCACAGCCTGTTCCTGCTCCCCGCACCAGGTCCCCTGTGCGCATCGCGAGTCCAGCACAGCCTGTTCCTGCTCCCCGCACCAGGTCCCCTGTGCGCATCGCGAGTCCAGCACAGCCTGCTCCTACTCCCCGCACCAGGTCCCCTGTGCGCATCGCGAGTCCAGCATAGCCTGCTCTTACTCTGCCCTCTGCTGGAGCTGGGTCTACGCTCTCCTTCACTCTCTTGTTCTCTCTGTCTTTCTCACCTAAAACTCCTACATCTGCTTCCCTGTCCTCTCCTTCAAAAATAGACAATTCAAGACTTTAAACCTGCTGATATAAAACAATAACGATGCATCTTTAATTGCTACGAACATTGTGGTTGGCTTACTTATTTTTCTACTACGGCGTGCATCTGTTGCAGATTGAGGGGGTGGATTCATGCAATTTAATCTGGTAGGTACTGCCTCGGAGGACAGTGTCTTCCAGAATAGTATCATATGACTGAAATGTATTTTTATTCACAAAGATAGTCAATAATCAGAATAAAACACTCTTCAAAGTGTTCCTCACACATAGCATAACCCCCTTTCTTCAGGTCCTCAAAGGACTGATGTCCCTACGCCTGATGTTTCTTTGCCACATCTTCCTCCTGAGTAATAACAAAAGTGTGTAAGGTTCAATCTCACATTTTATTATACTATATTTTGTGGTATTCTTACTTAATCTGATCATAGGGCAACAGAACGAAAGTAGTTGCCTATACAATGTTTTACTGACATCTACCATCATTTAAGAGGTACTTAATGGTGTTCTACAACTCGATAAATTACTTTGCAATGACCCAGTGTCATTAATGATGGCTTCTACCCTGGGATGGCCTTGGATGTGATATGGTCGGGCACATTGGTAAACTAACGTTAGCTAGTCATGCTGCCTCAAGCTAGATGTGTTAAACCCAGCTGTAGATTTGCTCCATTACTGGTAGCTAGCATGTTTCATCTATCAGTGATCATTGTTTTGGTGATTGATTCAATGGGTAGTCATACAGCACACTACTGATTACACAACCAACAACGTGTGCCTCACCATGCAATAATTACTCCAAATGCATCTTTATTTTTTATTACATACCTTTCAACGTCTGTTGGAAACTGGAAAAGGGATTTTCCTCCCTTCCATTTTACAGTTAACAAGGTATTCGCAGGAGTACTAGTAGTGTGGAAACTTGCAAATAAATCGATTTCTAGCTATATAGGCCAAGTATGTTTTTTAAATATTTTTTTTAGTTGTGAATTAACTAGCCAGCTAGATATCTACTTGGGACAAACTAGCTAGCTACTGTCAAGAAGAGGATGAAGACCATTTGTGCCTCACTGAATATGCAAGAGGTTCATTAGGAAAACGCCCACTATCTAGTGCACTCGTCCTAAACAAAGTAATCTCTATAAACAATTAGGTAAGTCCAGTCTACCAAACTTTTCTATAACTGTTTGTTATAGATTCTAGTTTTGGAAACAGAAAACTGTATGGGGATCAAATGTTTCATTAATGGGAACACTTGCAGAATGTCGGCCAAAATCCATCTAGCTCAATCTTCTCCCACTGCCGGCCATTGGACTTCCTCTCACTACCATATTTGGTAGTGAGAGTAAACACCAACCGGATGTCTCACATTTATACATCCAGTGAAATATCTGTCTCGTCTATCTGGTAAAACCCTGGCTTATTTTTATTCGGGCATAGTAAGGGCAGCCATTGGGTCCCTCTCATGAAAGGGGAGGTGACGTTGACGTCAGAGAGGAAGAGGCGAAGCGAGAGGTTTCACTCTTGCCAAAATCTGTCCAAAATAAACCCAATGAGTTTCGATGGGCTTATTTCGGACCTTAGCTTGTCGCCTGCCTTCCCGCCTTTGGGACAACGACTTCCATTGTTAGGGTGGAGACATGAGCATCTCGCCATTATATATTTTTCTAAGTGAACGGGGAACAACCCTGAGATTCAACTTTCATAGGATGACAGCTGATTCCAAGACTATGACACAAATGTTGGCAAGCGATTTTTTTAGTGTGTGTAACAAATTAGCCTTGAAAGTGATTTGTAGACCGTGAACGTGTCTGTTTTGTATTAATTTTTTTAAATCTTAGGCGGTGGATGTGGCCGCAGAATTTATCGTCTGAGTATAAACGAAAGACAGCAACACGGACCGAAAGTTCCATAACTTGCCAGACTGAAATATAAAGACTTGATTTGACCACTTCGCTAACTTCATCACGGATGCCACAGGTAATCTATCAGGAGGCAACTTTTGCTTTTTATTATGCTTTTTTTCAGATCTATTTTCTCTTCATGCAAGCAGAACGCATCAACGGTCACACGATGAGTGTCCATACAGAGCCGATCAGTTGTCACATTTTAGGCTACTTTGTAACAGTCACACACTTCCCACGAATATAGGCTGCTACATTGTATTTGAAATGCTGCATCTATGGCGATATTGTTACCTCTACAGATGTCTTTCCTCTCCCATAAGTGATCATGAAACCAGTTGCAAATTGTTTATGCGTTTTACAAAGCAATTAACATGTTTTAAATTATTCCTAAATATATGACAAGCAATTAATTACTCTCCCCATCTATACACATTGTAGGGCTATAGGCTACTCAACCACGGCAACACAACACAAAAGTTATTAGGGCTTCTTGACGAAGGACGTGAACGGAGTACCTAAATTATAGATTGGTTGTGTCACCATACCACTAGCAGGACTGATGTGATCCACTGCCTAGTTCTCAACCTATACACATTTCCAGTCACCGGACAAACGTAGCCTCATCGGTGTCAAGGTTTGTGAGGCTAGAGAAAACATTGACAAAATATGATGCCTGCAGGCCTGGGCTGAAACCTAGCCCTGCGACGTGACGTTGGAATAACCCATGCCGACAAAACGACGTGTAGCAGGTTTTGATTTACTTTCCAAAAGCATAATTTGTCTTCTGTTTGTAGCCAACGGATTCCCACCCTACCGTTACGCTTGTTTACAGTAAAGGTGTTTTCATATCTAGTCCTCTTTAAAATAACCGATTGCACTCTGGTGTAAAAAAAAAAAAAAAAGCAGCTAAATAACTCCGTTATTTGTGTTCACACTACCCTTGCATTTGAATGAGGACTCCTCATTCACTTCACATATTTTGTGGTATGAATCCGCTTTGAATTCGCATTGCTATGTTTAGAAAGGAGCCAAGATCATTTTTCCAACATGAACTCAATGCACTCTGGGTTTTTACAAAGTGCAGGACGAGCCATTCTATCAGAATGGTGTTATTGGACAGTTAGATATACCAACTTACATTTTGGAAGCTTATTTAAAAAAAAATATTTCACCTTTTATTTAACCAGGTAAGTTAGTTGAGAACAAGTTCTCATTTACAACTGCGACCTGGCCAAGAGAAAGCAAAGCAGTGTGACACAAACAACAACACAGAGTTACACATGGAATAAACAAGGGTACAGTCAATAACACAATAGAAAAAAAAAGTCTATATACAGTGTGTGCAAATGGCGTGAGGAGGTAGGCAATAAATAGGCCATAGTAGCGAAGTAATTACAGTTTAGCAAATTAACACTGGAGTGATAGATGAGCAGATGATGTGCAAGTAGAAATACTGGTGTGCAAAAGAGCAGAAAAGTAAATAAAAACAATATGGGGATGAGGTAGGTAGATTGGGTGGGCTATTTATGTCAAAAATATGAGACATAATAATTAATCAGAAGATAAAATTAACATGGAGATATTGTTAACTGAACAAATAGAAAATGAATAACTAACTGCAGACTAAATAATGCTGTGATTGAAAATTGTACACTCAATGAAGGCTACTGCCCCTTTAAAAATAGATTTTGTACATTTTGTTGTGATTCTTACCAAATATGTTTTCTTCTCACACTATTCAAACCCTACAATCGAATAAACGGCTTATGAAGACCTCACCCTATAGATCACGTATTGCAAACAAATAATCTTCAACTAAAAACATATTTTGGAGTATCTGTTCATCCTTGACAATCGCTAATCAATATCCAAAAACGACACATTTAAAAAAAAAAAAGTTTTACAAAAATATTTCACTTGTGTATATTTGTTTTTATTTGATATCTTTATTTTTCATTCCTTAGTCATCATCTCATCTCCACTCAGGCAGTAGCAGGCAAAAAGCCAGACAACGTTCCCTGTGATCCCAATATTGTACTTAGTCTTTAGTCATCCTATTTAGCTAGGCTAGCCTGCCTAAGCATGCTGCAGAGCTGTCTGACGAAATCATTTTACTAGTTCTTCAAAGTAGTTAAGGCATACTATCCCTCTCTCGTAGTTGTGTTTGTGTTTATTCCTGTCTCATTTGGTCTATGTGGTCTGTGGGTACCTAACCTAACGTAGCCGGCATAAAAGTGTATCCATCTCTATCAGAGCTGTAAAAATCAGGCGCAATGGATTATGGTCATTGTAGGTAATCACCACGTTTCTGTGCTGAACTAGATTGAATATTTGCTTAAAGAAAACTAAAACTCCCTTCAGCCCAGTGACCCTCATAGTTCTTGATTTGATTTCTCTCTAGGGAAATGGCGAGTCGGTCTTACAAAACTAATCTTGACTTCTGCCTGGTCTGGATAAACTCTGGGTACTAGTCATAGACTTCTGCCTGGTCTGGATAAACTCTGGGTACTAGTCATAGTCTCCTGGTCAGGATAAACTCTGGGTACTAGTCTTCTGGTCTGGATAACAACAAAACTTAGTTATTGAACCAATGTCAGTCAATTAGTTGTTTAATAACCAGAATAAATACTGAAATATCTGTTAATGGCTCAGCACTAATTCACATTGCCCTTAAAAAGGGAACCGGACTGTGGAATTTAAGTGAACCAAACTCAGACCACCTCTCGAGATGGTCTCAGTTCGGTTCGCGGGAATCTTTTGAGGGGTCTGAGTTCCTTTGGCGTGTTCACACTACACACAAAATATTGCGAACCGCATTGAGTTCACAAAAACTGTCTGAAAGGGACCAATTGTGAAACACCCTAAGCTTCACTGGGGTCGGAATGCAATCGGGTTACATTTTAAGACACCGTGGAGCCGGAGCGAGATAAGGGTCGGAAAACGTACCTCAATGCAGGGATGGGATATGCCACTGTACTTCAAATGTTACTTTTATCCACACTGATACATTGAGAAGATACTGCTAGTTTTTCTAGAAAACTGCCCTTTTCGTCTTCATGCTAGCTAGCATTAGGCACTGCAGCAAATTTTGGAGTGTCAGTGTAAAAACGGCTTGCTGGAGTCGTCTGAATGCTGATATACTTGGTTCTGACTCGCTACAGGCTGTCCAGCAAGAACAGTATGGATGCTTCTCCGTCCAGAACTTTTATTATCTTCACTACCGCACACCATAGTATTCACACTGAAGTCTTTAGTGTACATAGGATGGACTTGTGGTTCTAAAGGGAAGAAACCTATACATATGACAGTATTAATATAGTTGTATATGCAATAGGAATATACAACAGGAACGAAAAGGATATTCACATAGCAGCATATACACATCAACAAAAATTGGTCCGCGGGCCGACCAAAGGGGGGCCGGCCTGCGGGTCACCAGTTGCCCATCCCTGGGCTAGATTTATGGCCCTCTCTCTCTCACCGACTTGGTGGAGATCTGTTTCTGGTGCCACAGAGTTGTAAATCTTCCTGTGCGTGCAGAGCTCAGAGGACCATCTCCAACACTTGGAATTCACCAGAGCATAACAATTGCGTGAACTATGAAAGCACGGTGGTGTGCTTCTACAGATAACCACCTCTTAACAGTATAATCTACTGTGCAAATACTCATGCATTTAAGGCAGTGCTGGTACTTCCTAGCAGTCGATACTCAAACATAGAAAAGGGAAAGTGGGGGGATACCTAGTCAGTGGTAGAACTGAATGCCTTATGTGTCTTCCACATTCAACCCAACCCCTCTGAATAAGAGCGGTGCGGGGGGCTGCCTTATTCGACATCCACGTCTTCGGCATCTGGGAAATAGTGGGTTAACTGCCTTGCTCAGGGGCAGAACGACAGATTTTTACCTTGTCAGCTCAGGGATTCGATCCAGCAACTTTTTGTTTTTTTGGTTTGGCCCAACGCTCTAACCACTAGGCTACTTGCTGCAACCTAGCTTGTGAACAAAACAATGTAAGTAGCCAAGAAACACAAGAACAAAGTCTCACTTTAGTAAATTAGACCAACTTTTATGCCTGTGCGCAGCATTTCTAAAAATGTCTCTTTCACTCAGCTCATCACGTCAGCCAGGGATAGTTGCAGCGCGAGGTGGAATAGGCTATATAGGATTCGTAGTTCCTTGACTGTGCGATTTAAAAAAAAAAATATATATATATATATATATATATAACTGCAGATATGCTTTGAAAACAGCTACTGAAGCATTTATTTTCACTATAAATGTGATCATACTGTTATTCACAAATGCGAGTGAAATGCTTGCACTGTGGAGCCCTGACCACCGGTCAACGTGGCTGGTGAAAAATATATATTTGCCACTGCTCGACAAAACAAAATCTCTGTTGACCAACAAACAGTCGACCAAATGGGGTCAGCCATAATTTCAACATATTTATTAGTGAAACCAAAGTGCTGTAACAGCCGCACATTTAAATCAAATAGCCTAGTACACAGCAAACCTTTTCAAATCAAAAGGCTATTGCACAGAAAAACGCAGACAGTCGGATGCATTGCAAATTCAGAACCGGGACAATTGGACAGCCACATAATAAACTAAAGCATTGACCATTGGGAACAAGATCAGATTAACTCCTTATTAAAAGAAGGCTTGAGCCATGAATTCAATATTTAAATTGGTAGCCTAGCCTACAAAACCAAAACATTTCAAATGTTAAAATCAAAAGGCCTGACCAGATTAACATGACATCAAATAACACGGCCATATCCTTACCCCTCAACACAATCAGAAATGTTTAGGTTACATGAAAGGCTATAAAATGTAACACAATCCTGACATAAAAAAAAGCCTATTGCAGAGAAAAGCTTAACTATTTTGCCATGCTTGTTGAATAACCCAAAAATAGGCTACATAATTAAATGCTCTCCATAGACTAAGTAAAACAATTATTTAAGGACAAATAAACATTGCCATTTTTAATTTAGGTATTGATAATTATTTAGATTTTTTTTTTTTTTAAGATGTAGCGAAAATTGTGTTAAATGGGGCTATAGTCAGTCACAGGATATCTCTCGCATTGCAAATTCAGCACATGTACTCACAGGCCTGATATAGCTAAAGTGCTGATTAATACAAGATGGCGCCGATAGAGATGGCAGCTTTGCTTCTAGTCCTTAGGAAACTGTGCAGTATTTTTTAAATATTTTTTAATGTATTTATTTATTACATTGTTAGCCCAGAACCTTAAGTGTTATTACATACAACCGGGAAGGACTATTGGATATCAGAGAGACGTCAGCTTACCAGCACTATGACCAGGAATATGACTTTCCCAAAGCGGATCCTTTTGTCTGCACCTCCCAGGGCATTTGATCTGATTCCAGAGGCTCAGATCAAATGCTGGGATATGTTCCGGGTCGCCTCAGACAATAACATTGACATATACGCTGACTCTGAGCGAGTTTGTGAGGTAGTGTATAGGAGATATTGTACCCACTGTGACTATTAACCTTTCCTAACCAGAAACCGTGGATTGATGGCAGCATTCGCCAAAGATGAAAGCACGTATATCCGCATTTACTCATGGCAAGGCGGCTGGAAATATGACTGACTACAAACAGTGCGTGCTTTGAGGACAATACAGTGCCACCGACGCGGCCCGCTACCAAAGACTGTGGGCTCTCCTCCGTGGCCGACGTGAGTTAAACGTGTTAACCCTCGCAAGGCTGTCGGCCCAGACGGCATCCCTAGCTGCGTCCTCAGAGCATGCGTAGACCACCTGGCTGGTGTGTTTACAGACATATTCAACCAGTCCCTATCCCAGTCTGCTGTCCCCACATGCTTCAAGATGGCCACCATTGTTCCTGTTCCCAAGAAAGCTAAGGTAACTGAACGACTGTCGCCCCGTAGCGCTCACTTCTGTTATCATGAAGTGCTTTGAGAGACTAGTCAAGGATCATATCACCTCCACTCTACCGGTCACCCTAGACCCACTTCAATTTGCTTACCACCCCAATAGGTCCACAGACGATGCAATCGCCATCACACTGCCCTATCCCATCTGGAAAAGAGGAATACCTATGTATGAATGCTGTTCATTGACTACAGCTCAGCATTCAACACTATAGTACCCTCCTCATTAAGCTTGAAAGCCTGGGTCTCGACCCTGCCCTTTGAAACTGGGTCCTGGACTTCCTGACGGGATGCCCCCAGGTGGTGAAGGTAGGAAACAACATCTCCACTCTGCTGATCCTCAACACTGGGGCCCCACAGGGGTGCATTCTCAGCCCTCCCCTGTACTCCCTGTTCACCCACGACTGCGTGGCCATGCACGCCTCCAACTCAATTGTGAAGTTTTCAGACGACACAACAGTGGTAGGCTTGATTACCAACAATGACAAGACCGCATATAGGGAGGAGGTGAGGGCCCTCGGAGTGTGGTGTCAGGAAAATAACCTCACTCAATGTCAGCAAAACAAAAGATGCTTGTGGACTTTAGGGAAACAGCAAAGGGAGCACCCCCCCCATATCACCTACAAACTGAAATGGTGCATCTTGAAACTCAGGAGGCTGAACAAATGTGGCTTGTCACCGAAAACCCTCACTGACTTTTACAGGTGCACAATTGAGAGCATCCTGTCGGGCTGTATCACCGCCTGGTACGGCAACTACACCGCCCACAACCGCAAGGCTCTCCAGAGGGTGGTGCGGTCTGCACAACGCATCACGGGGGCAAACTACCTGCCTCCAGGACACCTACAACACCCGATGTCACAGGAAGGCAAAAAAGACCAAGGACAATAACCACCTGTGCCACTTTCTGTTCACTCCGCTTCCATCCAGAAGGTGATGTCAGTACAGGTGCGTCAAAGCTGGGACAGAGCGAGAGAGAAGCTTTTTTTCAATCTCAAGTCAATCAGATTGTTAAACAGCCACCACTAGCACAGAGAGGCGGCTGCCTACCTACAGACTTGATAACATTGGCTACTTTAATAAATGGAACACTAGTCACTTTAACAATGCCACTTTAAGAATGTTTACATATCTCGCATTACTCATCTCATACAGTGGGGCAAAAAAGTATTTAGTCAGCCACCAATTGTGCAAGTTCTCTCACTTAAAAAGATGAGAGGCCTGTAATTTTCATCATAGGTACACTTCAACTATGACAGACAAAATGAGGGAAAAAATCCAGAAAATCACATTGTAGGATTTTTAATGAATTTGTTTGCAAATTATGGTGGAAAATAAGTATTTGGTCACATACAAACAAGCAAGATTTCTGGCTCTCACAGACCTGTAACTTCTTCTTTAAGAGGCTCCTCTGTCCTCCACTCGTTACCTGTATTAATGGCACCTGTTTGAACTTGTTATCAGTATAAAAGACACCTGTCCACAACCTCAAACAGTCACACTCCAAACTCCACTATGGCCAAGACCAAAGAGCTGTCAAAGGACACCAGAAACAAAATTGTAGACCTGCACCAGGTTGGGAAGACTGAATCTGCAATAGGTAAGCAGCTTGGTTTGAAGAAATCAACTGTGGGAGCAATTATTAGGAAATGGAAGACATACAATACCACTGATAATCTTCCTCGATCTAGGGCTCCACGCAAGATCTCACCCCGTGGGGTCAAAATGATCACAAGAACGGTGAACAAAAATCCCAGAACCACACGGGGACCTAGTGAATGACCTGCAGAGAGCTGGGACCAAAGTAACAAAGCCTACCATCAGTAACACACTACGCCGCCAGGGACTCAAATCCTGCAGTGCCAGACGTGTCCCCCTGCTTAAGCCAGTACATGTTCAGGCCCGTCTGAAGTTTGCTAGAGAGCATTTGGATGATCCAGATGAGGATTGGGAGAATGTCATATGGTCAGATGAAACCAAAATAGAACTTTTTGGTAAAAACTCAACTAAATCGTGTTTGGAGGACAAAGAATGCTGAGTTTCATCCAAAGAACACCATACCTACTGTGAAGCATGGGGTGGAAACATCATGCTTTGGGGCTGTTTTTCTGCAAAGGGACCAGGACGACTGATCCGTGTAAAGGAAAGAATGAATGGGGCCATGTATCGTGAGATTTTGAGTGAAAACCTCCTTCCATCAGCAAGGGCATTGAAGATGAAACGTGGCTGGGTCTTTCAGCATGACAATGATCCCAAACACACCGCCGAACTGAAGGAGTGGCTTCGTGAAGAAGCATTTCAAGGTCCTGGAGTGGCCTAGCCAGTCTCCAGATCTCAACCCCATAGAAAATCTTTGGAGGGAGTTGAAAGTCCGTGTTGCCCAGCGACAGCCCCAAAACATCACTGCTCTAGAGGAGATCTGCATGAAGGAATGGGCCAAAATTCCAGCAACAGTGTGTGAAGACTTACAGAAAACGTTTGACCTCTGTCATTGCCAACAAAGGGTATATAACAAAGTATTGAGAAACTTTTGTTATAGACCAAATACTTATTTTCCACCATAATTTGCAAATAAATAAATTAAAAATCCTACAATGTGATTTTCTGGATTTCTTTTTCTCATTTCGTCTGTCATAGTTGAAGTGTACCTATGATGAAAATTACAGGCCTCTCTCATCTTTTTAAGTTGGAGAACTTGCACAATTGGTGGCTGACTAAATACTTTTTTGCCCCACTGTATGTACACTACCGTTCAAAAGTTTGGGGTCACTTAGAAATGTCCTTGTTTTTGAAAGAAAATCACTTTTTTTTTTGTCCATTTAAAAAAAAAAACGTCATTGATCAGAACTACAGTGTAGACATTGTTAATGTTGTAAATGACTATTGTAGCTGGAAATGGCTGATTTATTTTATGGAGTCTCCACATAGGCTACAGAGGACAATTATCATCAACCATCACTCCTGTGCTCCAATGGCACGTTGTGTTAGCTAATCCAAGGTTATCATTTTAAAAGGCTAATTGATCATTAGAAAACCCTTTTGCAATTATGTTAGCACAGCTGAAAACTGTTCTGATTAAAGAAGCAATAAAACTGGCCTTCAGTAGACTAGTTGAGTATCTCGAGCATCACAGTTGTGGGTTTGATTACAGGCTCAAAATGGCCAGAAACAAATAACTTTCTTCTGAAACTCATCAGTCTATTCTTGTTCTGAGAAATGAAGGCTATTCCATGTGAGAAATTAGCCAAGTAACTGAAGATCTCATACAACGCTATGTACTACTCCCTTCACAGAACAGCGCAAACAGGCTCTAACCAGAATAGAAAGAGGAGTGGGAGACCCCGATGCACAACTGAGCAAGAGAACAAGTACATTAGTGTCTGGTTTGAGAAACAGACACCTCACAAGTCCTCAACTGGCAGCTTTATTAAATAGTACCTGTAAAACACCAATCTCAAGGTCAACAGTGAAGAGGCAACTCCGGGATGCTGGCCTTCTAGGCAGAGTTGCAAAGAAAAAGCCATGTCTCAGACTGGCAAATAAAAAGAAAAGATGGCAAAAGAACACAGACACTAATCAGAGGAACTCTGCCTAGAAGGCCAGCAGCCTAACTATTACATTTTCCGACAAGGTAGAACTGCCAAAGGGGGCGGTGTTAGCCTGCAGAGCTCTGTCTTACTATCCAGGTCTGTACCCAAACAATTCGAGCTTCTACTTATAAAAATCCACCTTTCCAGAAACGTGTCTCACCGTTGCCGCTTGCTATAGACCACCCTCTGCCCTCAGCTGTGCCCTGGACACCATATGTGAACTGATTGCTACCCCCCATCTAGCTTCAGAGCTCGTGCTGCTAGGTGACCTAAACTGGGACATGCTTAACACCCCGGCCATCCTACAATCTAAGCTTGATGCCCTCAACCTCACACAAATTATTAATGAACCCACCAGGTACAACCCCAAATCTGTAAACTCGGGCACCCTCATAGATATCATCCTAACCAACTTGCCCTCCAAATACACCTCTGCTGTTTTCAACCAAGATCTCAGCGATCACTGCCTCATTGCCTGCATCCGTAATGGGTCTGCGGTCAAACGACCACCCCTCATCACTGTCAAACGCTCCCTAAAACACTTCAGCGAGCAGGCATTTCTAATCGACCTGGCCCGGGTATCCTGGAAGGATATTGACCTCATCCCATCAGTAGAGGATGCCTGGTCATTCTTTAAAAGTGCCTTCCTTACCATCTTAAATAAGCATGTCCCTTTCAAAAAATGTAGAACCAGGAACCTATTTAGCCCTTGGTTCTCTCCAGACCTGACTGCCCTTGACCAAAAACATCCTGTGGCGTTCTGCATTAACATCGAATAGCCCCCGTGATATGCAACTTTTCAGGGAAGTTAGGAACCAATCTACACAGGCAGTTAGGAAAGCTAAGGCTAGCTTTTTCAAGGAGAAATTTGCATTCTGTAGCACAAACTCAAAAAAGTTCTGGGACAGTGTAAAGTCGATGGAGAATAAGAGCACCTCCTCCCAGCTGCCCACTGCACTGAGGCTAGGAAACACTGTCACCACTGACAAACCCACTATAATAGAGAATTTCAATAAGCATTTTTCTACGCCTGGCCATGCTTTCCACCTGGCTACCCCTACCCCGGTCAACATTGCTGCACTCCCCACAGCAACTCGCCCAAGCTCCCTCCAATTGCTCCTTCACCCAAATCCAGATAGCTGGTGTTCTGAAAGAGCTGCAAAATCTGGACCCCTACAAATCAGCAGGGCTAGACAATCTGTACCCTCTATTTCTAAAATGATCTGCCGAAATTGTTGCAACCCCTATTACTAGCCTGTTCAGCCTCTTTCGTATCGTCTGAGATTCCCAAAGATTGGGAAGCTGCCACGGTCATCCCCCTCTTCAAAGGGGGAAGACACTCAAGACCCAAACTGCTACAGACCTATATCTATCCTACCCTGCCTTTCTAAGGTCTTCGAAAGCCAAGTTAACAGATTACCGACCATTTTGAATCCCACCGTACCTTCTCCGCTATGCAATCTGGTTTCAGAGCTAGTCATGGGTGCACCTCAGCCACGCTCAAGGTCCTAAACGATATCATAACCGCCATCGATAAGAGACATTACTGTGCAGTCGTATTCATCAACCTGGCCAAGGCTTTCGACTCTGTCAATCACTACATCCTTATCGGCAGACTCAACAGCCTTGGTTTCTCAAATGATTGCCTCGCCTGGTTCACCAATTACTTCTCAGATTGAGTTCAGTGTGTCAACTCGGATGGCCTGTTGTCCAGACCGCTGGCAGTCTCTGAGGGTGCCACAGGGTTCAATTCTCGGGCCGACTCTCTTCTCTGTATACATCAATGATGTCGCTCTTGCTGCTGGTGATTCTCTGATCCACCTCTACGCAGACGACACCATTCTGTATACTTCTGGCCCTTGTTTGGACACTGTTAACTAGCCTTGAGACGCGCTTCAAAGCCATACAACTCTCCTTCCGTGACCTCCAACTGCTCTTAAATGCAAGTAAAACTAAATGCATGCTCTTCAACCGATCACTGCCCAGCATCACTACTCTGTTCTGACCTAGAATATGTGGACAACTACAAATACCTACAGTGAGGGGGAAAAAGTATTTGATCCCCTGCTGATTTTGTAAGAATGCCCACTGACAAAGAAATGATCAGTCTATAATTTTAATGGTAGGTTTATTTGAACAGTGAGAGACAGAATAACAACAAGAGATAAGTATTTGACCCCCTCTCAATCAGAAGGATTTCTGGCTCCCAGGTGTCTTTTATACAGGTAATGAGTTGAGATTAGGAGCACACTCTTAAAGGGAGTGCTCCTAATCTCAGCTTGTTACCTGTATGAAAGACGCATGTCCACAGAAGCAATCAATCAATCAGATTCCAAACTCTCCACCATGGCCAAGACCAAAGAGCTCTCCAAGGATGTCAGGAACAAGATTGTAGACCTACACAAGGCTGGAATGGGCTACAAGACCATTGCCAAGCAGCTTGGTGAGAAGGTGACAACAGTTGGTGCGATTATTCGCAAATGGAAGAAACACAAAAGAACTGTCAATCTCCCTTGGCCTGGGGCTCCATGCAAGATCTCACCTCGTGAAGTTGCAATGATCATGAGAATGGTGAGGAATCATCCCAGAACTACACAGGAGGATCTTGTCGAGGATCTTGTCAATGATCTCAAGGCAGCTGGGACCATAGTCACCAAGAAAACAATTGGTAACACACCATGCCGTGAAGGACTGAAATCCTGCAACGCCCGCAAGGTCCCCTGCTCAAGAAAGCACATATACATGCCCGTCTGAAGTTTGCCAATGAACAAGACATCTGGGTGAAAGTGTTGTGGTCAGATGAGACCAAAATGGAGCTCTTTGGCATCAACTCAACTCGCCGTGTTTGGAGGAGGAGGAATGCTGCCTATAACCCCAAGAAAACCATCCCCACCGTCAAACATGGAGGTGGAAACATTATGCTTTGGGGGTGTTTTTCTGCTAAGGGGACTGGACAACTTCACCGCATCAAAGGGACGATGGACGGGGCCATGTACTGTCAAATCTTGGGTGAGAACCTCAGCCAGGGCATTGAAAATGGGTCGTGGATGGGTATTCCAGCTTGACAATGACCCAAAACACACGGCCAAGGTAACAAAGGAGTGGCTCAAGAAGAAGCACATTAACTTCTTAGGGATCAGTGGTGCGCTAGCGCCCCTATCCCGACACTACCAGGTGAAATGCAAGGCGCCAAATTCAAAATCCAAAAGTTGAATTATTAAACATCCACCAATATACAAGTGTTTCATACTCATCAAAAGCTCTGTTTCTTGGCAATATCACAGCGTTGTCAGATTTCAAAAAGGCTTTACGGCAAAAGCAGCACATTTGATTGTTTTGAGGGTAGCACCTCACATTTTTCCCATAGCCATGAATTCATAAACCATTGCGGTTCACACATAACACATTTCACAGCAAAAACACATCAATTACCTGTTGAAGAACTTCTGCTGAGGTCATCCTAAGTGTCCAACGAAGACAATCCATGGTTCTTTTGTTAGAAAAAGTAATGTATTTTATCCATAAATCTCCATTTGGTTCACGCGTTATAATCAGAAACTACAGCCTCCACTACTCCATTGAAACGTGAATAGAACTCATTCATCTTATACCTATAAACTTGTCCAAGAACAATCAAACATAGTTTTAAATGTATCCTTAGGAACAGTTTTACGTATATTTACTATAATAAATCAACCGGAATATAAACTGAGCTATAAAGACACAGAGCGCGCCTTTTCGGGAGCGCGCAATCTCTCCTGTTGAATTCCAAAGGGACACTTCCGGGTTTCCTCTTATTCTCTGCTCTAATTCATCCAAAACAAAACAGAACACTTTCTCAAGACTGACATCCAGAGGAAGCGATCGGTACTGCATTCATTTGCCCTTATATGGGCATTTTCATAAGGGAGGGGTTCCAAATGAGGCACTCTGTGAAAACCACTTTTTCCAGGACAGAAATTCCTTGGGGTTTCGTCTGCCATATCCGTTCCGTTTTACAGACAAATGGTTAACACTTTTAGAAAATTCAGTGTTTCCTATCCAATGGTACCAAATATGTGCATATCCTATTTTCTGTGCCTGAATGGGAGGCATTTTACTTTGGGCATGCCAGGCTCTCCAAAACGGTCACCTCATGTGCTGCTCCCAAAGAAGTTAAGGTCCTGGAGTGGCCTAGCCAGTCTCCAGACCTTAATCCCATAGAAAATCTGTGGAGGGAGCTGCAGGTTCGAGTTGCCAAACGTCAGCCTCGAAACCTTAACGACTTGGACAAGATCTGCAAAGAGGAGCGGGACAAAATCCCTCCTGAGATGTGTGCTAACCTGGTGGCCAACTGCAAGAAACATCTGACCTCTGTGATTGCCAACAAGGGTTTTGCCTCCAAGTACTGAGTCATGTTTTGCAGAGGGGTCAAATACTTATTTCCCTTATTAAAATGCAATTCCATTTATAACATTTTTTGTTGTTATTCTGTCTCTCACTGTTCAAATAAACCTACCATTAAAATTATAGACTGATCATTTCTTTGTCAGTGGGCAAACGTGTCTGGTTAGATTGTAAACTCTCCTTCCACTCACATTAAGCATCTCCAATCCAAAATTAAATCTAGAATTGGCTTCCTATTTCGCAACAAAGCATCCTTCACTCATGCTGTTTTACCCTTGTAAAACTGACCATCCTACCGATCCTCGACTTCAGTGATGTCATTTTATAAAATAGCCTCCAACACTCTACTCAGCAAATTGGATGCAGTCTATCACAGTGCCATCCGTTTTGTCACCAAAGCCCCATATACTACCCACCACTGCGACCTGTATGCTCGCTTGGCTGGCCCTCGCTTCATACTCGCCGCCAAACCCACTGGCTCCAGGTCATCTACAAGTCTTTGCTAGGTAAAGCCCCGCCTTATCTCAGCTCACTGGTCACCATAGCAGCACCCACCCGTAGCACACACTGCAGCAGGTGTATTTCACTGGTCACCCCCAAAGCCAATTCCTCCTTTGGCCGCCTTTCCTTCCAGTTCTCTGCTGCCAATGACTGGAACAAACTGCAAAAATCACTGAAGCTGGTGACCCTTATCTCCCTCACTAGCTTTAAGCACCAGCTGTCAGAGCAGCTCACAAATCTCTGCACCTGTACATAGCCCATCTGTAAACAGCCCATCCAACTACCTCACCCCCATACTGTATTTTTATCTTGCTCCTTTGCACCCCAATATCTCTACATGCACATTCATCTTCTGCACATCTACCATTCCATTTGCACTCTTTGTATATAGATTTGTTTTCCTGCTGTATTATTGACTGTATGTTTGTTTTACTCCATTTGTAACTGTGTTGTTTGTCACACTGCTAGGCTTTATCTTGGCCAGGTTGCAGTTGTAAATGAGAACTTGTTCTCAACTTGCCTACCTGGTTAAATAAAGGTTAAATAAAAAAAAATTTAACATTTCATTTCCTTGTGATGGTGTGAATTGTGACAGAGAAAATGATATCGCAATTGACAATGCTTTTCCATACTCTGTGTAGTTTGACTGTCTCAGTTCAAATGTTGGTTCATACTTCGTCTATCAACAGTTGTCACAGTGACATCATTAACATTCTATTGTCGTCCGACCATATTGTATAAACACAAACTACAGGCTGCATGACATCAGCAGCCTGGTGGTCCAAAATAGCATAACTAGTGTATTTTAACACCAATAAACCCACTAGCTAGCTAATGTTAGGCTATAACTAGCAATGCAAATGGCTCTGAGATACGAATAATATTACTACACAGATCATACATGTAATGCTAGCTAGCTAACAGTACGCTTTAACTTCAAATGAAAACGACTTTCTGACAAAATTAGAAATGTATAATATCTGAAAATGTAGCTAGCTAGATTATCTTACCCCTATACATGGATGGACGCTTCTCCCTCTGTCACAGATGCCATGTTTTCCCTTAGTTTGAAGATGTAATCCGGAGACAGGTGTGTTATACAACAGCCTTCTGTGTGTTCTCTTTTCCACTCCCTCTGCATATTTGCAATCTAACGCCAGAATTTTCATAATCTCCTTAGCTATCATACTCATTCCTCCGGGCATTCCACTGATTTTAAATCTCGGTCCTCCAGAAAGTGGAGAGCAACACGTATGCTGTTCTACTACGTGATATCTTTATTAAAAAAAGCCGAATTAGAAAGGATTACCTACACATACTGACCAGTTCATGTTATAGACAGAATCGTGCTACATGGCAGACCAATCCGAACTCCCCTCGGCATGTCCAGCCCATCCATTATCTCAGCTAGTCATGGCTAGTGGGAAGGTTCCTGACTTTTTCCGTGGCTAAACCAACTAGGCTCGTATTTACAGATGGCATACAAGTTTAAGGCACTTAAGTTGATGTTCCAGAAGGCATTTCTGCAAAAAAAAAATGCATTTTGATTAAAACAAATCTTTACGTTCAAATCAAACAGACTTTGCCATTTATTTTTCAAATTGGCAGGCATTATGCATACTCAATCATGAAAAATGATAATGTAGTATATATTTTTTTTGAGTTTGAAATTTGTCACAATCAATGCATATCCATTGGGAAAAGGAATTGCAAACATGATATTGATTTATAATTCGCCAATTTGCATTTAGGTTGAATGTCGCAAAACCACACAGGTGTGTAGCAGTTTTTTTTATTTATAGGTCACAATTTATGGATGTTTTTACATTGATTCATGTTGGTCAATGAACAAGTGTGAATAAGGTCTATTGGGGTGATTCCTGTTTTGCATTTTTATCACAATTCTTGCGGGGGAAAATCATGATGAAAAGGCCAATTTTAGGCCCTTTTTAGACCTACTGTATAGATGCCTCCTGTAAGACCCTATGATCTGTGAACCGTACAAATAACGAGTGTCTAGATTTTGAAGTAAAATTTTTCACATTCATTGAACATTAAAAGTATTAATATTAACATCTCAAAAGTACCCTTTTTGGTTTTTGTTAGAAATTTTTTGGAAGAATATACTCTTCAAATATGTAAAATGTCCAGTGGCCTCTGGTAATTTTTAAAGATATTACCCTTTTTATACATAGAAATGTATTTGTCATTAACCAATCACAGCCCTCTTTTAGGATTGCACAATCAGCAAATCACCAGCAGAGGGAGTTCCCTTTGAATCCATTTTCCCATTCATTGTGTTGGTTGGGCTAATAAAATTAGCAGAGCGCCCACTGGAAAGGTGATGAAATTGTAGAGTATATTGTTTCAAACAATGTCTCAAAGTGAACAAAATCTCAACTGTGATGGCTAGTGAATCTGAGACCAGATTTTGAATGAACAAACCCCCCCCCACACACATTTCATACAGAATCTCCATGCCTGGTTTCACAATGGAAAAAGGGAAAGGAACATCAGGGGGACTTAATGTCAATACATTAGTTATCTTTCTTGTTAGAAGATGAAACCGAAACAACGGTAGTTAGCCACCGAACACTGAATGCTGAAGAGGTGATAATGTTAGCTTGCTAGCAAGCTAGCTTTGTAATGTTACCTCAGGAAGACAAACTTAACATGAATTCCTGACACCACGCAAAAACATTGTTTACACAGAATGTGACTAATATTGACCGTAAAGTACAAGGTTTTCAAAGGTTACAATCTAATTTTTTTGTGTTAAAAAAAATATACATTTAGAATGGGGAGAGTGGGGAGAGAACAAAGCCTACCTTGTTCTGTTCGAAACCGCTCTGAACAAGCTCACGCACAGTGCTGATGCCACACACACTCAAAATCAAAAAGGGTACTTTTGAGATTAATGTTGAATAGATCTGTGGAAATATTTATTTCAGAGTCTAGACCTACTCCATATTTTAGAGCAGAGTATAATGACACCAAGATGTTTGTTCGGTTCATGGATCATAATGTCTTAAAGCAGGCATGTATAAAAGAGGTCTTCACTGGAAATGGACCCCTGGTTTTTCAACCCGTACTCGATACGTATAAATACATTTAAAAAAACAGCCTTGCTCCGAATGTGCCCGAGGACAGTCCAAACCCGTTCCTGAAAAGCCACGTGAAAAAACAGACCCGTGCCCATTCGGTTCCGAGAGACCCATTCTGATCTGAAAGTACAAAGAGGGCAAAAGCTCCGAACAGGCCATCAACAAACAAATATTGGCCAAATGAGCCACAGTTTTGTGTCTTTAAAAATAGCCTATTACAAATGAACAGTTCTGTCTGTACCCTTGAGCAAGGCACTTAATCCTAAGTACTCCTGTAAAAATGGGCATTGTATTGTTAGATTATAGGAGTAAATTTGGTAGGACTAAAAGATTATTCTTCCCGTCAAGTTAAATGGTCGGCATTTGATGGAGCACCAGTGCTCACTGCCTTCATTGTGAGGTCCCCGTCTTGGCTGCATCAAACCTGAGTAGCGAGTTGCACAAAGTAGGCCTACATTTGGTCGCGCCAAGTACTCTCTTCTCATTTTTGTCCAGTACGATATTAAAACTTGTCCACATGGAGGACATTCCCCTTGTCGGCTTCTTTTCACTATACTCCTTTTTTTTCTTTTTCTGTAGCTTTTATTTTGCATCAGTGAAAAAGGCCTCCGTCATCAGTGCAATCAACAGTAGCCTAGGTCAATGGCAATTATATTATACCAGACCCAGATCTGAGACAAAATGTCAGAATTTAGTACCTGGACCCACTTGGGTCCGGATCGGATCTCGGATTGTTTCTCACATATGTTTTGTGATACAGATGTAAAAAGCATGTGAAACATCCTTTCTTCCAAATGTAAGTTTCTATGTGAGAATTGACAGAACAATCTGAGATACAGAAACATTTTTCAGACAATTCTTTTGAGTAAAACCTTTTTATTTTTTGTTGTGAGGTATTTATGTTCTTCAGAATCAATTGGTATGTATCGTTAATTGAAATGACAAGTAGGCTGAGTCATTCCATGAATCAAGTGCCTTTTGGGTAGGAGATCTGAAAATAAATGTCCTGCTTCGTGGCATTTCGCGAAGGCTCTATGTTATACTGATCTTGGGATGACATGCCAACAACAAACACTGACACTAAGTATATCTGACCAAATTATGAAAGACACATTACTTTTCAATTCTGTAAAGTCAGTGTCGAAGAGGTGAAAGACAACAATTGTATCACCAATGACAAGCCACCGGGGTCTGACAATCTGGATGGAAAATTACTGAGGATAATAATTAATAATAGTGTCACTCCTATTTTCCACATCTTCAATTTAAGCCTACTAGAAAGTGTGTGCCCTCAGGCATGGAGGGAAGTTATTCCGTTACCCAAAAATAGTAAAGCCCCCTTCACTGGCTCAAATAGCCAACCAATCAGCCTGTTACCAACCGTTAGTAAACTTCTGGATTTTTTTTGTTGACAAGATACAATGTTATTTCACAACAGACTTTCAGCACGCGTATAGGGAAGGACACTCAACAAGCACAGCACTTACACAAATGGCTGTTGATTGGCTGAGAGAAATTGATAAAATTATTGTGGGGGCTGTCTTGTTAGATTTCAGTGCAGCTTTTGACATTATCGATCATAGTCTGCTGCTGGAAAAACGTATGTGTTATGGCTTTACATCCCCTGCTATAATGTGGATAAAGAGTAACTTGTCTAACAGAACACAGAGGGTGTTCATTAATGGAAGCCTCTCAAACATAATCCAGGTAGAATCAGGAATTGCCCAGGAAGGCCTGTTTGTCTAAGTATGCGGATGACTCAACACTTAACAAAGAGCTGCAGTTCGGGATGGGTAGCAAGGAAAAGCTGGTCCTAAATATTTCCAAAATTTAAAGCATTATATTTGGGAGACATCATTCACTAAACCCTAAACCTCATCTATGTCTCGTATTGAATTGCAAGTTGAGATGACTAAACTGCTTGGAGTAACCCTGGATTGTAAACTGTCATGGTCAAAACATATTGATACAACAGTAGCTAAGATGGAGAGAAGTCTGTCCATAATAAAGCGCTGCTCTGCTTTCTTAACACTATCAACAAGGCATGTCCTACAGGCCCTGGTTTTGTCACACCTAGACTACTGTTCAGTAGTGTGGTTAGGTGCCACATAGAGGGACTTTGGAAATTGCATTTGGATCAGAACAGGGTACACGGAGAGCTAACATTATTGACATGCATGTCATTCTCTCATGGCTCAAAGTGGAAGAGATGCACTTCATCATTACTTGTTTTTGTAAGAGCTGATTGTACCGAGATGTCTGTTTTTTTAAATACTAGCACACAGCTCAGACACCCATGCATACCCCACAAGACATGCCACCAGAGGTCTCTTCACAGTCCCCAAGTCCAGAACAGACTATGGGAGGTGCACCCTACTACAGAGCCATGACTACATGGAACTCTATTCCACATCAGGTAACTGATGCAAGCAGTAGAATCAGATTTAAAAATCAGATAAATATACATATTATGGAACAATGGGGACTGTGAAGACACACACACACACAAAGGTACAGACTCATTCCTACGCACACGTTGTGATAATGTTGTATGGTGGTATTGAACATTTTGTGTTGTGGGTATGTGTTGGTTTAGGGATGGTGTATAATGTACTGTTTTATCTTTAGCTCATTCAGTACAAACATAGTTCACTGTTTTAGATGGAATGTGGTTGCTTTGGTGTGTTTGGATCCCTAATACATACAAATTGTTTTCCACTTGGATGTTGAGTTTACTATTGCAACCTTTTGATGGCGATTTCTTTTATAATTAAAATCTACTCTATACTATAGGCTAGTTGCTGAAGGTCGACTTTCTGTTGTTTGCACTGCAAAAGATCAAGCAGATAACGGCACTATCGTTTCACCACAGTATTTGTTGTCTATGTAAATTCGAATGAAATTTGCCAGCTGTTAACGTTGATAGCCGACTCAACTTGTAAATTGTTGATACTGATCAAAGGGTGGCTGACCCAGCGGCCACGACAGTTTGATATTTCAAATACACAAATTACGTTACGGAGTCTGGCTTTAAGGGAGTTTAGGCGACATCAAATTTTGTTCAAAGTCCGTAGATCGATAAGGACACATGAAAATGTAAGTAACATTTTATCCTGAATCAAAAGAATGTCAACACATCATCGTGTATTGCAAAGGCCACATTTGAAAGGGCAACACAAGTACTTACTTGCCAAACACTTTTTTTTGTGTGTAATATTTTATATTGCAAGTTCATGAGATGAAACTCTGGGAGAGGTTGTAGTTGCCGAGGCATGTGTGTTAGTCTCATTGATGAGCTGGAGTGTGGGTGGCAGCTGATCTGCTGACTGGCCACGTTATTTATTGAATTGGGTCCATTTCATGCCAACAATGAAGCCTCTGCCGCTCTCTCTCCCTGCCCAACAGAACAATAGCAACACACACCAAGCGGTAGAACCCTCTAGACCGAGCATGGTGCAGTTGTAGCCTTTTTTATTTCTAATAGGTTGTTTACTGACTGCTCATTGTACTTCAGGCCAATGCGGCCCTCCAGGGTGCTGCATCCACTACAATGTATTCAGTTAAAAGCAATGTGCCAAAGAGGTATGCCAGTGGATCATTCTAGATATTAACAGAGAACATTTGTCCTTTTTTTTTTTTCAACTTGTCTTTCAGCACGTGATGGGGAGTTCTGTCTGAGCAGCAGTTGTCAAATGAGCTCATATAACATGGCTTGCCATGTGCTCTGAGTGTACATGGCTAATGATAAGACATGCTTTCTGATTTTCATTTGTCAGATCATTTTAGGTACATAAATGACCAAGTATTAACAAGATGGAAATATTTCCATTTAGAAAAATTTCCGGAAAAATTTAATGTTTTAGAAATTGTGTTATAATGTATATTAATGCCTGGACCTCAGGAAGATTTGCTGCTGCCTTGGCAGCAGCTAATGGGGACTCATAATAAATACGAACAATTGGTTAAAATTACACAATGCACATGGATGTCATTGGAAACACTTCTCCCTCTATCTTAGAAATGTGCTATTTTCACATGTTGGGGTGGTGCTGAAGATGATGAATATGTTGAAAAACGTTGAAATGTCACTTTTAATTAAAATAAAACATTTTAATTTTATCACCACTGTTTGGATGACAGCAGGATGTTCTTGAAGTCCTGGAGGGGGATCAGTGGTTAGAGGGACCCACTGGCAGGAGAGGGGAACCCCTTCCCTCAGTGCACTTCAGCCCCCAGGGGGAGTCAAGTCAAGAGTTTAATTTTAATCTACTTGAAGTTACAAGCAAAACAAATGTATAGAATTTTCTGGAAATGTTCACACTTGCACATTCTAAAGGGGGCTAGCACCAACCTTAACCCAGGGATAGCTGGCACTGCTCGGGATCAGGGTTGCACCGACATTTCGGGGTTAGCCCCAAAAAACATGGTGACATAATAGCCAGTGTGAAACGGGGTCAAGAACAACGCCTATAATGCTAATTTGGCCAATTACAAAAGCTCCCCTGTCACTTAGTTTACATCTGCTCGTGATGACTGTAATGCATTTTGCACGTTATTTTGATAAGTATATTCATACTTTCATCCTTCCATCTGAGGACAAAAACCAACATGCTTTCATCCGTGCAAAAACATTGGTTGCGATGCCTAGCAAAAATGGTTGCTATGCAGGCTGGCTAAGTTTTTCTCACTTAGCCAGATAAAGTTAAACTCTATAGCTGGAAGGGCAGAGAATGCTGCATTTGTCTGTTTTCATAGCTTTTCTATTGGCATATGAAAGTATTGTTGCATGATTTCTCCTGATTCAGAGAAATTTTTGTCTTGTTCGTTCACAGCATTCTCTGTACGGGACGAGATCGAATTTCAAAAGTGTGACATTGTTTCCGAGGTCGGACAGGCTAAGTTTTATACGGTTTATACAAACCGTCACTAGCTAGGTTTCCATCCAATTGCTGACAGATTTTCATGTGAATATTATAGAATCCTCATATGTGCAATTTCCGCCAGTATGTTTCCACCAAACTGACTTGTTGTGGATATAAAAAATTGTGAGGGATGACTGCACACACACTGTACTTTTTCGCTTCAGTTTCCATGTACCGAAAAAAAGTCTAAAGTTCAATGTGTTTCAATTCTATTGATGTTTGTCACAAACTGTTGCATTTAAATAGCAAATGTGCCTACTCCGGTCTTGGCACGTGTGCTCTAGCCAACAGCTTGCAGATACAGTGCGGGTAGGCTAGTCTACATGAGATTATTATGGATAAGAGAATTATGGATACTTCGATATGATGGTTATTATCAAGTCAAGTTCTTCCACACCGATCTCGATAAGCCATTTCTGTATGGACCTCGCTTCGTGCATGGGGGAATTGTCATGCTGAAACAGGAAAGGGCCTTCCCCAAACTGTTGCCACAAATCTGGAAACACAGAACCGTCTAGAATGTCATGTTGTAGCATTAAGATTTCCCTTCACTGGAACTATGGGCCTAACCCGAACCATGAACAACAGCGCCAGACCATTATTCCTCCTCCACCAAATGTTTCAGTTGGCACTATGCGCGTTGGGGCAGGTAGTGTTCTCCTGGCATCAATTTACTTTCTTTACTTTCAGACCCACATGGAAGGGGTGGTATGGGCAGGGTTTTCTCCGGTCACCGGGAGTGGTGCGGGAGGGAAGATGGAAAAGCGTCTTTTGACAAGCAACCTTGGATGTATAGGGGGGTAGAATAGATAGGGTGGGGACTGACAACCAACCTGTGTTGCTTGGAAGGGTTGGAAGGGGTGGGAAACATGGTTTTGGGGTGGTGGACAGAGACATGGGGGGGCTGGGGGTAATTGGAGCGTAGGCCCCTTTTTTTGTTAAAAAAAATAATAATTATAATAATGAATAAATAATTGTACATACCATTTTACTCTTACAAAATCCTGTTTCAGTGTCCAATGTGATCATCTCTCTGTATGCATTTCTTAGGATGTTTTTATTTTATTTTTTTTTAAGTGGCAGCCCACTGTTATATGAACTGAAAATATTAATTGTAATTTATATTGAGCCTGTAAACCCCCAACGAATAATGACAAGCTCCCCCCCCAAAAATATCTTCTAACGATACAGATGTTTTAGTAACCGCATTAACTCATTTTTCCCCAACTATTTACAAACTTAAATTTGGACCACTTTCCCGGCAGTTGAGACAAAAGCTTAGGTCGGGGATGACATCTTGGTCTACTTCATTGCTATTTAAATCTGGAATAATAATAACAAAATTATCATCTACCAATCAAAAGTTTAAGGCTGACCCCAATTAGTTGACTGGTCGATTGTTTGGTGAATAGGCGTTTGGTTGACTGATATTATTTTTATTTTTTTAAATTGTCAAGCAGTAGCAAATAAATATACAGTACCAGTCAAAAGTTTGGACACACCTACTCGGTCAAGGGTTTTTATTTGTTTACTTTTCTCTACATTGTAGAATAATAGTGAAGACAAATTGAAATATGAATTTGAAATAACACATATGGAATCATGTAGTAACCAAAAGTGTTAAACGAATCAAAATATAGTTTATATTCTTCAAAGTTTCCACCCTTTGCCTTGATGACAGCTTTGCACATGCTTGACATGATCTAAACCAGCTTCAAGAGGAATGCTTTTCCAACAGTCTTGAAGGAGTTCCCACATATGCTGAGCACTTGTTGGCTGCTTTTCCTTCCCTCTGTGGTCCAAATCATCCCAAACCATCTCAATTAGGTTGAGGTCGGGGGATTGTGGAGGCCAGGTCATCTGATGCAGCACTCCATCACTCTCCTTGGTCAAATAGCCCTTACACAGCCTGGAGGTGTGTTTTGGGTCATTGTCCTGCTGAAAATCAAATGATAGTCCCACTAAGCGCAAGCCAGATGGGATGGCGTATCGCTGCAGAATGCTGTGGTAGCCATGCTGGTTAAGTGTGCCTTGAATTCTAAATAAATCACTGACCGTATCACCAGCAAAGCACGTCCACACCATCACACCACCTTTGTTTTTACACTGCTGCTACTCGCTGTTTTATTATCAATGCATAGTCATTTTGTTACTTTTGATTTAAAAAAATGACTTTATAGTTTATTTAGTAAATATTTACTTAACTTCAAAAAATTAAAAAATGATTGTTCCTCTTTTTTCTCCCCAATTTCGTGGTATCAAATCAATTTATAAAGCCCCCCTTACATCAGCTGATGTCACAGAGTGCTGTAGTTAGTTTTGTCCCATCGCTGCAACTCCTGAACGGACTCAGAGGCGAAAGGTCGAGAGCCCTACTTCCTCCGAAACACAACCCAGCCAAGCCTCACTGCTTCTTGACAAAACGCCCGCTTAACCCGGAAGCCAGCCAAACAAAGGTTCTGACTATTGTTGTTAAATGATCGATGAGCACGTATTTCAAGAGTAAGGGTGTCCTGGCTTAAATTCCCAACTTGCCCCTCATGGTTATTTTTACATTTGAGTCATATAGCAGATGCTCTTTGCAACTGAGTTGGTGCATATTCATCCTCAGCTTCCTGTTGGGTCATTCAGCCCCTCTTCTCCCCCTGCAGCTATTGCCTAAGTTGTTGCTATAAATGACCATGTCCGTGTCAACGCATGGTCAAATATGCTTGAAACAAATAAATCGTTGATTACTATCCATCATTCTCTCTCTGTTCAGGCAATGAGTGATGGAGCCGGGTTCGGTGGTCCGTGCTGTGTTTGAGTTCCTGCCCAGCGTCTCTGAGGAGCTGCCCCTCTTCACTGGCGACGTCATCGAGGTGCTCAACGTGGTGGATGAGTTCTGGTTGCTCGGAATCAAGGATGGAGTTACAGGTGGGGGTCAGGGTTTGAGTTTAGAGGTCACAAATGATCTCTGCCTAGATTAAAGAATCACGTCACTGATCTCTACTTTTCTCCTCTGATTTTATTTTGTCTCCTTCTTCCTCCTCTTTCTCATGTTTTTTTGCTCCATCTCCCTCTCCAGGCCAGTTTCCCAGCACTTTTGTGGAAGCAGTCACCATCCCCAGCACCAAACCAGAGGATAAGCTGTATGTGTGTATCAATGACTTCAGTACTGCAAAGCCAGGGAGCCTTCCCCTGCAGAGAGGTAAGTGCAAGCACACACACCCCTCTTTACTAGTGGTCACTTAAAGGGGAGAAAAGGGGTCTCTCCAATTAATCAAAAGTGTGGGTCTTAAAATGCGAGCAAGAATTGTGCTCTTGAAAAAGAATCCCCTCAGAAATATGACAGAGGCGGACACAATGCGGACGCAGATAGCTAGGCTAATTATAGCCGTAGCGAGTCAGTGGTTATATACTTGTAACGCTAATGTTAGCTGTAATGGCGCATGCAAACTACTTCCTTGAGCTCTGTCTAGCTAGCTGCCAATTTTGTGTCTGGTGGGGATGTTTACACCAGAGGACAAACGGATAAGGCTCTGGGTGGGTTTCCTGCGCGTTCCATTTTTGCCAAATTATGGAACCCAACAGATGCTAGTATTGTGTGCAGACGTGTCAGAACATTGTAAATGTGGGAGGCAACCCGTCTGCCTAGGGAGACTACTATATTACAGAATGAATGAGCTCAACTGAACCGAAGGATCTCACGTGAAAGAACAGGGATGCAGTATTATTGACAACCAGGGACCAGTCCGGAAAACAATACAATTTCTGTATGCTGGTAGTTAAAGGCGCAGTATGTCACTTTGAGCATAACCCAACCAAATTCACATAGAAATGTGAGTAATAGACTTAGAGGTCGATAGATGGGGCTTCTTTGCATCTGTGCCCTAATTGCTTCTGTGATAGCATGTGGAGTGCCATTGAGGCTTTCTACATTTTAAAGAAGTCTATTTCTTCTTGAACTACTTCTGAGTCTGTAAACAAACTGAAAGGGTGCATCCTGCCACCTGGAGTGTGTTGTCTGAACCGGTATAAAGCCACGGTTGGTGATTTACTTCCAGCTGAAGTTATGGAATGTTTATTCAGGAGTATAATTCATTGGCTAATTTCTCCTGTGTCCTGATGATCTGGATGTGATCGTGATCTTTCCTTAACCATTAGTAAGTCCCACCCAGTTGACTACTTCTAAATGGTGAAAGTCCTCAATGGTGCTACAGATGGTGCTACTGGTTCAGTACCCATGCCGACCTCGACTAGGAGACCAATGAGATGACTGTAGGTTGTTGGTTTCTCTCCCTCTGAAAACAGAAATAAAATATTCTATATAACAAACTGGCTTTATTTACAAATTAGTAGCAATGCCTCCCCCCATGTTCAAGAATTGCCTTTTTCTTGCAAATTTTACGTTATTTGAAAACTAAATAACCTCAAATATATATAATTTTTTTTTTTAAACAAAGCAATTTATTATTAATTTAGAATTATATAAAAGCCCCGTGGACATTCTCACAGATATATTATTAACCCTGTTATTAGCAGGACAATATGTATATTGGTCATGGCTCCCGAGTGGCCCACAATGGGACTGCCTTGCAGTTCTCCAGCTGTATCCACTGAAAGCGCGGTGGGCGCGCGAGGTTCAATGCACGAGGGCAGGGGGCATTGGGATGGGCCCGCAGAGCTGTGCACAGAAGACGGACCTAGCCCATGGGGGAGGTTGGACCCCCACCCCACTGGGTAGCACAGAGCAACAATTTTTAAGGGGCATTGCACTAATAATGTCGCTGACTGGGGAAATGTTCCTGCTGTTCTTAGTGCCTGTCTGCACGTTCAAATTAAAACAATGTAACTAATAACGGTGTGAAAAATGCCCCTCTTTTTAAATATTAATTGGGAGGGCAGATATTATTAAATATTAGAGCATTAGATCTCTCACTAAAGGCATCACTCAAAAGTTATACTTAACTTCTTACAGAACAGTGTCCCGCTAGCGTGCCACCTCGACAACTTCCGGTGAAATTGCAGAGCGTGAAATTCAAAATACAAAAATCATAAAATTAAACATTCATGAAAATACAAGTGTCATACACCATTCTTTAGCTTAGAATTTTGGGATTCACGGCGAAAGCATAGCATTTGATTATATGAGGACAGCGCCCCCGCATACTTCCTGCATATAAATATATTTCAAACCAGCACAGGCGTCACAAAAATAAAAAATAGTGATAAAATAAATCACTTACCTTTTTGAAGATTTTCCTCTGTTCGCAATCCCAAGGGTCCCAGCTACACAATAAATGGTTGTTTTGTTTGATAAAGTCCCTCTTTATATCCCAAAAACTCTGTTTTGGTTAACGCGTTTTGTTCAGTAATCCACTCGTTCAACATACAGACAAAAGAATCCAAAACATTACCGATAAACTTTGTCTTAACTTCTTAGGGCTAGGGGGCACTATTTTGAAGTTTGGATGGAAAAACGTGCCCAAAGTAAACTGCCCGTTACTCAGGCCCAGAAGCTAGGATATGCATATAATTAGTAGCTTCGGATAGAAAACACTCTGACGTTTCTAAAACTGTTAAAATAATGTCTGTGAGTATAACAGAACTGATATGGCAGGCAAAAACCAGAGCAAAATCCATCCAGGAGGTCTGAATCAGTCATGTCACACTTCAATTGTTATTCAAAGCAGGGTATTTTAGCTCCCAGATTGCAGTTCCTATGGCTTCCACTAGATGTCAACAGTCTTTAGAAAAAGGTTTGAACGTTCAATCATGAAAATCAAGGAAGTAAGACCACTTGTTCACGTCAAGTGTACTGTTTTGGATTTTGCGCGTAACAGGGAATGCACGCTCAGTTCTTTTTCTCTTCTATTCAGCAGGTTATATTTCGTCTGAAATATTATAGTATATATTCATTTTAGGGTATCTGAGTATTGATTACAAATGCTGTTTGACTTTTTTCGCCGAACTTTACGGGTACTTTTGGGATATCGTTTGTCTGCATGGATGAAAGCTTTTGGGCAGGTGGATTACTGAACAAAACGTGCCAACCAAACGGAGCTATATGGATATAAAGAGGAATTTATCGAACAAAAGGACAATTTTATTGTGTAACCTGGACACTTTGATATGCCATCAGAGGAAGATCATCAAAGGTAAGTGATTTATTTTATGCTATTTTTGAGTTTTGTGACACCTCTGCTGGTTATGTTATTATGCTAATTTAGTTTTTGAGTGGGGGTGCTGTCCTCAGACAATCAAATGTTCTGCTTTCGCCGTTAAGCCTTTTTTGAAATCTGACAATGCTGTTAGATAAACAAGAGTCAACGCTTTTGAAGGGTGTGCAGCATTTGTATTTTCATGAATGTTTGAAATGAGTATTTTGGTCATTTTGAATTTGTCGCTCTGCATTTCACCGGATGTTGTCAAAATCGATCTCGTTCACGGGATTGGATCCGTAACAGGTTAACAAGTCAAACAACATTTCAATCCTCAGGTACCCTAATATGTAAATAAGCAATACAATTTAAGACCAGAGATGTATATAACAAAGAGCACGCCCTCAGTCACGCGCACCACAGGACTACAGACCCAAGGAGGAACCCAATGATAAACTACAGCTTCATTTTTCAAAGAACAAGCCTGAAACCTTGTCTAAAGACTGTTGACATCCAGTGGAAGCCATAGGTACTGCAATCTGGGAGTTATGTAAACAAGATGCTGTGTTTTTATTTACAGTAGTGCTGGACAGCTGGTGGCATTTTGTGAGCAGGTTTTCAAACACTTGTAGCCCGATTTAGCAGAACAATACTCTTTATAGCCTGGCTACTGTAGGTGTGAACACTCCCCTACCTTCAAAAAAGGACATTGCGACCAAAGAGAACAGACGAAATGGACCGTAACCACGAGAGGACTTAAAAATGAGCCGGAGCTAAGAGGATCACCAAAACTAAAGGTATTTTGGTTTTGGTGCATTTTCATTTTTTTTTATATAGCCTATCAATGTGTAGGTGTAATGTGTAATAAAAGTTATAATCAAATAAAAACATTTAAAAAAAATATTGTGTAATAAAAACGTGAATGTTTTCTTGTAGAGCATACAAACATGACGACAACCATCCATGGAGATCAGTGGACAAAGGGCTGGACAACGGGCCACACCGAAAAAATGCATGGTTGCCAAGAAACCGGTTAGTTTTGCTAGATTCTTAAAATGTGTACACCGCATTTGTCTGTTGGAGTCACTTTTAATTCTTAATTGATCTACCGTTTCTATCATAGGCCACTGTAATCGATGGGGGCTCAGGGCGGTACCATTCTGCTCATCTGATGAAGGTGCACATGGATCAGATTCAAACTTTGAAGACTGAGTCATTTTGAAGGCAGACCAGCAGAAAGAGAAACATTATTGGAGGGCAGAGATACGGGCGACACCTGATGCATTGGTCCAGAACCAGGCGTCATTGGTGGAGAGACAGGCCGAGAATGGCACGTTGAAGAGGGCGAGGAACGAGATGGAGTCACAATCCATGCCAGGCACACCTGTGAGCTCTGGAACGCCCCCTCCGACAGTCAGTCAACATACCTGGCGGGTTCATCAGGTCGTCCGTTCACCCTGACATTTCCATTCCTCTTCTGACAAGAGAACTTGACCAAAGGGCCGTCCTGACCGTTATGCTGTTCTGCTATAGTCTAATAAAGGTGGCTTAAATCTTCAAAATGCTTTATTATCCAAATGTAAAATAATATATTGTACAGTACTACATTTCTTCTCTGCTCTAAAGCATCCAAAACAAAACTGAACACTGTCTCGAGACTGACATCCAGAGGAAGCGATCGGTACTGCATTCATATGCCCTTTTATGGGCATTTTCATAAGGGGAGGGGTTCCAAATGAGGCACTCTGTCAAAACCACTTTTTCCAGGACAGAAATTCCTCAGGGTTTCGCCTGCCATATCCGTTCTGTTTTACTCACAGACAAATGGTTAACACTTTTAGAAAATGCAGTTTCCTATCCTATGGTACCAAATATGTGCATATCCTATTTTCTGGGCCTGAATGGGAGGCATTTTACTTTGGGCACGCCAGGCTCTCCAAAACGGTCACCTCATGCGCTGCTCCCTAAGAAGTTAAGTGACCTTAATTGCCTACCGTCTGTAAGCTGTTACTTTCTTAACAACCGTTCCACAGGTGCATGTTCATTTAATTGTTTATGGTTTATTGAATTAGCATGGGAAACAGTGTTTAAACCCTTTACAATGAAGATCTGTGAAGTTATTTGGATTTTTACGAATTATCTTTGAAGGACAGGGTCCTGAAAAAGGGACGTTTCTTTTTTGCTGAGTTTACATATGGAAAAGCGATGTCGGAGTGGAAAGGACGAAGATATAGTAGAATATTATAGAAAACAGTATATACATATGAGATGAGTAATGCCAGATATGTAAACTTTAAAGTGGCCAGTGATTCCTAGTCTATGCCTATAGGCAGCAGCCTCTAATGTGCTAGTGATGGCTGTTTAACAATCTGATGGCCTTTTCAGCTGTTTTTCAGTCTCTCGGTCCCAGCTTTGATGCCCCTGTACCGACCTCACCTTCTGGATGATAGCGGGGTGAACAGGCAGTGGCTCATGTGGTTGATGTCCTTGATGATCTTTTTGGCCTTCCTGTGACATCGGGTGCTGTAGGTATCCTGGAGGGCGGGTAGTTTGCCCTCGGTAATGCGCTGGGCAGACCGCACCACCGTCTGGAGAGCCTTGCGGTTGCGGGCGTTGCAGTTGTTGTACCAGGCGGTGGTACATCCCGACAGGATGCTTTCAATTGTGCATCTAAAAGTTTAGGTGACGAGTAGGGCTGGGCGATATGGAAAATAAATTATATTTTTTGTTAACGATAATTATCACGATATTAATCAAATAATGTTTAAAAGGTGCAAATCTGCTTCAAACTCAAGAATGCCTGAACAAACCATGGTTAGAGCGTTGGGCCAGTAACCGAAAGGTTGCTAGATAGAATCACCGAGTTGACAAGGTAAAAATCTGTCGTTCTATCCCTGAACAAAGCAGTTAACCCACTGTTACCTTATAGGCCATCATTGTAAATAAGAAGTTGTTCTTAACTGACTTGCCTAGTTAAATGAAGGTAAAAAAAAATGTATTATGTGAGCTACACATAAAATTATACTTGAAAGAAAATTTGTTAAATTTTTGCGGCCAGGGAGCACGTACCTGGGGTCAATTCTATATCAACATTATCGAAAATGAATCTAAACGTTTTTATATCGTTATTGAGGGAAGTAATTACCTCCTATAATTATTGATTTATCACCCAGCCCTAGTGGCAAGCCAAATTTCTTTAGCCTCCTGAGGTTGAAGAGGCTCTGTTGCGCCTTCTTGACCACACTGTCTGTGTGGGTGGTCCTTTTCAGTTTGTCAGTGATGTGTACGCCAAGGAACTTGAAGCTTTCCACCTTCTCCACTGCGGTGCCATCAATGTAGATAGGGGGGTGCACCCTCTGCTATTTCCTGAAGTCCACGATCATCCCCTTTTTGTTTTGTTGTCATTGAGTGAGAGGTTGTTTTTCAGGCACCACACTCCCAGAGTCCTCACCTCCTCCCTGTAGGCTGTCTCGTCATCAATCAAGCCTGTTACTGTTTTGTCATCTGCAAACTTGATGATTGAGTTGGAGGCATGCTTGGCCACGCAGTCATGGGTGAAGAATCCTAATGATGAGCTTGGAGGGTACTATGGTGTTGAATGCTAAGCTATAGTCAATAAAGAGCATTCTTATATAGGTACAGTTGAAGTCAGAAGTTTACATTACACATTACAAAACTAGTTTTTCAACCACTCCACAGATTTCTTGTTAACAAACTATAGATTTGGCAAGTCGGTTAGGACATCTACTTTGTGCATGACACAAGTCATTTATCCAACAACTGTTTACAGACAGATTATTTCACTTGTAATTCACTATCACAATTCCAGTGGGTCAGAAGTGTACATACACTAAGTTGACTGTGCCTTTAAACAGCTTTGAAAATTCCAGAAAGTGATGTCATGGCTTTAGAAGCTTCTGAAAAGTTTTTGTCAATTGGAGGTGTACCTGTGGATGTATTTCAAGGCCTACCTTCAAACTCAGTGACTCTTTGCTTGACATCATGGGAAGATCAAAAGAAATCAGCCAAGACCTCAGAAGAAAAATTGTAGACCTCCACAAGTCTGGTTCATCCTTGGAAGCAATTTCCAAACGCCTGAAGGTACCACGTTCATCTGTACAAACAATAGTACGCAAGTATAAACACCATGGGATCATGCAGCCGTCATACCGCTCAGGAAGGAGACGCGTTCTGTCTCCTAGAAATAAAGTGTGAATCAATCTCAGAACAACAGCAAAGGACCTTGTGAAGATGCTGGAGGAAATGGGTACAAAAGTATCTATATCCACAGTAAAACGAGTCCTATATCGACATAACCTGAAAGGCCGCTCAGCAAGGAAGAAGCCACTTCTCCAAAACTGCCATAAAAAAGCCAGACTACGGTTTGCAACTGCACATGGGGAAAAAGATTGTACTTTTCAGAGAAATGTCCTCTGGTCTGATGAAACAAAAATATAACTGTTTTGGCCATAATGACCATCGTTATCTTTGGAGGAAAAAGGGGGAGGCTTGCAAGCCGAAGAACACCACCCCAACCGTGAAGCACGGGGGTGGCAGCATCATGTTGTGGGGGTACAAGACATCAGTCAGGAAGTTGAAGCTTGGTCGCAAATGGGTCTTCTAAATGGACAGTGACACCAGGCATATTTCCAAAGTTGTGGCAAAAATGGCTTAAGGACAACCAAGTCAAGGTATTGGAGTGGCCATCACAAAGCCTTGACCTCTATCCTATAGAAAATGTGTGGGCAGAACTGAAAAAGCGTGTACAAGCATGGAGGCCTACAAACCTGACTCAGTTACTCCTGCTCTGTCAGAAGGAATGGGCCAAATTTCACCCTACTTATTGTGGGAAGCTTGTGGAAGGTTACCTGAAACGTTTTACCCAAGTTAAACAATTTAAAGGCAACGCTACCAAATACTAATGTAAACTTCTGACCCACTGGGAATGTGATGAAAGAAATGGGACTAAAGCTTAAAAGGTTGTGAACGATGCTGAATAGGTATAGACAAAGAAGGGGTCTCCAGGTAGAGGTGATATGATCCTTGACTAGTCTCCTTGACAAAGCACATGGGAGATAATTTGGTCGGCATTTAATTGTGAGGTGTTCTAGGTTGGGTGTTCCTAGAATTACACCATGAGTCGTTAATCATGAAACACACCCCTCCGCTCTTCTGCTTCCCGGAGAGATATTTAGTCCTTCTGCACGATGTTCTGTGAATCCTGATGGCTTTACTGACTCCGATAGAGTGTCCCAAGAGAGCCTGGTTTCTGTGAAACAAAGTGTGTTACTGGCCCCGATGTCTCTCTGGACAGAGATCCTTGCTTGAAGCTAATCAACTTTGTTATCCAAAGACTGAACATTAGCGAGTAATATACTCGGAAGCGGTGGGTAAGTGCCTCCTAAGTCAAACCAGCAGGCCGACTCGAGTGCCTCTCCTCCGCCGGCGATGTTTTGGGTCGGTCTTTGGAATAAATTTGATTCCTCTGGGGAGAGCGAACAAAGGATTTGCTCCAGGGAAGTATTATTGCTGCTCGTAATGCTGGCAGTTACCGCCGCTCTAATATCCAATAGTACATAATAAAACAAACTACGTCAAAGTTTTCAAAGAGCTAGTCGCGATACTGCCATCTCCGTCGGCGTCTTCTTCTGGTGATATTTCTTTTGTAATGCTTTTTTTGGCAGAAATACCTTGTGCAACGTGAACTTTCATGTGCCTCTGAAGGATTGGAAACTTTTTTCAATTTTCGTCCAAAATGATATACCCAAATCTAACTGCCTGTAGCTCAGGACCTGAAGCAAGGATATGGATATTCTTGATACCGTTTGAAAGGAAACACTTTGAAGTTTGTGGAAATGTTAAATTAATGTAGGAGAATATCAAATCAGACTTACTTACAAGCCCTAAACCAACAGTGCAGTTCAAGAAGAGTTAAGAAAATATTTACCAAATAAACTAAAGGAAAAAATATATAAAAAGTAACACAATAACATAACAACTAGGCTATGTACCGGGAACCAAGTCAGTGTGCAGGTTAGTGGTAATTTGTCCATGTGGGTAGGGGTGAAGTGACTATGCATAGATGATAAACCGCGAGTAGCAGCAGTTTACAAAACAAATGGAGGGGGGGTCGGTCAATGTAATAGTCTGGTGGCCATTTGATTGTTAAGCAGTCTTATGGCTTAGGGGTAGAAGCTGTTAAGCAACCTTTTGGTCCTAGACTTGCCGCTCCGGTACTGATTGCCGTGCAGTAGCAGAGAAAACAGTCTATGATTTGGGTGATTGGACTCTCTAACAATTTTATGGGCTTTCCTCTGACACCGCCTATTATATAGATGGATATGGATTGCAGGAAGCTTGGCCCCAGTAATGTACCGGGCTGTCTGCTGAGGAGCAAAAGGGTTTTGTCGTGCCCTCTTCACGACTGCCTTTTGTGTGTTTGGACCATGATAGATCGTTGGTGATGTGGACACCAAGGAACTTGAAACTCTGGGGGCCTGCTCGGCCAGCCTTGTCCTGTAGTCCACGATCAGCTCATTTGTCTTGCTCACATTGAGGGAGAGGTTGTTGTCCTGGCACCACCCTGCCAGTTCTATGACCTCCCCTATAGGCTGTCTCATTGTTGTCATGAACAGGCCTACCACTGTTGTGTCTTCAACAAACTTAATGATGGTGTTGGAGTTGTTTGGCCACGCAGTCGTGGGTGAATGGAGTACAGGAGGGTACTAAGTACACACGCATGAGGGGCCCCAGTGTTGAGGATCAGCTTGGCAGACGTGTTGCCTACCCTTACCACCTGGGGGCGGCCTGTCAGGAAGTCCAGGATCCAGTTTCAGAGGGAGGTGTTTAGTCCCAAGGTCCTTAGACTGATCCAATAAACCAGTGCATTGCATTACTTGTTAAAAATGTTGTATAAATTCTGCCCAAATGTGCCGAATTGGTCAATTGATACATTTTCAAGTACATAACTATAGAGAACATACATTTTTTTATTGACACACTCTCAATAATGTCATAAATTATGGATAATTAGCTTCCCTACAGAAAAAACACGTAACCTTCACACATCTAGATGGGGTGGCACAGACACATCAGGGGGTTCAAAGGGGGGGCGCAGACGCAGCAGGGGGTTCAAACTGTAGAACCCACTTCCCACATTTGAATATAAAAATGTATTTTATCAAACAAAACTATGATACATTTTATCTTTGGGACCCTCAGGATGACAAATCAGAGCAAGATTACTGAATATAAAGTGCATTATTTACCTTCAGAGGTGAGTCTATCAAACCAGTTGCCCTCAAAAGTTTTTGTTGTTGTGCACTCTCCTCAAACAATAGCTCAACCGTCCCGCGTGTGGGGACACCGATCCTATAGAGTTTAATAACAAACTTATGCCATCTATAAATACGAATAAAATTGTTAAACTACATGCTTTTCAGCTAACATTATTATCTAGAATTCTTGCCACCAACAAAATCTTAAATATTTGGGGCATACAATCATCGAAGCTCTGCAGATTATGTTGCTAGGATACAGAATCAGTTGACCATTTATTTTGGTATTGCCCTCAGGTAGCCTGTTTCAGGTCTCAGGTTCAGGAATGGCTGAAAATGCATAACATTGATCTAAAATTGACCCTAGAAATAGTATTGTTGGGAGATCTGGAGAGACCAGGTCAGTCAATTACTAATACGCTTAATAAAAGTAATTATCTTTAACTCGCAATCTGTAGATTCTATTCGATTAGATAGATAGATTGAAATTGTATGTTAAACATCACAGCATAGTTGAAAGATATATGGTGCGTAGAAATCCGAAGAGGGTGGCCAGCAGAGATGGGTGGGATGGGCTGAGGGTTGGCGGGGTATAGAATGACTGTCAAAGATAAAAGTAAAAAATATTAAGTAAAAATAAAACCACAAAATAAGTTTGAATGACACTGATGGGCAGTGTTACAGCTAATGCCTGTTTGCCTGAGGCTGATGCTATGCAGGTGTTTGTACACATGCCTATACACACACACACTCATTCAAATGCACACGTGCACATACACGGACACACACACACACACGTAAATAATGCCATACATGCACTCAAACATATTCAGTTGGCATTGCGTCTTGATTTTTGCAGTTTTCTTTTGATTTTCTCTTGTTCATTTTGTTTGTGCATTGTTCCTCAGCTACAGTTGAGGAACATTGGGAAAGTAATTCTGCTTTGAAAGTTGATAAACTTGTAAACTCACTTTTGAGAAAATGGCCTTTGAATGTTTTGGTACTACTACTGGAGACCCCTTCTTTGTCTACACCTATTCAGCATCGTTCACAACCTTTTAAGCTTTAGTCCCACCCATTTCTTGAAGGGTTGATCCAATTTGTTCTGTGCTAACAGCAGTCAAGCACCCAAACTAACTTGCTAGCTACTTCCAGACACAAATGAGAGAACAGCTCACAGAACATTACTCGCCTTAGCAGAGCTTGTTAGGATGTTATGTTATCCAGAGCGTTGGTGACTGCAACTTTGCTGTCAGATTGTCAGTTCGTAAATTCAGAGCATTTTGCTCTTGGAGGGCACACTGGACGTTCTGGCTGATGAGTGAGGTTAATCTTAACGTTCTGACCTCACATCGGCAGTCAAGCACCCAAGTTAACTGGATAACATTGGCTAGCTACTGCCAGACCCAATTGAGAGAACACCCCACTCTGACCATTTTACTCGCCCTAGCAGAGCTGGTTATCCAGAGCGATGGTGACTGTTGCTGGCAACAATTGAATTACGCTTTTTTCCTGACGTTTACTGACACCGGCCATATTCAACGGTTGTTGAGTGTTCGTAAATTTGTTATTTATTCTGCGGTCTGGCACACTCGGATGAGAGTGCTCATCGGAGTAGATGCCCAGACTGAATTTACGAATGCACCCAAAATGGTTACTTGCATAGTGGAGTCTTTTGTTGTTGTTAAGACAGGTAAACAAGGAACCATAATCCCAACTCATGATGTCACTACCCTGCATGAATCTCCAGGTAGCTAACCAACCAGGTTCAATGTTAGCTAGCTAACATTATAACCAGCCAAGCAAAGGCTCTGAGATACGAATAATAAGATTGTTAGCTAGCTAACAGCACACTTGAACTTGAAATGAATCCACTTTCTGTCAAGTTTGTTATTAAGGCACATGAAAGTTCACATGTTTGAGAAGGCAGAAAAAAGTTGACGTTCAAACGTGTCCTTTGAAGTAGTGACCCGTGATATATGCCTAGTTTCCTGAAACGGGTCACAAATGAGGCCCAGTCAAGTTACATTTCCACCTGCTGTGACAGAATTCTCAAGCTTTACAATATCTCATGTGACTTCCGCTCTCTCTCTTGTTAGGTGACGTGGTGGCAGCCGAGTGCAGCGTGGACCCAGGGGCAGCCTGGCAGAGGGGGCGTAATGCTTGGGGAACTCGTGGCCTCTTCCCTGTGTCCTGCGTGAAAGAGCTCCACCTGTCGGGTCGCTCCAGGCAGCTGTCGGAGCGCAGCGCCCAGGCCCAGGCTTCCGAGCTCCCGCCATATGCCTTCGGCCAGGCCAGGGCACTCATGGGCCTCCACGCACAGCTCCATGAGGAGTTAGACTTCCGCAAAGGGGACCTTATCACCATCATCGGCCTACCCGAGCCTGGCTGGTTCCAGGGAGAGCTGGTCGGACGCAGGGGGGTGTTTCCTGAGGGATTTGTGGAGCTTCTGGGGCCCCTGAGGTCCCCACATGATACAGAGGCTGACCCCATGAACTACAAGACTGAACCTTTGACCTATGAGCCCTACAGTAGTGGGAAAGGGATTGAGGAGGTGTTTATCAGGGAGGTTGAAGAAGAGGAGGAGGATGGGGTGTATGGGGTAGCACTGCACGACTTTCGGGCCATGGAGCCAGGAGAGTTGGAATTTGACGTAGGTGACCGTATCCGGGTGGTGAACACCCTGGAGGACGGTTGGCTGTCGGGCGAGCTGAGAGGGCGATGTGGGGTCTTTCCTCATCGCTTTGTCAAGATTGAGGATTATGGGCAAAACGTGAGGGAAGACATGGAAGCTGTAAAAAGAGAAGGGGTAGAGTATAGCAGCTACACCTTGGACTGCAGCTCCGGTCAACAAGACCATAGCGAGACGTACGGTTCTGAGTGGAGACCCCAAGAGGACCACACTGTGTGGGACCTGGATTACTTTGATAGGGCGGAAGATAGGATGTGGCAGGGGGACTCTGTCAGCGAGAGGCTTTCCCAGGAGACTGCAGGGGAGCAGACCCATGACACGGGGGAGAGAAGAGATGGGGCTAAAGCGCAACCTCACAGGCCTACAGCCCCCCATGGGCCCCAGAGACCCAGCTCTGTCCCTCAGGCAAGGCCCAGGCTTCTCCCTCGGCCTAGTGTGCCAGCTCTGGGCCACAGGCATCACATCAGCCCTAACGCCACCAATAATGGTAGTAGGACTAGCCACCGTGATAGGACCCTACCACCACTACTCAACAAAGCCTTTAGCCTAGCTACACCTAGCACCCAGTCTGCCTGGTCTAAAGGTAATGGCCACTACCTCGGAGCACCAGAGGGCGCCACCAGCAATGGCAAAGGTCCTAGTCTGGGCAAGGAATTGTTAAGTCTAGTGGTGGAGGGCCACAGGCAGAAAAAGCTGACCCGCCACTCCAGCGTCAACGATGCCGACTTGCTACTTGGTTGCCGTGGTGAGCGCAGGGCGCTGTCCCAGCGGAAGGGACAATGCTCCAATGGTCTCCTGCCCGCTTCCCTCACCTTGGATTCCCTGGCAACATCAGCCGGCGACCTAGAGACCAAGTTATCCCAGCAGCTCTTGCAATTTGAGAGGAGCCTGCCGGGGCACGGAGAAGTCGATGTTGTCGGGGCTGCTGCTGGGGATGTTGTCGGGGCTGCTGCCGAGGACAACGGAAACCGACAATCCAATATCTCCCGTCACTTTTCCATAATGGACTTCAGTAGCGAGAGCGACATCATGCGAGGCTCCTCCCACTCCCAACTGACTCTCCTCCAACCCTCTTCCTCATCTTCCTCCCTGGAGAGATGCAAGACCCTTCGCCCCCCTCCCCCTCGTCCAAGAATCCTCCACCCCCCAGTTCGAGCTCCCTACAAACCGGCACGCCCTGCGCCTCGCCCACCCTGCCCCCGGCAACCATCCCCTCCCCTTAACAACCTCCAGCCCTTTGGACCCCTCTTCTACACCCGCGAGGAGGGGGAAGGGTCTGTGACAGAGACTGATGAGAGGAGAGAAGAGTCTGAACCTGCCTTCGGTGACCTGGCTCTGGAGCAAGAGAAGGAGATGGAGCGGCACCTTGAGATGGACAGGGATATCAAGATTGAGAGGCAAAGAGAGATACAGCAAAAGGAGGAGTACAGGCTGCTGCTGCGGCTGCAGGAGATTGAGAAAGACATGGAGGCGTACGCCCATACAGCCTCCGAGCTGAGGGCCATGCTGGAGGAGGAGGAGGAGGAGGAGGAGGAGGAGGAGGAAGAGGATGAGACGTCCTGTCTGCAGACCCTGGAGAACCTGGAATTCTGCACTTACACCCTGTCAACTCTGGCCCTGGAACAGCAGCATCTACAGCAGCAGCTACAAGGTAAATGGCTTCACTTATCCCACAACAAAATTACAAGAGGTCCACAAACTATGCTGGTTAAGAAACAACCCCATAGGCCTATAGTGTCCTTTAGGCACTCTTGTAGATCTGAAAGGAATGTATATTGTTTAGGCAATATGGCAAAATTCCACCTACTCTATCGAAAGGCAAAGGTGAAGCTACTACCATATTCTCTACACCCATCCTTTCAGATCTGAACAACAGCAGCAGCTACTAGGACAGAGAGAGATTCATATAACAGGCACTGAATATGTAACGGCAACAGAATACGGAGCCAATGTTGAATTTAAATGACCGGGTTCCAAACCCGGATCGTCTGCTCAGTATGATGCTATTCTGCATCGCTAAAGGCTAATTCATACATGCAATCAATTCATACTAGTCCCAAAATTCACCTCCGAACCCTGACCCAGGAAAAGCAGCTGTTATAAAGTATGGGTAATGTTTACAATGGGGGAGATTGATGCCAGAGTTGGCTCACAAAACCAGTTAGCACCCTGACCCCTAGACCAAAACCTGATGTTGTCACCAAGTGTCACATTTTAAATGCTCCCAAATCCCTGTCAGCACCCCTGGGGTAGGTTCTGTGTAAGGTAAGGTCAGAGGGTCCCCTCTAACACACTGGCCAAACAGATCCCTGGTTAGCAGTACAGAAAAGAGACTTGTTCTGCACCCACTGTAGTTTCTTTTAGGTTGGCTGCTGCATCTTCAGTCCAATCGCTAATCTCACCGACAGACAAACACACCGAGGCTAATCTCAATGTGGTAACCACATCTTATTTGAATAACTGGGCTATCTATCTCTCCACAATCATCGCAGGCCACAAATGTACCTACATTTGCATAATGTTTAAATTACTGTTAGTGTGTGTATGTAGGAAAGGGAAGGGGATACCTTGCCAGTTGCAAACTGAATACATTCAACTGAAACCCAACCCCTCTGAAACATTGAGCACATAACACATTGTGGCTCCTAGCCACCCAATTAAATGAATCATGTAATATATACGTACATACATATGTGGTGTGTACACACACACACACACACACACACACGTATGTATGCATGCGTCTGTGTAGGCCAGCATCCCGGAGTCACCTCTTCACTGTTGACGTTGAGACTGGTGTTTTGCGAGTACTATTTAATGAAGCTGCCAGTTGAGGACTTGTGAGGCGTCTGTTTCTCAAACTAGATGTACTTGTCCTCTTGCTCAGTTGTGAACCGGGACCTCCCACTCCTCTTTCTATTCTGGTTAGAGCCAGTTTGCTCTGTTCTGTGAAGGGAGTAGTACACAGCGTTGTACCAGATCTTCTGTGTCTTGGCAATTTCTTGCATGGAATAGCCTTCATTTCTCAGTACAAGAATAGACTGATGAGTTGGAGAAGAAAGTACTTTGTTTCTGGCCATTTTGAGCCTGTAATTGAACCCACAAGTGCTGATTCTCCAGATACTCAACTAGTCTAAAGAAAGCCAGTTTTATTGCATCTTTAATCAGGACAACAGTTTTCAGCTGTGTTAACATAATTGCAAAAGGGTTATCTAATGATCAATTAGCCTTTTGAAATGATAAACTTGGATTAGCTAACACAACATGCCATTGGAACACAGGAGTGATGGTTGCTGATAACGGGCCTCTGTACGCCTATGTAGATATGCCATTCAAAATCAGCCGTTTCCAGCTACAATAGTCATTTACAACATTAACAATATCTACACTGTATTTCTGATCAATTTGATATTTTAATGGACAAAAAATGTGCTTTTCTTTCAAGAACAAAGACATTCTAAGTGACCCTAAACTTTTGAACCTGTGTGTGTGTACACTTGTTTATTTTTTTTAATATACCTTTATTTTCCCCCTCAAACCCTACCACCCCTCTCCCAATTGGCATAAACTAATAAACAATAACACTTAGTCTTCTACTTCCAGCTTATACATACTATACCCATTTGACAGACATAATCTCTTTTACAGTAGTTATATTTTGTTTGTTTTTAGTCCTGGCCATCCAGTTTGATTTCTATTTGCAATATATTTGTAACTGTGCTATTTCACAAAAGTTCTGAACCTATATACATTTTACTCACCCATATGTTTTACATTTGTTATCTTGTTATTAATCCCACCCTTCAGCTCCATTCAACCCCTCCCATCTATTTCTTCTCTATTTCTGTAATGGGACAGTTCAATCCAAAGTCAAAGTTCAGGTCTACCTCAAAAGTGATGTTGAGGTGTTTAATGCCTTCCATCTGTTGTGTAGATCCAGATGCAGGCCCTTTGCCTCATCCCCAAAGTAATGGAACAGCTTTGATTTGGGAGTGAACTGTTCTTTAATGTTGTCCAAAACACACAATCAAGTCTGGATTCCAAGTCTCTCTGTACAAATGCTTGTTGGTTGAATAGAAGCTGCTATAGCAAAGAACTCCTCATAAGCATGTTAGTGAACTTCACTTCACATTGCTAATGTTCAGTTAATCTAATCCTCAAATCCGATTGAGTCAGCAGGTAAATTGAGTCAGCAGGTAAATACAAGATGTTCTTAAACTTGGTTCATAACATCAGTCGTGAAGTGGGAGCTGACAATGTACACCCAAATGGTTGACGAGGTGCTGACCCATGGATAATAAACTTGAAGAACCGACCCTTAAGGCACTGCCCATTTCAACTGGAAATTTGGGTAGTAATTGGTTGAGATGTTGATCAATGAGATTTCAACCTTTATTCACCCACTCAAAAAGACAGCCAGAAGTTTGTTGAGTTCCCAAAGTGTTATCACTATGCGTTCAACCATCTAAAACTAAATTCCAATGGAAAAACAATTTTATTTTTGGTTTAGTTGTCATCTAAATGTATTATTAACAATTTAAAAGCAGAATAACATTCAACACAACACTCAACATCTCACTAGGGGTATGTGCAATGCCGTCGGGGGTACGCCAAATAAAAATGCGATTCACATTTATAAAACAATAAAAAATAAATACAACTCTTCACATTTTCAAACAGTCCATTTTATATTTTCCAACGTGGCTATACAGTTGGGTGAGGTTTTTTTCTCGCCTGAGTAGCCTCGTTTCACTGCCAAAAATAAAATTAAACCATCTAGTGTTGAGCGAAATAACAGCACAATGTCAAATACAGGTAGCCTAGTCAAATAATTAACATCCAATCACATTAACCGTTACTCTCTTGCGGAATTCCACTAGCAGTCCGTATGTAGCCAAACGGAGCTGCTGCTCATTCAGTTTGCTCAAAACTCAAAAAAAAGTAAGGCCCGCATCAATAGACACACACATATCAGCTCTACTGGTAGTACAGCTACTACCAGCAGTACTACACCTGCAATTGTCGACGACACAAGTTGTTCTGCTTCCACGAGCACATCCAATGCTAGCATCAGTAATTCTACATTTGTTGTTAGCCCAGCTAGCATGGACACTGATAGTTGTGAATCTGATGCAGCCGAAGAGCTGACAACAGACAGGGACATTGGACCATCAAAGAGGCACAAATATGATAACTACATTGATTTGGGGTTCACTTTTTTTGGGAGTAGTGCCTTACCTTAGCCACAGTGTGTTAAATGTGCAAAAGTATAACTCGATGAAACCTTCACTCTTGTGCAGATATTTAAACAAAACAAGCCCATTTGAAAAATAAGGAGTTCAGGAGTTTTTTGAGCTAGAAGTAAGACTACTCTCGAGTAGTAAGACATGTATAAAAATAACAGATACCATTAATAAGAAGGGGCTATAAGCGTCTTATATGGTGAGCTACTGAGTGGCTAGGACAGGCAAGTTCCATACTATTGTGGAGGACTTAATTCTTCTTGCTGCCGCGGCTATGACTGAGACAATGCTGGGGGGACAGGCCAACAAAAACTATACAGACAATGCCTTCATCAAACAACACTGTTTCACAACGCATCAGTGACATGGCAGGAGATGTTTTGAAACAATTACTGCTTTGCATACAAACCAATGAATTCTATGCGTTACAGCTGCATGAGTCAACAGACGTGGCGGGCCTGGCACAGCTCCTGGTATATGGTCGTTACGTTTATGGGGGGGTCAATTAAGGAAGACATCATTTTCTGGAAACCAGGACAACAGGAAAGGATATTTTTACTGGACAGCTTTGTGACATCAAATGGACTTGGGTGGTCAAGATGTGTTGGTATCTGTACTGATGGCACCAAAGCCATGACAGGGAGACTTAGGGGTGTCGTAACGCGCGTGCAAGCAGTTGCTCCCCACGCCACTTGGGTACACTGCAGCATCCACCGAGAGGCTCTTGCTGCCAAAGGAATGCCTAACAGCTTGAAAGACCTTTTGGACACTACAGTGAAAATGGTCAACTTTGTTAAAGCAAGGCCCGTAAGCTCTCGTGTATTTTTTGCGCTATGCAATGATATGGGCAACGACCATGTAACACTTTTATAACATACAGAAGTGCGCTGGTTATCAAGGGGCACGTTTTTTTTTTTTTTAGAAACGAGCGTAGTTTTCTTCACTGACCATAATTTTCACTTGTCTGACCGCTTGCATGATGACGAGTTTCTCACACGATTGGCCTATCTGGGTGATGTTTTATCTCGCCTCAATGATCTGAATCTAGGATTACAGGGACTCTCCGCAACTATATTCAATGTGTGGGCAAAATTTATTAAGAAGTTGGAGCTCTTCTCTGTCTGCATTAGCAAGGACAACACACAGGTCTTTCCATCATTGTATGATTTTTTTTGTATGTAAATAAACTCAAGCTTATGGAAAATGTCAAATGTGATATAGCGAAGCACCTGAGTGAGTTGGGTGTGCAATTGCGCAGGTACTTTCCTGAAACAGATGACACAAACAACTGGATTTGTTATCCCTTTCATGCCCTGCCTCAATGCACTTACTGATATCTGAACAAGAGAGCCTCATCGAAATTGCTACAAGCGGTTCTGTGAATTGAATTTAATCAGAAGCCACTGCCAGATTTCTGGATTGGGCTGTGCTCAGAGTATCCTGTCTTGGCAAATCGCGCTGTTAAGACACTGATGCCCTTTCCAACCCATTTCTATGTGAGAGCGGATTCTTGGCCCTCACTAGCATGAAAACTAAATACAGGCACAGACTGTGTGTGGACATTTTTTTTTTAAGACGAAGACTCTCCAATACAACCCGAGAACAAACAAGGTTTTAATGGCTAAATAAAGAGCTAAAGGATTTATTATTTGTGCCCTTGGTCCTATAAGAACTCTTTCACTTCCCACGAGCCGGGTTGTGACAAACTCATTCTTATGTTTAATAAATGTGTGTGTGTGGCAGGCTTACAGTGATGGCAAAAAACAACATTTGACAGTGTTGACCCTGGTGCTAGAGGGGGTACGCAGCTGGAGGTTGAATGTTTGAAGGGGTACGGGACTATAAAAAGTTTGGGAACCACTGGTGTAGATGAAGGGAAGGAGACGTGTTAACTTCTTTGGGAGCAGCGCACGAGGTGACCGTTTTGGAGACCCTGGCGTGCCCAAAGTAAAATGCCTCCCATTCAGGCCCAGAAAATAGGATATGCACATATTTAGTACTATTGGATAGGAAACACTCTGAATTTTCTAAAAGTGTTAACATTTTGTCTGTGAGTAAAACAGAACGGATATGGCAGGCGAAACCCAGAGGAATTTCTGTCCTGGAAAAAGTGGTTTTGACACATTGCCTCATTTAGAGCCCCTCCCGTATGAAAATGCCCTTATAAGGGCATATGAATGCAGTACCTATCGCTTCCTCTGGATGTCAACAGTCTCAAAGTGTTCTGATTCATTTTAGATGCTTTTATATTGGTGCATGTTTAATAATTAAACTTTTGGAATTTGAATTTGGCGCCTTGCATTTCACCTGGTAGTGTCAGGAGTGGGGTGCTAGCAGGATTTTTCAGCCTTTTGAGACAATTAAGACATGGATTGTGTTTGAGTGCCAATCAGAGGGTGAATGAGCAAGATAAAATATTTAAGTGCCTTTGAAAAGGGTATGGTAGTAGGTGTCAGGCACACCAGACTGTGTCAAGAACTACAATGCTGCTGGGTTTTTCACGCTCAACAATTTCCTGCATGTATCAAGAATGGTCCATCACCCAAAGGACACAACTGTGGGATGCATTGGAGCCAACATGTGCCAGCATCCCTGTGGAATACTTTTAACACTTTGTAGAGTCCATGCCCTGACGAATTGAGGCTGTTCTGAGGGGGGTGCAACTCAATATTAGGAAGGTTTTCTTAATGTTTTGTACACTCAGTGTATTTAGTTAAGTATCAAAGCTAAGCAGGGCTAATCATGGTTAAACTCTCCAGTAGGAGGTGCTGCCCAGCTTATATCTTTTTCTGATAGTGGATATGACGTTGAAGATCTAACGTTGTTTCAAAGGTACAAATTATTTTATAAAAGATTTGTATATGTAAAACATTGGTTGACAATGACAATCCTGTGGTTGGAATTTCACCCTCAAAACAACAGTTTTACTTTTTTCAAATCCAATGTGTTTTACACGTTGATTCCACGTCACGATATGTTGACAAATTATGTAGAAACAACGTTGTGTGAAAGGCCGTACCTATTCACTGACAAAATCCTAGGCGGGACAGCACAAAATGAGATGCAGAGATGTGACTTCAACAAAAAGAAGGAAACTGTATTGGGAGTTCTTCTTTCAACACTCCCCAGACCGTACACACAAAGGCCAGGTTAATGGCTATCCCAAAAAGTCCCAGCTGGTGCCAAATGCCAATCCAACAGTTTGAGCCGAACCTATAACAGGGAATCATGGTGTCCTGGAATTTGCCATAGTCTCCAGCTCATAATCACTCTCCCCCTTCTGCCCCTTCAGTCAGGTCCTTAAGAGAGCACAAACAATAATCAGTCAATTGGCCTCAGGTGAGCTCATCAGCAGTGGCTGTACTGCGGCCCACCTCCAGGAGAGGGGGCAGTCGGACCACTTGATCCGGTTGATCCCTTACATAGGTATTTCATGCCGCGACATAAAGGGAGTTCCTTGATCTGTTAAAATAGTCAAGGGTAATCCTACTCGTGAGAACATGGCCAGCTTCTTGGCTATGCCTTTCGTCACCATGGTGTGTAATGGAATAGCCTCAGGATATTTGGTTACGTTGTCCACTACTACGAGGATGTATTGGTGTCCTCGGGCTGACCGTGGCAGCGGCCCCACTAGGTCCATGGCAATACGTTCAAATTATGTTTCCATAATGGGAAGAGGTATCAGAGGATTGCGGAAAATGGGCCTGTCGCATGACCTGCAGTATTTTACTACGTCTCTGGTCACCCCTGACCAGTAGAACCGGATGAGTACCCTCAGCAGTTTTCTCCCGTTCTAAATGTCCGCCCAAGACATGGGTGGGCCAAGTGCAGCACAGTGTCTTGATATGACCTCGGTACTACCAATAGTTCTAACTCCCCTTCCCTACATACCCAATTTAATAGGCCGTTCCGTATGGCAAAATATGGGAAACAAAACTCACCATCATCCTGGAGCCTCTTCGCATCAATAACTGCCTATTTGGCCATAAGCCTTAGCACCTCCGGATCTCACTGTTGGGCCGTGCCAAACTGACCCATAAGGTCTTCGAAAGGGAAACTGCCGTAGCCTTTGGACGGAGTGGGGGGGCGATCTATGTCGCCGTCGTTGGTCTCCATGCCAAACCCCAGCCAGGACTCCTCTGGTGTGGACTTGGCGAAGATCTGTCGAAGCCGCTCTCTTTCCTCCTGACTCCTATCCTCGCCCGGGCAACCGGGTTATGTGCCAGGCCGATGCGGCACTGTGAGCACCCCTCTTCTCTTGTTGGCCCCTCTCATGCTTCTCTGCATTGGCGCACAACCAGTGGAAGATTGGGCAGTCACAGCCGAGGAGGACGGGAACTGACAAGTTCGGTGACAGGCCTATCACCATATTGACCTTTCCCACGGATGTGGTCATCTTTACTCGGGCTCGGCGGTACCCCTGGACATCGCTGTGTATGCATGATACCTTCACTTTGCAGATGTTCTCCCGGGTAGGTTTACCCCAATAAATCATGACGGACCAAGGTCCAAAGTGATGAAATATTTATGCAAATTGCTTCAAATCAAACAGCTGCACACTTCTGTATATCACCACCAGACCGACGGCCTAGTCGAGAGATTTAATAGAACCATGGAGCGGGATGGGTGAAACTGGGATCAGCTACTGCCGTTTTGATGTTTGCCATAATAGAGGTACACCAGGCATCCACTGGCTATTCACCATTTTAGCTATTGTTTTGGCCCAGGGGATTGTTAAATGTGACGAAGGAGAACTGGGAGCAACAGCCCAGCCCCCACAACACTGTCATAGAACACATAGAAGAAATGAGAGAAAGCGTAAACAGTGTAATGCCCATTGTGAAGGAATATTTACAGCAGGCATAAGAAGCCCAGAGTCAGGTGTATAACCGTTCAGCTCAACCCCTAGAGTTCGCTCCAGGGGATCGGGTTATGGTGTTAATACCCACGACAGAATGTACATTCCAGGCCACATGGCGGGGTCCTTATGAGGTGTTGCAGAAAATGGGGCCTGTGAACTACCTCATCCGTCAGCCAGGGAGAAGGAAGACAGAACAGGTGTATCATATTAACCTGTTAAAAAAGTGGGTAAGTCAAGAAGCACTGTGGGGTGGCAAACTTAGACTTCAGTACTTTCTGCCACTTCTTCTTCTTCTTCTTCCTCTTCCAAGAACCTGCTGGAAGAGATTACCCTCGGAGGTGTATCTCCTTCCCAGACCCAAGAGTTACGTGAGTTGGTTATGGGAAATAAATATGTTTTCTTCCTTACCAGGACACACCCATCACATCCAACAAGACATCATTACACCTCTGGGGATAAGGGTCCACCAAAAACCTTCATTGAAGAGTCACAGCCCGATAGTCCTGGTGTCAAAACCAGATGGTACAGTACGATTCTGTAATGACTTCCGTAAGTTGAATGCCATTTTGGAATTTGATGCTTATCCCATGCCGAGAATAGATGAGAAAGACTGGGAAATGCCCGGTTCATTAGTACACTTGACCTAACCAAGGGGTATTGGCAGGTTCCTCAGACCCCTGCAGCTCTTGAGAAGACTGCATTCTCCACTCCAGATGGCCTGTTCCAATATGTGCGACTGCCCTTTGACTTGATGGAGGCCCCCACCATGTTTCAAAGGTTGATGGACCGCCCACATCAATCCTATGCTGCAGACTACCTGGACGATGTGATAATACACAGCCACATGTGGGAGGAGCACCTAATCTGATTAACCATGGTCATCGACGCCCTTCGGCAAACAGGACTCACTGCCAACCCAAAGAAATGCACGCTGGGGGTAAGTGAAGCAAAGTATCTAGGCTATTCCATAGGGCGACGGTTGATCAAACCACAAGAGAAGGTCGCTGAGATCCAGAATTGGTCTCGACCAGTGAATAAAAAACAGGTACGGGCTTTCCTGGGAATACCTGCCATGGTACAGTGTATCCCTGCAGCTGAAGAGGCATTTCAGAAATTGAAATCGGCCTTATCCGCTTCCTCTGTTTTGTATTCACCGGATTTCTCGAAGCCTCTTATTGTACAGACAGATGCATCGTACACTGGAATTGGAGCTGTACTCTGGCCGGAAGTTAATGGAGAGGAACATCCTGTGCTGTACATTAGCTGTAAGTTGATTCCCTGTGAAACCAAATATGCAACAGTGGATAAAGAGTGTTTGTCAATCAAATGGGCTCTGGAGTCCTTGAAATCTGGGCCTCAAGTTTTATTAATGACAGGTCATGCTCCCCTTACCTGGATGAATAAAGACACTAACGCCCAGATCTCCCGGTGGTTCCTCAGCCTCCAGCCTTTCCACTATCGGATCGTCCACTGTTTGGCTTCTAAACATGGCAATGAAGATGCCATGTCTCATATGAATGCCAAGTTTTCTGCACTTGACTCTCGTATGCATGCCATGGTCAGAGCCACTACCATGGCTCTGAGCACAGGTTCAACGCTGGGGGGGAAGGTATGTAGTTGTTTCAGGGGTTGTGTTGTGGATGGACATTATGTGCTTGCAAAGTTTCTTTTTTTTTAACCCCGGCAGGTGAAGGAGTCGGAGGTTATTGGAGAGACCGAGCATACGGTTGAGAAGGAGGTTTTAAAGAAGAAAGGAATTATGATTTCAACAAGGGTTGAACCCCCAAAGACTAAGCTTGAAGGACCTTCCACTGTTGGCGAAGTGTTTACTTTGCTTGATTTTGTTTTGTATATCAAGAACGCTGCCAAAGCATGATAGTAATAAACCAGTTTAACCCTTCACTTGGACTGGTGTTGTGTGTTTGTATGTGCAAACCCTGCCTCACAAAGATCTCGGCGCTGAAAACTCTACAATTGTTTTAGCCACCCTAAGTGAGGTGTAGAATCCCACCAGCGCCGGCCAAACCTTTCTCCCTTATGTACGAGGTGCATTCCTGGCCCATAGAAATGAGGGAAAGGCATGCACTTGGGACTCTCCCACATTTTCCTCATCCTTTAATTCCTGGAGGGGGAGAGATACTTCAGTTGCGCATAAGAGTTGGTGTAGACTGAAGCGCATGGCCTGCTCTGGTGTGGACATCAGCGCTTGCTTCTGGAGTGCCATGGTGCTGCCCATTTCGCACCTCTCCGCTCTTTGTGAACACGTTGCTGGGACCCGGTCATCTCGCATGCCAGATAGTGGGAGGGAGATGGGGGTAACATTCTTGGACAAGAAGGACCCCTTTGACCAATATTGTTAGACAAATGGGGCTAAGAGAGAAGGGGGTAGCCTTTTCATTTTACAGCCTGTTAATTAATATGTTATTACCAGCTAAATACATAGTAAAAATAAAAATACGTAGAAACATGAACCAAGTAAGTAAATACTACATAATTAACTTGCAAATATAAAGTAACAAAATGTAGTTATATAGGTAAGTACAAGCAAGTAAGAAGGAAGCTAATAACTATGTAAATACATAGTCACACCACTATTTCAATATAATATCTAAAACACCAAGGAACATACAAAGTCACAAAATGTAATTTTATAATAAATGTTAGTCTCAAAGTTAAGCACATGTAAAAACCTGGTTATTACTATGTAAATACATAGTCATGCCAGTATTACCTAAGAAACAACAATTAACATAGATGGTAATTTATTACCACGTAATTGCACAAAAATGCCGTAATGTCATCCTTTTGTGTTGATATTCACCCATTATTTCTATGTATTTTACTTTACCATGTACAGTGCCTTCGGAAAGTATTCAGACCCATTGACTTTTTCCACATTTTGTTATGTTACAGCTTTATTCTAAAATATTTTTTTTCTCTTTGCTATGAGACTTGAAATTGAGCTCAGTTGCACCCTGTTTCCATTGATCATCCTTGAGATGTTTCTACAACTTGATTGGAGTCCACCTGTGGTAAATTCAATTGATTGGACATGATTTGGAAAGGCAAACACCTGCCTATATAAGATCCCATAGTGGACAGTGCATGTCAGTGCAAAAACCAAGCCATGAGGTCAAGGGAATTGTGTCGAGGCACAGATCTGGGGAAGGGTACCAAAAAAAGGTCTAGGCCTCCCCCAAGATGGCTACAGCGCCAATGGTCTGATCAGAAAACAAGATATTTTGCCCGTGCTGTCACTCTATTTTATTTAACCTTTATTTAACTAGGCAAGTCAGTTAAGAACAAATTCTTATTTTCAATGACTGCTTAGGAACAGTAGGTTAACTACCTTGTTCAGGGGCAGACCTTGTCGGCTCTGGGATTCGATCTTGCAACCTTTCGGTTACAAGTCCAATGCTGTAACCACTAGGCTACCTGCCACCTCTTTCCTTTTGACTGGTGAAGTCTGTCCTTCCACACACGCGGGACAGGCAATACGGACACAACTGGTGCACAAAATTGATGACTTATGTCATGCAGCGAGAGTTGAGTGGGGACTTGGGAGAGTTTTGGTTATTGAGATCCCCATTAACTACTGCACATGCAGCAGCTACTCTTTCTGGAGTCCACATAAAACGTGCAAATACATGAGAGTACAGTAAAGTTATAGACAAGGACAACAAAAGATATTACATTAAATTCCAAATTAAAACAAAATAACAGGGATATAAAGAAATGTGTGCACAAAATTTGAGAGAAATACACTTTTTGTTTTTGAAAATACGGAGACAAAAAAAAATTATGCACACAATTCTTTACATCCCTGTTAGAGAAAATTTCTCCTTTGCCAATATAATCCATCTACCTGACAGGTGTGGCATATCAAAAGGGTGTGTGCAATTGGCATACTGACCTGCAGGAATGTCCACCAGAGCTGTTGCTAGAGAATTGAATGTTCATTTCTCTACCATATGTATGTTTTAGAGAAATTGGCAGTGCATCCAACCTGCCTCACAACCGCAGACCATGTGTAACCACGCCAGCCTAGTACCTCCACATCTGGCTTTTTCACCTGCGTGATCGTCTGAGTGGGTGTGGGGGGATTCTGAGGAGTATTTCTGTCTGTAATACATCTCTTTTGTGGGGAAAAACTCATTCTGATTGGCTAGGTCTGGCCAGTGGGAGGGACTGGCTGCCAAGTCGGTGGGCCTATTCCCTCCCAGGCATTAAATCTGTTTTTGGTTTGGGCACCGTGAAGAAACCCATAGTGGCGTGTCTGGTGGGGTATGTATGTATGTATGTATGCATGTATGTCTATTTGAAGTGTATGAAAATAGATTATATAAGTGGTTAGGCATTTTCAACACAAATGTTTTTTTTTAAAGACTAGAAGAGGAGTCAATTTCTCCTCAACCCTCAAATATAATAGACTTGCATCATGCATGCTGTTAGTTCTGTGTGTGCAATTAAGGTCAAGGCGTAATGCTTTGTTTTGAGCCAGCTGCAACTTTCTTAGGTCTTTCTTTGCTCCACATGAACATAGTACCGGACAGTAATCAAGTTAGGACAAGATCAGAGCCTGTACAACTAGTCCTGTTGATATTTCTGTCGGAAACACAGATTATCTTTTTATAACAGACATACCTCTCCCTATCTTCACACCAACTTTGTTAATATGACTTGGCCATCCAATGTTACTCCTAGGAGTTCAGCTTCTTCAACTTGTTCAATGGTCACACCCTTCATGCACAACCCCAGTTGAGGTTTAGGTCTAAGAGAATGCTTTGAACCAAGTACAATGCTTTGGGTTTAGATGTATTTAAAACCAGTTTATTGTTAATTACCCATTCTGACATTGACTGGAACTTCTTGATAAGTCTCAGTGAGCTCACTGGCTGTAGGTGCTGATGTGTAGAGAGTGCAATCATCAGCAAACATAGTCATTTTAGCTTCTTGTAAGAAAAGTGTCAAATAATTTGTAAAAATAGAGAAGAGTAACGGCCCAAGGCAACTGCCCTGAGGAATACCGCACTGTACGTAGCTGATGTTAGAGAAGCTTGCATTGAAGAATACTCTGCGTTCTATTGGATACTTAACTCTCCAACCAAGTGATGGCAGGTGATGTAAAGCCATTACAATTCAGTTGATCATAACACAAGGCTGCACTGAAATCTAACCGTACTGTTCCAACTATCATATTATTTTAGCCAATTATCAGTCATCTGAGTAGGTGCAATTCCCTATATGCATGCTGAAAGTCAGTAGTTAATTTGTTCTTTGAAAACTAGCATTGTATTTGGTACACAATTTTCTCCCTCAGTTTACTGAAAACAGGCAGCAAACTGATTGGGTGGATGTTAGAGCCAGCAAAGGATGCTTTACTATTTTTAGTTAGTGGAATTACTTTAGCTTCCTTCCACGTCTGTGGACACACACTCTTTTAGGCTTTGTTTAAATGCATGGAAAATAGGGGTGGCAATATAGTCTGCTACCCTTCTCAATAGTTTCCCATCTATGTTGTCAATACCTGGTGGCTTATCATTATTGATGGATAGCAATAGTTTTTCGACCTCCTCCACACAAATTTGACCAAATTCAAAACAGCAATCCTTCTTTAATAATTAGATCTTCAATACACAAGTATGATGGTTCACAGTTCAATGTTGATATTTCACTTCTCAGTTTGTCCACTTTACCAGGGAAATAGTCATCAATGATTTTAATTTAATCATTTAAGGTGCTCCAAAGTCTTTTCCCATAGTTTTTATGTCATGTATCTTATGGTAATATAATTTGATTTATTTTTTGTTAAGTTTAGTCACAAAATTTCTGAATTGACAGTGTCAACCAACCAACCAATCAGCTGAACAACCTGACTTATTTGCCACCTTTTTTTGCATAATTTCTTTGAATCCTAACATTTTTCAACTAGTCATCGATCCAGGGGGTTCTAACAGTTCTCACAGTTTCTTAATAGGTGTATGTTTGCCAACATTGGCCAAGAATAAATTTACAAATATTCCAAGTGCTGCGTCTGTATTCTCCAACATACATGTTTTTGCAGCTTCAACAAAAGAGTCCTGACAAGTTTTTGTATGATTTGAAAAAATAACTTTAGGCCTTCCTTTGGTACTTTACTTTTCCAAGTTATTGCCACAATGATCACTACAGCCAATGGAAACTATTACTTTGGAGCAAAGATATGGTGCTTGTCCATCTCCATGGATTGATGAACTGGGTGAGACATTTTCTCAAAGAAATATGGCAAAAGTCTTAGCAGCCAAATCTAAACTAGAAATTGATTAATAGATTTATAGAACACTACGTAATTATTCAGTTCAATTAAATCTTAAGAAGAAACATTATTTTACAAAAATGCTTTTATTGATTGTACTCACGTAACCAGTCTTTTTGCAGCTGAGTACATCTACTAATTTAGTTTTTATCTGTTTGTATTTTTTGTTGATAGAATGCTGACATCAAAACACTGGTATATTGAGCTTTTGATTCTGAGCATTTGATTCTCTCAAATGTTGTTTTTTGCCATCATTGTAAGCCTGCCACACACACACACTATACGATACATTTATTAGACATAATAAAGAGTGAGTTTTTGTCACAACCCGGCTCGTGGGAAGTGACAGAGCTCTTATAGGACCAGGGCACAAATAATAATATAATAATAATCAATCATTTTGCTTTTTATTTAGCCATCTTACATAAACTTTTTGTTCATCGAAAATTGTGACTAACTCACCACAGGTTAATGAGAAGGGTGTGCTTGAAAGGATGCACATAACTCTACAATGTTGGGTTGCATTGGAGAGTCTCAGTCCTAAATCATTTTCCACACACAGTCTGTGCCTGGATTCCGTTTTCATGCTAATGAGGGCTGAGAATCCTCTCTCACATACACTACCGTTCAAAAGTTTGGGGTTACTTAGAAATGTCCTTGTTTTTGAAAGAAAAGCAAAAATGTTGTCCATTAAAATTACATCAAATTGATCAGAAATACAGTGTAGACATCGTTAATGTTGTAAATTACTATTGTAGCTGGAAACGGCTGATTTTGAATGGAATATCTACATAGGCTTACAGAGGCCCATTATCAGCAACCATCACTCCTGTGTTCCAATGCCACGTTGTGTTAGCTAATCCAAGTTTATTGTTTTAAAAGGCTATTTGATCATAAAAAAAACTTTTGCAATTATGTTAGCAGAGCTGAAAACTATTGTCTGATTAAAGAAGCAATAAAACTGTTGCTAGACAGCCTTCTTTATCTGGAGCGTCAGCATTTGTGGGTTCGATTACAGGCTCAAAATGGCCAGAAACAAAGACTTTCTTATGAAACTCGTCAGTCTATTGTTGTTCTGAGAAATGAAGGCTATTCCACGCGAGAAATTGCCAAGAAACTGAAGATCTCGTACAACGCTGTGTACTACTCCCTTCACAGAACACCGCAAACTGGCTCTAACCAGAATAGAAAGGAGTGCACAACTGAGCAAGAGGACAAGTACATTAGTATCTAGTTTGAGAAACAGACGCCTCACAAGTCCTCAACTGGCAGCTTCATTAAATAGTACCTGCAAAACACCAGTCTCAACGTCAACAGAGAAGAGGCGAATCCTGGACGCTGGCCTTCTAGGCAGAGTTGCAAAGAAAAATGACATTTCTAAGTGACCCCAAACTTTTGAATGGTAGTGTATAACACACTGTGGCTGAGGAAAGGGACTACTCCTAATATAAGTGAATCCAAAATCAATGTAGTTCTCATCATATTTGCGCCTCTTCGATGGTCGAACGTCCCTGTCTGTTGTTCGTTGCTTTCCCGGGTAAAGGGGGCAGTAGCTCTTTGGCTGCATCAGATTCACAACTGTCAGTGTCCATGCTAGCTGGGCTAACAACAAATGTAGAATTACTGATGCTAGCATTGGATGTGCCTGTGGAAGCAGAACAACTTGTCGTCGACAGGTGCAGGTGTAGTACACCTTCTATTAACTTTTTTCCATGGTAGCGCTACCCACTTCCCCAGAGAATAGTTATGGTATTTGTGCCTATTAATTAGTCACGGCACTCTGGATTTACCCTCTAGGACATACCCTCTGCAGGTACCGGCCTACTCGGGCTTACCTTCCGGGACTTACCATGAAGCTACGACCGGTCGTAATAGAATGGGACTACTGCATAAGCTCAGGCTTTCTAGGTATCATATAATTGGTTCAGCCTATGACTCTCATCTCCCCAAGATGTCAGAATTAATGATAACAGGTGTAGGCACTGTGCCTACCTTGTTTCTGGTGCCGGCTCCTATTTCACTGATTCGGGAATCTCTAGTCGACTGTAAATCGTGGTGAAACCTGCTTGCAGCGCCAACCTGTTATGTTCTAAATATCAGGGTAAGAACTCAACAGACACTATGAAAGCTTAAACTAGTTTATTCACCCCAAAGGATCGAACAGCTGAACAGACAAGACATATTCACACAAGCACTGATATGTAACCCTTTCTCCTATGCTGAGTCTCCTCCTACACATCTGAACAGCCAATACATCTGTTGCTAGACAGAACCTTAGTGATATCTGTTCTTCCTCACTTCATCTGACCTGACCTCTGCCCCAGAGTGCTCACTCCTCTCCTCCCATAGGATCCCTGATGGCTAACAATAACATATCTGGATAGAATGTTAATTTTATACATTCCCCTCTCTCCCTTATTGACATGAATAAGTATATTTCATATTCTCAGAACCAGATACAATGCTATTTCAGAGTAAACAAATTAACAGATTTTCAGCACGCTTTTAAGGAAAGGCATTTAACATGTACAGCACTTACACAAATGACTGATTGGCTGAGAGAAATGATTCAAACAAATATTGTGGGAGTTGTTTTGTTAGACGAAAGTGCAGCTTTGCCATTATCGATCATAATATTCTGCTGGAAAAATGTATGCCTTATGGCTTTACATCCCCTGCTAAATTGTGGATCGAGAGTTACAGTGAGGGAAAAAAGTATTTGATCCCCTGCTGATTTTGTACGTTTTCCCACTGACAAAGAAATGATCCATCTATAATTTTAATGGTAGGTTTATTTGAACAGTGAGAGACAGAATAACAACAAAAAAATCCAGAAAAACGCATGTGAAAAATGTTATAAATTGATTTGCATTTTAATGAGGGAAATAAGTATTTATTTTTATAATAAGTATTTACCCCCCCATCCACATCGATGGGACCGCAGTGTAGAAGGTGGAAAGCTTCAAATTCCTCGGCGTACAAATTACTGACAAACTGAAATGGTCCACCCATCAAAGCTGTGACAGAAGCTGTTTTTCAGTCTCTCAATCTCAAGGCCATCAGATTGTTAAACAGCCATCACTAACACATTGGAGGCTGATGCCCTATATACATAGACTTGAAATCACTGGCCATTTTAATAATGGAACACTAGTCACTTGAATAATGTTTACATATTTTGCATTACTAATGTATATACTGTATTATATTCTACTATATCTTAGTCTGTGCCACTCTGACATTGCTCGTCCAAATATTTATATATTCTTAATTCTATTCCTTTTCTTTAGATTAGAGTCTATTGTGTGTGTTGTTGTGAAATTGTTAGACATTACTTGTTAGCTATTACTGCACTGTTGGAGCTAGAAACACAAGCATTTCGCTACACCCGCAATAGCATCTGCTAAACACGTGTATGTGACCAATAACATTTTATTTGATTCAATAAATGATGATGAACTTCACAGGGTGGTGGAAGTGCACGGTGATGAGCTTGATGCTCCTTTGTAATCAATATCGAGGATCTTATTCTGGTGACATGATCATTGATGCTTGTCTGCCTTTGGACAAATAAAAATAATCTTGATCTTTTGTCCATAATAATCTCTTCATATAGGCTATATGTCCGCTCTAGCCAAAAGCACACCCTGCACCCATCAGTAGGGTTGAAAATGCGATGGAAACCCACCCCAAAAACCCAATTCTATTTGTTTATTCGGTACATGAGAATTTAACCACAAGTTATTTTGACGTGCACTACGACATCACGCACAGCATTTGATCTACAACAAGTCAATTTGATGGTGTCATATATTGTTTTTATGTAGATTTTAGAATATTTGCATGAAAATCTGTCAGAAATTGGATGGAAACCTAGCTAGTGGTAAAGTCTGGGTAGCCATTTGATTAGCTGTTCAGGAGTCCTATGGCTTGGGGATAGAAGCTGTTTAAGAAGCCTTTTGGACCTAGCTCCGGTACCGCTTGCCGTGTGGTAGCAGAGAGAACAGTCTATGACTAGGGTGGCTGGAGTCTTTTTTTAGGGCTATCCTCTGACACCGCCTGGTATAGAGGTCCTGGATGGCAGGAAGCTTGGCCCTGGTGATGTACTGGGCCATACGCACTACCCTCTGTAGTGCCTTGAAGTCGGAGGCAGAGCAGTTGATCTGAGGACCCATGCCAAGTCTCCTGAGGGGGAACCGGTTTTGTCGTGCCCTCTTCACAACTGTCTTGATGTGCTTGAACCATGTTAGTTTGTTGGTGATGTGGACTCCAAGGAACTTGAAGCTTTCAACCTGCTCCACTACAGCCCCGTTGATGAGAATGGGGACGTGCTCGGTCCTCCTTTTCCTGTAGTCCACAATCATCCTTTGTCTTGATCACGTTGAGGGAGAGGTTGTTGTCCTTGCACCACAAGGTCAGGTCTCTCACATAATGATGGTGTTGGAGTCGTGCCTGGCCTTGCAGTCATGAGTTATGTGCATACAGTCACTGTGGTGACAACGTCCTCGATGCACTTATTGATAAAGCAAGTGACTGATGTGGTGTACTCCTCAATGCCATCGTAAGAATCCCGGAAACATGTTCTAGTCTGTGCTAGTAAAACAGTCCTGTAGCTTAGCATCTGCTTCATCTGACCACTTTTTTTTTATAGACCGAGTCACTGGTGCTTCCTGCTTTAATTTTTGCTTGTAAGGAGGAATCAGGAGGATAGAGTTATGATCAGATTTGCCAAATGGAAGGCGAGGGATTGTGATTGCCTAGTCACTTTTACCCCTACCTACATGTACACATTACCTAAACTACTTCGTACCCCTGCACATTGACTTGATACCAGTGCTCCTTGTTATTGTTATTTTATTGTGCTACTATTTCCTTTTCAATTCTCAGAAAGACTGGCAACTAAATGACAAACTTACATTGCTTAACATTAAACGAGAATACACACACACACGCGCACAAACACACAGTTTCGGTTGGGTCCTTGGGATTGGAAGTTAAAATCTTAAATACTGATAATAAAAGAGCGTTACATAAGAAAACTATATCCTTTATAGTAGGTACTGTATGTTTCCATCCAATTGGCAACCGATTTTTATGCGAATATTCAAAAATATGCGTAAAGAAAATGTGTGCATTTTCCCAAAAGAGTTGTTACCACCAAGCTGACTTGTTGCAGATAACAATCAGTGTGTGATGACATAGTGCACGCAAATTATATTTTGTTCACTTAAGTTTTCATGTATCGAATAAAAATCTAGTTTGATGTGTTTACATCGCATTTACAACTGTACCGATGGTTTTGTCTTGGCAAGTGCACTCTAGCCAATGACTCACAGATGCTGTGCGGGTAGGCTAGTCTACATGATGAGATTATTAGGGATAATTTTTATTTGTCAAATGGCAGTCAAGCATTGATCATCATGCCACCAGAATCAGACCCTCAATACTTATTGTAAAAGAGCATCAAGCTCATCACCGTGCACTTCACCACCCTGTGAAGTTCATAACTTATTTAATTTGTAGTTCATCTGCATGGTTTCCCGAGTCGTAGTGGAAGGACCACACACCATATTGTTGTGTGATATTTACATCAATATGATTGTTATTATATTAATATATTTGCGCGTAAAGGCGTTTCCATCTCCATTTCTCTCATAATTATTTTTACAGACTAAGATCCCACAGCATGTCGAACAAACAAATTCTGTCAGCATTTATAAAATTGTATCGAAACTTTGTTTCCATCACAGCTGTCGCGGGTTTATAGGGTTTGACTAATGCATTCAGTTGTACAACTGACTAGGTCTTTTCCTTTCCCATGATCGACAGTCATACTCTCATAAGAACTGGATGGAAACGTGGTTAGTGTAGGGTTTCTGCCTAGTGCTCAACAACTGCATTGATTTCACTGTCATGAGGAGTTTGAAGAAAGCTATTTTTATCCAATTAATAAGCTTAACTTTAGTTTCTCCCATTTCTCTATTTCCCTCTTCCCTACATCAGTAGGGGGTGGTTGGGAGATGGAGAGATACTGTTTGTGTGGGGAAGGGGGGCTGTAAAAGTCGACCATCTTATAATTGGCTCTTTGATGGAAGGGAAAGGGGGGATATCCTATACTCCAAGCGTATGAATAGGCCTGGGTTTTTTCTCACACTGAAACCAGGGACAGGCTTTCAACAATAGCTCATTGTAGAGTGAAGAGACACTTTTCAGTACACTGTACACTCTAGAATAATCAGCCCCTGTCCCCAAAGCCTTTTCCACCTCCTTTCACTCTCTCTGTCACAGACACACACAAACACGCACATTCCAGACTTTTTTTTATGAAATCATGTGAATGTGTTCATGCGTAAATTCATTATTCCACTTCAAATGTAGGGCAAACAAGGCCTCATACACAGTTGATTGCTATTATTTTTGCACAGTTCCTGACCAGGTTTACTTTGACCAAGCCCCAACATAAGACGACTTGATTCGCCTTAAGAACTGAGGAACTAAGAAAACACATTAGTCTGGAAGTTTACCCAGATCATGTGGAGAATTTGATTAAGAAATGGTCCTTTTTCAAAATGTGTAAATGAAAGAAAAACAATAGAGGATGGAAAACAAAAGGAACATTCCCTGAAGTGGAAGTTGCTTGGTGCCAAGTCTCACACACACCAAAGGAATTCTCTTGAAAAGGCCGTTCGTCTCCTTCCTCTGGTGAAGGAAATCTGCCCAGCCAGCCTGTGTTTTCCTGCAAACATAGCAACTGACCAATGAAAACGCAGAGAGGGGCTGACTGTAATCCACCACTCATGTGACTATTGAATGATTTACCAAGAATGGCCCCTCCTTTCTTCACCTGCCCCTCCCCCCTGACGTGATTCACCGGGCTGCTAGGGGGAGGGAAGGATTTTGCAACACAGAAACTGGGAAGTGCCTGAGCACGGCAGTCCAGTTCAGGCAGCCCTAAGAGAAGGAGTGAGAGCGATAAAGAGAGAGTATGTCTGACAGGTGGCTAAGTCTACCACAATGCTGTGCTCTGGAATGCCATAGTTTGGGGAGATAGAATAAGCCATCACATCGTAGTAGGAGCAGCGGCAGCACTGAGAGCTGTATCAGAAACGGCACCATGAAGGGCCAGGTAGTTAATGGCTTCCAGGCTGAGTTTGGACCCTTGGACTGGAGCTATGGCACTGGGATGCCCCCTCGGAAAGGCAAGAGTATGGAGGAGTTGGGGAATTGTGGCTGGGCCAGGGAGAGGATGGTCCATCTGCAACAGCAACTACAGTTACAGCAGATGCAGCAACAGGGGGTTGGATACCACGGCTATAAGCTATGTCCAGCGCCAGTGCTGGCCCCTGTACCGGTGGCAGCTCCAAGGTCTGTGCCAGGGCAATGGGACTACCAGGCCAACCTGAGGCAGGGGAATGCCGGTCGGCAGGCCAGTTGGGAGTATGAGGACTATGACAGAGTGCCTTATAGAGACACAAGGCCTCAAAGTAGGGGCCTTTATTTCCGCTCTGCCTCAGATAATGGCCACCTGGAACCCAGGAGAGTGCAAGAGTGGTCTGGGAACCATTGCTTCTACCCAGGCCCGGAGGACCACAACTACCAGGAGCACAACCGAGAGACACAAATCAAGGATTACAGGGATGTCCACAGAAGTCAGGCGCAGCATGACATAGACCGGGACAAATATGACCACAAAGAAGTGGAGTATCACTACAAACCGTGTGACCTCTACAAAGACAGAGATGGGGACCACTATGACTGCAAAAAGCAGGACTATTGGGACCTGGAAAAGGAGTTTTATCAAGAACATGGCCGTTGTGATCGCAAAGAGTCAGACCAGAATGATCACACAGACCGGTACAACCCTAGGGATATAGGCCACCATGACCGCAAAGAGGGTGACCAGTACGACCATAAAGATCAGGAATATTTTGACCGCAGGAGACCGAGCAAGAATGACCACACAGAAAAGTATTATTTGGACTACAGACAAGACGATAGGAAAGAGGACCGCTACGTAAAATACCACCACGTTCGCAGGGAGGATTGTTATGACCGCAAGGAAGAACACCACTATGATCATAAAGACCAAGATTATTACGACCGTAAAGAGAAGACCCATTACGAGCGCAGAGAAAATGACCACTATGACCAAAAGGATAAGGACCACTATTTGCTTAAAAAGAGCGATAGTTATGACCACAAGAAAAAGGACCACTACAACTACAAAGGAAAGGAGCACTGTGAGCGCAGAGAAAAGGACCACTATGATCACAAGGAAAAGGACCACTACAATGACAAGGGAAAGGACCACTATGATCGTAAGGAAGAAGACCATTACAGGGATTTGCGATCATTATCAATGGACTCCAGGTATGAGGAATACCCTGCCAGCGGCAGTGGGAAGCACTGTGAAGAATGGGTTGAGGACCAGTACCACAATCAGCCTGAACGGGAGCGACGGTCCTACGACCGTTACCTGTGCCACAACAAGGACAGTGAAAATGGGTCCCAACTGGATTCTGGTAGCCTCATGGGGAAGGTGAACCACCCTAGACGGGCACGTAAGCCCCTCTACATGGGCTCCCTTGACCGTAACAGTTTCTACAGGAAGACCGCCCCCAGCTCTCTGCGGAGGTCAGAGTTTGCCATCAACAGTAAGCAGAAACAAGGTAAACATCTGTGTGCTTGGAGGGATTCAGGTATGTAAAGTAGGCAGAGACCAGACCATGGGGTTACAATGAATTATAGGAAGTTTCCCTCTTTATTGCTGATGTAGGATCAGCTTTCCTGACACCAATCCATTGAGCTCTTACAAAATAAAAATCGTTTTTTGGGGAGCAACTCAGCCGCCCAGCAACAACGAGTCACCAGTTAATTTCCACTCACGATTGGATCATATGAAAACTTCACCAAGATTGAATTGTGAGCAACGATTGTAATGTGAAGTGTCCTGTAGTTTCCAAAGTCTCGACCTCAGAAAAATGACCTTTAGTTGCACTTACAATGGACGTCTAAAGTGTTGTGGCCTGGGGCCTCATTTATAAAAGCGTTGCATACGTACAAAATATACCCCAAAACGAGCGTACAATAGTTTTCACCCACAAGTTGGCATTTATAATAACTGAAACTTGACGTTAGAATGTTCTTACCTCCACACAAACTTTAGACCATCCTACAAAAAATGTCTAGGGGTTGAAGTATTGTATTGAAACCAGGCAAGTAAGTATTTTGTGCAAATGGGGGATATGATGACACACTTATTGATAAAACTGGAAAAACTGGAAAATATAATAAGATGCAAACATTTGCCGTTAGTGAGAAGAGCAAAAATATTTTTATTTTATCTTTGCAATCTAAAATAACAAATTATTTATTTCCATGATCATTGTACAATGCATTTCTTCTCTTTCCTGACTGTGATGAAAGTAGCTTATACAATAAATAGAGATACTATTTAAATAGATAAGTTATTTCAAACATTTTGCTGTATATGATCCTTTCTGTTTTTATACCTACACATTATTTTCAGAAATGGCTTACGCAGATATTTAGTAGGCAACTTTTATAAATGAGGCCAAGGTGCTCACTCACTCTCCAGGCATGTGTGTGTCAGACATGAGGCTTGTAGCGTTTGGTGGTTTCGCCTATTGTCTTAGGAAGGTGAACCTGAAAGTATTTTAGGGCAGGGGAACCAGTCAAGCGGGTTTTTGTTGGCTCCTTTTCTCCTCTCTCTCTCTGTCTCTCTCTCTCTCTGTGTCTCTCTCTCTCTCTCTCTCTGTCTCTCTCTCTCTCTGTGTCTCTCTCTGTGTCTGTCTTCAAATCTCCACAGAAGTAGTGGAATTTGTCAACAGTCTCTTGCTCAGGTGTTTCACATGACTCATTCCATTGCTGTCTTAAAGGGATAGTTGACCCAAATTACTAAATTGCATATTGGTTTCCATACCCTGTAAGCAGGTTATAGACCAGGAATGACACCAATCCATGTTTTTTTTGTTTACCTGGCCACTGTTTCGAAAGGCACAAATCCAATGCAAGTTATTGATACCAATATTTGCTTTTTTCGCGCTTCATTTTGTCATTTGGGTGAACTATTCATTTAATGGTGGGGCTGCTCTTAGACGCTCTGTCAAAGTAGGACTTTGTCCTGGCTGGATGGAATGTCTAAATCCTGTGGCAAGTGTTGAGCAACTCAGATTGCCATTGTATAACCATTCAGGTGAACTGAGTGAGTATTTGTGTGTGTGTGTGCCTAAATATGCCAGAGCAAGAGAGCACTTCTCCTCAGGAGTTTGTTTCTTAGAACAAGCAGGTGAAGCACCCTAGTGCTCAACACAGCCTGGGACCAGACAGAACTCACTACCTTCTCTTCCCCCCCAAACACACACACTGACCATGTTTCCAACCAGTAATCTCTTCCTCCTCACTATGTTGACGTTAAGGAAGGTAGAGTGACTCCTCCACTGAGGGACTGAATTTCAAGTTGCAAGTACCAAGAGTGTGTATGCGCCCGCGCGCGTGTGTGTGTTGGTCTGTAGAGGTGCCTGTTGCTGGTCTCCGTAGTAATCCATGAGCAGCAGCTGCTGCTGCTGATGGGCAGATGGGGGATTAAGCAGAAAATACTTAGACAACATTCTCACAACATTCTGGTAACATACTGTCTAGGGGCCAGCCTGGCAGACAAATGCCCCAGGTCTCGAGCCCAGGAGGGAATTAGCCAGCTAATGTAGGTCAGAGACACTGCGCAAGCTCTCTGACGCAAACACTGACATCTGCACAAGTCTCTCACTATCACACACACACACATATTTCTGTTACATGTATTTGAAATAACTTCACTAACTGCTGGTACATTCCCTAATTTGTTTTTACACAAATGAACAAGCTAGTTAGCACATTATCTTGTGAAACTGTTGAAGTAGCTAGCAAGCGATAAGATTTGACAAATAAGACTAATGTCTTCTACAGTGGCACTTATTTTGCAATGTGCAGAGTACAATCACTCATCGGGGGTGATTTCTTCTAAACAGCTGATCTCCTGCACTCATTTTTGAGAGTCGATACAAAAGTTTTATGGATACAAAGCTTTTTTTTACTTATTGTGATCTATATACCTCTGGGGCAGCTTGGGGAACTTAAACAAACAGTATTTCTTACGTTGTTTTGCATTGTGCTGAAAACGTATCTTCTCGCGTGCTTGACTATGATGTTGATTGTCTTTAGATTTTTACAGTGTTCTAAAGTTTAATTTACCATAGGAATCAAAATATACATCCGTGTTTCTCAAAAAATGTCTCAATACAGGTTTAGATTGAACAGGACCTGGTATTTGTCAATTCATTTGCTGAACTAGAGCAATCAAGGGTCTTTTTCACAAAAATGGAAAGAGGGGTCATAAGAAATTGAGTTTGAGGTAACTCATGCAAGGATTAAACAGTTTTGTTCCACTTAGAATTCTAAATCCTGAACTTCAATTCAAACTTCTACGTCTAACATGGAAATTAGACTATTAAAACTATTGTCATTTCATTTGACCTTCCATATAAGTCATTATCAGTGTGTAAAGTGATTGGCATCAGCATATTTGATTTACTGCAAGTACTTTGCTCAATGAAAGTAACTTCACAGTGCATGTTTTGAAAGAAACACCAGTGGTCTTAAGTGGATTTGTGAGTGGATAGAAAAATCACTGGTGCAATGCCCCTGCACCCTACTTCAGAGACACCCAACAGCATTTGGAGTGCTCAGTAGGGTTAACTAGAGAGCCAAAATGGACCTTTTGCCCTTTAAGCTGTTGGAGTAAACAAAGGTATCCTACTGTCCAAAATGTGGAGTGTCTTCCTTTCCTGTGGCCATCTCACTGCTTGCTGAAACCAGGGTGTTAGATGTTTAATTATACTGTGGGCTCTAAGGAGTTGGCCCAAGTTTGTTTTACTTTCCCAGCTCATGTGAAGTTGTAGGGTCCATAATTACGAACTCTTACACCTCAAGTCTAAACCTTGTGCAACAATATGAACCTTTTGGAACAAATATGTTAGCTGTTAGTCACAAATAAATCAACCAATGAAAGAAGTAGACGCTAATAACACACCAACCAATGGAAATTCCCAAAATAGGTAAACTTGCCCACGTGAGGTCTGGGAAAACTGGACCAATATGCACTGAGTATACCAAACATTAAGAACACCTGCTCTTTCCATGACAGACTGACCAGGTGAATCCAGGTGAAAGCTATGATCCCTTATTGATGCCACTTCAATCAGGGTGGATGAAGGGGAGGAGACCGGTTAAAGAAGGATTTTTAAGCCTTGACACAATTGAGACATGGATTGTGTATGTGTGCCATTCAGCGGGTGAATGGGCAAGACAGAAAATGTAAGTGCCTATGAACAGGGTACAGTAGTAGGTGCCAGGCTCACTGGTTTCTGTCAAGAGCTGCAACGCTGTTGGGTTTTTCACAGTTTCCCATGTGTATGAAGAATGGTCCACCACCCAATGGACATCCAGCCAACCTGATACAACTGTGGGAAGCATTGGAGTCAACATGGGCCAGCATCCCTGTGGAATGCTTTCAACACCTTGTAGAGTCCATGCCCTGACAAAATTAGGCTGTTTTGAGGACAAAAGGGTGGGGGAGGGTGCAACTCAATATTAGGAAGGTGTTGTAGATGTAATACAAAATGTTAGTTTGTATTTGTACATCGTAAGAAAATCTGAGAGACTCATGGTCTTGACAAATAGCAGTAATTCACCCTCCACTGTTATCACTACCAGATGATGTCCTTAGCTAAAGCGGTAAGCGCTGAAACTTTTGGATATGGTAAGTGTGCGTTTTCACTTTGCTCGTACACGCTGCTTGTTCACAATTCTCGTCACGCTGCTCGTGGGTATGCGAATGCTCCTGTCCCCTGACTGTCTCTCCGTAACTTGTTGACCGGTGGTTTGGCTTACTGCCCCGCAATTTACTGCTTGAATCTACAGCACCAGCTTGCCAGTAGGTCATCTCCCTCTTGTACAGTGTGTGTGCAACCAGGATCCATACAGCGAGCAGTACAAAGTCCTCCACTTTACTCTCTGTTTACTGTAGCTGGTGTGTGATTCAGGTGTGTGTTGCTTGCCTGTGTTTGCCTTTTCACTGTCTCAGCTTGTTTTCAGGAGGTGGAGTACAGGCTGTAGTGTGGGTTTCAAGTCCCCCTCGCACCAGAAAAATATCTACTGCTGGTCCTCGAGTCAAATAAAACACATCTGACAAAATAGAGAATTATAATAATGCATATGAAACATTTTACATTTAAATATACACGTCCTATCTATCTATCTATCTATCTATCTATCTATCTATATCTGTGTGTGTGTGTCATTATTAAAGGGTGTTAGTGTGTTGACATGGGAAGGTAGCCACTCATTAAACACATTCTTAATCCTTATTTTCAAGGTTTTGGCTGCACTTCCTTTCCATAAGTGTAACTCAGACATTTCAAAGTAAAATAAAATAAAACATCTCATCTGGGATTCGAACCCTTGAAGCATACTGCGAAAAACTCCAGGAGACTGTCTCCTAACACGGTGAGCTTATTCTCCAGTCATTGAGAAATATAGTTTGGGTTATTTGATTAACAAAACTTGCCGTTGTGCTTGATAAGGACACTTTCATGAAAAAGTGTTTGAATACCATTAGTAACCATCTACCTATTTTTCGGGTTAATTTGTTCCAGGAAATACAAGTGACTCGTGGTAACAAGCCGACTAATTGTGACATGTTTTCCAATGGGGAAAAGCTAACCGCTAGCATATTTATTCTAAAAGGTTTAGACCTAAGGTGTAAGCAAGAGTTAGTAAGTATGGACGTCTTGAATAAAATGTATATATGGACTCTAAAAACACTCTCACACAGAGGTATTTTCCTATAATTCTTCAGGTTTTTGCAGGTATTGGTTTCAGGTGTCCGTTGTATATCTGTTGGTAAACTATGACTTGAAATTGTCCTGTTTTTGAGATTTAATCACGTTAATGTAGATTACGGGTCTGTGTGAATTGATTGTGTGATGCTCTAGTCTAGTGCATGAGGTTCACTGGGTGAACCAATCACTAAGCTTTTCCCAAACAACACATTTCATGGTCCCGGTTTCCTGAACTGGGAATCTTCAGTTTATCTTGTATCTGTCTCAAGGAGCAAGCCAGCATAGTGTTAAGAAATACAGTACCAGTCAAAAATGTTGACATAGCTACTCATTCAAGGGTTTTTCTTTATTTTTACTATTTTCTACATTGTACATCAAAACTATGAAATAACACATGGAATCATGTAGTAACCAAAAAAGTGTTAAACAAATCAAAATATATTTTATATTTGAGATTCTTCAAAGTAGCCACCCTTTGCCTTGATGACCGCTTTGCACACTCTTGGCATTCTCTCATCCAGCTTCACCTGGAATGCTTGAAGGAGTTCCCACATATGCTGAGCACTTGTTGGAGGCTTTTCCTTAACTCTGGGGTCCAACTCATCCCAAACCTTCTCAATTGGGTTGAGGTCGGTTGATTGTGGAGGCCAGGTTATCTGATGTAGCACTCCATCATTCTCCTTCTTCATCAAATAGCCCTTACACAGCCTGGAGGTGTGTTGGGTCTTTGTCCTGTTGAAAAACAAATGATAGTCCCACTAAGCGCAAACCAGATTGGATGGCGTTTTGCTGCAGAATGCTGTGGTAGCCATGCTGGTTAAGTGTGCTTTGAATTCTAAATATATCAGACAGTGTCACCAGCAAAGCACCATCACACCACCTCCTCTATGTTTCACGGTGGGAACCACACATGCGGAGATCATCCATTCACCTACTCTGCGTCACATAAAGACATGGCGGTTGGAACCAAAAATCTCACATTTGGACTCCAGACCAAAGGACAGATTTCCACCGATATAATGTCCATTGCACGTGTTTCTTGGCCTAAGCAAGTCTCTAATTCTTATTGGTGTCCTTTAGTAGTTGTTTCTTTGAAGCAATGGCCTGATTCACGCAGTCTCCTCTGAACAGTTGATGTTGAGATGTGTCTGTTACTTGAACTCTGTGAAGCATTTATTTGGTCTGCAATCTGAGGTGCAGTTAACTCTAATGAACTTATCCTCTGCAGCAGAGGTAACTCTGGGTCTTCCTTTCCTGTGGCGTTCCTCATGAGAGCCAGTTTCATCATAGCGCTTGATGGTTTTTACGACTGCACTTGAAGGAACTTTCAAAGTTCTTGAAATGTTCCGTATTGACTGTCCTTCTTATAGTAATGATGGACTGTCATTTCTCTTTGCTTATTTGAGCTGTTCTTATCATAATATGGACTCTTAGCGCTATCTTCTGTATACCACCCCTACTTTGTCACAACACAACTGATTGGCTCGCATTAAGACATTCAGCAAATTAACTTTTAACAAGGCACACCTGTTAATTGAAATGCATTGCAAGTGACTACCTCATGAAGCTGGTTGAGAGAATGACGAGTGTGCAATGCTGTCATACAGGCAAAGGGTGGCTACTTTGAAGAATCTCAAATGTAAAGTATAATTTGATTTGTTTAACACTTTTTTTGGTTATGTTAGGTTCTAAACTAACAGTAAAACTCACGGACGACTAGTAAGCACGGACTAATACACCTTAGCCAAATACATTTAAACTCAGTTTTTCACAATTTCTGACATTTAATCCTAGTAACAGTCCTGTCTTAGGTCAGTTAGGATCAGAACTTTATTTTAAGAATGTGAAATGTCAGAATAATAGTAGAGTGATTTATTTCATCTTTTTTTTTCTTTCACTAATAATTCACTGTATCACATTTCCAGTCGGTCAGAAGTTTACATACACTCAATTAGTATTTGGTAGCATTGCCTTTAAATTGTTTAACTTGGGTTAAATGTTTTGGGTAGCCTTCCACAATAAGTAGGGTGAATTTTGGCCCATTCCTCCTGATAGAGATTGTGTAACTGAATCAGGTTTGTAGGCCTCCTTGCTTGCACACGCTTTTCAGTTCTGCCCAGCGCTTTGTGATGGCCACTCCAATACCTTGACTTTGTTGTCCTTAAGCCATTATTCCACCACTTTGGAAGTTTGCTTGGGGTCATTGTTCATTTGGAAGACCCATTTGCGACCAAGCTTTAACTTCCTAACTGATGTCTTGAGATGATGCTTCAATATTTACACATAATTTTCCTCCCTCATGATGCCATCTATTTTGTGAAGTGCACCAGTCCCTCCTGCAGCAAAGCACCCCCACAATGCTGCCACCCCCGTGCTTCACTGTTGGGATGGTGTTCTTCGACTTGCAAGCCTCCCCCTTTTTCCTCCAAACATAACAATGGTCATTATGGCCAAACAGTTATATTTTTGTTTCATCAGAGGACATTTCTCCAAAAATCTTTGTCCCCATATGCAGTTGCAAACCGTAGTCTGGCTTTATGGCAGTTTTGGAGCAGTGGCTTCTTCCTTGCTGAGTGGCCTTTCAACTTATGTCGATATAGGACTCGTTTTACTGTGGATATAGATACTTTTGTACCCGTTTCCTCCAGAACCTTCACAAGGTCCTTTGCAGTTGTTCTGGGATTGATTTTCACTTTTCGCACCAAAGTAGGTTCATCTCTAGTAGACAGAACACGTCTCCTTCCTGAGCAGTATGACGGCTGCGTGGTCCCATGGTGTTTATGCTTCCGTACTATAGTTTGTACAGAGGAATGTGGAAATTGCTCCCAAGGATGAACCAGACTTGTGGAGGTCCACAGTTTTGTTTCTGAGGTCTTAGCTCATTTCTTTTGATTTTCACCTAATGTCAAGCAAAGAGTCACTGAGTTTGAAGGTAGGCCTTGAAATACATCCACAGGTACACCTTCAATTGACTCAGATGATGTCAATTTTCCTATCAGAAGCTTCTAAAGCCATGACATAATTTTCAGAAATTTTCCAAGCCGTTTAAAGGCACAGTCAGCTTAGTGTATGTAAACTTCTGACCCACTGGAATTGTGATACAGTGAATTGTAAGTGAAATAATCTGTTTGTAAACAATTGTTTGAAGAATTACTTGTGTCATGCACAAAGTAGATATCCTAACCGACTTGCCAAAACTGTAGTTTGTTAACAAGAATTTTGTGGAGTGGTTGAAAAATGAGTTTTAATGACTCCAAACTAAGTGGATGTAAACTTCCGACTTTAACTGTATATTTATACCTTCCTCTTATGCTGAGTCTCCTCCTTGCAGATCTGGCCAGCCAATACATCTCTGTTGCCAGACAGCACTTTAGGGAGGCCTGTTCTTTCTCACTTCATCTGACCTAACCTCGGCCCAAATTCCTCACTTCACAGTTGTCCTACCTTTCTGTTGACTGGAACCAGACTGTGGCCCTTCTCCTCTCCATAGGATACCTGAGATTTAACAAAAACATTTTTCTTCCTTCACTCTCCTTTCTCACTCAGTTGATGTCCATACCCTCAGTTCTAATATGGTAACTTGAATAAGGATATTTAAAAAAAAAAAAAAAAATTGTACCCAACAATTACTCCATGTTTCCATAAGTGTTATTTCATCGTTTTGATGTCTTCAATATTATTCTACAATGTAAAAATAAAGGAAACCCCTGGAATTAGTAGGTGTGTCCAAACTTTTGACTGGTACTGTATGTGCAACTTCTTATGGTATTTGGATTGCTATAACAGCTGTTTTGAAATTAATAATGATTTAGGTAGGGGTAAGTAAATATAGAAAACTATATATTTCTGGTCATTATTGCTCATGATCAATAGAAAATTTAATCAAAACGTGTTTTTGGGCAGAAATCCTTCTTGAACATGTAAACTTTCATGTGCCTTAATAACAAACGTGTATGCCATCTGTAAATACAAATAAAAGGTGTTAAATTATGAGCCTTCTTGGTTGAGCCACAGAAAAAAGTAGCAACCGTCCCACTAGCAATGATTGGCTGAGATAATGAGTGGGCTAGACATGCCGAGAGAGGAGTTCGAATTGGTCTTCCATATTGAAGCCTTCTGTCTGTTGGAGTTCGTCGGTATGTTTTGGTAATCCTGTCGAACACCATTTCATATTTTGCTACGTGAGACCGAATCCAGGTTGTGAGTCACAAATGATACTACAATCAAATGATGATAATAAATCAGCTTTTTTAGTACTGATGTGGTTTGTACTTCGGGAAAAATGCTGCACGTCGTTTTACAGAATATGCAGTATTTTACTTTTACCCCTTTTTCTCCCCAATTTCATGGTATCAAATTGGTAGTTAGTCTTGTCTCATCGCTGCCACTCCCGTACGGACTTGGGAGAGGCGCGAAGGTCGAGAGCCGCGTGTGCGTCCTCCGAAACACAACACAACACAACACAACCCAGCCAAGCCGCATTGCTTCTTGACGCAATGCCAGCTTAACCCGGAAGCCAGCCGCACCATTGTGTCGGAGGAAACACTGTACACCTGGTAACCGTGTCATTGTGCCCGGCCCTCCACAGGAGTCGCTAGAGCGCGATGGGACAAGAACATCCCTGCTGGCCTAACCCAGACAACGCTGGGCCAATTGTGCGCCGCCCCATGGGTCTCCTGGTCGCGGCCAGCTGCGACAGAGCCTGGACTCGAAAAACAGGATCTCTAGTGGCACAGCCTTAGACCACTGCGCCACTCGGGAGGCTATTATTTACTTTTCTAATGTTTTGATAAGAATTCAATTGATATTTTGCTGTAATTGCTTTTTCCAATATTTTCTTCTTGGGGTCAAGTTTGTAATCCATGTATTTAAAATATGTTGGTAGTATGAGGGTTAATGACTTTAAAATAATTTACAATTATGATAACATTGTGTAGGAGTAGTAACATCAATGACACAGCTGAATATTGAGGCTAGCTCTCTGCCAAAACCCGCAGCCCCGCATCTGTGAGAAGAGGTGAGAAAAGGGACTGAGGGTGATAGCGAGACACAGAGAGAGAGAGCGTCTGTTTTTCTCTGACACAAGGGCAGATTTGCATATCGCTGAGACGGGTTCTCAGAAAACTTGTGTTAAGAATAACTTGTTCTTTTAGCTGCACATGCAGGTTTTGACATAGGAGATCACACCATAAGGTTTGATCTTGGGTATTTAAGATCCTGTCTTTTGTTCGGGGCAGAACTCAGGAGAGACATAAGTTGTATGTTGATCTTTGACTTCTGTCTACGGCTGTATTGTAATTCAAATATCTTAATTTTATGTATGCGAATTCTGAGTATTCCTTATTTGTTAAGTAAATAACAGAACCCAGAAAAGTGGAACCAACCACATGAAACTTAAGGACATATATTTGTAAAAATGTATTCTTTAATTAATAGCCTTTATTTTTATTGATCTAAACAATATATTAAATATACAGTTGAAGTCGGAAGTTTACATCCACTTAGGTTGGAGTCATTAAAACTCGTTTTTCAACCACTCCACAAATTTCTTGTTAACAAACTATAGTTTTGGCAAGGCGGTTAGGACATCTACTTTGTGCATGACACAAGTAATTTTTCCAACAATTGTTTACAGACAGATTATTTCACTTACAATTCACTATCACAATTCCAGTGGGTCAGAAGTTTACATATACTAAATTGACTATGCCTTTAAACAGCTTGGAAAATTCCATAAAATGATGTCATGGCTTTAGAAGCTTCTGATAGGCTAATTGACATAATTTGAGTCAATTGGAGGTGTACCTGTGGATGTATTTCAAGGCCTACCTTCAAACTTAGTGCCTCTTTGCTTGACATCATGGGATAATCTAAAGAAATCAGCCAAGACCTCAGAAGAAAAATTGTAGACCTCCACAAGTCTGGTTCATCCTTGGGAGCAATTTCCAAATGCCTGAAGGTACCATGTTCATCTGTACAAACAATAGTACCGCTCAGGAAGGAGACGTGTTCTGTTTCCTAGAGATGAACGTACCTTGGTGCGAAAAGTGCAAATCAATCCCAGAACAACAGCAAAGGACCTTGTGAAGATGTTGGAGGAAACAGGCACAAAAGTATCTATAGCCACAGTAAAACGAGTCCTATATCAACATAACCTGAAAAGCCGCTCAGCAAGGAAGAAGCCACTGCTCCAAAACTGCCATAAAAAAAGACAGACTATGGTTTGCAAACTGCACATGGGGACAAAATGTCCCCCGGTCTGATAAAACAAAAATATAACTGTTTGGCCATAATGACCATTGTTATGTTTGGAGGAAAAAGGGTGATGCTTGCAAACTGAAGAACACCATCCCAACCGTGAAGCACGGGGGTGGCAGCATCATGTTGTGGGGGTGCTTTGCTGCAGGAGGGACTGGTGCACTTCACAAAATAGATGGTATCATGAGGCAGGAAAATTATGTGGATATATTGAAGCAACATCTCAAGACATCAGTCAGGAAGTTAAAGCTTGGTCGCAAATGGGTCTTCCAAATGGCCAGTGACCCCAAGCGTGCTTCCAAAGTTGTGGCAAAATGGCTTAAGGACAACAAAGTCAAGGTATTGGAGTGGCCATCGCAAAACCCTGACCTCAATCCTATAGAAAATGTGTGGGCAGAACTGAAAAGCGTGTGCGAGCAAGGAGGCCTACAAAACTGACTCAGTTACACCAGCTCTGTCAGGAAGAATGGGCCAAAATTCACCCAACTTATTGTGGGAAACTTAAGTTAAACAATTTAAAGGCAAAGCTACCAAATACTAATTGAGAGTATGTAAACTTCTGACCCACTGGGAATGTGATGAAAGAAATAAAAGCTGAAATAAATCCTTCTCTCTACTATTATTCTGACATTTCACATTCTTAAAATAAAGTGGTAACCATAACTGACCTAAGACAGGGAATTGTTTCTAGGATTAAATGTCAGGAATTGTGAAAAACTGAGTTTAAATGTATTTGGTTAAGGTGTATGTAAACTTCGGACTTTGTATTTTGTAGCATTCAAAATAGATATCTCTAAATCCCCACAACATGTCACTACAACTCTACTCATAACAATTTGCCAAATACTTTAATAGCCAAATACTTTAAACAAAGCATAAACAAAGGTTTGCAGTATAAAGGACTTGCATTATGTTTTATCATTGCAAAAGTGAGACTGCATATGCCAAGAACGATCCTTCTACATAAATATTTTCAATTTATTTGCAGTTTGCACAGCAAACAGAAACGATTAACTCCAACTCCATAAATTATCAAAAAATGGCCACCACCTTCCCACTTTCCCAGCTTTGCCCTGATAAGTGGAAAAAAGGGGCATACAAAGCATGGAAATATAGGGTTAACTTTAATGTATTGTGAGTTTCAGCTTCTAGAATAACTTGTGCTCACTGCAAAATAACCTTTAACAGAGTAGGAACAAGATAAGATTGTATGCACTGGCACACATTCAGGGGAAGAGTAGGCTACACAAAGTCAGGATAGAGATTCAGCGGTTTGTATGATCAATTTTTGTATAATTATTTTACTGATTATGTTTACACCTTACTTCATACAATCCACAGACTGAAATAGTATTTTAAAGAGAAGAAATGTGCATGCTGAATTTTGGCATTGTGACTAGACTTGTACACTTTTTTCCTCTGTTCCACAATCTATAAATCCGTTCCAGCGAAGCCACTCCCCACACTCCAAAGCTTGGCTTGATTATAAGAGGCCCCCATGCTATTATGGTTGCCACAGCAACGGGGCGTTCTTGTGTGAACTTTGGGCCGAGCACACAGCACTAATGGTGCGCGACCTTCGACTTCACATTGAAACACCAATTCAGCAGGTCATCTCTAGACAGTGTTGCACGTTCCACATAAAACATGACTCAGGAATTCACAGATCACATTTATCCGAAAATTTTTGACTACATTTCCCCCCACAAAAACCGTTGTCTCAAATGAGTGTCATACAATGTTGCCAACTAATGTCTCTCTGGTCTTTGTCATTTAAATGTTCATATGAGACATGCTGCAAGTTCCTTATAACAGTTACACACAGACAGTGAGACAAAAGATCCTCAAGAGCATGATGGTATTCAGTCTGTTGGGGGCGTAGTTTTGTCAGTTATTAGGCCTAGTTAAAACGCGGAGCCGGGTTTACAAATCAGACTGGACCAGGCATGTGTCAGAAAGGGAGGGATGTTGGCCCTGTCCAGAAACCACCCCTTCTCCCCAGACAGTGGGTCCATATCTGAAAACATTACACACCGTCAAATCTTTGCTTCCTCTGTCCCTGTTTCCTGCATTCCTCACCTCTCATCTTGCGTGTGTGCATGCAGATATACACATCTTACATCATGTGCATACACTAAATTGCAAAACAACCCCTAGCCCCTCACTCCTGTAGATCTGTGAAGATTGGATAGATATATAATATATTATTAAGTGTTATAGTAAAAGTTCTACAGGATTGTTCTATGGGTCTATTTGGTATTCAGAAACACTCACACAGTTTTTCTTCATGGACATAAATAATCCAGTCCAGATATAGTCCAGTTCAAGTCTTTACTGTGCACCAGGGTGTCTGCGTGCACTGGGTTGTGTCTAATCATGGAGGGTTTCCATTCATTCTCATGGTAATGTGGGAACAGAATGGAGCCTGTGCACTGAGACAAATGGAGAAACCCTTCCATGAGGCTAGAGCAAGACAGGGAAACTACAAGTGGGACTCTAATTTGCCTTTGGAGGCCAACTAGGAATGACTGGGCTGACTTGAACCTGTTTGTGGGAGTGTGTGGGCGTGCTTGTGGGGCAGTGTGGAGCAAAGGTACAAGCTTGGCTACAGGTGGGTCTCTCTCTTTCTCGGTCTCTTCCCCACTTTCATTCACTTAAATGCTTTTCTCAGTGGAGATATCAATGTTAATGTCGGTATTCACAATGGTAGCAGTATCTGTACATTTTTTGAATTTTTAAGAAAGGAAGTAATTTTTTAAGATGTATCGAAACATATCCTGATTTTAGAGTGAAGATTGTTGGCCAGTGTTTGACCCAAGGTCTTTCAATGTAGTATTTGTTGGCGTTAATTGAAGTCTTGTAAAACAAATCCAAATGCGGTCTATAGAGGAGTGTGAAGTTGAATGCACCACCTTGGCAAAGGACTGTTTGAACCAAAAGCATAACTTTCACTGGTGTTAAAAAGGTGTGTTAACGTTTCCCATCCAGTTCGCATAGAGAATATGTGTGCTCTACCTCTCATCTCAAGTTTGTCCTGCAACCCAGGCTTTCAGTTGGTTCAGAGAACTAGCTTGCATAATAAGTCAACTTGCCTGAGACCTGAAGACACACATTTACACGTCCAACACTCGTGGAGAAGTCTGTCAATAATAAAGCGCTGCTCTGCCTTCTTAACACTTTCAACAAAGCAGGTCCTACAGGCCCTAGGTTTGTCGCACCTAGACTACTATCTGTACTGTGGTCAGGTGCCACAAAGAGGGACTTAGGAAAATTGAAGTTGGCTCAGAACAGGGCAGCACGGCTGGCCCCCTACACGGTGAGCTAACATTAATGATATGAATGTCAATCTCTTATGGCTAAAAGTAGAAAGAGATTGACGTCATCACTACTTGTTTTCATAAGAAGTGTTGACAAGCTGAATCAAATCAAATTTTATTTGTCACATACACATGGTTAGCAGATGTTAATGTGAGTGTAGCGAAATGCTTGTGCTTCTAGTTCCGACAGTGCAGTAATATCTAACAAGTTTTCTAACAAATTCACAACGACTACCTTACACACACAAATGTAAAGGGGTGAATAAGAATATGTACATATGGATGAGTGATGGCCATGTGGCATAGGCAAGATGCAGTAGATGGTATAGAACACATTATATACATATGAGATAAGTAATGTAGAATATGTAGACATTATAAAGTGGCGTTATTTAAAGTGACTAGTGATACCTTTTATTAAATCAATTTATTAAATGTATTAAAGTGGCCAGAGATTTGAGTCTGTATGTTGGCAGCAGCCACTATGTTAGGGATGGCTGTTTAACAGTCTGATGGCCTTGAGATAGAAGCTGTTTTTCAGTCTCTCGGTCCCAGCTTTGATCCACCTGTACTGACCTCGCCTTCTGGATGATAGCGGGGTGAACAGGCAGTGGCTCGGGTGGTTGTTGTCCTTGATGATCCTTTTGGCCTTCCTGTGACACAGAGACACGGAGAGACAGAGGGAGACACAGAGACACGGAGACACAGAGGGGGAGACACAGAGGGGGAGACACAGAGGGAGCGAGACCGAGACACAGAGAGAGGGAGACCGAGACACAGAGAGAGGGAGACAGAGACACAGAGGGAGACCGAGACACAGAGGGAGCGAGACCGAGACACAGAGAGGGAGAGAGAGATACAGAGAGACCGAAACACAGAGAGGGAGAGAGAGAGAGAGACCGAAACACAGAAAGGAAGAGAGAAGCAGAGAGAGGGAGACCTAGGCACAGAGAGGTGAAAATGTATTTGGGGCGGTGAGAAGAGTGGCAGAGCGGGCACAACGTAGTTGTGTCCACCCTCCTACCAAGAAAAGACTTCCCAGGACAGTTGATTGACAAAATATATCAACAGATCACCTTGGACTGTGCCTCACTGCTCAACGTCAGAATGGCTCACCATCCCACTCTGACGTGAACACTTATATGACAATGTACACCTTGATCAGGTCTGTGTCAGAACCTTTGCTCAGGACCTAAAGGATGCAACACCTGGCAGGGGCCCACACACCCATCACCCTAGACAGATTTACCAGACCAGACCCGCCTCAAGACAGCACGATCACACCCGTCCCATCATAACAGAGCAAAACCAGACCCGTCCCATCACAACAGAGCAAAACCAGACCCGTCCCATCACAACAGAGCAAAACCAGACCCGGCCCATCACAACACAGCTCTACTAGACCTGGCCTATCACAACACAGCTCTGCTAGACCAGGCCCATCACAACACAGCTCTGCTAGACCAGGCCCATCACAACACAGCTCTACTAGACCCTGCTGATCACAACACAGCACTACTAGAACCGGCCCATCACAACACAGCATTACAAGACCCGGCCCATCACAACACAGCACTAACCACTACTCTAGGGTCAAGCTGAACACTTTCCTTCAGAGAAGTGCAGTCCACACCATGTATCATTCAGATCATAAGCCTACATATGCTGAGGTAACCTCTGGCAAAAGACACCTAGAACTATCAGAGATTGGAGGTGCGCCAACTACTGCATCTAATATGCAGACTACTGGGCTAGACAGACCCTTTAATTCACTCACGCGCACACACTCTCAAAACACTTATGTACAAGGGATTGCTTTTTGTGCTATCTTATTCCATTCTTATTGATTTGTTTACAACTATTCTTTATTTTATTGGCACTGGTATTATAATAATAATGATATGTAATGATGTGTGTGCGCTACCGTTCAAAGGTTTGTGGTCACTTAGAAATGTCCTTGTTTCTGAAAGAAAAGCACATTAATTCCGTCCATTAAAATAACATCAAGTTGATCAGAAATACAGTGTAGACATTGTTAATGTTGTAAATGACTATTGTAGCTGGAAATGGCAGATCTTTTATGGAAAATCTTCATAGGCGTACAGAGGCCCATTATCAGCAACCATCACTCCTGTGTTCCAATGGCACGTTGTGTTAGCTAATCCAAGTTTATCATTTTAAAAGGCTAATTGATAATTAGAAAACCCTTTTGCAATTATGTTAGCACAGCTGAAAACTGTTGTCCTGATTTAAAGAAGCAATAAAACTGGCCTTCTTTAGACTAGTTGAGTATCTGGAGCATCAGCATTTGTGGGTTCAATTACAGGCTCAAAATGGCCAGAAACAAAGACTTTCTTCTGAAACTTGTCAGTCTATTGTTCTGAGAAATGAAGGCTATTCCATGCGAGAAATTGCCAAGAAACTGAAGATCTGTGTACTACTCCCTTCACAGAACAGCGCAAACTGGCTCTAACCAGAATAAAAAGAGGAGTGCACAACTGAGCAAGAGGACAAGTACATTAGTGTCTAGTTTGAGAAACAGATGCCTCACAAGTCCTCAACTGGCAGCTTCATTAAATAGTACCCGCAAAACACCAGTCTCAACGTCAACAGTAAAGAGGCGTCTCCGGGATGCTGGCCTTCTAGGCAGAGTTGCAAAGAAAAAGTCATATCTCAGACTTCAATGCGAGAACAGGTTCTGAGCCTGACTACACTGATGCGGGAGGTAACCACCATGGTTGGGGCGTAACAGATTACATGTAATGATGATATCTAGCGTGTTTGACCACAAGTTAGAGACCACTATGACGACACACCAAATGTGTTTGATGGACGGTGGGAAAAGAGCAGGAATAGAGTTTTTTGTAGGCTACAGTCTAAGCTATGTCTTCCAATGGTGTGACTGCTGTCGGCATCCAAAGATTATCCAACTTGAATAAACGCTTGGAGGTCAGGATGACAGCAGTGGTGTAGTCTACAGCGATATGGATATCACTTATTATTGATATCTACATAGCGCATTCATGTGAATCACACTGCTGCTCTCTAATTTAGCTATTTGCGCCTTACGGATTGCGCATACATGTAATCTGTTACATGTAAGGGATTACAAAAAAACTGTAATTGTAATCTGTTATGTTTACCAGCAAAAATATTGTAATCAGATTACAGATACTTTTGAAAAACTAGATGATTACTTTTAATTTCACAAAGGATGTTTGCGAGAAGAAAAAAATGTTTGACACTTGTCTGTTTTCTCAATTACATTTAAATCAGCATTGAAAAAAGGCGCGCGTATAACTTTGTTCTACCTGAGCGTAGGGCTGGGCGATATGGCCAAAAATCACGATATAGGTCATTTCATATCCCGATAACGATACATATCACGATATAGCACATTTTCTGTAAATTCGATGAATAAATAGTTTATATAAAATGACCACATGTAAAGGCCTATTTCTTATTGCATTTTGAATTATACTCAACAAATAAAGGTACTTACTCATTTGATTATTTCTTCTTTTATTTAGAACCTTTGTGCAAGTTTTTAACTAAGCATGTAACAAAATATAAAATATGAAATCTATAAAATCTAAAAAGGTAAATAGAAAACACTTCAACTGTAGTTGCAAACAAAATAAATATAGGCCTAAAATATACATATATTTTTGGGGGCTTGCCTGTTTTGCATGTCATTTTGGCATTAATACGTGTCACATTTCAATTAGCATTTGGTACCCCCGTTTCTCGACCAGGGTAAATTGGGGCCATGTCTTTGCAGATGAAAGTTGTAACGGCAGCTGTTATCTCCTTCCATCTTCGTGACTCTTTGCCATATGGTTTGCCGCGGGCAAAAGCCTCTTGGCGACGTCTGAGTCGGGGGTTTGTTTTGAGCACTCGGCTGTACTTTTTTGGGTCTCATTCGTAGACTCTCTCCGTACTGTTTCACATGATTCTTGCGTAGTTGGTAAAAGAGGTTAGTGGTGTTTGAGACTGTGTGTCGGGACCGGCCTGCGGCATATTTTGCGGAGGACGGTTTTCTGGTCCGTGTCAGACTTGTCATACCCAAACCACTTCCATGTGACCGAGGTAGCCCCTTTTTTTAGGTACGAGCTCCGTGTCTCCGTGCTCAGGGTCACGTTCACTCTCCTCCGTGTTTGTTTGTGTTGCACATTGTGTGGAAGAACGCAAAGCGTCGTCCAATTGACGAAACATATTGCAGTAGAGAGTGTGATTTGCGACACAACAAAATAAACGATAGGCGTTTTTCTTTCGATTCATATTATGCTCTATCGTCACACGATATATATCGTCATATCGCCCCGCCCTACCTGAGCGTGTTTGACCACAAGTTAGAGACCACTATGATGACACACCAAATGTGTTTGATGGACAGTAGGAAAAGAGCAGGAATAGTTTTTTTTTTTGGTAGGCTACAGTCTAAGCTATGTCTTCCAATGGTGTGACTGCTGTCGGCATCCAAAGATTATCCAACTTGAATAAACGCTTGGAGGTCAGGATGACAGCAGTGGTGTAGTCTACAGCGATATGGATATCACTTATTATTGATATCTACATAGCGCATTGATGTGAATCACACTGCTGCTCTCTAATTTAGCTATTTGCGCCTACGGATTGTGTTTGTTGTGGATGGCTGTTCACACGTCTAAATGTGTATTTGAACCCTATAATGGTTGAATTCAAGAAGTTTAAGCTGCCTATCAATCATTGTTTTTTAAACCAGTGGACAGCCAGTGAAAATTGAACATCCATATATGGCCAACTATATACACTTTAACATTGATTAATCCTGCAATAGATGTTGTTCAATTGGTACACCCTCCTTGTACAGTAGCCCTATTAAAAAGAATAGAAACAGTCCTGACCAAATATGGAACAAAAACAGGAAAGAGTTAGTCAAGACTTAGGCCTGTACAGGGTTTGGTGGCTTTGCTAATTTAAAAACAACACTCTTCTAATGATTCAGCAACATTACACATTTGCTGTGGTGTAGTGACACAGGTTGACATTATGTCCAGTTCTGAGACCCCCTCCTAGTAAAGAAAAAAACATGTAATAATGTTTTATTGTCACATACTGGAGGGGTGCAGTGAAATGTGTTTCTTGATAATGACTGTAATTCTATTTTAATAGACACACACACACACACACACACCGAATGAGCCTAATAGTTGACCCTAATCTGATAATATATTATACTTTTAGTATCAACCCTGGTCCCCTTGCCTTTATCCTTGTCCATGCTCCCCCCGCTCCTAAATTCCCAGTTTCCCTCTGTCCCATCCGTACTCCACTCTCTGCTTTTTGCTTGATTGTAATATCCTTGTCTATGCTTTCCATATATCCCTTACGTCTTTCTTCCTCCATCTCCCTCTCTCCTCTTTCCTTTATCCATGTACCTCCTCTTCCATGTGTTCTTCACTCCCGTCTCTCTATCTATGCTCCCACTCACTCTTTATGTACTCTTGCTAGTTTCCATTCCCACATCCCTTCCTTTCCCACCAGTTCATTCCTGAATTTCTTTGTCCCTCTATCCCCACAGTCCTCTTTTCTCCTCTCCGTTCCCAAAACGGTCCTCCTTCCCATCCCTCGTCTCTCCGCTGTCCCACTGAGGCCTATATCTCACTAGCTGTTGTCATAGTCTATTGTGCCACTGACAAAGAGCTGAGTCCACTCCAGTCCATAGCCCATTCAGAAGGCTCAGCAGTGCATGAAACGGGCTCTCCGTCCGTTCCCATACACCACAGAGACCAGCCATTGACACCAAAGATCTAGATGAAAGTCTAGCCCGACGTGTCTAAAGAAAATGGGTCTTGTTCTAAAAATTGTTTTTAACTAGTTAGTATAAATGCCTAATCAGAAGAGAGGAATACATTTTATTTTTCTAAACTGCTCCTCAGGTGCTTAACGTTCACGTCAAGTATGCTTGTTGACAATGCTAACTTTCACATTCAATTCCATTCACTAACCATGAAATCTCTTTCTCTCTCTCTCCCCCCTCTATATTTTCTCGCTTTTTTTCTTTCAGAGATGACCCTCCTGTCGACCCAGCCCAAGTGCCTGGAGTCAGCCCCGGTCTCTGCAGTGGTGGCCATCGAGGACCCCGAGCAGAGAATGCTGGAGAAAAGGTCAAAGGTCATAGAAGAGCTGCTGCAGACAGAGAAGGACTACATCAAGGACCTGCAGATGTGTGTCAAGGAGATTATCCTACCACTCCAACGCAAACAGGTACACACACACACACACAGTATGCACCCTATCAGGTTGTTTACCAACTCACATAACTAGTAGAAGAAGACAATTGACTACTTCAAAATGGAGATGCCTCAATGGCGCTGCCTGTGCGTTCACAGTCGCCATAATGGGACAGATACAACATTGAGTCGTCTATCATTCTTTATGGATTTTACTGGTCAGCTTCATAACAATACATATTACACCCAAATTAAGAAGACATATGCCACTATTATAGACATTATAAACTTCACAGAGCTTATGTATTGCACATCTAACTTCTATATACACACGCACCTACGCACGCACTATTAGTTAACCATAAGTAATTTGAAAATGTTTACCCACCTGCCCAGAGACAACATATAAAAAACAAATACATCTGGCACATTTGCAGAGTTGTTGATTCATGTGCATTATCCATGTAAAAAAAATTATGAAAAAAGTTATATTATTTCTGTACCTCTGCTCATTCTAAAGGTGCAGAACATTGACTTTGACGGTCTCTTTGGCAACATCAACTCTGTGATCGACCTCTCGCGTCGTCTCTTCAAGACCCTCCAGGACACTGACTCCATTGGTAATGCCAACCCTAGACTGTTTTTATTAGCAAACATAATGAAAAACTCGAAAGATGCGCCTCCCACTTAGTCTAACTGAGACCCAATTCAAAGTCCTCCTGGAGAGGCTGTTTTGGCACGATGTGTCGATAATAAAGGCATTAGCTGGTTGGTTCTTTCTCACTCAAACACCCACATGTACAGCCACACACAGCCCCCAAGCGCTGCCCCGTTCCATGACAACTGTTGTATTTTCAAATCCTAACAATGAGAGGTCTCAATCCCCAAGGGAAAAGTAACATTTGGGAGAACCAATTAAAAATCTCTCAATTTCTAGGTGAATATTACAGCAACAAATGGACTCCTTTCCAGACCATTGTGTCACAGCTCTCCCTCGCTGTGTACCACGTGGGCCACGTCAGCCAGGCTTCCTCCCACTATGGCCATCACACACTTGACTTTGGGAGGTGCTTTTTGGTGGGACGTGGTAGACTTAAAAAAATGATCTAGCCACGTTAACAAAACGTCCCAAACGAGTTTTCCATTACTTTCTTTAAAGGATAAGTTCATCTTTTTTAAACCAAATCTCTATTGTTGATGTATATTGCATGTTATAGAAGAGTCCAGACATGTTTTTGGCGATTTCACTTGGTTTTGAGACACTTCCTTATGCTCATTCTGCAGTGCAGTATATTCCATTGTGTTGGACTCGATACTTCTCTGTGTAGCCAGCACATGCACACACTGTAAAGTATCACTCGAGTCCAACACAATAGAATATAACATTGCGGGAAAAGTTTCAAATTACACAATGTCATGTGTAAAACATCTAAAGACCTGCATCACTATACTGAGAGCGTTGCCGTTTCTAAAATGACATATTTGGGTGTTATTGGAGCTTTTGTTCATGTTTTAGCCGTGCCCTGGTAGTGCAGAATGAGCATGAGGGAGTATATCGCTGGTTGGGGTTTCTCAAAACCAAGTGACTCTTCTATAACATGCTATTTACATAAAACATGTATATTTGGGTGAATTTTATTTTGATAAATGAGGAACAATAGAATGACAGTGGTATTACTCTGTTGCATTTCCCAGGAAAGGTGTTCCTGGACTTTAAGGCAGAGCTCGAGGAGGTGTACAAGATCTACTGTCAGAACCACGATGACGCCATCTCTCTCCTGGAAATGTACGAGAAGGACGAGAGCATCCAGAGACACGTGCTGGAGTGCCTGGAGAAACTCAGGTGACTACACACAAACAAAACAGAGCAGGTTTAAAGCATGAGAGAGAGACACAGTCCCGTCCAGAAGCAATACCACCTTGGGCTGATCTGAAAGAATTAGATAAGTGTAAGCAATATGGCTAAAATTCCACCTGAGGGAAATGTAGAGGTACTACCACATTGCTTGAACCAATCCAACTATTTCAGATCTACACAGGTGTCTAAGGGGTAGAAGTTAGTGTTTTTGGGGACAAGGCCAATGAGTGCTATCAGGTCAATTCCATTTTAATGCAATGCATTTGGGAGATAAATAGTCATTCAAATTAAGGTTTTAAAAGTACAACTTTCAATTAGGAATATTTTATTTAATTTTATTGTAAGTTCAATTAACTTCCAGATTTCACTGGAATGGATGACATTGACTCCAACCCTGCTCTCAACAATGTATAGTGCCTTCTTTTTTCCGTCTCCTCTCTTTCAAAATGCTGGATGCCAACCAGGATTTTTTTACCTACATGTACCCAGTAATTTCACATAAATGTAGATGAAGAAAAGGAGACGAGTAGAGGAAGACACTTTAGATTGTTGAGATATACCTCATGGTTGCATCACAATTCTCTTACATAACCTCCTCCCATCCTTTCCATTGCTTTGGATTGAAACATGTTTTTTAGTTTACCAGCAACCACGAATGAAAGGACACAGGGAAAGGGACTTATATTCAAAAGAGAATTGGGACATACTAAAACAAAGCATTGTTTAATGAGACATTGTTATGACTTGCATGTGAATTGATAGAGAAACCTTACTCACCCTTCTGCAATGAGTGGCGTGTGTTTGTGTGTGGGCCTGCCTACTTGTGACATCAAAATCTAGAAAAAAAAATATAAAATTATACATTGACCAAAGATGGAATACTTTGTACTGTGTTTTTCGAATTATGGAATAGTATAGCCTGATCACATTCTCCCCAATAGACAACCTGTAGTTGACTGACGACTCATCTTGAATTGAATTCCACTACTCTATTGATCATACATTGTCTGAAACTGCAATCCTAATAGTTGTTTGTGCTGGTGTCAAAAAGAGGTCCGTTGTACAAAACAAATGAATCAGCGATTCGATCCTCTCGAACCCCAATCAGAGTATCAAAGCCAATAATGTGATTCATGATTCATGAAGGCCGGATCTGGCCCACCCATCGGTTTCTGGGAACAATTAGAATGGTCAAAATGTGTTGGCATTCTACAAGTTGCTGGGGAGGAATGTAAATCCAGACTCATTGTGGAGAAGAAAAGCTAGGGGGCGTGGCGTTTGGTTGGAGCGATATGGATGACCTGTAGTGCTTTCAGAAGAGATTTTTTTAAGCCACTAAATATATTCCGAACCATCTTCTAGTTTTTCTTTTGTTGTGGTCACCTATTTGCATAACGCTAGATAGAGGGTTACAAGCAAATCAGTGTTTTAGTCTGACTCGAGTCCCGATATTCGTGACTTGGACTCAACCATTGGTGACTTGGACTTGGACTCGCCTTCTCGTAACTTGTATTTTGCACTCAGACTGGGTAGGCTATGAACAGAATATTAGCAGCACTAGGTACGCAGCGGAGCCTGGTGAGCTGTGGGGGAAGCAAGCGATAAATGTGGGCAGACAGGCAGGCTCCGCTCTGCTCTGGCTCCGCCTCCGATCATACTCATTGAGCAAGCGACTCTTGCTTCCCCGTAACCAGTCTCCAGCCTACTATTTAGCTATGCTTTGCCTGGTTAAGAAACACAAAGCTGCTTTACAAAATTAAAAACAGTACTATTGAGTTTAATAGTAAAACAACAGTCTAGCTATGTTGTCTCTCTCCCACTTGAGTATAGTTTATATAGTCTCGCTCTACCATCCCACTTTCACTCCTGCTTCCAATGTTCTGACAATTCGCCCACTCTGCAATAAAAACCTACACAAATATCAGTGGGCGTTTTACAAAATAATTGCTGAGTGCCTGTTACAATAATTGCAAATAGAAGACTCGAGCCAAATTGACATAAGCAATAGCCAATTCCATCTGGAGACCATTCATTCACTACTGAACTTAATATTTATATAAAATATGTGTGCGAGCCTGTGTATGAAGGACATATTAGTTTCATAGGCTATTGCATATTGCAAGCAATGATGACCATAGGGCAATAGGAGGAAAATCTTTGCATATCTTTAATGTAGCTAGATTCTCGCCTCGATTGAGCTCGGATTTGGTAATGCTAGAAGAAATCTGCCTAGCAACTAGTAATGTTATACATGCCTTGTTTTAAATGAATCTGAGTAGAGTGGAGCTACTTTGCCATGCTTCCATACTTTGAACTCATCTCAAGCATAGGCATTGAGATAATTTGGCTTTATATCACACTCACGCACGAACACTATGTATGAGTAGTCCAACGCATGGGATGTCCTTTCTATCCCAGTACATTTGAATCATGTGGAGTTAGTTGAACAATGTGCCCTGCCTAGTTTCACCTCTCCAGTCTTGTTTCACCCAGTCTTTCAGCAGAGACTAGGGCTAACACCATTTTGTTAATCCACTAGAGTGCTGGTGTGGGCTTTGTTTGAAGCGAGATACTATGATTCAATTAACAAGAAGGGCCTGGGCAATGGCGTTCTGTTTTCAACTTGGCTCAACTAGTAAGCTTGATGTACAAGTACACACCCTGAAACGCAGGGCCTTACCTAGGGCTGTTGCTGTGGCCATATTACCGCCAAACCGGCAGTCATGAGTGATGACCGCAGTCAAATTCCATGTGACCGTTGAGTCATGTTTAATCTCCTTTTATGCACTCTGGACATGCGTTGATAGTACCCGACCATCAGGTCGCGAACGGCCTTGTGCTCTATTGTCCCTCTAACCACTCTGACATCAACGCAAATGCAGTCAAAAATCACATCAAACACTTATCATCAAAACAGTATCATGCTTTTAAAACTCACTATTAGGCTACATTTTTTGACCTGACTAACCACGTTTCTATCCCACCATTTCATGCGGATGAATTACCTGATGCGTCAAAAAAGTCACGACCGGGCTAATGGAAACATGAAATGCCGGGACAATTTTATAAATGCCGACGGACAATTTTTCCGTTCAACATGGTAGGATCTTTTTGTGTCTGTAACATTAATTATGTGAGAAATGGCAATGGAAACACCTTAATATTGATATTATAACCATCATATCGAAGTAAATATGTTGTGTGGTCCCACCACTACGACTCGGAAAAGTATACAGTTTATTAGGCTACAGATTAAATAAGTTATGATGAACTTCACAGGTTGGTATATGCTCAACGTGATGAGCTTGATGCTCCTTTCCAGTAAATGTCAAGGATCTTATTGTGGTGACATGATGATCGATGCTTGGCTGCCTTTTGACAAATACAAATAATATTGCTCTTATCCATAATAATCTCATAATGTAGGTAGCTTACCTGCACTGTATTTGCGAGCTGTTGGCTAGAGCGCATGTTCCAAGACCAGAGTGGGCACGTTTGCTATGTAACGCAACAGTTTTTGTGAAAAAAACACAAATAAAGTTAAAAATGCTATGGAAACCCATTTAACTTATATTTTTCATTCGGTACATGGAAATTTAACAGTAAAAGTCATTTTAAATGTGCACTATGTCATCAAGCACAGCCTTTTATCCACATCTGGAGAGAAAATGTGCATATTGTTTTATGCAGATATTTTTTATATTAGCATGAAAATCTGTTGCAAATTAGATGGAAACCTAGCTACTGTGATGATCAATTTGAAGAAAGAAGTTCAACAATAGGTTGAAACTGAGTGGAAAACAAAACATTGTGGATGTTGATAATAAGCCAAACACAACTAAATGGACAGCGCTTCAAAGGTGATGATTAATTTGGTAACACGGTCATAATGTCGTGGACATTTTTACACTGGGACACTCAGTCAATCTTAAATGAATCTTTCTTTTATTTGTTAGCGTGCTGGAAAGGTTCCAACCAACTCAGTGCACCATAGTTCACATGTCAATCAGGAGCTCTGCCTGGGCAGTCCCAGCAGTTGTCTTACAGTTGAAGGCGGAAGTTTACATACACCTTAGCCAAATACATTTAAACTCAGTTTTTCACAATTCCTGACATTTAATCCTAGTAAAAATTCCCTGTCTTAGGTCAATTAGGATCACCACTTCATTTTAAGAATGTGAAATGTCAGAATAATAGCAGAGAGAATTTTTTATTTCAGCTTTTATTTCTTTCATCACATTCCCAGTGGGTCAGAAGTTTACATACACTCAATTAGTATTTGGTAGCATTGCCTTTAAATTGTTTAACTTGGGTCAAATGTTTTGGGTAGCCTTCCACTAGCTTCCCACAATAACTTGGGTGAATTTTGGTCAGGTCAGGTTTGTAGGCCTCCTTCCTCGCACAGTTCTGCCCACACATTTTCTATAGGATTGAGGTCAGGGCTTTGTGATGGACACTCCAATACCTTGACTTTGTTGTCCTTAGGCCATTTTGCCACAACTTAGGAAGTATGCTTTGGGTCATTGTCCATTTGGAAGACCTATTTGCAACCAAGCTTTAACTTCCTGACTGATGTCTTGAGATGTTGCTTCAATATATCCACATAATTTTCCCTCCTCATGATGCCATCTATTTTGTGAAGTGCACCAGTCCCTCCTGCAGCAAAGCACCTCCACAACATGATGCTGCCACCCACGTGCTTCACGGTTGGGATGGTGTTCTTTGGCTTGCAAGCCTCCCCCATTTTCTCCAAACATAACGATGGTCATTATGGCCAAACAGTTCTATTTTTGTTTCATCAGACCAGAGGACACTTCTCCAAAAAGTAAGATCTTTGTCCCCATGTGCAGTTGCAAACCGTAGTCTGGCTTTTTTTATGGACGTTTTGGAGCAGTGGCTTCTTCCTTGCTGAGTGGCCTTTCAGGTTATGTCGATATAGGACTTGTTTTACTGTGGATATAGATACTTTTGTACCTGTTTCCTCCAGCATCTTCACAAGGTCCTTTGCTGTTGTTCTGGGATTGATTTGCACTTTTCGCACCAAAGTAGGTTCATCTCTAGGAGACAGAATGCGTTTCCTTCCTGAGCGGTATGACGGCTGTGTGGTCCCATGGTGTATATACTTGCGTACTATTGTTTGTACAGATGAACCTGGTACCTCCAGCCGTTTGGAAATTGCTCCCAAGGATGAACCAGACTTGTGGAGGTCTACCATTTTTTTCTGAAGTCTTGGAGGATATCTTTTAATTTTCCCATGATGTCAAGCAAAGAGTCACTGAGTTTAAAGGAAGGCCTTGAAATACATCCACAGGTACACCTCCAATTGACTCAAATTATGTCGATTAACCTATCAGAAGCTTCTAAAGCCATGACCAAATTTTCTGGAATTTTCCAAGCAGTTTAAAGGCAACTTAGTGTATGTAAACTTCTGACCCACTGGAATTGTGATACAGTGAATTATAGGTGAAACAATTTGTCTGTAAACAATTGTTGGAAAAATTACTTGTCATGCACAAAGTAGATATCCTAACTGACTTCCCAAAACTATAGTTTGTTAACAAGGAATTTGTGGAGTGGTTGAAAAACGAGTTTTAATGACTCCAACCTAAGTGAATGTACTTTTCTGACTTCAACTGTATATACAGCTATACACAGACATGCTATATTTGCATGATTTAGCATAATTCATTAATCATTACCGTTTTGTTTCATTCATGTGACAGACCAATACCTCACGAGGTTTCTTCTCTCTAAGCTGATACCTTGAAACTGAGCTCTTTCGTTCGTTCTCAAAGCAAGGTCTGGGCGTACTGCCAAATTGCAGCTACTGATAGTGAGGATTTGTACAGTCAGCCACTTACATGAACACATAAATTAGTTATAAGAAAAGCACAAATATACAAATTCCATGACATTAACCATGTCGTATGTCATAACAGTTTAAATAACTTGTCATAACCTGTTATAATATGGACTTAACACTGTCATGACACATATTTAGACCTGTTTATGACAACTACATAAGTGTCAAAACACACATCCTACCACATAAGGTAAAACATTCCATTACACTATAGCCTACGTGTCAACAGTATGTTTTGAAATTGAAATTGACCATATTTTATTGTTATTGCGCGCACATTGATGTCAGACATGCACCTGCCCAAATGCTATGCTGCTGATGACTGGGATGAATGCAGGAGAAGATTTCAGGAGTTCCCACTTTTTGATTGATGACTGATTTTGTGCATGTGCGTATGTGCACAGGCACACATGAGTGTCCGTGGACACAGAGGAGTGACATGTCATATTGTCTAAAGAGCTTTATAGGGCCCCAGGAAGGGTTTTAGAGGACTCTCAAATTAAGGGTACTTTTATTTTTTTTTACCTTTATTTAACTAGGTAAGTCAGTTAATTACAAACGCTGGGCCAATTGTGTGCGGCCCTATGGGGCTCCCAATCACGTCCGGTTGTGATACGGCCTGAAATCGAACCAGGGTCTGTAGTGACGCCTCTAGCACTGAGATGCAGTGCCTTAGACCGCTGTGCCACTCGGGTGTACTGCAACTTGTGTTACGACAACAGCCGTTGCTATAGCATTGGACAGTTTATTAACTCTAACTTGGATTCATGGATTTCTACAGTTGCACTACGACCTTTTAAAGCTCTTAAAATTAGCACTCCAGGGTGAAGTTTCCTCTAGGAACAGATCTAGGAGCAGCTTTCCTTCCCCCATTCCTAACCTTACCCATTAGTGAGGGAAATGGAAAACTGACCCAAGATCAGCATGTAGGGGCAACTTTACCTTACATCCAAACTTGGCACTACAGTATATGTTACAAGGGTATGCAAGGCTAGATTAGAAAAGTGTATCCTCTCATAATTGAGTGTAGCATCAAAATTGACATTGACTTACATTTAATGTAGTATATTTTGTTCAAGATTTAATTGGATTCAACAAACTGCAGGTTGTATGACCTCTGTACGGTTTACTGCTGTGCTTCCTAAGGTTGTTTGTGTGATCCTCCCAAAGCCTGGAATGTAGCTGTGGTCCTTGAGATGAACAATACCAACGGCCCTATCACAGACTAGTGCTAATAAACTCTGAACTGCTAGACAATAGCGGTGACTCTCTGTTAGGGAAACACCTGTTTACTGGACAGGCAGGTATAATGTCAAAGACCCAGGCCATATGCTCTTTAGCCAAACTTTATAATGTCTGCTGTATGTGTTCTTGTCTCACTCTCACTCTCACTCTCCCCATCCCTCTGCTTCTCCCACCCTCTTCCCCATCCCAGGGCGGTGTATCGCGACTGGTAAGTCTCCCTAAAGAGTGTTGCCATGATATCTGCATGAGAAACCGCCGGACTGCATGACTGTGGCTCACTAACCCCATGATAAGCTTTGTCTACGTGTGTTTTCTCCTTTAATAGTTTTAAAGCTGGTGTGTGTGTGCTGAAAATCTTTATATTACTTGATTTAGAGTGCCTTCAGAAGGTATTCATACCCCTTGTTACAGCCTGAATTCAAAATGGAATAAAAAAAAAAAATTCTTCACCCATCTACACACAATACCCCCATAATGAAAGTCAAACATGTTTTATAAATGTTTTCAAATTTAAAGAAAATGAAATACAGATCTATAATTTACATAAGTATTCACACCCCTGAGTCAATACTTTGTAGAAGCACCTTTGGCGGCGATTACAGCTTTGAGTCATCTTGGGTATGTCTGAATCAGCTTTACACATTTGGATTTGGGGATTTTCTCCCATTCTTCCTCAAGCTCTGTTAAGTTAGATGGGGAGTGGTGGAAAGACTCAAGTCTTTTCACATATTTTCATTGGGATTCAAGTCTGGGCTTTGACTGGGCCACTCCACTCAAGGAATTCCACATTCTTGTTATGAAGCCATTCCAGGGTTGCTTTGGTTGTATGCTTGGGGTCATTGTCCAGTTGGAACGTAAATCTTCGCCCCCAGTATAAGGTCGTTTGCACTCTGAAGCAGATTATCAGCTGCCACCACCATGCTTCACGGTAGGGATGGTGTTAGACAGGTGATGAGCTGTGCCTGGTTTTCTCCAGACATAGCGCTTTGCATTCAGGCCAAAGAGTACATTTTTTGTCTCATCAGAACGCAGAATCTTTTATCCTTCTGGCAGGTTCTCCCATCTCTACCAAGGAACTCTGTAGTTCTGTCAGAGTGGTCATTGTGTTCTTGGTCACCTCCCTGACCAAGTTGCTCAGTTTGGTCTGACGCTAGGCAGAGTCTGGGTAGTTCCATATTTTTTCCAATTCCCCATGATGGAGACCACTATGCTCTTGGACTCTTTCAACACTCTTGTTTTATACCCTTCGCCAGATAGCTCTACGGACAGTTCCTTGGACTTCATGGTATAGGTTCTGCTCTGACATGCACTGTCAACTGCGGGACCTTATATAGACAGGTTATTTTTTCCTAAATCATGTCCAAACAATTGAATTGGCCACAGGTGGACCCCAATCAAGTTGTAGTGACATCTCAAGGATGATCCAAGAAAATGGGGATGCACCTGAGCTCAATTCATAACAAAGGGTTGTGAATACTTATAAAAAATGAGATATTTTTGTGTTTCATTTTCTAAAAACATGTTTTCACTTTGTCATTATGGGGTATTGTGTGTGAGAAAAAAATAAATGTAATACATTTTTAATTCAGTCTGTAACACAGAAAAATGTGGAATAAGTCAAGGGGTATTAATACATTCTGAAGGCATTGTAGCTTGCCTCAGGGCCAGGGGGGCAGAGTTTGAAAATATGAGACTATTCCATTAGTTCCATTGTATCTGGGGAGTTAAATCAAGCACCCTTAAGTATTTGAGAGAAAGCAAATACTATTTTGGCACAAGTCTGGAGCTCACACAATGTGCTGCTGTGTTTTATGCTCTGTGTGTGTGTATGTGCATCTGTGTTTACTGTCGTGACTGCCTTTGGTAAAGTGAAATGTTGACCTCTGTTTTGTGGGTCCAGTTTTCTAAGGGCCAACAAAGATTGTTGTTGGTGACTGAACAGACGTAATGCTATCTAGTGGAGTGAAGCAGTAATCCCTTCACCATTTACGTATTGACAATATTTTATTAATTTAAATAATCTACTTTAAGATATTCATCAGAAAATTGCTTTTAAAGCTAATAATTTAACATTCACGATATCCAGATCTTCATTTGCCTTGCTGTAATTAGCTTTACATATTGTATCTTACCTATAGATTAAATATCAATCATTGAATCCTGTGTAAGGTTGCCTAAGTAGCTTTTTCTTATGGAATACTTTAAAACTAAGCCCATAAATGTGGATGTTATATAGTTACTGGACACATGTTGAGTCCCTCCATTTCCACATAAGTGTCATCATAACAATATGTGCACTTTTGATGATAATAATTTGTATATTGAATGGCCAGCACGTTTCTTACATACACTATATATACAAAAGTATGTGGAAACCGCTTCAAATTAACGGATTCGGCTATTTCAGCCACACCCGTTTCTGACCGGTGTGTAAAATCGAGCACACAGCCATGCAATTACCTTAGACAAACATTGGTAGTAGAATGGCCTTACTGAAGAACTAAGTGACTTTCAACGTGGCACCGTCATAGGATGCCACCTTTCCAACAAGCCCGGCTAGAGCTGCCCCGGGCAACTGCTGTTATTGTGGTGGAAATGCCTAGGAGCAACAATGGCTTAGCCATGAAATTGTAGGCCACACAAGCTCATAGAACGGGACTGCCGAGTGCTGAAGCACAATACCACTACTACCACTACTCCTAGGTTGCAACACTACCACTACCGATCACTACCGAGTTCCAAACGGCCTCTGGAAGCAACATCAGCACAAGAACTGTTCGTTGGAGCGTCATGAAATGGGTGTCCTTGGGCTGGGCCCCTTAGTTCCAGTGAAGGGAAATCTAAATGCTACAGCATACAATGACATTCTAGTGATTCTGTGCTTCCAACTTTGTGGCAACAGTTTGGGGGAGGCCCTTTCCTGTTTCAGCATGACAATGCCCCTTTGCACAAAGCGGTTTGCTGAGATCGGTGTGGAAGAACTTGACTGGCTTGCACAGAGCCCTGACTTCAACCCCGTCGAACACCTTTGGGATGAATTGGAACGCCGACTGTGAGCTAGGCCTGATCACCCAACATCAGTACCAGACCTCACAAATGCTCTTGTGGCTGAATGGAAGGAAATCCCCACAGCAGTTTTCCAACATCTAGTGGAAAGCCTTCCCAGAAGAGTGGAGGCTATTGAAGCAACAAATTGGGGACCAACTCCATATTAATGTCCATGATTTTGGAATGAGATGTTCAACATGCAGGTGTCAACATACTGTTGGTCATATAGTGTATGTAGGGCTCTATAAAATCTGTGATGTGGAAGGAATCATGAAATCTAGACATGATTTTATTTATTTATTTATTTTCACGTTATTTTACCAGGTAAGTTGTGGTGGGGACAATAAAAGGCCACTCTAAAATGTGCAGTTTTGTCACACAACAGAATGCGACAGATGTCTCAAGTTTTGAGGGTGCATGCAATTGGCATGCTGACTGAAGGAATGTCCACCAGAGCTGTTGCCAGAAAAATGAATGTTCATTTCTCTACCATAAGCCGCCTCCAACGTCATTTTAGAGAATTTGTCTGTACATCTAACTGGCCTCACAACCACACACCACGTATGTGTATGGGGTCGTGTGGGTGTACGGTTTGCTGATGTCAACGTTGTAAACATAGTGCCCCATGGTGGCGGTGGGGTTATGGTATGGGCAGGCTCAAGCTATGGACAACGAACACAATTCATTTTATCAATGGCAATTTGAATGCACAGAGATACCGTGACAAGATCCTGAGGCCCATTGTCGTGCCATTCATCCGCCGCCATCACCTCATGTTTCAGCATGATACTGCACGGCCCCATGACACAAGGATCTGTACACAATTCCTGGAAGCTGAAGATGTCCTCGTTTTTCCATGGCCTGCATACTCACCAGCCACAATCACTGCATGAAGCTAATGATGGTCACACCAGATACTGACTGGTTTTCTGATCCACTCCCCTACCTTTTTTGAAGGTATCTGTGAGCGACAGATGCATATCTGTATTCCCAGTCATGTGAAATCCATAGATTAGGGCCTAATTAATTGATTTAAATTGACTGATTTCCTTATATGAACTATAACTCAGTAAAATCTTTCAAATTGTTGCATGTTGCGTTTATAATTTTTTCAGTATACGAAGTAGCCTATTCTTACCTGGCAGAATGATGCCATGATTATTTGGATCAATCCAGTGGGGTATTTGTTTTGCAAACTACCATCAAATGACTCTAAACTCTACAAAAACACAGCTAAACAAAAGCTTGCTAGGAATTAAGGGTAACTACAACCTCTCAAAAAAAAAAAAAAAAATGAATTTGAGAGGGGAAAACAGAAACCTGGAAAATCATAAAGGAGAAACTGAATTTGGGAGAAATGTTTTATTTATTTTATATGGCTCTACAGTACATATGCACTTGTAACTGGATCTATGGCACAAATCTGAGTGTGTGTTCAGTGTCATTGACGTAGGGCAGTGGTCACCAACCTTTTCTCAGTCATGATCACTCCCGAAGTCAAAATGCAAGCCGAGATCTACCACTCAGATTTTTTTTTATCTATAGGCCTAATACATTATCACTGCATATTGGCTATGCTTGAATTGCCCTGCCAATGTTGTTCTTCTCAGACCATTTTTAAATTATACTTTTTTTAAAGTTAGGCATATGATCACACTGGTAATAAAAGTGTTTTTGTGTTACTTGTGAGGCACAGCTGAGTGAGCATAATGATTTCCTTTTTTTCTGGATTGATGGCCTGCATCTGAGGAGAGGGAGGGAGCAGCGGTGAGGCTACCTCGAGAAAAGGGGAAACAGTCTTCCAGCTGATGGCAAAACTCTAGTCGCACTGCGGTATTTCTGCCTCATGCACCAATTCATGTTGTTAGCTACTCCTATGAACAGAAATATATAGAAAAAGACACAAGCCGCAAATAATCACAATGCCAGCTTAAGTAATTAATTGCAGCTGCAGTGCTGTGTGAGTGGAAGTAGGGAGAAAGTGCATTTAAGGCTTATAAAAGTGTTGACAGTGCTGAATAACAATTTAAACATAACATATAAACAGCAGCTTTTCGCTGTATTCATTGAGTCTCTCTCTAGTCATGATTTTAAGTGTTTTGAAATCTCAGAGTATCAACTTTGCTGTGCATTCGAGTCTTCTTTTTAGTCTATGGTTCAAGGAAACTGGGCAGACACGGTTATCTGAGCTCTCTGATTGGCCAGTGTTAGGCCTATACTGTAGGTGCACTTGATTTGCTCTCTAGGCCTGCCGGGTATCATTGGGTTTTTTACAGAAATGTTTGGTGATTGACTAGGAATACCTTGGAAATCGACCGGTTGGTGACCTCTGATGTAGGGCATCACTTGGCGAGGGACGTGTCAAGTGATGTCAGAGTTGGTGGGTGTAGCCAGCTTGGTTTGTGGGTGTGTCCCTTCCCAAAGTGACTGGTGGGTGTTCCAAAGCATCTCTTGCTCACTTTCTAATTCTCTCTGTCTTTCTCTGTTCTGAATTTCCATCCTGTCCTTTCTCATTTCTCCTCACTCCTCCTTTACCTTCAATCTCTCGCTCTCTGTATTTCTCCATCCCCAATCCCCACCACCTTTCTCTCTTTCCTTCTCACAATCTCCTTCCTATTATCCCCCCTCTCAGGGGGAAGACCAACTACATCAACCTGGGCTCATTCCTGATCAAGCCGGTGCAGAGGGTGATGCGGTACCCACTGCTACTAATGGAGCTGCTGAGTGCCACGCCCGAGTCTCACCACGACAGGCCCCTACTGGCCCAGGCACTGCTGTCCATCAAAGAGATCAATGTCAACATCAATGAATACAAGAGGAGGAAGGACCTGGGTATGAGCAAAAGCCTGCACACTCTGGACCCCTTCCAAAACTGAAGTTGGAGACCCTTGCTTTAGTTTACTAGTGTATTTAGCAACAGTTTTTAAATCATATGTCCCCTCTCCTGTCCACAGTGCTCAAGTACAGGAAAGGGGACGAGGACACCCTCATTGACAAGATCTCCAAGCTGAGCATGCACTCCATCATTAAGAAGTCCAACCGCGTGAGCAGCCACCTCAAACAACTCACCGGGATCTCCCCCCAGGTATGGCTAAAGGGTGACCAAAGGTGACCTTCATAGTCACAGTACATTTGTCCATGACTTCATTGATTGAGTGTAAAATAGAAGGGGCTGCAAGTCTCACTATGTCTGTTACATTCATCTCTAAACATCTCAAAACTAGCAGCAGAGTTACCTTCCCTTTGCACTCCTATTTGAAATTGGACTGGTGATGAAATCTGTAGTTGCTGATGGTTCTCCACCTCCTTTTCCTCAGATCAAAGATGAGGCGTTTGATGAGGCAGAGAAGAGGTTCCGACTCCAGGAGAGACTCATCAAGTCCTTCATCAGGGACATCTCTCTGTACCTGCAGCATATTCGGGTAAATAGTCATATCCTACTACTACAGTCACACTATAATATGTAGAATCACACTTCAAATTCATTCACATACAAATGAATTGGTCATTCAAATACAAGCATTCAGAATTAATGCAAGCAGAAGACAAACATATTTGCAGGGCTCCCGAGTGGCGCAGGGGTCTAAGGCACTATATCTCAGTGGTGTCACTAAGGTCCCTGGTTTGAATCCAGGCTCTATCACATCCGGCCGTGATTGGGAGTCCCATAGGGCGGTTCACAATTGGCCCAGTGTCGTCCGGGTTTGGCCGGGGTAGGCCGTCATTGTAAATAAGAATTTGTTCTTAATTGACTTGCCTAGCTAAATAAAAACAATATATATATAAAATATGTGGATGTCAAAAAGCACATACAGTTGAAGTCAGAAGTTTACATACACCTTAGCCAAACACATTTAAACTCAGTTTTTCATAATTCCTTACATTTAATCTTCCTGACATTTAATCCTAGGATCCCCACTTTATTTTAAAGAATGTGAAATGTCAGAATAATAGTAGAGAGAGATTTATTTCAGCTTTTATTTCTTTCATCACATTCCCAGTGGGTCAGAAGTTTACATACACTCAATTAGTATTTGGTAGCATTGCCTTTAAATTGTTTAACTTGGGTCAAACGTTTCGGGTAGCCGTCTACAAGCTTCCCACTTCCCACTATTGGGTGAATTTTGGCCCATTCCTCCTGACAGAGCTGGCGTAACTGAGTCAGGTTTGTTGGCCTCCTTGCTTGCACACGCTTTTTCAGTTCTGCCCACAAATGTTCTATAGGATTGAGGTCAGGGCTTTGTGATGGACACTCCAATACCTTGACTTCGTTGTCCTTACGCCATTTTGACACAACTTTAGAAGTATGCTTGGGGTCATTGTCCATTTAGAAGACCCATTTGCGACCAAGCTTTAACTTCCTGACTGATGTCTTGAGATGTTGCTTCCATATATCCACATCATTTTCCTCCTCATGATGCCATCTATTTTGTGAAGTGCACCAGTCCCTCCTGCAACAAAGCACCCCCACAACACGATGCTGCACCCCCGTGCTTCACGGTTGGGATGGTGTTCTTCGGCTTGCAAGCCTCCCCCTTTTTCCTCCAAACATTATGATGGTCATTATGGCCGAACAGTTCTATTTTTGTTTCATCAGACCAGAGGACATTTCTCCAAAAAGTACGATATTTGTCCCCATGTGCAGTTGCAAACCGTAGTCTGGCTTTTTTATGGCGGTGTTGGAGCAGTGGCGTTTCACGGTATGTCGATATAGGACTTTACTGTGGATATAGATACTTTTGTACCTGTTTCCTCCAGCATCTTCACAAGGTCCTTTGCTGTTGTTCTGGGATTGATTTGCACCTTTCGCACCAAAGTACGTTCATCTCTAGGAGACAGAACGCGTCTCCTTCCTGAGCGGTATGACGGCTGCGTGGTCCCATGGTGTTTATACTTGCATACTATTGTTTGTACAGATGAAAGGGGTACCTTCAGGCGTTTGGAAATTGCTCCCAAGGATGAACCAATTTTTTTTCTGAGCACTTGGCTGATTTCTTTAGATTTTCTCATGATGTCAAGCAAAGAGGCACTGCGTTTGAAGGTAGGCTTTGAAATACATCCACAGATACACCTCCAATTCACTCAAATTATGTCAATTAGCCTATCAGAAGCTTCTAAAGCCATGACATCATTTTCTGGAATGTTCCAAGCTGTTTAAAGGCACAGTCAACTTAGTGTATGTAAACTTCTGACCCACTGGAATTGTGATACAGTGAATTATAAGTGAAATAATCTGTCTGTAATCAATTGTTGGAAAAACTACTTGTGCCATGCACAAAGTAGATGTCTTAACAGACTTGTCAAAACTATAGTTAGTTAACAAGACATTTGTGGAGTGGTTGAAAAACAAGTTTAAATGACTCCAACCTAAGTATAAGTAAACTTCTGACTTCCGCTGTATAATGAATGGTATGCACATGTTCAATCACTATCAGCGATACCCACCTAGACAGTTTATACCGCACTGTAAACTTGCTCCAAAATTGACCAGGGTTTTCTTCCTTCGGGCATACAACTGAAAACAATTAAAAAAGTCCCTCTCTGCCTCAGTCCATTTTCTTCCATTTGGTGCCTAATGAACATGATCCAGATCAATCACTCTTCTTCTATCATGTCATTGGCTGACGTGTGTGTTGTCCAATAGGAATCGGCCTCAGTGAAGGTGCTGGCTGCCATCAGTTTCTGTGACATCTACACAGACCGGAGCCAACTGGACCCTGAACGATTTCAGAGAGCCCACCGCTCCATTAGCGACAAGCAGTTCCCCCACTTTGTGAGTGTTGACATCCAATTTTGTTCCAATCATAAGACCGTTATGAAGCATGTCCCAATATAGAAAACAAACTAAAAGGTTCTTCCCTTTCCTTTGTGTGTCTGTGTGTGTTCGTGTGTGTTTGTTTGTGTCTGTGTGTGTGTGTGTGTGTGTGTGAGCAGAAGGAGCGAGCGGAAGCCTTGGTCATCTTCCCTCTCACCCAGCTTCTGCTCATGTTTGCTGGGCCCCACAAGCTCATTCAGAAGCGCTTTGACAAGCTGCTGGACTACGACAACTGCAAGGAGCGCGCTGAGCGCCTCAAAGACCGCCGCGTCCAGGACGAGCTGCAGGCGGCACGCAACAACTACGAGGCGCTCAATGCCCAGCTGTTGGACGAGCTGCCCAAGTTTCATCGTGCCGCTGAAGACCTGTTTACTGGCTGTGTGAGAGCCTTTGCACAGGCCCAGAGAGATTTTACCGAGCTAACGCTCGGTCAGCTGCAGCCTTTGCTACAGGTGTGTGTGTGTGTGTGTGTGTGTGTGTGTGTGTGTGTGTGTGTGTGTGTGTGTGTGTGTGTGTGTGTGTGTGCGCGCGCGCGATAGAGGGTGACATTATGTTGGGACCTGAATCCTGCATGTCATATGGGGATTATTTAAAATCAAATTCAGGACAGGACATGTTGGACACCACAGGCGTGGACAGTACAGGAATTATTAAGAACTGATTTTCAGAATTCAACTTTGGAGTGCAGAGTGCTAGAGGTATTATAGTATCACATCTATGCGTTATTGGCATAATTGATCTAGCTCCCAGCTGAGTGAATGGGATCTGCAAAAGACCACATTAATTTCTAATTAATGTCTTACTGGCACACAAGGGTTACTGCTGGCTTTAGTAACTAGTGTCTTGCTTTTTTCTCTCTCTTGTTTCTCTCTTGCTCCAGTTATCATGCATTGGGGGCAATGAGGGGAACCTGATATCATTGTTCCAAGAGGAGTATGGTAGAGTCCTCCAGCTTCTACAGCGCTTCAGCTTCTGCCAAGAGAGCCTGCCACCCTCCACCTCTACACGCAAGCCTCTTGACAAGAAGACCCTGGAGAAACAGACCTCCAAGAAGCAGTTGCAGGGACCGGTGAGTGTTTCTGCTTACCTAGATGCCAGTTCCACCCACAAGACTAGTAGTATAATGATATACTAATGGTGTTGAATGTCTGTTTCTCTCTTGATATCTTAGCCTAACTACATCCTGCAGACTGATGAGCAGAGAGCGGGACTGTTGGCCCGGTATGGCCCAGAGAAACTCTTCCAGGCGGAAAGGAACTTTAACGCGGCCCAGGAGTTGGACGTGTCCGTGTTAGTGGGGGACATTGTGGGCGTCATCAAACAGCAGGACCCCATGGGCAGCAACAACCGCTGGCTCATCGATAACGGGGGTAGGTATGGGGTGCTACACAAGAAGCAGAGCTGTTGAGATGGACAATATTTGTTGGGAAGTAATGGGGCTGTACGTACTCTACGAAATCATGTGCTAACAATAGATAGTTTTGCGTACTTACTTGATTGTACGTGCTTGTTTCGATCCCAAAACCCTAGACTGCAGACTAAAAGTGTAACTTTTTATTTTTGTTTACACTGAAGTTGGTTGGTGGTAGTAGAACTCATTGATTAGTGTCTTATAGTGTGATAATTAATACGATTCTGAAAATCTGCATCGGCATGATTGCTGATCAGTCATTAATTAATCTTTTTTTACTCTGCAGGCTCCAAGGGCTTTGTGTACAGCTCCTTCCTGAAACCCTACAACCAACGCAGGAGCCAATCGGATGTCTCCATTGAGAGCCAGTCCTCCAATGAGTCAGGCTATGGCGGCTCATCCCCTGTGTTCTCACGCCAGAACAGTAACAGCACGCTGACCATCAACCAGGAAACGGCAGCCGTCAGCTTCTCCACTGCCCCTCCCACAAGCCACTCCTCACCTCGCCCCTGCCTTGAGCTAACCCAGGACCCCACCCTCTCCCGCAAAACCCACCACAGAGACACTCCCTCGCCAAACCGCAATCCTGCAGACTCCCCCAGAAATCCCTCCAATCACCGGGACCTGTTGGACCCAGCGCTCCGACACTCCCCCAATCACAGAGACATTACAGACCCCACCTACCGACAGTCCTCTAATCACAGGGACTCGTTCGACTCAAGTAACACAACACCAACCAATCACAAGGAGCTGTCTGACTCTTCAGAGACAGAATCTTGTTCTTCGCACAAAAACAACCGTTTGGGTCTTTCTCAGAGATATGGCCAAACTGAGGCGGCCCTCAGCTCGTACCAACGGAATGGAGACTGTGGTGGTCAGAGGAGGTCCCCATACTCAAGGGATGAGTTCATTGAACCAGAGGCGGAGCCCAAACCTGAGCTAGAGTCAGAGCTCGATGGGCATCAGGTATGACTGGCCTACAGTAGGACTACGAAATAAAGTCTGTTATTAGAGGAATGTATATAAAGAGTTTGTAGATAAATCAGTCAATAAATGGTTATGTTGTGTATTTATTATGTTGGAAGAGGTATTCAAGTATTCCTCAGAAAAGACATGTTTGAAACCATGCAGTATTAAAATTTTACATTATTCAGACATTGTTAACAGAAGACAATCAAATCTTTTTTTTGTATTTTCTAGATTTACTACGCCATCTACTCGTTCACTGCCCGCTGTGCTAACGAGCTGAGCATCTCGGCAAATCAGCGTGTCCGCATCCTGGAGTTCCAGGACATGAACGGCAACAGCGAGTGGTGGCTGGGTGAGGCGGGGGGCAGGCGAGGCTACATCCCCTCCAACTATATTCGCAAGTCTGAGTACACCTGAAAAATTGCCCTGGGGGAAGGTACCCCCTAACCTCCAAAGTCAGAGCCCCCACACTAGAATGAGCTCACCCCGTGATAGCAGACTGCTCTCCAGACTCCAAACAACAAACATACAAACATACAAACAAACACTAAAACAAATTACCAAACAATCAACAGGATATCTGGTGCCTTAATATTGAAGGATTTGTGGTTTTTTTTTGGGGGCTTTATCGTGCTGCTGATCCACTTCTTTGAAAGTTGTTAAATGACTATACTGTATTTATAGACTTTTTTCATTTTTGTTACTACTTGGGAGTGTCTCTTCTCTTTTCCCTCATATGCTGTGATACACTTGTGAGTTGCCCAGGCTCAGAACCAAATACTCTGGGTCTATAGAGTTGGTTATATGTTAGATAACCTCATTGGGGAAACTTATTGGGCTGTGAGTTAGGAATTTGAATAGGTTTGGTTCAGACTTCAAAACTCAAATATCCTGAGGCATAAACTCAGACAACAGACTTCCAGTATAACATTTCGATTGTGTGTATGTAATTTAGAGTATTATCCTACAAAGTGAACAGTGAGACGAGAATGATAATGATTTTGTGCAGTATATAATCTACTTGTGAGACACTGGGGCTACATTCCAATTCTCTAACCTTCTCCCGAAGTGTGCACCCATTCACTCCCCCTCATGGATTTAAAAGGAATGGACTGGTGTGAGGAAAATGTTTTTTTAATGAATGGGGGGATTGAACGAGTGCACACTTCTGGAGAAGGGTAGGGAATCGGAACCCAGCCCAGGTTAAAAACCGCCGGTATTGTGAGTATGAAGTGGCCTTGAGAAGCAGGTTGGGTTTAGAGCAGTGGAGGCTGCTGAGGGGAGGAGGAATCATAATAATGGCTGGAACGGAGCTAAGGGAATGGCATCAAACACATGGAAATGTGACGTACTTGATACCATTACACCTATTCCACTTCAGCCATTACCACGAGCCCGTCCAACCCAATTAAGGGTGCCACCAATCTCCTGTGGTTTAGAGCATTGAACACTATTGTGGGTTGCTCAAAAGGTCATATCTACTGTAAGTGTAGTTTCCAACCTAAAGCCCATAAAAAATGTAAATAATCACAGCCATGCTGTTATTTAAATTTCAAAAGTCAAAGGAACAAACAAGGATTGCAAGCACTCCTTTAAAATGATCTGTTTGTAGCCTGAATCTGAATGCAATGGTTCTGTAGCTCCATTCAACTGGGTTTGACAGTGTGTAAAAGCTGAGGGTGATGAAAGGTTTTCCTATAGTGAGGGTGGGAGTTTAACCAATAGGGACAAAGACGATCTGGCTCTGATGGGTCTCTCGCTCTCCTCATACATATACAGTACCAGTCAAAAGTTTGGGCACACCTACTCATTCAAGGGTTTTTCTTTATTTTAAAAATGTTCTACATTGTAGAATAATAGTGAAGACATCAAACTATTAAATAACACATATGGAGTCATGTAGTAACCATAAAAGTGTTAAATAAATCAAAATATATTTTATATTTCAGATTCTTCAAAGTAGCCACCCTTTGCCTTCATGACAGCTTTGCACACTCTTGGTATTGTCTCAACCAGCTTCATGAGGTAGTCACCTGGAATGCATTTAAATTAACAGGTGTGCCTTCTTAAAAGTTAATTTGTGGAATTTGTTTCCTACTTAATGCATTGGAGCCAATCAGTTGTGTTGTGACAAGGTAGGAGTGGTTGTATACAGTAGATAGCCCTATTTAGTAAAATACCATGTCCATATTATGGCAAGAACAGCTCAAATAAGCAAAGAGAAACGACAGTTCATCATTGCTTTAAGACATGAAGGTCAGTCAATGCGGAAAATGTCAAGAACACAGTTTCTTCAAGTGCAGTCGCTAAAACCATCAAGCGCTATGATGAAACTGTCTCTCATGAGGACCGCCATAGGAAAGGAAGACCCAGAGTAACCTCTTCTGCATAAGTTCAATAGAGTTACCAGACTCAGAAATTGCATCCCAAATAAATGTTTCACAGAGTTCAAGTAACAGACACATCTCAACATCAACTGTTCAGAGGAGACTGCGTGAATCAGGCCTTCATGGTCGAATTGCTGAAAAGAAACCACTACTAAAGGACACCAATAAGAAGAAGAGACTTGCTTGGGCCAAGAAACATGAGCAATGGACATTAGACCGGTGGAAATCTGTCCTTTGGTCTAATGAGTCCAAATTTGAGATTTTTGGTTAAAACCGCCATGCCTTTGTGAGACGCCGAGTAGGTGAATGGATGATCTCTGTGTGTGTGGTTCCCACTGTGAAGCATGTAGGAGGAGGTGTGGGGTTGCTTTGCTGGTGACACTGTCTGTGATTTATTTAGAATTCAAGGCACACTTAACCAGCATGGCTACCACAGCATTCTGCAGCGATACGCCATCCCATCTGGTTTACGCTTTAGTGGGACTATCATTTGTTTTTCAACAGGACAATGACTCAACACACCTCAAGGTTGTGTAAGGGCTATTTGACCAAGGAGGAGAGGGATGGAATGCTGCATCAGATGACCTGGCATCCACAATCACCCGACCTCAACCCAATTGAGATGGTTTGGGATGAGTTGGACCGCAGAGTGAAGGAAGAACAGTCAACAAGTGCTCAGCATATGTGGGAACTCCTTCAAGACTGTTGGAAAAGCATTCCAGGTGAAGCTGGTCAAGGCAAAGGGTGGCTACTTTGAAGAATCTAAAATATATTTTGATTTATTAAACTTTTTTGAGTACTACATTCCATATGTGTTATTTCATAGTTTTTGATGTCTTCACTATTATTCTACAATGTAGAAAATAATAAAAATAAAGAAAAACCCTTGAATGAGTAGGTGTGTCCAAACTGTTGACTGGTACTGTATGTCATGCTGTATATTGAGAATGTATTACTTACTGCACTCTATTGTCAAGTGATGTTTTCATTTGAATAAAAAAGAAAATCAGCTTAGCTGAAAAATATCCCCTCGATTCTGTGTTTTTACTTGAATAATTTAGTTTACCTGTGTTTTGTGTCATTTTGTACAACAAGTGATGAAACAAACACTGTAAAAGTGTAAAAAGGTTTTGGATCTGTGTTATTTCCTGATAAAGGGTGACGTTGTGCTGAAGGATATCATACGCTCTATAGTTAAGTCATGTCAGTCACATTACACCTAATCTTGTTCAGACACTTCCGGCCAACTTGGCCTTCATTAGTTAGGGTTAGGTTTAAAATCAAATTTTAAGAAGATCAATTGTGGATATGTGCAGGGTTTTGCCGTAATTATGACTTTTTGACTGTGTTAACTAGTGATGATGACGAATACTTTACTAAGGTCAGTCCTATAGAATTATATGGTCACTCCCATTGAGGCCAACTTTGAATGGTTGATATCCAATACTTATATGTGCTGTGTGTACAATAGCCTGGGGAGGATTCTACACCAAGAAATACTTACCTTGATGAAAGCCCCCAACCTAAAGAAATTGAAATTGTCTTTCTTCTGGAAGCAAGTTACATGTTCCTCAGTTTCCAAACACGCACACAACAAAAAGAGCTATACTGTGCGGTGGTGGGCCCAGTCAGGTCTTTGACACATTCACCCACTCGCCCACTGGAAGATCAGCCACAAAATGTTGGCACCATTGTAACAGTTTTTACTCAAGCCATGGTCTCCAGCATAGGAAACGAAGAGGAATAACGGATGCAGTAGTCTCATGTTGGACTACTCCAAAACATCTTGGTTCTGACACACACACACACGCATTTGTATTTATTATGGATTCCCATTAGCTGCTGGCAGTAGCTACTCTTCCTGGGGTCCAGCAAAATTAAGGCAGTTATACAATTTTACAATACATTCACAGATTTTACAACACAATTTGTGCCCTCAGGCCCCTACTCTACCAATACTACATATCTACAATACAAAATCCATGTGTACGTGTGTGTGTATAGTGCGTATGTTGTGTGTGTATGCATGTGTATGTGCCTGTGTTTGTGTTTCTTCACAGTCCCGCTGTTCCATAAGTTGTATTTTTATCTGTTTTTTAAATCTAATTTTACTACTTGCATCAGTTTACTAAATGACTACTGACCTGTAGCACTCACATCTGTAGCCATGAAGTGCTTTAAAAGGCTGATCATGGCTCACATCAACACCATCATCCCAGAAACCTTAGACCCACTCCAATTTGCATACCGCCCCAACAGATCCACAGACGATGCACTCCACACTGCCCTACTGCATCTTGCCTACGTCGGTCAGCCATCGCTCATCCATATATTTATATGTACATACTCGTATTCATTCCTTTACTCTTGTGTGTATAAGGTAGTTGTTGTGAATTTGTTAGATTACTTGTTAGATACTACTGCATGGTCGGAACTAGAAGCATAAGCGTTTCGCTACACTCGCATTAACATCTGCTAACCATGTGTATGTGACAAATAAAATTAGATTTGATTTAGCTATACATTGTGTGTGTATGTATGTGTGTGTGTGTGTGTGTATATGTATATGTGTGTGTGTGTGTGTGTGTGTACGTGTGTGTGTGTGTGTGTGTGTGTGTGTGTATATATATATATATATATATATATATATATATATATATATATATATATATATATATATATATCACACATACACACACACATATATACATACATACATACATACATACATACATACATATTATATATATATGTATGTGTGTATATGTATGTATGTGTGTGTGTGTGTGTGTGTGTGTGTGTATATATATATATATATATACATACATACATACATACAGTGAGGGGGGAAAAAGTATTTGATCTCCTGCTGATTTTGCACGTTTGCCCACTGACAAAGAAATTATCAGGTTTATTTGAACAGTGAGAGACAGAATAACAACAAAAAAATCCAGAAAAACGCATGGGAAAAATGTTATGAAGGGAATTGCATTTTAATGAGGGAAATAAGTATTTGACCCCCTCTCAATCAGAAAGATTTCTGGCTCCCAGGTGTCTTTTATACAGGTAACAAGCTGAGATTAGGAGCACGCTCTTAAAGGGAGTGCTCCTAATCTTAGTTTGTTACCTGTATAAAAGACACCTGTCCACAGAAGCAATCAATCAATCAGATTCCAAACTGTCCACCATGGCCAAGACCAAAGAGCTCTCCAAGGATGTCAGGGACAAGATTGTAGACCTACACAAGGCTGGAATGGGCTACAAGACCATCGCCTAGCAGCTTGGTGAGAAGGTGACAACAGTTGGTGTGATTATTCGCAAATGGAAGAAACACAAAAGAACTGTCAATCTCCCTTGGCCTGGGGCTCCATGCAAGATCTCACTTGGTGGAGTTGCAATGATCATGAGAACGGTGAGGAATCAGCCCAGAACTACACGGGAGGATCTTGTCAATGATCTCAAGGCAGTTGGGACCATAGTCACCAAGAAAACAATTGGTAACACACTACGCCATGAAGGACTGAAATCCTGCAGCGCCCGCAAGGTCCCCCTGCTCAAGAAAGCACATATACATGCCCGTCTGAAGTTTGCCAATGAACATCTGAATGATTCAGAGGACATCTGGGTGAAAGTGTTGTGGTCAGATGAGACCAAAATGGAGCTCTTTGGCATCAACTCAACTCGCCGTGTTTGGAGGAGGAGGAATGCTGCCTATGACCCCAAGAACATCATCCCCACCGTCAAACATGGAGGTGGAAACATTATGCTTTGGGGGTGTTTTTCTGCTAAGGGGACAGGACAACTTCACCGCATCAAAGGGACGATGGACGGGCCATGTATCGTCAAATCTTGGGTGAGAACCTCCTTCCCTCAGCCAGGGCATTGAAAATGGGTCATGGATGGGTATTCCAGCATGACAATGACCCAAAACACGGCAACAAAGGAGTGGCTCAAGAAGAAGCACATTAAGGTCCTGGAGTGGCCTAGCCAGTCTCCAGACCTTAATCCCACAGAAAATCTGTGGAGGGAGCTGAAGGTTCGAGTTGCCAAACGTCAGCCTCGAAACCTTAATGACTTGGAGAAGATCTGCATAGAGGAGTGGGACAAAATCCCTCCTGAGATGTGTGCTAACCTGGTGGCCAACTACAAGAGGGGTCAAATACTTATTTCCCTCATTAAAATGCAATTCCATTTATAACATTTTTCACATGCGTTTTTCTGGATTTTTCTTTTGTTATTCTGTCTCTCACTGTTCAAATAAACCTACCATTAAAATTATAGACTGATCATTTCTTTGTCAGTGGGCAAATGTACAAAATCAGCAGGGGATCAAATACTTTTTTCCCTCACTGTATATATATAGAGAATTCTTTTAAATATAAAAATAGAATGGAACAGCACTTTACGATAGTGATTGTCTTCCCTCTACTCTATATAAATATGTCTGTTTTTTTTACGTGTTTATACAGGGCTCATATTATTAAAATTATTCTTACTGAATTTATTTATTTCACAGTGCCACTGACTCTGAATAGGAACCCCCAATGTCAAGGTGTCCATCCCCCTCAAGCTGGCTCGTCCAAGATGGCGTAGCAGTCAGACGTCTTTTGTCCTCGTCCTGTCGTGTCCAGTGTATATATCTTTTTATATATTTTCTTCGCATATCATTTTATATATTTTTTCTAAAACTTAACTTCAAAACACTCTCCTGCAACCCGCCTCACCCAATGTGGTACGCATCAGTTTTTTTTTTTCAAATATTATCCACCTCAAATCCGGAATAGTATTTTAGCTAACCATTGCTAACGGACAGCAGCAGCTAACCTTTAGCTCGGGAAAGCTCTCATCGTTCGTATAACGCGACTCAAACCAGAGCATTCCGGACCTATCTTCTCTCCATATCCCCGGATTCTTACCGCAAGCTCTGGACATTTTCACCTGGATCTTGCAGCTAGCTAGCTGCTATCCGTGTGACTATTGGCTAACGTTGGTCCCGGAGCAATGCACCAATTAACCTGAAGCTAGCCTGCGCTTGGCCCATCTCCCCCGGCTGGCCTCTCCTCAATCTCAATATGCCTTGTCCATTGCTGTTCTGGTTAGTGTTTATTGTCTAATTTCACTGTAGAGCCTCTAGCCCTTCTCAATATATCTTCTCCAACCCTTCAGTTCCACCACCCACACATGCAATGACATCACCTGGTTTAAATGTTTCTAGAGACAATATCTCTTTCATCACCACTGGCCTCTGTGATTGCCAACAAGGGGTTTGCCACCAAGTACTAAGTCATGTTTTGCAGAGGGGTCAAATACTTATTTCCCTCATTAAAATGCAAATCAATTTATTAAATTTTTCACATGCGCTTTTCAGGATTTTTTTGTTGTTATTTTGTCTCTCACTGTTCAAATAAACCTACCACTGATCATTTCTTTGTCAGTGGGCAAATGTACAAAATCAGCAGAGGATCAAATACTTTTTTCCCCTCACTGTATGTTTACTCTCTGTTCAGAACGTTCTAGACGACCAGTCATTAAAGCCATTAGCCATACCCTTATCCTACTCCTACTCTGTTCCTCTGGTGATATAGAGGTTAATCCAGGCCCGGAAGTGCCTAGCTCCACTCCTATTCCCCAGGCGCTCTCATTTGTTGACTTCTGCAACCGTAAAACCCTTGGTTTCATGCATGTTAACATTAGAAGCCTTCTCCCTAAGTTTGTTTTATTCACTGCCCTAGCACACTCTGCCAAACCAGATGTCCTAGCCGTGTCTGAATCCTGGCTCAGGAAGACCACCAATAACGCAGAAAGACAAGATAGAACGGCCAAAGGGGGCGTGTTGCAATCTACTGCAGCGATAGCCTGCAGAGTTCTGTCTTACTATCCAGGTCTGTACCCAAACAATTTGAACTTTTACTTTTAAAAATCCACCTTTCTAGAAACAAGTCTCTCACTGTTGCCGCTTGCTATAGACCACCCTCTGCCCCCAGCTGTGCTCTGGGCACCATATGTGAACTGATTGCCCCCCATCTATCTTCAGAGTTCGTGCTGCTAGGTGACCTAAACTGGGACATGCTTAACTTGTTAGGGATCGGCTCATGAGGTGACCGTTTTGGAGAGCCTGGCGTGCCCAAAGTAAAATGCCTCCCATTCAGGCCCAGAAAATAGGATATGCACATATCTAGTACCATTGGATAGGAAACACTCTGAATTTTCCAAAAGTGTTAACCATTTGTCTGTGAGTGAAACAGAACGCATATGGCAGGCGAAACCCCGAGGAATTTCTGTCCTGAAAAAGTGATTTTGACACATTGCTCATTTGGAACCCCTCCCTCATGAAAATGACCATATAAGGGCATATGAATGCAGTACCCATCGCTTCCTTTAGATGTCAACAGTCTCGAGACAGTGTAAAATTTCAATTTGGATGAATTAGACCAGAGAATAAGAGCAAACCAGGAAGTGACCTTTTTATGTAAACAGTACCCAGTGCGCTGCTTCCCGACAAGGCGCAGTAGTGTCTTTTTACCGCCTTTATCGCTCAGTTTATATTCCGGTTGATTTATAATAGTAAATATACGTAAAAGTGTTCCTAAGGATACATTTAAAACTATGTTTGATTGTTCTTGGACAAGTTTATAGGTATAAGATGAACGAGTTTGCGTCACGTTTCAATGGACTAGTGGAGGCTGTCGTTTCTGATTAAACCAAATGGAGGATTTATGGATAAAATACATTACTTTTTCTAACAAAAGAACCATGGATTGTCTTCGTTGGACACTTAGGATGACCTCAGCAGAAGTTCTTCAACAGGTAATTGATTTGTTTTCGCTGTGAAATGTTGTCACGTGCTAATAACGGAGGATTCAGTAGCGAGTACAGTTCAATATTTATTGTAGCACTCCAGGAGGTAAGTAACAGGTTCAGGTAATAGAATGTGTCAGGAAGTGTCTGGGTCTTAGCAGCACCGAGGCTGCAGGGGAAACCCAATCCTCTGTACGAACCGCCACCGGGCTAAGGACCCGCGTGACCCTGAACGGACCGATGAACCTAGGAGCCAACTTATCTCTAATAGAACGGAGAGGAATATTCCTGGTAGAGAGCCACATCTTTTGACCTACGGCGTGAGCGGGAGGCTTCAGCCGGTGGCGATCGGCCTTAGCCTTGGTGCGTGCTCCCACCCGGAGGAGGTTCTCCCGGGCTCTGGTCCACAGGGGACCGCGACCTCGGATTCTAGGCTAGGGAATATAGGTGGCTGATAACCCAAACTACATTCAAACGGGGTAAGACCCCTGGCACAAATAACCATCTGGCACGAATAACCGATGAGACTGGTAGCGAGTTGTGAGCATACTCGACCAATGAGAGTTGCTGACTCCAGGATGAAGGGTTCTGGGATACCATACACCGCAACACTCTCTCAAGGTCTTGGTTAGCCCTCTCGGCTTGACCATTACTCTGGGGATGAAACCCCGAAGATAGACTTACCGACGCACCCAGTAGTCTACAAAACTCCCGCCAGAACTTGGACACAAATTGGGGCCCCCTGTCGGAAACCACGTCCATCAGAAGGCCATGTAAACGAAAAACATGGTCCATGACAGCTACTGCTGTCTCCTTGGCAGAAGGTAATTTAGGCAAGGGGATGAAGTGAGCCGCCTTCGAGAATCGGTCCACGACAGTCAAAATGACTGTCCTGCCCTGAGAGGGTGGAAGGCCCGTGATGAAATCTAGCGCAATATGGGACCAGGGCCTCGAAGGGACTGACAGCGGTTGGAGTAACCCATCTGGAGGCCGATTGGAAGTCTTGCTGGTAGCACAGCACGAACAGGCCAACACAAAACTCTGAATGTCCTGGGCCATGGCTGGCCACCAGAATCGCTGCTTCACCAAGAAGCTAGTACGGTTCACTCCGGGATGACAAGCTACTGGGGAACAGTGACCCCAACGAATGACCTCGGACCGCAGTTCATCTGGCACGAATAACCGACTCGATGGGCAGCCGGGCGGAGGCGTTATCCCCTCCAAGGCCGATTTGACCCTCGACTTGATCTCCCAAGTGAGTGTAGAAACAATGAGTTTCTCAGGTAAAATACACTCGGGAGTAGACGGGCGTTCGGAGCGGTCAAAAATGCGAGACAAGGCATCGGGTTTGATGTTTTTAGACCCCGGACGGTATGAGAGGGAGAAGTCAAAACGTCCGAAAAAAAGAGCCCACCGAGCCTGCCTGGAGTTAAGTCTCTTGGCGGATCTGATGTATTCTAGGTTCTTGTGGTCGGTCCAGACGATGAAAGGCACACCCGACCCCTCTAACCAATGACGCCACTCCTCCAACGCTAGTTTAACTGCCAACAACTCTCTATTACCAATATCGTAGTTACGTTCGGCAGGCGATAACCGATGGGACAAATATGCACAAGGATGCATCTTGTTGTCCAAGGAGGAGCGCTGGGAAAGAACCGCCCCTACCCATACCTCTGATGCATCGACCTCCACCACGAACTGACGTGACGGATCAGGGGCTATCAGGATGGGGGCCGAAACAAAGCGACCCTTAAGGTTGGAAAAAGCAGTCTCAGCTGCACCGGACCACCTGAACGTGGTTCTGGGGGAAGTCAGGGCAGTCAGAGGAGTGGCTAGCTGGCTGAAATTTCGAATGAACCATCGGTAAAAGTTGGCGAATCCCAGAAATCTCTGCAGGGCCTTCCGGGAATCCGGACGAGGCCAATTCACCACCGCCTTAACACCTCGGCCATCCTACAATCTAAGCTTGATGCCCTAAACCTCACACAAATCATCATTGAACCTACTAGGTACAACCCCAAAGCCGTAAACACGGGCACCCTCATAGATGTCATCCTAATTAACTACTTAGGGAGTGGTGGGACCACTCCCGACACTACCCGGTGAAATGCAAGGCGCCAAATTCAAAATCCAAAAGTTGAATTATTAAACATTCATCAATATACAAGTGTTGCATAGTCATCAAAAGCTCTGCTTCTTGGCAATATCACAGCATTGTCAGATTTTCAAAAAGGCTTTACGGCGAAAGCACAACATTTGATTGTTTGAGGGTAGCACCACCAATATTTTACCATTAGCATAAATTCATAAACCATCGCGGTTCACACAAAACACATTTCACAGCGAAAACAAATCCCTTACCTTTTGAAGAACTTCTGCTGAGGGCTTCCCAAGTGTCCAACGAAGACATCCAATGGTTCTTTTGTTAGAAAAAGTAATTTATTATATACTTAAATCTCCGTTTGGTTGGCACATTATGTTCATAAAATACAGCGTCCACTCGCCCATTGAACCGTGAAGAGAACGCGTTCAACCTATACACTTGTCCAAGAACAATCAAACATCATTGATAATGTATCCTTAGGAACACTTTTATGTATAATATTTCAACCGGATTATAAACTGGGCGATAGGAAAGGAAAAACCACAGCGCGCGCAAGCCCTCTTCTGTTTACATCCGATGACCACTTCGAAATTCTTCTTCCATTACCATCCAGAGCAACTAAACATCATCAAACACTGTCTAGAGACTGTTGACATCCAGTGGAAGCAATAGGTACTGCAATCTTACTCCCATATATGGTCATTCTCAATAGGGAGGGGTTCAAAATTAGGCAATGTGTCAAATACACTTTTTCCAGGACAGAAATTCCTCGGGTTTTCGCCTGCTATATCCGTTCCGTTATACTCACAGACAGTATTTTAACACTCTTAGAAACGTCAGAGTGTTTCCTATCAAATAGTACTAATTATGTGCATATCCTATTTTCTGGGCCTGAGTGGGAGGCATTTTACTTTGGGCACGTCAGACTCTCCAAAACCGTCACCTTGGGAGCCGCTCCCTAAGAAGCTAACTTGCCCTCCAAATACACCCCTGCTGTTTTCAACCAAGATCTCAGCGATCACTGCCTCATTGCCTGCATCCGTAATAGGTTTGCGGTCAAACGATCTCCTCATTACTGTTAGCGTTCCTAAAACACTTCAGCGAGCAGGCCTTTCTAATCGACCTGGCCCGGGTATCCTGGAAGGATATCGACCTCATCCCGTCAGTAGAGGATGCCTGGTTATTCTATAAAAGTGCCTTCCTCACCATCTTAAATAAGCATGCCCCATTCAAGAAATTTAGAACCAGGAACAGATTTAGCTCTTGGTTCTCTCCAGACCTGACTGCCCTTGACCAGCACAAAAACATCCTGTGGCGTTCTGCATTAACATCGAACAGCCCTTGTGATATGCACATTTTCAGGGAAGTCAGGAACCAATATACACTGGCAGTTAGGAAAGCCAAGGCTAGCTTTTTCAAGCAGAAATTTTCTTCCTGTAACACAAACTCAAAAAGGTTCTGGGACACTGTAAAGTCTATAGAGAATAAGAGCACCTCCTCCCAGCTGCCCACTGCACTGAGGATAGGAAACGCTGTCACCACCGATAAACCAACAATAATTGAGAATTTAAATAAGCATTTTTCTAAGGCTGGCCATGCTTTCCACCTGGCTACCCCTACCCCGGTCAACAGCCCTGCACCCCCCTCAGTAACTCGCAAAAGCCTCCCCCATTTCTCCTTCTCCCAAATCCAGTTAGCTGATGTTCTGAAAGAGCTGCAAAATCTGGACCCCTACATATCAGCCGGGCTAGACAATCTGGACCCTTTCTTTCTAAAATTATCTGCCGAAATTGTTGCAGCCCCTATTACTAGCCGGTTCAACCTCTCTTTCGTGTCGTCTGAGATTCCCAAAGACTGGAAAGCAGCTGCGGTCATCCCCCTCTTCAAAGGGGGAGACACTCTTAACCCAAACTGCTATAGACTTATATCTATCCTACCCTGCCTTTCTAAGGTCTTTGAAAGCCAAGTTAACAAACAGATTACCGACCATTTCAAATCCCATCGTACCCTCTCCGCTATGCAATCTGGTTTCAGAGCTGGTCATGGGTGCACCTCAGCCACGCTCAAGGTCCTAAACGACATCATAACCGCCATCGATAAGAGACATTACTGTGCAGCCGTATTCATTGATCTGGCCAAGGCTTTCGACTCTGTCAATCACCACATCCTTATCGGCAGACTCGACAACCTTGGTTTCTCAAATGATTGCCTCGCATGGTTCACCAACTACTTCTCCGATAGAGTTCAGTGTGTCAAATCAGAGGGCCTGTTGTCCGGGCCTCTGGCAGTCTCTATGGGGGTGCCACAGGGTTCAATTCTTGGGCCGACTCTCTTCTCTGTATACATCAATGATGTCGCTCTTGCTGCAGGTGAGTCTCTGATTCACCTCTACGCAGACGAAACCATTCTGTATACTTCTTGCCCCTCTTTGGACACTGCGTTAACTACCCTCCAGACGAGCTTCAATGCCGTACAACTCTCCTTCCGTGGCCTCCAACTGCTCTTAAACGCAAGTAAAATTAAATGCATGCTCTTCAACCGATCGCTGCCCGCACCTGTCCATCACTACTCTGGACGGTTATGTCTTAGATTATGTGGACATCTACAAATATCTAGGTGTCTGGTTAGACTGTAAACTCTCCTTCCAGACTCACGTCAAACATCTCCAATCTAAAATTAAATCTAGAATTGCAACATTTCGCAACAAAGCATCCTTCACTCATACTGCCAAACATACCCTCGTAAAACTGACCATCCTACCGATCCTTGACTTCGGTGATGTCATTTACAAAATAGCCTCCAATACTCTACTCAACAAATTGGATGCAGTCTATCACAGTGCCATCCGTTTTGTTACCAAAGCCCCATATACCCCCCACCACTGCGACCTGTACGCTCTCTTTGGCTGGCCCTCGCTTTACACTCGTCGCCATACCCACTGGCTCCAGGTCATCTCCAAGTCCCTGCTAGGTAAAGTCCCGCCTTATCTCAGCTCGCTGGTCACCATAGCAGCACCAACCCGTAGCACACGCTCCAGCAGGTATATCTCACTGGTCACTCCCAAAGCCAATTCCTCCTTTGGCCGACTCTCCTTCCAGGTCTCTGCTGCCAATGACTGGAACGAACTACAAAAATCTCTGAAACTTGAGACACTTATCTCCCTCACCAGCTTTAAGCACCAGCTGTCAGAGCAGCTCACAGACCCCTGCACCTGTACAGTGGGGAAAAAAAGTATTTAGTCAGCCACCAATTGTGCAAGTTCTCTCACTTAAAAAGATGAGAGAGGCCTGTAATTTTCATCATAGGTACACTTCAACTATGACAGACAAAATGAGAAAAAGAAATCCAGAAAATCACATTGTAGGATTTGTAATGAATTTATTTGCAAATTATGGTGGAAAATAAGTATTTGGTCACATACAAACAAGCAAGATTTCTGGCTCTCACAGACCTGTAACTTCTTCTTTAAGAGGCTCCTCTGTCCTCCACTCATTACCTGTATTAATGGCACCTGTTTGAACTTGTTATCAGTATAAAAGACACCTGTCCACAACCTCAAACAGTCACACTCCAAACTCCACTATGGCCAAGACCAAAGAGCTGTCAAAGGACACCAGAAACAAAATTGTAGACCTGCACCAGGTTGGGAAGACTGAATCTGCAATAGGTAAGCAGCTTGGTTTGAAGAAATCAACTGTGGGAGCAATTATTAGGAAATGGAAGACATACAAGACCACTGATAATCTTCCTCGATCTGGGGCTCCACGCAAGATCTCACCCCATGGGGTCAAAATGATCACAAGAACGGTGAGCAAAAATCGCAGAACCACACGGGGGGACCTAGTGAATGACCTGCAGAGAGCTGGGACCAAAGTAACAAAGCCTACCATCAGTAACACACTACGCCGCCAGGACTCAAATCCTGCAGTGCCAGACGTGTCCCCCTGCTTAAGCCAGTACATGTTCAGGCCCGTCTAAAGTTTGCTAGAGAGCATTTGGATGATCCAGATGAGGATTGGGAGAATGTCAGATGAAACCAAAATAGAACTTTTTGGTAAAAACTCAACTCGTCGTGTTTGGAGGACAAAGAATGCTGAGTTGCATCCAAAGAACACCATACCTACTGTGAAGCATGGGGGTGGAAACATCATGCTTTGGGGCTGTTTTTTCTGCAAAGGGACCAGGACGACTGATCCGTGTAAAGGAAAGAATGAATGGGGCCATGTATCGTGAGATTTTGAGTGAAAACCTCCTTCCATCAGCAAGGGCATTGAAGATGAAACGTGGCTGGGTCTTTCAGCATGACAATGATCCCAAACACACCGCCCGGCAACGAAGGAGTGGCTTCGAAGAAGCATTTCAAGGTCCTGGAGTGGCCTAGCCAGTCTCCAGATCTCAACCCCATAGAAAATCTTTGAAAGTCCGTGTTGCCCAGCGACAGCCCCAAAACATCACTGCTCTAGAGGAGATCTGCATGGAGGAATGGGCCAAAATACCAGCAACAGTGTGTGAAAACCTTGTGAAGACTTACAGAAAACATTTGACCTCTGTCATTGCCAACAAAGGGTATATAACAAAGTATTGAGATAAACTTTTGTTATTGACCAAATACTTATTTTCCACCATAATTTGCAAATAAATTCATAAAAAATCCTACAATGTGATTTTCTGGATTTCTTTTTCTCATTTTGTCTGTCATAGTTGAAGTGTACCTATGATGAAAATTACAGGCCTCTCTCATCTTTTTAAGTGAGAGAACTTGCACAATTGGTGGCTGACTAAATACTTTTTTTCCCCACTGTATATAGCCCATCTGTAAATAGCCCAACCAACTACCTCATCCCCTACCGTATTTATTTATTTATCTTGTTCCTTTGCACCCCAGTTTTTCTACATTGCACATTCATCTACTGCACATCTCTCACAGTTGTAAATAAGAACTTGTTCTCAACTTGCCTACCTGGTTAAATAAAGGTGAAATAAATAAAAAATAAAATCTATAGGTGTGAAGACAGTAACAAAGAAGCGGAGGAGGGGAAGTGTGAAACCTGCAAACAAAGAGGCAGAGGGGTGTTGGCACACTGTGCTAGAAGATGATGTGAAGTCACTTCCACCAACATTTAGACCGAAAAGGCAACCAGGAGCTCAGCTAGACATGACTGCGAAGTACAGCCCCCTTAAACTTTTTCAGCAGTTTTTCACCTCGTCAGTTATTGATTCCCTGGTGTCTAACACTAATGAGTATGGGGCTAAGAAGCAAGCAGGCAAGAAAGAGGCATGGAAGCCCATTTCCATGCAAGACCTTTTCTGTTTCCTTTCACTGGTCATTTACATGGGGCTGGTGAAGTTGAAAACCCTGAAGGACTACTGGAAAACGTCACCACTCTATCAACTGCCTTTCACCATCACTGTCATGTCGAGCAAAAGGTTTCTGGCTATCTCACGGGCGCTTCATATCAGTGACCCAAAAGTTGATGAGGACAATGACAAGAAGAGAGGCACACCAAGGTTTGATAGGCTCTGCAAAATTAAACCTCTCTACCCCAGCATGGTTGAGGCCTGCAAGATCTATTTTCAGCCCACCCAGAACTTGTCCATAGATGAGAGGATGGTAGCCTCAAAGACCAGAATTGGTCTGGGAGTTAAATACAAAATACAAAATTTTTCCCAGACCTCAAAAATCATTCCCTGGTGTGGTTAAAGCATTTTTGTGAACACAGAAAATCTATTTTTTCTATTTTTCTATTACTAAAAATGTTTATGGGGGTAAAGAGGTTGTGCCATTCTAGAATTGTTTTGGAATAATATAATTTATCAAATTTAAAGACGATTTTATCCAATGTGACTTAAAGTCATGCGTGAATACATTTGTACGTATGGGTGGTCCCGGGAATCGAACCCACTATCCTGGCATTGCAATGCTCTACCAAGTTGCATGACAGGGTAATAAATGCTTTGTGAAGCCCCAATTTAATTAGATTCATAAGGCCTTCATCAACCGGTACCTCCCTTTCTAAAGCACAGGTTTATGTCATATTTGACATAGTGGGTTGTGTCACATTTGACATTGGTGGTTATGTCACACAGTTATGCCACATTTATGAACCTTATATAAAGCATGACATACGGTTATAGATGATGTGCAACACATTTATGTAGTGTTTATGACGCCTTTATAAGCTGCACTTCATTCAAAGCGGACCCAGAACGTTCAGGTCTTCCCATCTCAACGTTAAATAAAGAAATTACAATAGTAAGTGCCTATTAAGTGCCAAATAAAGTAACAGGGTTGACGATTAATTAAATCAACCATCAATCACCTTGTGACTGGAGGAATGGATGCGTTTTGTGTGCAACAGGGAGTGGCAACAGGGGGAATGCATTTCTAGCCTGTCTATCTATGGGTAACAGGGTGGACGTGTTATGCTCAACCCACTCAGTTTTCTACCACAAAACACCAGAAAATGGCCAGCTCACATGCTTTTACTCTATGATTTGACTACTAGATGGTCAATGTTTATTTTTACCTACATTCATCACTAACCACATGAGCTGCGACTGGATAATCCTTGTTGTTTCAATCGAATTTCAATCAAATGTATTTATAAAGCCCTTTTTACATAAGCCGATGTCACAAAGTGCTATACGGAACCCCAGCCTAAAACCCCAAACAACAAGCAAAGCAGATGTAGAAGCACGGTGGCTAGGATAAACTCCCAAGAAAGACATGGACCTAGGAAGAACCATAGAGAGGAACCAAGCTCTCAGGGGTGGCCAGACCTCTTCTGGCTGTTCCTGGGTTGAGATTATAACAGTACATGGCAGCAAGGAGTCATCAGGCCAGGTAGTCCTGAGGCATGGTCCCAGGGCTCAGATCCTCTGTGAGGGGAGGGAGAGAGAGAATTAGAGGGAGCATACTTAAATTCACACAGGACACCAGATAAGACAGGATAAATACTCCAGTTATAATAGACTGACCCTAGCCCCCCGACACAAACTATTGCTGCATAAATACTGGAGGCTGAGACAGGAGGGGTCGAGAGACACTGTGGACCCGTCCGACGATACCCCCCGGACAGGGCCAACAAGGCAGGATATAACCCCAACCACTTTGCCATAGCACAGCCCCCACACCACTAGAGGGATATCTTCAACCACCAACGTACTACCCTGAGACAAGGCTGAGTATATCCCATGAAGATCTCCCCCACGGCACGAACCTGAGGTGGGCGCCAAACCCGGACAGGAAGATCACATCAGTGACTCAACCCACTCAAGTGACGCACCCCTCCTAGGGACGGGATGGAAGAGCACCAGTAAGCCAGTGACTCAGCCCCTGTAATAGGGTTAGAGGCAGAGAATCCCGGTAGAGAGAGGGGAACCGGGCAGGCAGAGACAGCAAGGGCGGTTCGTTGCTCCAGTGCATTTCCGTTCACCTTCACACTCCTGGGCTAGACTACACTCAATCATAGGACCTACTGAAGAGATGAGTCTTCAATAAAGATTTAAAGGTCGAGACCGAGTCTGCGTCTCTCACATGGATAGGCAGACCATTCCATAAAAATGTTGCTCTATAGGAGAAACAACTTTTTCAAACATTTTAGAGATGAATGGGAGATCCGATATAGGCCGATAGTTTTTTATATTTTCTGGGCCAAGGTTTGGCTTTTTCAGGAGAGGCTTTATTACTGCCACTTTTAGTGAGTCTGGTACACATCCGGTGGATAGGGAGCCATTTATTATGTTCAACGTAGGAGGGCCAAGCACAGGAAGCAGCTCTTTCAGTAGTTAAGTTGGAATAAGGTCCAGTATGCAGCTTGAAGATTTAGAGGCCATTACTATTTTCATGAGTGTGTCGAGATATAGGATTAAAAAACTTGAGTGTCTCTCTTGATCCACGGTCCTGGCAGTGTTGTGCAGACACAGGACAAGTGAGCTTTGGAGAAATACGCAGATTTAAAGACGATTCCGTAATTTGCTTTCTAATGATCATTATCTTTTCGTAAAATAAGTTTATTTAACTAGGCAAGTCAGTTAAGAACAAATTCTTATTTACAATTTACAACTAGGAACAGTGGGTTAACTGCCTTGTTCAGGGGCAGAACAACAGATTTTTACCTTGTCAGCTCAGGGATTCGATCTAGCAACCTTTCGGTTACTGGCCCAACGCTCTAACCACTAGGCTACTTGTCACCCCATTTATTACTGCTGAAGTGAAAGCCATCCTCTCTTGGGGAATGCTGCTTTTTAGTTCGGTTTGTGACAGTATCAAAAATACATTTTGGATTGTTCTTATTCTCCTCAATTAAGTTGGAATAATAGGATGATCGAGCAGCAGTGAGGGCTCTTCAATATTTCCAAGCTAGTCAGAAGACTTCCAGTTTGGTGGAGCGCCATTTCCGTTCCAATTTTCTGGAAGTTTGCTTCAGGGTTCGGGTATTTTCTGTATACCAGGGAGCTTATGACAAATGTTCTTTTGTTTTTAGGAGTGCACTTGCATGTAGTGTATTACGCAAGGTTAAATGGAGTTCCTCGTTTAGGTAGTTGACTGATTTATGTACTCCAACATCGTTGGGTAGGTGGAAGGAGTCTGGAAGGGCATCTAGGAATCTTTGGGTTGTCCGAGAAATTATAGCACGGCTTTTGTTGATCCTTGGTTGAGGTCTAAGCAGATTATTTGTTGCGATTGCAAACGTAATAAATTGGTGATCCGATAGTCCAGGATTATGAGGAAAAACACTAAGATCCACAATATTTATTCCATGGGACAAAACTAGATCCAGAGTGTGGCAGTGAGTAGGCCCGAAAGCATTTTGAAGTGGGTCTGTGGACTTTTCCATGTGAATATTAAAGTCACCAACATTTTTTTAAATTATCTGCCATGACTACAAGGTCTGATAGGAATTCATGGAACTCAGTGAGGAACGCTGTATACGGCCCATGAGGCCTGTAAACAGTAGCTATAAAAAGTGATTGAGTAGGCTGCATATATATCATGACCAGAAGCTCAAAAGACGAAAACGCAGTCTTTTTTTTTTTTTTGTAAATTGAAATTTGCTATCGTAAAAGTTAGCAACACCCCCGCCTTTGCGGGATGCGCAAGGGATATGGTCATTTAACACAGTAAATTCATCAGGCTTAAGCCATGTTTCAGTCAGAACAATCACATTGAGATTATGATCAGTGATTAGTTAATTGACTATAACTGCTTTGGAAGTGAGGAATCTAACATTAAGTAGCCCTATTTTGAGATGTGAGATATCACAATCTCTTTCAATAATGACAGGAATGGAGGAGGTCTTTATTCCAGTGAGATTGCTAAGGCGAACACTGCCATGTTTAGTTTTGCCCAACCTAGATCGAGGCACAGACACGGTCTCAATGGGGATAGATGAGCTGACTACACTGACTGTGTTAGTGGCAGACTCCAAACAGCCTGCTGCCTGGCCTGCACCCTATCTCATTGTGGAGCTAGAGGAGTTAGAGCCCTGTCTATGTTCATAGATAAGAGGAGAGCACACCTCCAGCAAGGATGGAGTCCATCACTCCTCAGCAGGTTCCTGATTGAACTTTTATGTTCACTAGTTCTCAGTTTGAGATAATTGAACACAGCCCACACTGACATTTAATCATGTAGATAACATGGGTGGTGGAGCACGTAATAATATAATTCATTTGGAACCGTTTTCCTGTATGTGGGTGGCAGAAATTTTCACACTTCATCATATTGTTACACTGTGCGCAACCTCAGCATTTATAGCTACAGTTTGGAAGAGGGCATAAAAGAGCTTGGCAGATTTTTTTTTGTGGTTAGCTGTTAGCATGGACCATTTTGTCTCATAAATTGCAACCTCTTCTATATACAGTTGAAGTCGGAAGTTTACATACACTTAAGTTGGAGTCATTAAAACTTGTATTTTAACCACTACACAAATTTCTTGTTAACAAACTATAGTTTTGACAAGTCAGTTAGGACATCTACTTTGTGCATGACACAAGTATTGTTTCCAACAATTGTTTACAGACAGATTATTTCACTTATAATTCACTGTATCACAATTCCAGTGGGTCAGAAGTTTACATACATTAAGTTGACTGTGCCTTTAAACAGCTTGGAAAATTCCAGAAAATGATGTCATGGCTTTAGAAGCTTCTAATTGACATAATATGAGTCAATTGGAGGTGTACCTGTGGATGTATTTCAAGGCCTACCTTCAAACTCAGTGCCTCTTTGCTTGACATCATGAGAAAATCTAAAGAAATCAGCCAAGACCTCAGAAAAAAAATTGTAGACCTCCACAAATCTGGTTCATCCTTGGGAGCAATTTCCAAATGCCTGAAAGTACCACGTTCATGTGTACAAACAATAGTACGCAAGTATAAACACCATGGGACCACGCAGCCGTCATACAGCTCAGGAAGGAGTCACGTTCTGTCTCCTAGAGATGAACGTACTTTGGTGCGAAAGTGCAAATCAATCCCAGAACAACAGCAAATGACCTTGTGATGATGCTGGAGGAAACAGATACAAAAGTATCTATAACCACAGTAAAACGAGTCCTATATCGTCAAAACCTGAAAGGCTGCTCGGCAAGGAAGAAGCCACTGCTCCAAAACCGCCATGAAAAAGCCAGACTACGGTTTGCAACTGCACATGGGGACAAAGATCGTACTTTTTGGAGAAATGTCCTCTGGTCTGATGAAACAAAAATATAATTGTTTGGTCATAATGACCATTGTTATGTTTGGAGGAAAAAGGGGGAGGCTTGCAAGCCGAAGAACACCATCCCAACCGTGAAGCACGAGAGTGGCAGCATCATGTTGTGGGGGTGCTTTGCTGCAGGAGGGACTGGTGCACTTAACAAAATAGATGGCATCATGAGGATGGAAAATGATGTGGATATATTGAAGCAACATCTCAAGACATCAGTCAGGAAGTTAAAGCTTGGTCGCAAGTGGGTCTTCCAAGTGGACAATGACCCCAAGCATACTTCCAAAGTTGTGGAAAAATTGCCTAAGGACAACACAGTTGAGGTATTGGAGTGTCCATCACAAAGCCCTGACCTCAATCCTATAGAAAATGTGTGGGCAGAACTGAAAAAGCGTGTGCGAGCAAGGAGGCCTACAAACCTGACTCAGTTACACCAGCTCTGTCAGGAGGAATGGGCCAAAATTCACCCAACTTATTGTGGGAAGCTTGACACATTTGACCCAAGTTAAACAATTTAAAGGCAATGCTACCAAATACTAATTGAGTGTTTGTAAACTTCTGACCCGCTGGGAATGTGATGAAAGAAATAAAAGCTTAAATAAATCATTCTCTCTATCATTCTGACATTTCACATTCTTAAAATAAAGTGGTGATCCTAACTGACCTAAGACAGGGAATTATTACTAGGATTAAATGTCAGGAATTGTGAAAAACTGAGTTTATATGTATTTGGTTAAGGTGTATGTAAACGTCCGACTTCAACTGTACAATAAGTGGTGGATTCTTAAATTCATCTGGCAAAGCTGGGTCCGATGATAAAACATGCCAGTGTTCCTTGACAGCATCTCCTACTTTGCACCAGTTCAAAGTATATGTGGGGGTGAACATTACAGACTGTTCTTTAGCTCTAGAGGGTATTTTTTGTAGCAGTTCATCTCGTGTTTTCCCTGATGACAAATTAAGAGCTTCATCCACATATTGTGGCGAGTAGCCTCCTCTTATAAACCTATTGCAGGTTATAATGAAGGATATTCTAGGCCCAGACTTCCAAGCCATAGGTGACTTGATCAACCAGTCCATTGGGAAATGGTCAAAGAGTGGACCAGGAACACAGGCCGTGGACACGGAGCTACAGCAGGATGTGGTAATTAACCTCTCTAAAAATGTCTTATCTAAGGGCCTCTCTTTTGTACCTATTGTACTTGTACAGAAAAACCCTTTGATATGAGAGTAGATCTGTTTACATTCTTTTGCTAGATTAAATTTAAACACGTTTTCCCAAAACACTGTTTTTGGCCGAGAAATCCAACCAAGAACTGTTATATATTTTAAGCCCAAAAATAAAATTCTGTCCTATAGTTAACAACTCCTCGATTAATACCTTTTGTAGGTTAGTTGAATAAGAAGCCATGTCTGCGTATACAGTGCCTTCGGAAAGTATTCAGACCTTTTGACTTTTTCCACATTTTGTTAGGTTACAGCCTTATTCTAAAATAAAATTTAAAAAAATTCCCCCCCTCATCAATCTAGACACAATACCCTATAATGACAAAGAAAAAACAGGTTTAGAAATTTTTGCTAATTTATTAAGAATAAGAAACTGAATTATCACATTTACATAAGTATTCAGACCCTTTACTCAGTACTATGTTGAAGCATCTTTGGCAGCAATTACAGCCTTCTTCGGTATGACGCTACAAGCTTGGCACACCTGCATTTGTGGAGTTTCTACAATTCTTCTTTGCAGATTCTCTCAAGCTCTGCCAGGTTGGATGGGGAGCATTGCTGCAAAGCTATTTTCAGGTCTCTCCAGAGATGTTCGATCGGGTTCAAGTCCGGGCTCTGGCTACAATGCTTCACCGTACGGATGGTGCCAGGTTTCCTCCAGACATGACACTTGGTATTCAGGCCAGGGAGTTCAATCTTGGTTTCGTCAGACCAGAGAATCTTGTTTCTCATGGTCTGAGAGTCCTTTAGGTGCCTTTTGGCAAACTCCAAGCGGGCTGTCATGTGCCTTTTACTAAGGAGTGGCTTCTGTCTGGCCACTCTACCATAAAGGCCTGATTGGTGGAGTGTTGCAAAGATGGTTGTCCTTCTCCACAGGTTCTCCCATCTCCACAGAGGAACTCTAAAGCTCTGTCAGAGTGACCATCGGGTACCTGGTCACCTCCCTGACCAAGGCCCTTCTCTCCCCAATTGCTCAGGACCTTCAATGCTGCAGAAATGTTTTGGTACCCTTCCCCAGATCTGTGCCTCAACACAATCTAGTCTCGGTGCTCTACGGACAATTCCTTTGACCTCATGGCTTGGTTTTTGCTCTGAGATGCACTGTCACCTGTGGGACCTTATATAGACAGGTGTGTGCCTTTCCAAATCATGTCCAATCAATTGAATTTACCACAGGTGGAGTTGTAGAAACATCTCAAGGATGATCAATGGAAACAAGATGCACCTGAGCTCAATTTCGAGTCTCATAGCATTTTTGCATTGTAGCAATATCAAAAATAGTGTCCAGATAAAAATATGTTATATGCAACTGTTCAAAAGTTCACTTAGAAATGTCGTTGTTTTTTAAAAAAGCAAATTTTTTGTCCATTAAAATAACATAAAATTGATCAGAAATACAGTGTAGACGTTGTAAATGACTATTGCAGCTGGAAACGGCAGATTTTTTTGTGGAATATCTACATAGGCGTACAGAGGCACATTATCAACAACCATTACTCCTGTGTTCCAATGGCACGTTGTGTTAGCTAATCCAAGTTTATAATTTTAAAAGGCGAATTGATCATAAAAAAAACCTTTTGCAATTATGTTAGCACAGCTGAAAACTGTTGTACTGCTAAAAGAAGCAATAAAACTGTCACACCTGCAGAGCGTGTTACACGAATGAATAAGGTAAGTCTGAATACCAAATACTGAGAAGTGCTTATTTCCTAAGTCTGAATCAGTCCTTATGTGCAGTTCCCCCTTCTCTATTTTACTATTTATGTCCATTAATGTTATTAACATATCATGTGTTAAAAAAATATACATCTTATCGGTAAATGATCAGAGGCCGTCTGCGCTTTAAGGTCCTTACTACTGAAAAGTGTCCGTTCCAGGTGTGAGTCAAAATAAGAATAATTTTAAGAAAACCATACACTGTCAAAAATAGGCCAGCTACATTGCTTGGTTGTAATCAAACCATAATATCCAGAATTCATAGTGATTTCAGGACGTGGAGGACCGCCCCATGGAGGTATGAGAAATGTCTTGTTTGTAGCCAGCACTTTCACCCAGAGGAGTTTGAAACGGAACTGAAGTCTCAACACAAGTGTTGCTATTCTATCGATTTTTCCATTAGCTAACGTTACGTAGCAAACTAGCTAACTAGCGTTTATCTAATGCAAAATCTAGCTAACTAGCTTTCATAATACACTGGCTAGACATTCCAAAGCATGTTGATGTAATTAGGCAGCTGCTATCTGGTGATGTGATTTGTAACTTTGCAAGCTAACGTTATCTTCGTTAAGTTTACTGCAGAGGCAAACATGACTGTGTTCTATTTAGAGTCCGATCCCATCAACATCTGCAGAGGCATCAACATTAAGCTCAGCACCAGGAACTAATGTAAGTTACCTAAAATCTACAAAATGTTCCAACATCTTTCCATGTTACTGTTAGTTGGTGTGTTTACAAGTAGGCTACAACTTCTACTGTAATTTTGTCTGTATTATGGATGCTTAGTTTGTTCATGCAAGGCTTGAAGTCTAAATTGGAGAAGGAGGGGAGGGTGTGGGTGACTGAGTGATATACAATTGTCTAGCTCTGAGTCTCTACTTTTATCCAATGTAAAAAACACAATTTCAAATTTTACTACATAAGACCAAATCGAGGTGACTGTGAGTACATGTGTTTGTGTCCCCTCACAGTCCCCGCCGTTCCATGAGATGTTGTTAAATACATTTTCTATACAGAGCCATGATCAGATGGAACTCCCTTTCATCTCCAATTACTCAAGCAAACAGCAAAATTACCTTTAAAAAAACTGATGAAACAACATCTCATGGAACGGCGGGGACCGTGTGGGGACACAAAAACATGCACACACAGACACACTTTAACAAACACATTTTTTGGCATTGTTTGTATCATTATGGGGGGGGGGACTGTTTGTATATCATTGTATTTTACATTTGTGTGACTGTCCTTGTCAATCAGTGTTTTGTTACTTGTCATTTTTTGAGTTTTTTTGTGGACCCCAGGAAGAGTAGCTGCTGCTTCTGAAAAGCTAATGGGGATCCAAATTAACCACCTCCAGGGGTACCCATTTCCGACTGCAGACTTAGGATTTCTTACTTCTGTAGAGAATCGATAGACTCAGAGTTTAACCATTTCCAGCCGTGTAGCCAATGCTCCACGCTGTATGGTCTTGTCCTTTGGTATTTTGTTTTAGGGCCAACCATTTCAACATGTAGCTACCGCTTCATATTTTCTGGTCTTAGAAATTCAACCATTTGCAACCTTAGCTTACACCGTGGTTTGCGTGGTCTGGTATGAATTGCATCTCGGGGGCTTTAATACTTGGGTAGAAAAGGGCCATCTCATCATGTTTGTGCCCACCTGGGCGTGGCTACTGACTGTGCATAAGTAACCATAAAATAACCAATTCTCATTTAGAAGACTAAATCACATTATCTTTTCAAAAGTATTTTATACTTATTCATTCATCTTATACAACCTTCAGATGTCAGCTAGGAAATGTACACATTAAGAGATATAGTTATGTGTGTTTCCTGTCCCTCATGAGATCACCAAATGAAACAAACTTCTTATTCGACTAACCTACAATTTTGGGGATTAGGAGTTTTGGGAAGAAGAATGTCTTTGTTCTCCATAGGCTCTCTCCCTCCATACTCCGTGGCAGAGAGAGAGTTTCTGGCATGAAATTATGACCATTGTAAAACCTGATGTGGGAGAGAGAGTGAGAAAGGGGGGGAGCCACAATATACACCCCAAAAGGGCCACGTCGTGACAGTCCCCCTCTGGTGGGTTCAATCGTGTAATTATCTTGCAAGTTGCAAACTAACATAAAAGTAATGACCACGTGATGTCCTGGTTGTGGATCATCGTTGCAGTCCCCCTCTGGTGGTTGACCTTGGTAGGCTCTCTGAAAGCGAAGCAATCCACCACAAGGATGGACAGTGGATGTCCGGTTGGTGATCGCCGTTGCAGTCTCCCTTTGGTGGTCGACCCGAGTAGGATTTCTGCAAATGAAGCAGGCTGCCACAAGGGTGGGCGGCGGATGTTCGAATTGGGATCACCGTTCCGGGCCTGTTGTCTGGTCGTCCAGCCTGGTGGATCTAGGCAGAAGCTTAGGCAGATGTTAACAACGCAGTGGCCAGAGTCGTGTCTGGCCATGCAGTCATGAGTGAACAGAGAGTACAGGAGGGGTCTGAGCACGCACCCCTGAGGAGCCCCTGTGGTGAGGGTCAGCATGGCAGATGTTGTTACCTACCCTTACCAACTGGGGGTGGCCCGTCAGGGTGTCCAGGATCTTAGCTTATTGATAAGATTTGAGGGCACTATGGTGTTGAACGCTGAGCTGTAGTCAATGAATAGAATTCTCACATAGGTATTCCTTTTGTCCAGGTGGGAAGGGCAGTGTGGAGTGCAATAGAGATTGCATCATCTGTGGATCTGTTGGGGCGGTATGCAAATTGGAATGGGTCTAGGGTGTGGGATGATGATGTTGATGTGAGCCATGACCAGCCTTTCAAAGCACTGGCTCATCATGGGTCTGGGCTAGTATCCCCTCCCTCCCTTTGTGTCTCGGGACCCTCACCAGCGGTTGGTGCTGGTATCCGAGGTACAAATGAAAAGATCTGACCCTATGTACGAGTTGTCAGTGGCCGCGTTGTTATGAGAATGGCTGTAACCTTTTAAACAAATCTCCTGGTGTTCAGTGGCTGTCGAGGCCTGTCAGTCACCACAGTGTCTGCGTGTGGCAACCTCTTCAGTACCTGTGAACTGAGACAAGGATGTCTGTCTGTGTTATCGCAAGTGGGAGTCATGGGGTCAGTTGCTGGACTGACACCATTAGTATTATTGTAAAGGGTGACAGTCCCCCACAAAGCAAAAGGAGTATCATCGAAAGCAGAGTATACTCTGCGCATCAATGTTTTTCTTGCTGAGACCGAAGGGTAAGTGTCCGAAGGGCAAGAGAAATTCATCTCAATTACTGTATTGCACGACTTCAAGGAGGAGGGAAGTTGCTCATTCACAGAGACTGCTGGCTCGAAATCATGAAAATAATGGTCAATCAGGTTTGCTGATGGAATTGCAGAACCACTGAATTCTAATTTCAGAGCTTTGGCAAGTTTAGCATAGTCGTTTAGCACATATTGCTGTTGTAGACGAATGAACCTCATCACGTGTCTATTCGATGTTCGCTTCAACAGGTAAACCCTGTCAAAACCCATAGCGTTCGGGTAGCCATCCAATGCGTCCTCTAAGTCACCTAGGAACGTCTCAGTATTGTTTGTCTGACCTGGAATGAGTTCAAAGGTGGGGAAATTTTTGACGAGTTTGTCAAGGCGTTCCGCGCCATGCGGGCAGAGAGGGTCGGCTTCATCCTGTGGGGAAATTGGGGCCGAAAGGCCAAGAGGAGAAGCCAATCTTTGGCTTTGTTTGGTGACGAGGCGCCATATTACTCAGTGCCGAATGGCCAAGAGGAGAAGACTGAGGGACACTTGAGGGAGGCAAAGTCTGAAACCTTCTATCGTCTTCACTCCTTTGAGTACCGGGCTCCGGTTGCTTGGTTGGGTAGTCACGCTGTAGCGCCTGACTGTTCTGGAATTCCACCAGATTGTACCTAAGGGTGGTATTCTGCTGCATTGCAGAGTTCACTTGGGCGCTTAGAGTACTGCTTTTGGACATGTGAGTGTCGCACTTGCTCCTTTCAGTCTCATACTTATCTGTCATGGTTTGCAGCTAGAGATCTTGAGTACGGAACAAAAGATTCAGTGATGAGATTTCCTCCCTTTGCTTAGAAATCAATATTTCAATCTTCATCACTTGAGTTCTCTCATCATTCATTTGGTCAGCGACTTCAATGAGTTCTGCTGATTTGTCATCCAACATAGTCATTGTGTTCATTAACTGATCGTCTTTGGTCTGCAGCATTTGGATGTCAAGACATCCGCCGAAGTCGGTCCATATTCTTGTTCAGGTGGTGTTCGGCGGTCAACGTCACCGGTTTTTCTAACCATCACCGCTCCACTTTTCGTGTGTCTGTTGGTAATTTGCGTGTGAAATTTGCGTGTTGTTATTGTACACACCTGTTGTTCATTTTCTCCCAATCACGCCCCTGTTATATTCCTTCCTTTCCCCTCTTCCCCTTGTGCGTGATTGTTATTTTGTCTCTGTGTCATCGTTGCATCCCAGTCTGTGTACTGAGAGCTATTTGATTTTGGTTCTCGTTTTTTCCCGGGTTGCTTGTTTGCGGCCGTTAATTATTGATTTGTGTGGGTATTTTGCTTCGCCAGAGTGTATTGTTTTTGACTGGTGACTTTATTAAATACCTTTCACACGCAAATTACCTCCTGCGCCTGACTCCTTCCACTACGGAACCACTGCCTTAACAATGGAGTAGAACATTGTTACTTTGAGTAATGTTCAACAAAACTGCCTGCATGTAATCAAATTGGTCGCTCCTGTTTGTAGATTACGCGACAGATTTATCTAGTTTGGAGTGGACTACATCGTATTTAGCTTTGGATAAATCAAGTTCTTGTAGAAAACGATTTTGTTGAAGAATTTGTGCTCGTTCATCATCATAAGTATTTGCATATACTTTTAATTGTTCAGATTTCAAACGTAGTTCCTCGGCTAGCATAATGTTTTCCTTTCCTGCTTTTGTCAATAGTTGCTCGGTTCTTTCCACCTGTGCCTTGTCAGCCATGTCTTGCACGTGCTTCTGATGAGCACTGCGGAACTGGACCGAAGCCAATCTTTGATGGCGATACATAAGGGCTAAAGTGGAGAGAACTGTTAAAAAGCCTGCGTTCAATGGTTGGTTTTGGAGAGCATTTTTCGCAATTTCTGCTGTTTTTCCGCTAATGGCATAATTAGGGTTTGTATTGCTGCTGAGGTCAATCCTTTTATGGGTGAGGGTTCACTAATTAGCGGGGGAGTGGGGACCACCCCCTCTGATAGCTTGCACATTATTAGAATTTTTTGTGGGTTTTGGAATACATTGGTATTTTATTAGGATCCCCATTAGCTGTTGCAAAAGCAGCAGCTACTCTTCCTGGGGTCCACAGAAAACATGAAACATAATGACATAATACAGAACATCAATAGACAAGAACAGCTCAAAGACAGAACTACATACATTTTTTTAAAAGGCACACGTAGCCTACATATCAATGCATACACACACAAACTGTCTAGGTCAAATGGGGGAGAGGCGTTGTGCCGCGAGGTGTTGCTTTATCTGTTTTTTTTAAACCAGGTTTGCTGTTTATTTGAGCAATATGAGATGGAAGGAACTTCCATGCAATAAGTACCATGCAATTTTGACCATTGAATCTATATGTTTTGACCATGACAGTTTACAGTCTAAGGTAACGCCAAGTAATTTAGTCTCCTAAACTTATTCAACAGCCGCACCATTCATTACCAGATTCAGCTGAGGTCTAGAGCTTAAGGAATGATTTGTGCCAAATACAATGCTCTTAGTTTTAGAGATGTTCAGGACCAGTTTATTACTGGCCACCCATTCCAAAACAGACTGCAACTCTTTGTTAAGGGTTTCAGTGACTTCAGTAGCTGTGGTTGCTGATGCATATATGGTTGAATCATCAGCATACATGGACACACATGCTTTGTTTAATGCCAGTGGCAGGTCATTGGTAAACATAGAAAAGAGTAGAGGGCCTAGAGAGCTGCCTTGCGGTACACCACACATTACATGTTTGACATTAGAGATGCTTCCATTAAAGAAAACCCTTTGAGTTCTATTAGATAGATAGCTCTGAATCCACGATATGGCAGAGGTTGAAAAGCTATAGCACATACGTTTTTTTCAACAACAGGTTATGGTCAATAATATCAAAGGCTGCACTGAAATCTAACAGTACAGCTCCCACAATCTTATTTCATTTATTTCAACCAATCAGTCATTTGTGTCAGTGCAGTACATGTTGAGTGCCCTTCTCTATAACAATGCTGAAAGTCTGGGTATTTGGTCAAACACAATTTTTCTAACAGTTTGCTAAGAGCTAGCAGCAAGCTTTTAGGTCTGCTGTTAGAACCAGTAAAGGCCGCTTTACCACTCTTGGGTAGCAGAATTACTTTGGCTTCCCTCCAGGCCTGAGGACAAAGACTTTCCTCTAGGCTCAGATTAAAAATATGACAGATAGGAGTGGCTATAGAGTCAGCTACCATCCTCAGTAGCTTTCCATCTAAGTTGTCAATGCCAGGAGGTTTGTCATTATTGATCGTTAACAATAGATTTTCCACCTTTTCCGCACTAACTTCCCGCACTAACAACCAATAATTCCTGTCGACAACTCCCATGCTGTATCACATAACCTGGGTGTATAATGCAATCTGCTTTTCAATTTTATAGAGGCTGAATCAAAATAAATGCCTCATTCTATCTTAGATTCCTCGCAAGGTGCGTCAAAATGTTGTGTCTATGATTATCTTTAAATGTGAAAACTAATCATGTAAACTTTAATTAAATAGGAAGTCGGGGCACCACGGGAAAATGTAGATTTCCTGAATCGACTCTTCAGATATTGTCATATCTTATAAAAACAGTCTTGTATTAACGTATTATTATTACTACCTCATCAGTCATATTCTGAATGTCGCAAACCCTTGGATATCTGCACGAACCCTAGCATAAATTATGAATCAGCGATATACAAATTGGCTTAATTATTTATTTACTAACTAAGTAATCAAATAACAGAAACACATGAAACACACACAGAATTAGTTCATACATAGAGTATTACATGATACAAATAAAAAGTCCCTAGTGGAGGAAACCGATATGACGGCTTGGTAGACAATAGCGGGAAACTCATAGCTGATAACTACACTCATAGAAATTTCTAATACCTTACATGATCGACCACTCATTCGAAAAGAAATTGCAATTGACATATTTACGAGTGTATGTCTTGTGGTCGCAAGGCCGTCTGCTGGAGAGTCAATCGACAGAAAGTCTCTGGTTGTGTTCATAATGGATATGTCAGGCGTACCCGTGGTTGTCGCATAGAATAGGTGTTTCGGCGGTTGTTGGTATTCTTGTCCTAGGCTTCGTACATTTCCGACTGCAGAATTGTAGTTCGACCGCCTAGGATTTCTTACTTCTGTAGTGAATCGATAGTCCCAGAGTTGAACCATTTCCAGCCGTGTAGCCAATGCTCCACGCTGTATGGTCTTGTCCTTTGGTAGAGTTTTAGTGCCAACAATTTCAACATGTAGCTACCGCGTCATATTTTCTGGTCTTAGAAATTCAACCATTTGCAACCTTAGCTTACACAGTGGTTTGGCGTCACGGGGGCTTTTACTCTTGGGTAGCTACATGTTGAAATTATGTTTGTGCCCACCTGGGTAGCTACGTCTCATCATGTTTGTGCCCACCTGGGTGTGGCTACTGACTGTGCATTAGTTACCATAAAACAACAACAAGTCTCATTTAGAAGACTAAGTCACATTGTTATCCTTTCAAAGGTATTCTTATACATTCATCTTATTCAACCTTCAGATGTAAACATGACAGCTAAGAAATGTACACATTAAGAGATATAGTTACAGTTGAAGTCGGAAGTTTACATATACCTTAGCCAAATACATTTAAACTCAGTTTTTCACAATTCCTGACATTTAATTCTAGTAAACATTCCCTTTCTTAGGTCAGTTAGGATCACCACTTTATTTTAAGAATGTGCAATGTCAGAATAATAGTAAAGATAATTATTTATTTCAGCTTTTACTTATTTCATCACATTCCCAGTGGGTTAGAAGTTTACATACACTCAATTAGTATTTGGTAGCATTGCCTTTAAATTGTTTAACTTGGGTCAAACGTTTTGGGTAGCCTTCCACAAGCTTCCACAATAAGTTGGGTGGATTTTGGCCCATTCCTCCTGACAGAGCTGATGTAACTGAGTCAGGTTTGTAGGCCTCCTTGCTTGCACACGCTTTTTCAGTTCTTCCCACAAATTTTCTATAGGGTTGAGGTCAGGGCTTTGTGATGGCCACTCCAATACCTTGACTTTGTTGTCCTTAAGCCATTTTGCCACAACATTGGAAGTTTGCTTGGGGTCATTGTCCATTTGGAAGACCCATTTGCGACCAAGCTTTAACGTCCTGACTGATGTCTTCAGATGTTGCTTCAATATATCCACAAAACTTTCCATCCTCATGATGCCATCTATTTGTGAAGTGCACTAGTCCCTCCTGCAGCAAAGTACCCCCACAACATGATGCTGCCACCCCCGTGCTTGGGATGGTGTTCTTCGGCTTGCAAGCCTCCCCCTTTTTCCTTCAAACATAACGATGGTCATTATGGCCAAACAGTTCTATTTTTGTTTCATCAGACCAGAGGACATTTCTCCAAAAAGTACGATCTTGGTGATGTGTGATGGTCCCATGGTGTTTATACTTGCGTACTATTGTTTGTACAGATGAACGTGGTACCTTCAGGTGTTTAGAACTTGTTCCCAAGGATGAACCAGACTTGTGGAGGTCTACAATTATTTTTCTGAGGTCTTGGCTGATTTCTTTTGATTTTCCCATGATGTCAAGCAAAGAGTCACTGAGTTTGAAGGTAGGCCTTGAAATACATCCACAGGTACACCTCCAATTGACTCATATGATGTCTTTTAGCCTATCACAAGCTTCTAATGCCATGACATCATTTTCTGGAATTGTCCAAGCTGTTTAAAGGCACAGTCAACTTAGTGTATGTAAACTTCTGACCCACTGGAATTGTGATACAGTGAATTATAAGTAAAGTAATCTGTCTGTAAACAATTGTTGGAAAAATTACTTGTCATGCACAAAGTAGATGTCCTAACCAACCTGCCAAAACTATAGTTTGTAAACAAGACATTAGTGGAGTGGTTGAAAAACAAGTTTTAATGACTCCAACCTAAGTGTATGTAAACTTCCGACTTCAACTGTATATGTGTTTCCTGTCCCTCATGAGATCACCAAATGAAACAAACTCGGCATGACTGTCCCTTAAGTGTCCACGGACAATTCCCACATTCTCAAAATAATAAATATTGTTTAATTCTCCAATTTTGGGGATTAGGAGTTTTGGGAAGAATGTCTTAGATCTCCATAGGCTCCCTCCATACACCATGGCAGTGAAGAGTTTCTAGTAGGAATTTATGAACGTGATGTGGGAGAGAGAGTGAGAGAGGGGGGAGCCACGATATACACCCCAAATGGGCCACGTCGTGACATAATCATATACAGTACATATACGCATTATTCTAATGATCTAATTTGTCACAGTGACTCAAGGACCATCTATTAAATTTTTTTTGGGGAGACCTGGGTGGGTCTCGAAACCTCGCTTTGCTGTATTTAAACATTCTGAGCAGGGGACGCCACCTAACAGTGATAATGTTGGGAGGTAAATTACTTCTATTTGACATCAGCGTTTGCCTCAGATTTTTTTTATTTTTATAACAGTGAAAGACAAATATGTACATTTTGGACACTGAGTATACCAAACATTGGGAACACCTGCCTAATTTTGAATTGCACCCACCCGTTTGCCCTCAGAACAGCCTCATTGGCGGCAGGTAGCCTTGTGATTAGAGCGTTGGGCCAATAACCGAAAGGTTGCTGGATCGAATCCCCGAGCTGCTATGGTAAAAATCTGTTGTTCTGCCCCTGAGCAAGGTAGTTAACCTACTGTTCCCCAGGTGCTGAAGATGTCGATTAAAGCAGCTCCCTGCACCTCTCTGATTCAGAGGGGTTAGGTTTAATGCGGAAGACACATTTCAGTTGAAGGCATTCAGTTGTACAACTGACTTGGTATCCCTTTCCCAATTTGTCGGGGCATGGACTCTACAAGGTATCAAAAGCATTCCACAGGGATCCTGGCCCATGTTGACTCCAATGCTTCCCACAGTTGTGTCAAGTTGGCTGGATGTCCTTTGGGTGGTGGACCATTCTTGATACACACATGAAACTGTTGAGCATAAAAAAAACAGCAGTGTTGCAGTTCTTGACACACTCAAAGCGGCACGCCTGCCAGGTTAAAGCACTTCAATCTTTCCCATTCACCCTCTGAATGGCACACATACAGTCCATGTCTCAATTGGCTTAAAAATCCTTCTTTATCCTGTCTCCTCCTTTCATCTATACTGATTGAAGTGGATTTAGCAAGTCCCAAAAAGGATTATAGATTTCACCTGGTCAGTCTATGTCATGGAAAGAGCAGGTGTTCTTAATGTTTTTTTTTCAGTAAAAGCACACGTGTGTGTAACTAATTAGCAAAAACTTGGAACTTTGTCAAGAATGCAAAAACGTGCACTTTGAATTTTGTCAAGAATGCATTCAAAAGCCTCCCGAGTGGCGCAGCGGTCTAAGGCACTGCATCGCTAGCTAGCTGCGTCACTACAGATCCCGATTCGATCCCAAGCTGTGGACCGGGAGACCCATGAGGTGGCGCACAATTGGCCCAGCGTCGTCCGGGTTAGGGGAGGGTTTGGCCGGCCGGGATGTCCTTGTCCTATCGTGCTCTAGCGACTCCTGTGTCGGGCCAGGCACAATGCACACTAACACGGTCGCCAGGTGTGCAGTGTTTCCTACGACACATTGGTGCGGCTGGCTTCTGGGTTAAGCAAGCATTGTGTCGAGAAGCAGTGCGGCTTGGTGGGGTTGTATTTTGGAAGACGCACGGCTCTCGACCATCCCCATTTCCCATGTCTGTACGGGAGTTGCAGCGATGGGACAAGGCTGTAACTACCAATTGGGGAGGAAAAGGGGTAAATATAAATACAATTCTGAAAAAAGAATGCATTCAATATATAGTACCAGTCAAAAGAAGACATTAAAACTATGAAATAACACATATGGAATCATGTAGTAACCAAAAACTGTTAAACAAATCAAAATATATTTTATATTTGAGATTCTTCAAAGTAGCCACCCTTTGCCTTGATGAAAGCTTTGCACCTATTTTAAGAACTTTGATTGGTTGATGCGCTGTTACTAATACTGGAAATATAACTGTGCATTTCATGCTGGTCAGATGTTCATGTTAGAATAATGGTTAAGTGGCTAATGTTTTCTTACGGGAAAAGCTAACAGCTACTATGCTTAAACATTTGTAAGTATGGACCCATAGAATTTACTCCCAGTCCAGCTTTAAGTTCTTACCAGTACATTGTCACAAAGCTGAACCTGCCAGACAAAGAAAACACAGTATATCAAGTTCTCAGTGAGCATCACCAAGTAAAGAACCAGACCTAATGATAAAACAGCAGGCAGTGTTTTGAGCTAGAATTGTGCCAACAAGAAATATTTTCCCTGGTGTATTTATCCCTGTGTTTCCTGTCTACCTGTGCCAGTTCGTCTTGTATGTTCAAGTCAACCAGCGTGTTTTTCCAGTGCTCCTGCTCTTCTATTCTCTTTTGCTAGTCCTCCCGGTTTTGACCTTTGCCTGCTTTTCTGGACTCCATTCCCACCTGCCCGACCATTCTACCTGCCCTGACCTCGAGACTGCCTGCTATTCTGTACCTCTGGACTCCATTCCCACCTGCCCGACCATTCTACCTGCCCTGACCTCGAGCCTGCCTGCTATTCTGTACCTCTGGAACTGGTTTTGACCTTTTGCCTGTCCACGACCATTCTCTTGCCTACCCCTTTTGGATTGTTAATAAACATCTTCGAGTCTAACCATCCTCCTACGTCTGCATCTGGGTCTCGCCTTGTTCCCTCATAGACATGTTTATATGCTGGTTTTTGTTTTTACGCCGTTAATCCTGTCTCCATTTCCTTTCTGCACAGACCCTTTAAAACACAGAACACAACACGGAACACAGCTACAGTCAATACTTGCTACATTGCTGTGGACCGTGTGCCTCTAGTCAAAATCATGTAAAAGTTATACACAATATTACCGTAGCTGTTTTTTTTCTTTCTGCCGAGGATTCGTGTGCATGTCGGGGCCTTTTTTAAACTGCTAACGAGCTGCTATATTTTGGTTTGATAACAAACAACATTGTTTAGCTAGCTAGTCATGTTACTTTGCTAGCTAAATAGATAGCTAGCAACCTGATAACTTGACCACTGACTAGGCTATGCAAACATTTAGATGGCACAGGAAGAACTGAAAAGAAATAGGCTACTCAAAGAGATGCTTCAAAGGTAAGCGGCATATGCAAGAGTTGGGTATGTATGATCGTGTGAGCGGAGTAAGTGAGAGAGAGAGGAAGGGAAAGTGTGTAGGCCTATGTGTGTAGTTATCTGAACAGTACAGATGGTTACAGTGCGTTCATACCATTGTTGGACAAGTTGAAAAGCTCTTTGTTCTTTTTATCCATAGAGCAGGTTCTTTTTTCCTAGTCACACATTTAGAATACCTGAAGCTTTAACAGTACTTAAAGCTGTGGGTGTGTGAGAGAGAGAGAGAGAGATTGTGTGTGTGTGCTGTGCGCAAATTAAACTTCAAGAACATTGATAACGGGTAGTAGGCCTACTTGTGAGCATTAATAGCTGTATGCTACAGTGACTTGTGGTGTTTATAGTGAAAATGCTATGAAAGAATGTGGATGTAGATAATGTTCTTTCCATCCCTTACAACAAAAGCATGCCTGTAACTCAATTCACTGGCTTTTAAATGGGAAAATCTTTCTTTAGGGCAAAATTTGACCAAATTCAAAAACAAATCCATTAACTCAATTAATTATTTTAACTGTTTGACAGCCGTAATTAACTTGTAGCTGCAACTTCTGTGTGATCAAATAAATATATATAAATGATTAAATACAATCACTGGTTTTCTCGGCAGCTGTCACCAGTCCACCTTTCTCTAACATATGCGGATATAGGGGTGTGCCGAGAACTCAGACAAAAAGGATTTTGTCCAATACTTGGCATACGTTGTAACGGATACGGAGAATGTTCCGATGAAAGTATTTTTTATAATTATCCAGCATGCATCTCTCTCATGGCACTCAAACAGTGCTAAGTGCTGTGCGCTCTAAATAACTCAACTGGCTAGTTTTTCTACCTGTAAAGAAATGGGTGGGCTGTAGATTGATCCTGCTGCTACGATTGGATTTGAGCGCAGCTGTATCTCCATTAACTTGCTCCTCATTGCTTGATAATTTCACTGGTCTCTTCTACTCGCATGTTTTACTCTGATCATTTCGATTGCTACTGCCTGCTGCTAGCTACTACGATAAATCAGTTTGCGTGGACATTTGCTAGCAAGCTATCAATGTGCATAATATCTAATATCAACAAGCGGAGCGAGGGTAGGAAAAAAAGTCTCATACAAAAAGCAAAAAACACACTTTTCTCTACATTATATTTCCTTCTACCTCTCCTTTTACACTTTACTTGATTTGAAGGGTAACAAATAAGGGTTTCATTACATTTTTTTAAACGTACTAAATGTAACCTTTATTTAACTAGGCAAGTCCGTTAAGAACAAATTCTTATTTACAATGACGGCCTACATCGACCAAACCCGGACGACGCTGGGCCAATTGTGCGCCGCCCTATTGGGCTCCCAATCACAGCCGGTTGTGATACAGCCTGGATTTGAACCAGGGTGTCTGCAGTGACGCCTCAAGCACTGAGATGCAGTGCCTTAGATCGCTGCGCCAATCGGGAGCCCAATATTCATAAGCCATACACAACACATCCATATGCTGTACAAAATAACAATTTTATTGCGTTTCATGAATGGAAATCAACATTGGATCATTATTGTGACATACAGTGCCTTCAGAAAGTATTCACAACCCTTGACTTTTTCCACATTTTGTTGTGGTACTGCCTGAATTTAAAATGTATTACATTTAGATTTTGTGTCACTGGCCTACACACAATAAATACCCCATAATGTCAAAGTGGAACTATGTTTTTAGAAATGTTTCCAAATTAATTTAAAATGAAACGTTAATGTCTTGTGTCAATAAGTATTGTTATGGCAAGCCTAAATACATTCAGGAGAACAATTTGCATACAGTCACATATACAAGTCACATACACTAAAACAAAAATATAAATGCAACATGCAACAATTTCAAATGAGTAAATTCTAATAAATTAATTAGGCCCTAATCTATGGATTTCACATGAATTGGAATAGAGATGGTCACAGATACCTTAAAAAACCATGCCAATTGCACGCTTCCTCAAAACATTTGTGGCATTATGTTGTGTGACAAAACTGCACTTTTTAGAGTGGCCTTTTATTGTCCTCGGTACAAGGTGCACCTGTGTAATGATCATGCTGTTTATTCAGCTTCTTGATATGTCACACCTGTCAGGTGGATGGATTATCTTGGCAAAGGAGAAATGCTCACTAACAGGGATGTAAACACATTTGTGCACAACATTTGAGAGAAATAAACTTTTTGTACGTATAGAACATTTCTGAGATCTTTTATTTCAGCTCATGAAACATGGTACCAACACTTTACAGCACACACACACAAGTACACTTTATTAATTAGACTTTGGATGGTGTATTAATACACCCAGTCACTACAAAGATACAGGCGTCCTTCCTAACTGGCCGGAGAGGAAGGAAACCGCTCAGAGATTTCACTATGAGGCCAGTGGTGACTTTAAAACAGTTACTGAGTTGAATGGCCGTGATAGGAGAAAACTGAGGACGGATCAACAACATTGTAGTTACACCACAATATTAACCTAAATGACAGAGTGAAAACAAAGAAGCCTGTAAAGAACAAAAATATTCCAAAACATGCAATAAGGCACTAAAGTAAAACTGCAAAAAATGTGGCAAAGAAATTCACTTTATGTCCTGAATACAAAGCGTTATCTTTGGGGCAAATCCAACACAACACATCACTGAGTACCACTCTTCCTATTTTCAAGTATGGTGATTATGTTTTTTTTTACTTAAATCTGCTTGAAAATCTATGGCAAGACTTAAAAATGGCTGTCTAGCAATGATCAACAACCAACTTGACAGAATTTTATAAATAATAAATGTGCAAATACTGTACAATCCAGGTATGCAAAGCTCTTAGAGACTTACCCAGAAAGACTCATGGCTGTAATCGCTGCCAAAGGTCCTTCTAACAAGTATTGATTCAGGGGTGTGAATACTTATGTAAATGAGATATTTCTGTATTTCATTTTCTATACATTTGCAAACATTTCTAAAAACATGTTTTCACTTTGTCATTATGGGGTATTGTGTGTAGATGGGTGAGGAAAAAAAAGATTTAATACATTTTGAATTCAGGCTGTAACGCAACAAAATGTGGAATAAGTCAAGGGGTATGAATACTTTCTGAAGGCACTGTGACAAAAATATAAACTTGTCATTGTTGAAAAATACATTTTGACATTCTCATATACTTATGAATGTTGTGTATGGGTTATGAATGTGTAATGAAGTACCCTTCAACATAAACCACTCACAGCACTTTTGAACTCCCTTCCTGATTCTACATGCACAGATCCCCTCACAACATTCTCTAATTGTATCTTGGGGTAGAAATTGCTCTTAATAGATCTAGGATCAGGTAATCCAACTCCAATCCCTTACTTCAACCATCAGGTGAATGAAAAAAGACCTGACCCTATATCACAGGTTAGAGGCAACTTCCACCTATCCCCTAGGGCAGGGGTGTCAAACTTATTCCATGGAGGGCCTAGTGTCTGCTGGTTTAAGACCTAGACAACCAGATGACGTGAGTTCTGTACTAATTAGTGACCTAAATTCATCAATTAAGTACAAGGGAGGAGTGAAAACGCGCAGACACTCGGCCCCCTCCGTGGAATAGGTGTGATACGTGCCCTAAGGCAACACCTTCTCACAACATTGCCTAAGCATTTTCTATGGCCGATGCCTCACTCGTTTTGGACATCTTGACTGTGTTCTCAATGGCTGAGACAGAGGTGGAAGCCATCATTGACTCTATGGCTGAGGCGGTGGCTGAGCTGGAAGCCATCAGTAACTTATTGACGCTGCTACCCATGGAGGAGGAGGAGGAGGAGGAATTGGTAGTGGACTTCTTCACCGTTTGGATGGTCTTCTTCCTCTTGACGTGGAGGATCTCCATTGCGTCTAGATTGACTCCCGACTGCTGGAACTCTTTGCTGGTCTCAACCTGTTCTGACACCTGCTGCTGCTCCTCCATCTGCTGCTGGTGCTGACGGATGAAAAGAGAGTTTGGGCGTATTTACATCTTCCATACTAGTTTTGTGTATGACCAGACTCATTTCAGATAGAAATGTGAGTATTAGATCTGTCATTGTCATTGAAAGCAAGTCTGATAAGTGGTAGATCAAATCCTAAAATCTAATTTTATTTGTCACATGCTTCGTAAACAACAGGTAGATCTGTGAAATGCTTACTTCCCAACAACGCTGAAAAATATAATAACAAATGGAATAAATACACAATGAGTAATGATAACTTATATACACAGGGTACCACTACGGAGTCGAAGTGCAGAGGTATGTGGTAATTGAGGTAGATATGTACATATAGTTAGGGATAAAGTGATTAGGCAACAGGATAGATGATAAACAGTACCAGCAGCATATGTGATGAGTCAAAAGAGTTGCAAAATGGGTCAATGCAGATAGTTAAATAGTTAACCAATAACTACCCTCACTAACTATTTAGAAGTGTTATGGCTTGGGGGGTAGAAGCTGTTCAGGGTACTGTTTATTCCAGACTTAGAAGTGTTATGGCTTGGGGGGTAGAAGCTGTTCAGGGTACTGTTTATTCCAGACTTGGTGCATCGGTACCGCCTCCCGTGCATTTGCAGAGAGAACAGTCTGACTTGTGTAGCTGGAGTCTTTGACAATATTTTGTGCCTTCCACTGACACCGCCTGGTATAGAGGTCCTGGATGGCAGGGAGCTTGGCCCCAGTGATGTACTGGTCCATACACACTACCCTCTGTAGACCCATGTGCAAAATTTCTATGCTGCTCTCCCTAAGTTGTGATTCCAGGCTGAATCACATCCGGCCGTGATTGGGAGTCCCGTAGGGCGGCCGACAATCTTTGTCCCCATGTGCATTTGCAAACTGTAGTCTGGCTTTTTTATGGTTGTTTTGGAGCAGTGGCTACTTCCTTGCTGAGTGGCCTTTCAGGTTATGTCGATATAGGACTCATTTTACTGTGGATATAGATACTTTGTACCCGTTTCCTCCAGCATCTTCACAAGGTCCTTTCTTTCTGGGATTGATTTGCACTTTTCGCACCAAAGTACGTTCATCTCTAGGAGACAGAACACGTCTCCTTCCTGAGCAGTATGACGGCTGCGTGTATGTAAACTTAGTGTATGTAAACTTCTGACCACTGGAATTGTGATACAGTGAATTATAAGTGAAATAATCTGTCTGTAAACAATTGTTGGAAAAATTACTTGTGTCATGCACAAAGTAGATTTCCTAACCGATCTGCCAAAACTATAATTTGTTAACAAGAATTTGTGGAGTGGTTGAAAACCTAAGTGTATGTAAACTTCTGACTTCAACTGTACATAGGCGTACAGAGGCCCATTATCAGCAACCATCACTCCTGTGTTCCAATGGCACGTTGTGTTAGCTAATCCAAATTGATCATTTTAAAAGGATAATTGATCATTAGAAAACCCTTTTGCAATTATGTTAGCACAGCTGAAAACTTTTGTCCTGATTAAAGAAGCAATAAAACTGTCCTTTAGACTAGTTGAGTATCTGGAGCATTAGCATTTGTGGGTTCGATTACAGGCTCAAAATGCCCAGAAACAAATAACTTTATTTTGAAACTTGTCAGTCTATTCTTGTTCTGAGAAATGAAGGCTATTCCATGCGAGAAATTGCCAAGAAACTGAAGATCTCATACAAAGCTGTGTACTACTCCATTCACAGAACAGCGCAAACTCTAACCAGAATAGAAAGAGGAGTGGCAGGCCCGGTGCACAACTGAGCAAGAGGACAAGTGCATTAGAGTGTCTAGTTTGAGAAACAGTCCTCAACTGGCAGCTTAATTAAATAGTACCCGCAAAACACCAGTCTCAATGTCAACAGTGAAGAGGCGACTCTGGGATGCTGGCCTTCTAGGCAGAGTTGCAAAGAAAAAGCCATATCTCAGACTGGCCAATTAATATAAAAGATTAAGATGGGCAAAAGAACACAGACACTGGACCGAGGAACTTGAAACTTCTCTTGAGGTTTTGGTCTCAATTCCTTATTGCAAAGAGGTTGCAATAGCATTTTTTTTTTACAATATACATAAAAGCATGCTGTATTTTGTAATCTCTCTCTCACCATCATCATCATCATGTGTTGGTACTGGGCAATGGCGTCCTCAGTGCTCACGCTCTTCGTCAGGCCCAGTTCTGCAGCCCGCCGGGCCATCTCAACCTTATGGGAGCCGGGGGGGGTCCAGCCCACACCCCTGATCCAGTTCAGATCTGATTTGTAGTTCACCTGCAACAGATTGCGTTGGGGGGGGGACAATTAAATATTAGGAAGGTAATCCTAATGTTTTGTACACACAATGTATATTCAGTACCAGTCAAAAGGGTTTTTTCCTTGAATTTGAATATTTTCTACATTGTAGAATAATAGTGAAGACTTCAAAACTATGAAATAACTCATTTGGAATCATGTAGTAACCAAAAAAAGTGTTAAACAAATCTAAATATATTTTACATTTTAGATTTTTCTAAGTAGCTACCCTTTGCCTTGACAGCTTTGCACACTCTTGGAATTCTCTCAACCAGCTTCATGAGGTAGTCACCTAGAATGCATTTCCATTAATAGGTGTGCTTTCTTAAAAGTTGATTTGTGTAATTTCTTTCCTTCTTAATGCTAATCAGTTGTGTTATGACAAGGTAGGGGTGGTATACAGAAGATAGCCCTATTTGGTAAAAGACCATGTCCATAGTATGGCAAGAACAGCTCAAATAAGCAAAGAGAAATGACAGTCCATCATTACTTTAAGACATGAAGGTCAGTCAATCCGGAAATTTCAAAATCTTTCTTCAAGTGCAGTCGCAAAACCATCAAGCGCTATGATGAAACTGGCTCTCATGAGGACCACAACAGGAAAGGAAGACCCAGAGTTACCTCTGCTGCAGAGGATACGTTCATTAGAGTTAACTGCACCTCAGATTGCAGTCCAAATAAATGCTTAACAGATTTCAAGTAACAGACACATCTCAACATCAACTGTCCAGAGGAGACTGCGTGAATCAGGCCTTCATGGTCGAATTGCAACAAATAAACCACTACTAAAGGACACCAATAATAATAAGAGACTTGCTTGGGCCAAGAAACACGAGCAATGGACATCAGACTAGTGAAAATCTCTTTGGTCTGATGAGTCCAAAATTGAGATTTTTAGTTCCAACTGCCATGTCTTGTGAGACACAGAGTACGTGAACAGATGATCTCCGCATGTGTGGTTCCAACTGTGAAGCATGGAGGAGGAGGTGTGATAGTGTGGGGATGCTTTGCTGGTGACACTGTCTGTGATTTATTTAGAATTCAAGGCACACTTAACCAGCATGGCTACCACAGCGTTCTGCAGCCATATGCCATCCCATCTGGTTTGCGCTTAGTGGGACTATCATGTGTTTCAACAGGACAATGACCCAACACACATCCAGGCTGTGTAAGGACTATTTGACAAAGAAGGAGGATGATTGCATGCTGCATAAGATGACCTGGCATCCAAAATCACCTGATCTCAACCCAATTGAGATTTGGGATGAGTTGGACCGCAGAGTGAAGGAAAAGCAGCCAACAAGTGCTCAGCATATGTGGGAACTCCTTCAAGACTGTTGGAAAAGCATTCCAGTTGATTAACTGTTCAAGAGTCTTACGGCTTGGGGGTAGAAGCTGTTAAGAAGTCTTTTTGACCTAGACTTGGCGCTCCGGTACCGCTTGCCATGTGGTAGCAGAGAGAACAGTCGATGACTAGGGTGGCTGGAGTCCTTGCCAATTTTTAGGGCCTTCCTCTGACACCGTCTGGTATTGAGGTACTGGATGGCAGGAAGCTTGGCCCCAGTGATATACCGGGCCGTACGCATTACCCTCTGTAGTGCGTTGCGGTCGGAGGCCGGGCAGTTGCCATACCAGGCGGTGATGCAACCTGTCAGGTTGTTCTCGATGTTGCAGCTGTAGAACCTTTTGAAGATCTGAGGACCCATGCCAAATCTTTTCAGTCTCCTGAGCGGGAATAAGCGTTGTCATTCCCTCTTCACGACTGTCTTGGTGTGTTAGGACCATGATAGTTTGTTAGTGATGTGGACACCAAGGAACTTGCAGCTCTCAACATGCTCCACTACAGCCCCGTTGATGAGAATTGGGGCGTGCTTGGTCCTCCTTTTTCTGTAGTCCACAATCATCTCCCTTGTCTTGCCCTTCACAGCACTTCATGGCTACAGACGTGAGTGCTTACGGGTCAGTAGTCATTTAGGCAGGTTACCTTGGTGTTCTTGGGCACAGGGACCATGGTGGTCTGTTTGAAACATGTTGGTATTACAGACTCGGTCAGGGACAGGTTGAAAATGTCAGTGAAGACACTTGCCAGTTGGTCAGTGCATGCCCGTAGTACACTTCCCTATAATCCGTCGGGAGAGACATCGACTATGAAGAGCGTGATCACACAGTCGTCTGGAACAGCTGATGCTCTCATGCATGCTTCACTGTTGCTTGCCTCGAAGCAAGCTTAGAAGTTGTTTAGTTCGTCTGGTAGGCTCATGTCACAGGGCAGCTCGCGGCTGTGATTCCTTTTGTGGTCTGTAATATTTTGCAAGCCCTGCCACATCCGACGAGCGTAGGAGCCGGTGTAGTACGATTCGATCTTAGTCCTGTATTGATGCGTTGTCTGTGATTGTCGGAGGGCATAGCAGGATTTCATATAAGCGTCTGGGTTAGAGTCCAGCTCCTTGAAAGCTGCAACTCTACGCTTTAGCTCAGATGTTGCCTGTAATCCATGGCTTCTGGTTGGGCTATGTACGTACGGTCACTGTGGGGACGACGTCATTGATGAAGCCAGTGACTGATGTGGTGTACTCCTCAACGGAAGAATCCCGGGAAATATTATAGTCTGTGCTAGCTAAACAGTCCCGTAGCTTAGCATCTGCACCCTTTGACCACTTCTTGCTTTAGTTTTTGCTTGTAAGCAGGAATCAGGGGGATAGAGTTATGGTCAGATTTGTAAAATGGAGGGAGAGGGAGAGCTTTGTACGCATCTCTGTGTGTGGAGTTTTCCTCTGGTTGCACATTTATCATGCTGGTAGAAATTTGGTAAAACCGATTTAAGTTTCCCTGCATTAAAGTACCTGGCCACTAGGGTAACGGTATTTCTTTATTTTTACTATTTTCTTAAATGTAGAATAATAGAGAAGACATAAAACTATGAAACAACACATATGGAATCACGTAGGAACCAAAAAAAGTGTTGAACAAATCAAAATATATTTCATATTTGAGATTCTGCCTTGATGGCAGATTTGTACACTCTTTGCATTCTCTCAACAAGCCTCAAGAGTTAGTCACCTGGAATGCATTTCAATTAACAGGTGTGTCTTGTTAAAAGTAAATTTGTGGAATTTCTTTCTTTCTTGATGCGCTGGAGCCAATCAGTTGTGTTGTGGCAAGGTAGGGGTTGTATACAGAAGATATTATGGCAAGAACAGATCAAATGGGACTATCATTTGTTTTTCAACAGGACAATGACCCAAAACACACCTCCAGGCTGTGTAAGGGCTATTTGACCAAGGAGAGTGATGGAGTGCTGCATCAGATGACCTGGCCTCCACAATCACCCGACCTCAATCCAATTGAGATGGTTTGGGATGAGTTGGACGGCAGAGTGAAGGAAAAGCAGCCAACAAGTGCTTATCATACGTGGGAATTATTTCAAGACTGTTGGAAAAGCATTTCAGGTGAAGCTGGTTGAGAGAATACCAAGAGTGTGCAAAGCTTTCATCAAGGCAAAGGGTGGCTACTTTGAAGAATCTAAAAATATATTTTGATTTGTTTAACACTTTTTTTGGTTACTACATGATTCCATATGTGTTATTTCATAGTTTTGATGTCTTCACTATTATATTATTCTCTGCACTGGAATCCCAGTAAATTGAGTATACCTCAAACTCTAAACCATTTCTACAATTTACAATGGGTACACCCCCCCATTCCACCCCCCACACACACACATTCAAGCACGCGCACACACACAAAACACACTCACGTCACTCTGCAGCTTGTAGGCCTGCTTGGCATGTTGGACGTTGAGCTGCTGGGGGTCAAAGGTGTAGTCATGGAGCCTCTGGCGGTAGGTCTGGTTGCTGGCCAGAGCTTGGCTCTTCTTGGCCTGCTGGAACACAGGCTGGTCTGCATGCATCTTGAACTGGGAGCGTGTCTCTTGAGCCTGCCTCTTGTACCCCAGGCAGCTCTGGAGCTTGCTGGCTGCCAGGGAGTGCACCATCTTTGGGTCATCCTCGACACTGAGCAGCCCCACCTGCTGACCCTTCTCCTTCACAAAGGATTCCTTGTAGCGGAACTGAGGGTGCAAAGATGGGACCATTTTAGATAATCGCCCAATTCCACTCCCTATGATTTTGTGGAGAACTATAAGGCCTCTCATTACATTACATTTTGCTAATTTAGCAGATGCTATTTAGCTTGGTCCCAGATCTGGTTGTGATATTATTCCAAACAGTTTGGCATGAGAAGGAGTGGCATGATGGCACAAACAGACTGGTTCCCAGGTTACACACAAGGGTTATTTGGTAAGGGTGATGGTTGTGAAACCATGATGACTCTTTGCAGTTCAGAAAATGATTATTTCCTTTTCTAGTGATAATTAAAATGTAGGGGCGGCAGCAGAGCTGGTAGAAGAAACCGCTCGAATCTCACAAAATGGAATATAACGTTACGGATAAAGACCTTTATCACTATTAAGGGCGTATTTGGGTGTTTTTGGAAGAAAAAAAATCATGTTTTTCCATAGCTACCATACTGCAGAACGAGCAATGAGGAACTATATTGTGGGTAGTGTAGGTTTTTCAAAATCAAGTGAAATCGCAAAAAGTGCCTGGACCCTTCTATAAATGTTCTATAAAGAACCATTAAGGAAAGGTTATTTGTAGTACCAGAAAGGGTTGATAGCAGAACCCTTTTTGGTGCTATATTTCTGCTGGTTTTCTTTTTGAAAGAAAAAAATGGCCAACATGATCTTGACCGGTCTATTGTTTCAGCCCCTCGGCCTTCAGCTGAAGTGGAAAACACTAAGCCGTTTTTTAATTTGCAAAAAGTCACAGAAGATGAGGTCTTATCTGCACTATCTGCTATAGATTCGAAGAAATCGTTAAGCGCTGACAATCTGGATCCATATTTACTCAAGTGAAATTGCAACAAGCGGTTCTGTGAAAATAGAATTTAAATCAGAAGCCACTGACAGATTTTGGGATTGGGCTGCACTCAGAGTATCCTGCCTTGGCAAATTGCCATGTTAACTTCTTAGGGAGCGGCTCCCGAGGTGACTGTTTTGGAGAGTCTGGCGTGCCCAAAGTAAAATGCCTCCCACTCAGGCCCAGAAAATAGGATATGCACATAATTAGTACTACTGGATAGGAAACACTCTGAAGTTTCTAAAAGTGTTAACATAATGTCTGTGAGTGTAACAGAACAGATATAGCAGGAGAAAACCAGAGAAAGATCCATCCGGAATTACTGTTTTTTGTGATATTGGCTCTGTTTGACAGTCTCCCTATTTATTTCAAAGGCAAGCAGCTCCAAGATTTCAGTACCTATGGCTTCCACTAGATGTCAACAGTCTCTATACAAAACCAGGAAACGGTAGCCCTGACCAGAACGGATAGGGAGAGAATATGGTCCAGGGAGCTCAGATGTCAACAAGCTTTTGCGGGGACGCAACAGAGTGCGCGCTCCACAGTTTTTTCCTTTCTTATTGTTCAGGCTACAATCCGGTTGAAATATTATAGTAAATATACATAAAAGAATACCTAAGGAAACATTAAAAATGATGTTTGATTTGTTTGTAGAAATATGATAGGTATAATTTCAACGCGTTCTCTTCACGGTTCTATGGGCGACTCGACGGTGGATTTTATGAACATAACACGCCAACCAAACGGAGATTTATGGATATCTTCGTTGGACACTTGGGAAGCCCTCAGCAGAAGTTCATCAAAGGTAATCGATTTTATATTAGCGATTTTATGTGAGACCCGGGTTGGGTAATGGATTTATGCTAATGCATAAATATTAGAGGTGCTACACTCAAACAATCAAATGTTGTGCTTTCGCCGTAAAGCCTTTTTTAAATCTGACAACGCTGTGATATTGCCAAGAGTCAGAGCTTTTGATGGCTATGAAACACTTGTATATTGAGGAATTTTTTATAATTCAACTTTTGGATTTTGAATTTGGCGCTTTACATTTCACCGGGTAGTGTCGGGAGTGGAGTTAAGACACTGATGCCGTAAGAGGTTAAGACACTGATGCCCTTTGCAACCACGTACCTATGTGAGAGTGGATTCTCGGCCCACACTAGCATGAAAACTAAATACAGGCACTGACTGTGTGGAAAATGATTTAAGACAGACTCTCTCCAATATAACCCAACATTGCAGAGTTATGTGCATCCTTTCAAGCACACACTTCTCATTAACCTGTGATGAGTTATTCACAATTTGAAATGAACAAATAAGGTTTTATATGTAAGATGGTTAAATAAAGAGCAAAATTATTGATTATTATTTGTGCCCTGGTCCTATAGGAGCTTTTTGCCACTTCCCACGAGCGGGGTTGTGACAAACACTCGCACTCATTCTTATGTTTAATAAATTTATAGTATAGTGTGTGTGTGGCAGGCTTACAGTGATGGCAAAAAACAACATTTGAGAATGCTCTGACCCTGGTGCAACAGGGGGTACACAGCTGGAGGTTGAATGTTTGAAGAACCAGTTTGGGAACCACTGTACTAGAGAATTGGAAACCGTTTTTTGTATGAACATAGTATATGGGATTGATTTCAAGAAATGTAGATTAATTAATTTGATGAATATTATGGTGTTTATATTCAAAGAAAAACGAAAAACAAAACCCTCAGGAAAATATATGGCGCTGTACAACGTGGCGGTTGGGAGTAGGCTACAGTACTAAGAGCATAACATTTCCACACCCTAATTGTAGTCCTCATGCTTGTTTCAGAGCAGCGCAAAACCCTATTTAGCAGACATCACTTGCTAATATTCAGTCAACACATATATCTTAAGAATATCATGGAATATAACATTTCCGTTTCTCTTAGAATAAAAACCTTACTTTAACAACAGTTTTAGTAAGTAATGCTGATGAGTAGTAACAGGTGTATGCATGCTGGACAGAGGAATTGCAATTCTTACACTATTGTTCTAAATTCAATCACCTTCTTCATCCTCATCATTCAGTTAATTCAAATTAAATTTTGAAGTCGTGCAGAATTATCAGTTTCTATTTGTTTTATGTCGCCCATACATTGTCATTTAGAGACACATTAGCGCTTTGGGACCCAAAAGCATAATCAGTGCTCTACCTCCCTCTTGCGCTGGTCTGGAGCAATGAAACAGTGACGCAGGGTACCGTTCTAAACCACAAATTACCTCTAAGTCCCGCAGTATAATCTCAAAACTTTTAGTTGAACAACCACTGTACCTCAGCTGGTTAGCTAGCTCTCAGTCTCATTGACCACCAAATGTTGCTGATGCTAGCTAGCCACTTAATATAACTTGTTTTCTCTAAATGTATGTTAGCTAGCTAAGTTAGCCATGTTATTAATTCAACTTCCATCTGCTCTGTTGTCAACATCAGGATACGATTTGAGAGCTCGAGCTAGTTCAGTGCCTAGCCACACTACAAACATAATTTTACCAGGTTGCCGTGAAGCAATTGTAATGGCAGTCTACCACAACATACCCGAGAGAGTTTCCTGATTAGCAAGGGGTAGTCTGTGTTTAATTTCATTGACTGTTGAAAACACATTTGAGATCATTGTGAGGGCATTTCGCCAGTGGTTAGAAGGGGGAATTGGGCTTCCTGTGAAAATGGTGTCCAAGGTTGCAACAGTAACCAAGATGGGCTTAGCAAAGGGTAAATTGCCACTGCCTGTTGCACACAACAAGCTTCCATTCCTGCTGTCACAAGGGGATATATGGCTGAGTTGAGAGATGGGATTTTTTTTTTTATGAAGTTGAATGTGATCTTTACAACAGAATATTACAATAAGGTGAAATCAAACTTTTAACCAAGTTACACTTCTCAAAAGGCAACAAATTGGTGTCACATCCAAGGTAAGACAAACACTTTCCTAAATAAAGCAGCTATTAGCAAAATCAGTACTAGTAAGTAAAATAGTGTGAGTGCAAGAAAGACAATTAAAACATCAATGTGTTAGTATTTTTTTGATGCTTTTTTCTCTTGTGTAAACTAAACTCACATCACTGGCAATATTCGTGGAAGCCTTGGCCGTCTGGAAGGGAATAGCATCCAGCCTCAAGTCGTAGCCTGCCGACCTCATCTCGTCCCCAGACGCTTTATAGGCTTTCTGCAGAGGCCGGGACAAAGAGATAGACAGGCATGGTTACTAAACCAGGATAGTTTATGTGTTTCACTATGGACTGTTTCATTCACAGTAGGTGATGCATGAAGATCTGGGTAGGTTACACCCACTGTTTTAGCACATGGTTCATTACATTTTCATTCTTGTGGCATGGAAATGTGTATTTAAGCTTTTTTCTGGTGTTTTGGTCTGGTACTTAATTGTACTTATGTCAAGTAAATACATTGTGTATAACAAAGTCGTTAACAGTACTTGCTTGGAACAAAATGGCACATTGCCCATCATGCATCCCTACAAAACTGAGGAGTAATTATCGGGCAGTGCATTCGGAAAGTATTCTGACCCCTTCACTTTTTCCACATGGATTTAATATTTTTAGCCGCTCCTCAATCTACACACAATACCCCCATAATGCAAATGTGAAAAAAAGAAGGAAATAGCTTATTTACATAAGTATTCAGACCCACTGCTATTGGACTACAAATTGAGCTCAGGTGCATCCTGTTTCCATTGATCATCCTTGAGATTTTTCTGCAATTTGATTGGAGTCCAACTATGGTAAATGTAATTGATTGGACATGAAAGGCACATACCTGTCTATATAAGGTCCCACAGTTGACAGAGCGTGTCAGAGCAAAAACCAAGCCATGAGGTCAAAGGAATTGTCCGTAGAGCTCTGATTGTGTTGAGTCACATATCATATCATTGAAGGTCCTCAAGAACACAGTGGCCTACATCATTCTTAAATGGAAGAAGTTTGGAACCACCAAGACTTCCTAGAGCTGGCTGCCCGGCCAAACTGAGCAATTGGGGAGAAGGGCTTTGGTCAGGGAGGTGACCAAGAACCCGATGGTCCCTGTGACAGAGCTCTAGAGTTTCTCTGTGGAGATGGGAGAACTCAACCAATCAGCACTGTACCCATCAGACGGAAGCCTCTCCTCAGTAAACGTCACGATAGCCCGCTTGGAATTTGCCAAAAGGCACCTAAAGGACTCTCAGACCATGAGAAACAAGATGCTCTGGCCTTATGAAACCAAGATTGAACTCATTGGACTGAATGCCAAGCGTCACATCTGGAGGAAAACTGGCACCATCCCTACGGTGAAGCATGGTGAAAGCAGCATCATGCTGTGGGGATGTCTTTCAGCGGCGGGGACGGGGAGACTAGTCAGGATCGAGGGAAAGATGAACGGAGAAAAGTACAGAGATCCTTGAAGAAAACCTGCTACAGAGCGCTCAGGACCTCAGGCTGGGTAGAAGGTTCACCTTACAACAGGACAAGGTAAGCACACAGCCAAGACAATGCAGGAGTGGCTTCAGGACAAGTCTCTGAATGTCTTTGAGTGGCCCAGCCCGAGCCCGGACTTGAACCCGATCGAACATCTCTGGAGAGACCTGAAAATAGCTGTGCAGCGACGCTCCCCATCCAACCTGACAGAGCTTCAGAGAATCTGAAGAGAAGAATGGGAGAAACTCCCCAAATATATGTGTGCCAAGCTTGTAGTGTCATACCAAAGAAGACTTGAGGCTGCAATTGCTGCCAAAGGTGTGTGAACAAAGTACTGAGTAATGGGTCTGAATATTTATGTAAATGTGATATTATTTGCAAAAGAATCTAAAAACCTGTTTTGCTTTGTCATTATGGGGTATTGTGTGTAGACTATTTAAACCATTTCAGAATAAGGATGTAATGTAACAAAATGCGGAAAAAGTCAAGGGGTCTGAATACTTTCCAAATGCACTGTATACAGCGCCTTCAGAAAGTATTCACACCCCTTGACTTTTTCAACATTTTGTTGTTACAATCTGAATCTAAAATGGTTTACATTTAAGGAAAAAAACATCACTGGCCTACACACAATTACACATTTTAAAATTGATTTACAAATTAATAAAACATGAAAAGCTGGCATATCTTGATTCAATAAGTATTCAACCCCTCTGTTATGTCAAGCCTAAATAAGTTGAGGATTTTAAATGTGCTTAACAAGTCAAATCAAATCAAATGTTTTGTTATATGCGCTGAATACAACCTTACAGTGAAATGCTTACTTACAAGACCTTAACCAACAATACAGTTAAGAAAATACCCCCAAAAAAGAAAGAGATAAGAATAACAAATAATTGAAGTGCAGCAGTAAAATATCAACAGTGGGGCTATACACAGGGGGTACCGGTTCAGAATCAAAGTGCGGGGGCACCGGTGTGGAGGTAATTGAGGTAATATGTACATGTAGGTAGAGTTATCCAAGTGACTGTGCATAGATAATAACAGAGAGTAGCAGTAGCGTAGAAGAGTGGAGGGGGGCAATACAAAAAGTCTGGGTAGCCATTTGATTAGATGTTCAGGAGTCTTAGGGCTTGGGGGTAGAAGCTGCTTAGAAGCCTCTTGGACCTAGACTTGGTGCTCCGGTACCGCTTGCCGTGCTGTAGCAGAGAGATCAGTCTCTGCTTCCTCTGACACAGCGATGCAGTGCCTTAGACCGCTGCGCCACTCAGGAGCCATGAACAATATATAATGTTTTTTCTCTCCATGTAGGTCTCCTGATTTAAACCCGAACAAACGTGTTTGCCATAAATTGAAAACATTAATCCGCAACTCTACCAAGACTACAAGCAAAGATTACCTGGTTAAGGCCATCAAGACATTTTGGCTTGAGAAATTGACAATACAACAATGCAAAAAATAAATGGATAATCTCAGCAAGGTTTTACACATGGTCGTGGAGCTGGGGGGGAAGTGCAACTAAAATGTAGTTTAAATAAACATCTGCATTTTCTATGTCTTTTATCTCGTTATTTTATTAATGAAAGCATAAAGATGTTCATGAAGAAAATTGGGGGATTTTCACACCTACAGCAGCCGAGCTATGAAGAGTTGCGTGTGAATTCATAAACCATGTGCCATGAAATGTCTTCCAAACTATTTTGCAATCTATATGGCTCTCCAAAATTTTGAAGTGGCATGAGGTCTTGAGTTAGAAATGTAACACTTCATAGTACTTAAGCATTGAATACATTGCAAATTGGGGGATTTTCACACCTACAGTAGCCGGGCTGTGAAGAGTCTATTGTCCTGCTAATAGGAAACATTGTTTGCATGATGGACTACACCTGCTACAGTACACTTGTGAAAAACAAGACTTTAAAGTGTAAACAACACTTTATAGTGTAAAACTTCCAACTTCCACTGTAGATACAAATGATTTGTAAACAAGATGCTGTGTTTTTGTTTACAGTAGTGATGGACAGCAGAGGCATTTTGAAAACTTGTTTTCAGGTCAATGTCACAAATAATTTGTATCTACAGTTGAAGTTGGAAGTTTACATTCACGCTAGCCAAATACATTTAAACTCAGTTTTTCACAATTCCTGACATATAATCGTAGTAAAAATTCCCTGTCTTAGGTTAGTTAGGATAACCACTTTATTTTAAGAACGTGAAATGTCAGAATAATAGTAGAGAGAATGATTTATTTAAGCTTTTATTTCTTTCATCACATTCCCAGTGGGTCAGAAGTTTACATACACTCAATTAGTATTCGGTAGCATTGCCTTTAAATTGTTTAACTTGGGTTAAACGTTTTGGATAGCCTTCCACAAGCTTCCCACAATAAGTTGGGTGAATTTTGGCCCATTCCTCCTGACAGAGCTGGTGTAACTGAGTCAGGTTTGTAGGCCTCCTTGCTCGCATACGTTTTTTCAGTTTTGCCCACACATTTTCTATAGAATTGAGGTCAGGGCTTTGTGATGGCCACTCCAATACCTTGACTTTGTTGTCCTTAAGCCATTTTTCCACAACTTTGGAAGTATGCTTGGGGTCACTGGCCATTTGGAAGACCCATTTGCGACCAAGCTGACTGATGTCTTGAAATGTTGCTTCAATATATCCACATAATTTTCCTGCCTCATGATGCCATCTATTTTGTGAAGTGCACCAGTCCCTCCTGCAGCAAAGCACCCCCCACAACATGATGCTGCCACCCCCGTGCTTCACGGTTGGGATGGTGTTCTTTGGCTTGCAAGCCTCCCCCTTTTTCCTCCAAACATAACGATGGTCATTATGGCCAAACAGTTCTATTTTCGTTTCATCAGACCAGAGGACATTTCTCCAAAAAGTACGATCTCTGTCCCCATGTGCATTTGAAAACCGTAGTCTGGTTTTTTTTTATGGCGGTTTTGGAGCAGTGGCTTCTTCCTTGCTAAGCGGCCTTTCAGGTTATGTCGATATAGGACTCGTTTTACTGTGGATATATATATACACTTTTGTACCTGTTTCTTCCAGCATCTTCACAAGGTCCTTTTCTGTTGTTCTGAGATTGATTTGCACTTTTTGCACCAAAGTACATTCATGTCTAGGAAACAGAACGCATCTCCTTCCTGAGCGGTGTGACAGCTACGTGTTTGTACATTTTGCCTTATGGAAGAAGAGGAATAATAATAATAATTAAAGCTGCAGGTAGCGTTACCGGGGTTCAGCTGTGTGCTCACTGTGCCACCATCAGGACAAATTGGACACATTGCACTAGGATGAGCTACTTCTGTACTGTTTACAATGCAAATATCAGAACTTCACATCGAACAAGTCATGCAATATTTAGCTTTTGAGGTATTTTGGACCATTTTCAATTATGTTGACTACATTAAACATCTTCTTTTCCAGGACCGCTAGACCGATTGGCACCACAATTGGTATATATCATATATGTAGCCATGCCTTTAAACAGAACATTTTCCAGGCCTCTAACTGAAACAGTATGGCTGCTATGAGCCATTGAGCTTGCATTAATGTTTTTTCTATGTACAAATTTTTTGGACCCTAGCTAACATGGGATGAGAGGCATGACCTTTCAAACTTTGCATTTTGAATCGCTTGTTATAGCGCCACAATGTGGCCAATTGGCAAGGCATTTTATGAGAGGGTGTGTGGCCGTTGGCGCTTTACCATCATGCCAGGTTGCACCCTCCTAGGCCTTATCATCTCACTGGAATTTGCATGTGGATCTGAATGTGCTTGAGTATGTTGTCTTCAGTGTTTGGAACATGTGTACTATGTTTTGTTACAATACTAAAATCCATGACTAATTTATATGCAGTTATGAGAATAAACATGTGCCCGTTATAGCACCACCGTGTGGTCAATCTCGATATGCTTGCATATGTTGAGGCTTGACAGTGTTTGGATTTGTCTTGGATAAAATTCTTTTTTTGACATTTTCAGGCCCTGTACACACTCAGATTGACAACTGATGTACAACACAAGGTTGTGATGCAACTGATATTTTTGTAATACAATGGAGTTTATTTCACAACCATTGTGATGTGTTTCGACAACTCTTCTAAACACTTCTGTGTAGACAAACTCTCCGTTGTATCAAAACAGTTGTCTTTGTTGTACATCAGTTGTATAAACTGAGTGTGTACACAGGGCTTTAGAGAAAAAAAAGCATAGTTGGTCTCTTACATTGCTAATTTGCTGGGCGTTGATCCTTGCTCTGATGAAGTCAGGGTCGTCGGCATGTAAGGTATATTTGTGCATGGCGTCCGAGTCTCCAGACTTATACAGCCTCTGTAACGTGGTGAGAATAACATTGATAACAATTACACAGAATTTGCCTTTGAAGGGGTCACAGACAGACATGGCTTTAAATACTATTTTAAATCTTTCAAATACTTATAGCGTTTGCTTTAGTCTGCCTGTAGTGCCAAATGGGTGGGGTTTGCTCTTTTGAGACTAGGCAAGCTCAATCAAGCTCAGCTGTATATTAAATATTTTCAAATAGTATTTTAAGCCTGGTCTGCTCAAAGAGAAAGTTCCATTAGATTTAGTAGCCCTTCTCAACTGAGGACACTGACGGTTTTACAAAATGAATAGGAGCTCATACCTCACTGCACTGGAGGTAGCTGTTCTTAGCATGAACAATGTCTGGAGAGTCTGCCACTTGGGTGAACTTCAGACTGTCTGGCAGTTGACGATATTTCTTCTGCAAGACCAAGAGCATTTCACGTAAGGATATCTCTCTCTCTCTCTCTCTCTCTCTCTCTCTCATATATATTATGTTATTCTAATCTTATTTCTCAGGTAACATGGCTGCTAGTTGTGTACTTACATCACTGGTGAGTTCTCTGGCTCTCTTTGCCAACTCCATTTGAGGCGCCCCCGAACCATCCCAGGCCACGCCCTTCATGAAGTTCAGATCCGACTTGTACAGTTTCTAGAAAACAGACGTGGGGAGAGGGTTGCTATTTATACCGTGAATATTTTTCTTTGCATTTGCTGAGGAAGACTTTGGTTGAGATCTCTTTAATTATTTTGAAAATGTACTATGGTAAAACCGATTCTATTTGATTGCATTCTCTTCTAGTCTATTTTAAACAATGTTGCACCCTGGGACATGATTTGTTCAATTAATTTGATGGGAAAGCCCCTGCTCCAACATCCTAATACTTAATAGTATATTTTTTCCTTCATCATGTTCTCCCTCTCCTCTTCAGCCTCCCCCCTCTTCCTTTCTTCTCCTCACTGCCTCACCTCGCTCTGCAGGTTGTAGGCCTTCTTGGCCCATTGGACTTTAATATCGTCAGGTAGGACAGTGTACGCATGGAGCCTCTTCTTGTAGTCCTGATCGCTGGCCAGAGCCTGGGCGTTCTTGGCTGTCACTAAATTGATCATATCTGGATTGAGTTGGTACTGGCCGCTGGTGGAAAGTGCGTCTTTGCGGTACTCCTGCTCACTCGTCAGCCGGCCCATCTGCATGCAGTGTAGCATGCGCGGGTCATCCAGGATGCTGCGGGCGCCGATGTGCTTGCCCTTATCCATCAGGTGGTTGTGCTTGTATTGGACCTAGGTTGGTAAAAGGGAAAGAGAGGAGTGAACAGGCAATAAGTGTATATTTTTTATTTATTTATTTTATTTCACCAGGTAAGCTAGTTGAGAACAAGTTCTCATTTACAACTGCAACCTGGCCAAGATAAAGCAAAGCAGTGCAACACTAACAACAACACAGAGTTACACATGGAATAACAAGCATACAGTTAATATCACAATAGGAAAAAAAATTAAGTCTATATACAGTGTGTGCAAACGGCGTGAGGAGGTAAGGCAATAAATAGGCCATGGTAGCAAAGTTGAATTGACTGTCAAATTGACTGTCATACATTGGTGACTTCATTATATACATTTCTTTATTTGATTTTGTTAAAACACCTTTTTTTATTCTATTTCTCCCACCCCATTGTATTTTTGTGCACCTCATATACCAAACATTAGGAATAACCCCCCCTTTTGCCCTCAGAACAGACTCAATTCATCTAGGCATGGACTCTACAAGGTGTTGAAAGCGTTCCACAGGGATGCTGGCCCATGTTGACTCCAATGCTTCCCACAGTTGTGTCAAGTTGGCTGGATGTCATTTGGGTGGTGGACCATTCTTGATACATACGGGAAACTGTTGAGTGTGAAAAATCCAGCAACATTGCAGTGCTTGACACAAATGGGTGTGCTTGGCACCTACTACCATACCCCGTGCAAATGCACTTAAATCTTTTGTCTTGCCCATTCACCCTCTAAATGGCGCACATACACAATGTCTCAATTGTCTGAAGGCTTAAAAAGCTTATGTAACGTGTTTTCCTCCCCTTTATCTACACTGATTGAAGTGGATTTAACAAGTGACATCAATAAGGGATCATAGCTTTCAACCTGGATTCACCTGGTCAGTCTATGTCATGGGTGTTCTTAATGTTTTGTATACTCAGTGTATCTTACATGCAAATAGGTACTATTGTAGTGGCTAAAGTTCCTAGCTAAGGTTCCTTTTATTTAATGTCTTACCTTATCCTTTCATTTACTGTTTTTGTTGGACAATTTTGTGAGGTTTTTGAGTTTCCTGTTCAAATGACTTGGAAACAATCAATGCGTTCATTACCCAAACCTTGGAACAACTGTACCTGTGAATAATTACAATCAAGAAATCTCAAGTTGTTTTATGGGAAGATTTGCATTCATTGGAAATGAGTTGGAACCCTACATGTATTTTGGTGTCTATTATACAACAGGTGGGTCTAATCCTGAATGCTGATTGGTTAAAACCACCTTCCAGCCGGTGTCTATTCCACAAGTTACCACTGGCTAAAGCTATGACGTTAAAATGCCTATTTACTCTGTTCCATCTGACTATGCAATCCACTGACTCATCAGCCCAGCCAGGTAATTTATAAACTTGATTTCCACTAAGAAAAGCATCTAGACATTATCTCACATTTCTTTTAGACAAAAGTTTAGTTTTCAACAGCAGAGATTTGGAACCAAATTCTACCGTTGTTACGGCTTCTGTTCCAATGTTCTAATTCGCCATTTCTATTAGACACCAAAATACAGGTAAGGGTTCAAACTCATCTTCCAATAAAACAACTATAGATTTCTTGATTGCAATTATTAACATATTTATTACTCACAAAGTGCAGTTATGAATTCAGTTTCAAATTTTGAGTAATGAAGGCATTGATTGTTTCCAGGTCATTTGAACAAATTCCAAGATGATAATGACGATAAAACGCAAACTCAAATAGATACAAAATGATCCAACAAAAACAGCCAAAGGATAAGGAGAGATATGAAATGAAAGACACGGAAATGGTGCAAATTGCCAGTTATAGGCTGGTTCTAGGTGTTAGTAACATAAATGGCCAGCAGGTGTTATAATAACCTAAATAAAATGGGTTCAAACATATTTATTTCTCCAGGTAATATTCTTTATATTTCTTACACAATTCTAGCACATTTTCTAACATATAAAAATGGCTATTACAACTACTGTACTTTCAAAGAGTGCATTCATAAACAGAGTATTACTCACATCGCTGGCTAAATCCATTGAGGTTTTGGCAGCCTGGAAGGGGATGTCCTGCATGGTCAGTTTGTAGCCCTGAGCCCTCAGAGTGTGCCATGACTCCCTGTACTTGGACTGAAGAGGAAAACAAACAATCAGCAAGTCCAGGCCCTCATTTGCCAGAGCCTTCATAAGCGTTAACATAGACTGGATCAGTTATTCATAATCTAATGTTACAATTGTTCATTGGGAAGTTAATTGGAGATCCCATCATAAGGTGCGTCATTAAGCCTGAGCTGTTTGTCAAAATCAACTTGCTATCTAGACACTCTTTCTGATAGCATCTACATTTTGGGAAACGATTACATCTTGCTGCCCAAATCATGTCAGTTTCTGGCCCCATCACTGACAAAATAGAAATACAAGTCAGAAGTTTACATACGCCTTAGCCAAATAAATTTAAACTCAGTTTTTCACAAATCTTGACATTTAATTGTAGTAAAAATTCCATCTTAGGTCAGTTAGGATCACCACTTTATTTTAAGAATGTGAAATATCACAATAATTGTAGAGAGAATGATTTATTTCAGCTTTTATTTCTTTCATCACATTCCCAGTGGGTCAGACGTTTACACACTCAATTAGTATTTGGTAGCACTGCCTGTAAATTGTTTAACTTAGGTCAAACGTTTTGGGTAGCCTTCCACAATAAGTTGGGTGAATATTGGCCCATTCCTCCTGACAGAGCCGGTGTAACTGAGTCAGGTTTGTAGGCCTCCTTGCTCGCACACTCTTTTTCTATAGGATTGAGGTCAGGGATTTGTGATGGCCACTCCAATACCTTGACTTTGTTGTCCTTAAGCCATTTTGCCACAACTCTGGAAGTATGCTTGGGGTCATTGTCCATTTGGAAAACCTATTTGCAATCAAGCTTTGACTTCCTGACTGATGTCTTCAGATGTTGCTTCAATATATCCACATCATTTTCTTTCCTCATGATGCCATCTATTTTGTGAAGTGCACCAGTCCTTCCTGCAGCAAAGCACCCCCACAACATGATGCTGCCACCCCCATGCTTCACAGTTGGGATGGTGTTCTTCGGCTTGCAAGCCTCCTCTTTTTCCTCCAAACATAACAATGTTTCATCAGACCAGAGGACATTTCTCCAAAAAGTACGACCTTTGTCCCCATTTGCAGTTGCAAACTGTAGTCTACCTGTTTTATGGCGGTTTTAGAGCAGTGGCTTCTTCCCTGCTAATCGGCCTTTCAGGTTATGTCGATAGGACTCATTTTACTGTGGATATAGATACTTTTGTACTTGTTTCCTCCAGCATCATCACAAGGTCCTTTACGGTTGTTCTGGGATTGATTTGAACTTTTCGCACCAAAGTACGTTAATCTCTAGGAGACAGAACGCATATCCTTCCAGAGCGGTATGACGGCTGCTTGGTCACATGGTGTTTATACTTGCGTACTATTGTTTGTACAGACAAACGTGATACCTTCAGGCGTTTGGAAGTTGCTCCCAAGGATGAACCAGACTTGTGGAGGTCTACAATTATGTTCTGAGGTCTTGGCTGATTTTTTTAGATTTCCCATGATGTCAAGCAAAGAGGCACGGAGTTTGAAGGTAGGCCTTGAAATACATCCACAGGTACACCTCCAATAGGCCAATTGACATAATTTGAGTCAATCAGAAGCTTCTAAAGCCATTACATAATTTTCAGGAATTTTCCAAGCTGTTTAACTTCTTAGGGAGCGGCTCCTGAGGTGACGGTTTTGGAGAGTCTGGCTTGCCCAAAGTAAAATGCCTCCCACTCAGGCCCAGAAAATAGGATATGCACATAATTAGTACTATTGGATAGGAAACACAGTTTGGTGCGAGTTGAAGTGCAATGAAATCCGATTCCCTCCCTATCGCAAAGATTGCTTCATATAAGGAAGACGACGTTTTTTATGTTACATGTTAAAATATCACAAAAAATTATCTGTGAGTATAACAGAACGGATATAGCAGGCGAAAACCCGAGGAATTTCTGTCCTGGAAAAAGTGTATTTGACACATTGCCTCATTTGGAACCCCTCCCTTATGAAAATGCCCATATAAGGGCATATGAATGCAGTACCTATCGCTTCCTCTGGATGTCAACAGTCTCGAGAAAGTGTTCTGATTCTTTTTAGATGCTTTTAGAGCAGAGAAAAAGACGAATAAGGAAGTGTCCACACAGATGTCAATACAAGTAAATGCGCATTCCCGGCTGGCACGCTCTGTGATTTTTTCCTTTCTTATCGCCCAGTTTATATTCCGGTTGAAATATTATACTATTTATACATAAGTGTTCCTAAGGATACATTTACAATTATGTTTGATTGTTCTTAGACAAGTTTATAGGTATAAGTTGAACGAGTTCTCTTCACATTTCAATGGACGAGTGGAGGCTGTATAAACTCATTATAACGCGCCAACCAAACAGAGATTTATGGATATAATACATTACTTTTTCTAACAAAAGAACCATGGATTGTCTTTGTTGGACACTTGGGAAGCCCTCAACAGAAGTTCTTCAAAAGGTAATTGATTTGTTTTCGCTGTGAAATGTGTTATGTGTGAACCGTGATGGCTTATGAATTTATGGTAATGGGAAAAATAGGTGGGGTGCTATCCTCAAACAATCAAATGTGGTGCTTTCTTCGCAGTAAAGCCTTTTTGAAATCTGACAACGCTGTGATATTGCCAAGAAGCAGAGCTTTTGATGACTATGAAACACTTGTATATTGATGCATGTTTAATAATTCAACTTTTGGATTTTGAATTTGGCGCCTTGCATTTCACCTGGTAGTGTCGGGAGCGCTAGCGCCCCACCGCTCCCTAAGAAGTTAAAATATTCCAAAACATGCATCTCGTTTGCAATGAGGCACTAAAGTAAAACTTCAAAAAAAGGTGGCAAAACTTCATGTCCTTAACCTCTTAGCGCGCCGATCCCTTTAGCGGGATCGTTTTCAGAGCAAACATAACGCGCCAAATTCAAAATACATATTCGTAATACATATTCGTAATATTTAACTTCGATATACAAGTGTTGCATAGTGTTGCATAGCCATCAAAAGCTCTGCTTCTTGGCAATATCACTGCGTTGTCAGATTTTAAAAGGCTTTACGCGAAAGCACTACATTTGATTGTTTGAGGCTAGTACCTCACATATTTTCCACATTAGCATAAATTCATATCCAGCTCGGTTCTCAAAATATCCATATCACAGCTAATATAAATCGCTTACCTTTCAAATAACTTCTTCTGAGGTCTTCCCAAGTGTCCAAACAAGATAATCCATGGTTCTTTTGTTAGAAAAAGTAAATAATTATATCCATAAATATCCGTTGTTTTTGGCACGTTACGTTCAGCTACTCCACCAAGCATTGTCAGTCTACTCGCCCGCTTTACAGTGAAGGGATCGCGTTCAAATTATACCTCTCATCTTTTCACAAACAAATCAAATATCATTAATAATGCATCCTTATGTATTCTTTTATGAATAATAGCGATCATATTTTACAAGAACGGTAAGTGAAACGTTAAAAGAGCGAAAAGAAAGTTGGTCGCGCTGGCGCGTTCACGTTCGTGAACGTGCACGCCTGTTTACCTTTTTCCCTACCCGTAGTAATTCTCTCTCTAAGGATCTGGTCAGAGCTTTTTCCTCCATACCCTTTCCAGAGACTGTTGACATCTAGTGGAAGCCATAAGTACTGCAACCTCGGTCCTATTCCCCATAGAAAAATATTACATGGGCTTCAAAATGAGAAGAGAGCAACAGAAAAATAAATTCCGGACAGAAATTTCTCTGGTTTTTGCCTGCTAAATCTGTTCTGGAATAGCCACAGACTATATCTTAATGGTTTTATAAACTTCAGAGTGTTTCCTATCCAATAGTACTAAATATGTAAATATCCTAGTTTCTGGCCATGAGTGGTAGGCATTTAACTTTGGGCACGTCAGACAGGCGAAAATTCGGAAAATGGGACCCTAGCTGGAAGAGGTTAATACAACGTGTTATGTTTGGGCCAAATCCAACACATCAGTGAGTACTCATTATATTTTATTGCAGCATGGTTGTTGCTGCATCATGTTATGGGTATGCTTGTCATCAGCAAGGAACAGGGAGTGTTTTAGGATAAAAATAAATGGAATAGAGCTAAGCACAGGCAAAATCCTAGAGGAAAACTTGGTTCAGTCTGCTTTCCAACAGACACTGGGAGACAAATTCACCTTTCAGCAGGACAATAACCTAAAAACACAAGGCCAAGTCTACACTGGAGTTGCTTACCAAGATGACATTGAATGTTCTTGAGTGGCCTACTTACAGTTTTGACTTAAATCGTCTCAAGAATCTATGGCAAGACTTGAAAATGGCTGTCTAGCAATGATCAACAACCAATTTGACAGAGCTTGAAGAATTTTGAAAAGAAGAATGGGAAAATAATCTACAATCCAGGTGTGCAAAGTTCTTAAAACTTACCCAGAAAGACTCACAGCTGTAATCACTGCCAAAGGTGATTCTAACATGTATTGACTCAGCAGTGTGAATACTTAGGTAAATTAGATATTTCTGTATTTAATTTTCAATATATTGGCTAAAATGTATAAAAACATGTTTTCACTTTGCCATTATGAGATAGTGTGTAGAGGGGTGAGAAAAATATTAAATTCAGGCTATAACACAACACAATTTGGAATAAGTCAAGGTATGAACACTTTCTGAATGCACTGTGTGTGTGTGTGTGTGTGTGTGTATATATATATGCTCAGGAAAATCACATTTTTGACTGCACTGATTTTTCTTCTTCTTCCAATGAATTAATTAAGTATGGTCCAATTGGTTGCCTAATCAGGCCTATAGGCTAGATGCATTGTATTGTTGTATTGTCATTGCATTGTATTGTTGTGATCAATTAGGAAGGTTTTTGACCTATGTGCTGGGGGACTGGAAGTGTAGCCTGCATGGGAAGCGCATATAGTGAACCTGTCATTTCTTAATCTGATAACTTTTTCCCTGAGAAAGCTTCCATTTGTCAGGGTGTGGACTCTACAAGGTGCCGAAAGCTTTCCACAGGGATACTGGCCCATGTTGATTCCAATGCTTCCCACAGTTGTGTCAAGTTCGCTGAATGTCCTTTGGGTGGTGGACCATTCTTGATACACACAGGAAACTGTTGACTAAGATCGAATCCTACTACACCGGCTCTGACGCTTATCGGATTTACAAAGGGAAACCCAGCTGCGTGCTGCCCAGTGATGCAAGTCTAAATTCCTTCTATCTAGCATATCTTATTCATCTTGTTAAGGTCTTTGTTGAGCAGCTAATTAGTAGAATCAGGCGTGTTAAATTAGGATTGGACTGAAAACCCACAGGACGGTAAGATCTCCAGGAAGAGGGTTGGGCAGCCCTGACCTACATGTTTCAAGCAATCTCTATTGCATTCCACACTGCCCTCTCACACCTGGACAAGAAGAATACCTATGTGAGAATGCTGTTAATTAACTATAGCTCAGCGTTCAACACCATAGTGCCCTCCAAGCTCATCACTAAGCTCAGGACCCTGGGACTGAACACCTCCCTCTGCAACTGGATCCTGGACTTCCTAACGGGCTGCCCCCAGGTGGTGAGGGTAGACAACAACAGATCCGCTATGCTGACCCTCAACACTGGGACCCCTCAGGGGGTGTGTGCTTATTCCCATCATGTACTCTCTGTTCACACATGACTACCTGGCCGCGCACGACTACAACACCATCATTAAGTTTGTTGACGACACAACAGTGGTTGGCCTGATCACTGGCGACGATGAGACAGCCTATAGTGAGGTCAGTGACCTGGCAGTGTGGTGTCAGGACAACACTCTACTCTCAACGTCAGCAAGACAGAGGAGCTGATCGTGATCTACAGGAAACGGAGTGCCGAGCACGCCCCCCATCCACATAGACGAGGCTGTAGTAGAGCGGGTCGAGAGCTTCCTCTTGCAAAGAAATTATCATGGTCCACACACACCAACATAGTCATGAAAAAGGCATGACAATGCCTCTTCCCCCTCAGGGGGCTGAAAAGATTAGACAGATCCTCAAAAAGTTCTACAGCTGCACCATTGAGAGCATCTCAACTGGCTGCATCACCGCTTGGTATGGCAACTGCTTGGCATCCAAATGCAAAGAACTACAGAGGGTAGTGCTGTGTAGCTCCGTTGGTATAGCATGGCACTTGCAGCGCCAGGGTTATGGGTTTGATTCCCGAGGGGGACCCGTACAAAAAAGTATTTAAATGTATGCACTCATTACTGTAAGTCGCTCTACATAAGAGCAGCTGCTAAATGACTAAAATGTTGTGCGTACAGCCCAGTACATTACTGGGGCTGAGGACCTCTATACCAGGCCTTACAAATTGTCAAAGACTCCAGCCCCTTAAGTCCTAGGCTGATATCTGTGCTACTGCGTGGCAAGCACTACCGATATCAAGTCTGGAACCAACAGGACTCTAAACAGCTTCTAACCTCAAGCCATAAGACTGCTAAATAGTTAGTAGCTAAACTATTTAACTCAGACTGCATTGACCCTTTTGACTCATCACATACGCTGCTGCTACTGTTTATCATCAATCCTGTTGCCTAGTCACTTTATCCCTAACTACTGTATATGTACATATCTACCTCAATGACTTCGTACCCCTGCACATTGATACCCCATGTGCAGTGCATTCAGAAAGTATTCAGAACCCTTGTCTTTTTTCACATTTTGTTACGTTACAGCCTTATTCTAAAATTGATTTGATTTTTAGTTTTTTCTCATCAATCTACATACAATACCGCATAATAACAAAGCAAAAACAAAAAAAACTGAAATATGACATTTAAAAAAGTATTAAGACCCTTTACTCAGTACTTTGTTTAAGCATCTTTGCCAGCGATTACAGCCTCAAGTCTTCTTGGGTATGATGCTACAAGCTTGGCACACCTGTATTTGGGGAGTTTCTCCCATTCTTCTCTGCAGGTTCTCTCAAGCTCTGTCAGATTGGATGGGGAGCGTCACTGCACAGCTATTTTCATGCCTCTCCAGAGATGTTCGATCGGGTTCAAAACAAAGACATTCAGAGACTTGTCCCGAAGCCACTCCTGCGTCGTCTTGGCTGTGGGCTTAGCCTATTTGAGGAGAGATGCAAGCTAGCTCTTGTTTGCTGCATGTAGGCCTAAAATACCGCAGACCAGAGAACTGGCGGGGAGTTTGAAAGGAAAGAGAGCACAACAGTGTGATCACATTGAATTGTGATGATACATTGATAGACTAACTATACTCATCATGTGTGCTCCGAGGAAGAAACAATGGCATAATGTAACAACATCGGCCGAAAACGCCACACATTTTAGTTTAGATTTCTATTCTCCAATGGCATTGATCCTCTTAAAAATATATATATAATCCAGATTGAAAAATATTTAAGGGCATGTCCAATGGTCCGCTCTGCCGTTGCTCTCTTGATGCACTGATGATGCATCAAGATGTTGCCCACTGAATGTTCTCAAGCTGGCCTGATTGCATTTACACTGAGCTGAGATCGGAACACAATGCGAGCTCGTCCACCTCCGGAGGTGATCAGGCAAATCTGCTTACACGCCAAGCACTATGTGCATTGTTTGCATTTAGACCTAGCATTAACATGCGTTTCTTGTTATGCAAATCATTTTAATGCAAGGTGCAAATTGGGTCTACTTCCGGAGGGGGTCAGGATGCGTCTTTTAATCATCTACACCTGTCTAAAACTGTGGGCACAATCAGAACGGGGACAGGATCAGGACAAAGTACACGTTAGAACCACGTATAAACAGGGCTAATACAATTAATTGTATCCCGGCCTAAGGCTAAGACAGCTATACCTCGCTGAAGTTAGCCGCGTTGATCTTAGCCTGTATTATCTCTGGTCTCTCCAATGTCATTGTGTAGTTATGCCCGTCATTCACCCCTTTCTTCTTGTACAGGCGCTGATGAGAAGAAAAAAAACGTTACAAAAATGATATTTTGAATGTCTGTTCAGGACTATGTGAAGATATGCAACTACAGTGTAACGATAAGTGGCACATCTCACCTCGTTGGTAAGCCTATTGCTGAGTTTGGCATGGACAATATCTGGTGAGTCTGCAACAGACGTGTGCTTGAAGGAGCAGGGCTGCTGACGGTACTTTTTCTGTTGGAGAGGAAAGAATGAAGAGGTTAACATTTTCATATGAGTATATTAGGTAGCACTCTATAATAACACCTTGCAATAAAGCATGTATAATGGATAAGTAAATAGTTTATTCATGTTTTGAGTGACCAGTGTAATGTATATGGACATTCCAGTAGTACCTGATGCTCCTTAAGGTCTTAAAATAGCCTAGAACATATCAATGATAAAGGAATAAGCACACAACACAGGATGTGTAGCCTTTTGCACACGTAAAAGATTGAAAATGACAGATTTGGGCACTGATAAGCGCCTAAATTGGAACCCAGTGCCTGGCCAGTAACATGCTATAAAAGATTGTTACCTGCTCTTGTATGTGGACGAAACGGTTGTGTCTTCTATTACCCCTACTGTTGACCAGGCTACCTAAACTAGTCTGCTTTCATTGTTCTGCAGAAAACCCTTATATGTATTGAATGTGGGTAAAACAAAGTATATGTTGTTTTCTAGAGTGCACAATAATGACTCAAATGTTTTAAGCATCTGTACCTTGGATTGTGCCCACATTGATCGTGTCCATGCTTAATAATATCTGGGTATTTGGCTAACTAAGTAGCTGAGAATAAAAATGGGCTTCTCATATAGAAATATATCATGCCTCTTGCTTAATAGTAGAAAGCCGTTAGATGCAGTTTCATTTAATTTTATTATGGCCGACACGTTTCCCACATCCCCCTACATTTCTGGGCATCTGGATTGACAAAGAGTTCATGTTCACAAAAGATGGGGATGAGATAGTTAAAAACCTATAATTTACAGTGGGCTTCTTTTTTAGAAATAGATCTTGCCTCTCCCCAAATAGCAGGAAGCAGAATGTACAGTCAACTTTCCTGCCAGTTCTTGATTATGGTGACGACATTAACCAGATTGCAGCAGCCACTACTCTTAAACATTTGGTGACAGTTTTAACACTCACCACTGCATCCTGTATCAAAAGGTTGGCTGGTCCTCATTAAATTCACGTAGATTCATGAATTACTCCCTTTGTTTACAAAGCCCTACTACACAAGCTTCCAACTGACCTAACTTCGTTGCTAACGTATAAAAGAATGAGATACCAAACCCTTTCGCTGGGTTGCTTAACTCTTCAGATTAGTCGGCTCTCCACGGAATTAGGTAAATCCGCTTTTAGTTTACACGCTCCACATTTTTGGAATCACTTACAAAATGAATTACATTTGGATTCCCTGATCCCACAAGGGCACTTTAAAACCCTGATGATAAATTAGTTTACAAGGTGTGCAATTGTTTTTTGATTTATTGATTTAGTAAGTAGTTTATGATGGCTGTGATGTTCTGGTGTAGTGTACTTGTATTTTTATTGTATTTGGTTTTTTTTATTTCTATATTTTGCTTTGTGGTCTCAGGGCGCCATTGAAAATGAGCCCCTTGTCTCAACTGGGCTCCCCTGATTAAATCAAAAGTTCATAAAAAATGACATGAGACATTTGACAGAAGTACCGTAACTAACACAAATTCGAATTCCGATACGGCTTTCATGTTATAGTTTAGAAAAAGTACCAAAGTTTCGGTACACCGTGCAACAGTAGTCTCTATAGATTTAGGTAAATCAGCTTTTAGGTTTTTTTGCACCATACTTATGGAATAATCTTAAAAATTATCTGTTTTGGTGCCTCTAGGCCTAAGGCAATTCAGACTGCAGATTGAGGACCTTATTACTGATGAATGTTTGTTTTCTATGATCGTGTTTTGTATGTCTGTTTTACATTTAATGCGTATATTTTTGTTATTACAGGGTTCATCTGTAAAAAAGAGACCTTGGTCTCAGCATAACTCTGTAAAAAGAAAGGTTATATATATATATATATATATATATATATATATATATATATATATATATATATATATATACACACAGTGGGGTCTAAAATTATTGACACCCTTGATAAAGATTACCAAAAATAAATCATTCAAATACTGAGCTAGATAATGTATGCAAAAAAAGAGGGAAATTACATATATTATTTTATAATAATACAACTGCTCAGAGAAAGAGATTTTGTTATATTTTTTTACTCAAAAAGGTAGGGCTCAAAATTATTGACACCCACGTTTTCAATACCTTACGAGGATAACGGCACTGATCCTTTTTCTCAAATGTTTTAAACAGAATATTTCCAGATCATTGATATCCTTTGTCTACGCTTTTGGACTGCTTTCTTCAATTTAAACCACAGGATTTCAATGGGTTTCATGTCCGGAGACTGAGATGGCCATTGCGAAATGTTGATTTTGTGGCCAATTAACCATTTCTTTGTGGATTTAGATGTGTGCTTGGGATTATTGTCTTGCTGGAAGATCCATTTGCGGCCAAGTTTCAGTCTGCTGCAGAGGCCACCAGGTTCATGGCTAAAATGTCCTGGTACTGGGTAAAGTCCATGATGCCGTTGACCTTAACAATGGGGTTCTTTTCTGCTCATGCATTTTCATTTCAACGCCAAAACCACCACTGGTGTGCATGGCCAAAGAGCTCTACTTTCATGTCATCCAACAAATGTAAACACCTGGAGTTTGCTAAACAGAAGCATTGGCACTGGGATTGGAACCGATGCCTTGGTCAGATGACATGAAAATATAGAGCTCTTTGGCTACACACACTAGTGGTGGATTTGGCTGCATACATTTCAACATTCTATTTCTATGGTTAACATACTATACTTAAACAATAAGTCCAATGGTATCTTTAGTGATCACAGAGAGTCAGGACCTCAGTTTAGCCTCTCATTTGAAAGATGGTCAGAGGGCTAGAGCAGTTTCCTAAATGGTACTGACAATGCACCTTTTAAGGCAAGATCGCACTCATGGTAAGCGCTTCGGAGTCAAGTACAATGCGCTTGTCGACTACTCGTCTTTGATTTAATTCTGGACCAAGTCTCCCCTGGGTGGCAGCTAAGGACAGAGCTAGAGAAGAGTGGAGTTTGACTCACCTCACTAATAAGGTCTGTGGCCCTTTTGGAGCCCTCCATCTGGAGGGCTCCGGTGCTGATCCAGGCTACACCACGCAGGTAGTTCAGGTCAGAGCGGTACATTTTCTGCGGGCCCCATGCGCACACACACGCAAGCATGCACGCACGCACACACACACACAATTATTGGTTTAATACTCAAAGTAGCACACTGCTATCTAAAACTATCGAACACAATACACAAAAGTGTTTTCAATGTGCGTTAAATGTTGTTTGAAACTGTTGGAAAAAACACTCCGAGAGAAGGTTCCCTAAACAAAGCTTGGTCTTTAATTTGTTACCTCGCTCTGCAGTTGGTAGGCTCTCTTAGCAGCCTGCACCTTCATGTCATCAGGTAGAGTGGTGTAATGGTGGAGTGTAAGCCGGTAGTCCTGCTCACTGGCCAGGGCCTGGGCATTTTTAGCATGGGCCATTTCCAACATGTCCATAGAAAGGTGGTACTGAGAGCGCTTATTCACAGAGTCCTGCTTATACTTGATCTGCAAAATTAGAGTGAGACCGAGAATACAATTCAATAACATCGTATACTCTAACAGTGCATGTCCCCATACATCACTCGCACTACACCATTTCAATACACTCAACATTTAATGTTTTTTTCAATCCATCCATTTTTCAATCCATTTGTGGTTGAGCATCAGGGTGTGCAAATGTTTTCTCTAACAGAAACACACCTGATTCAATTAATCAAGTGCTCGGAAATAGTTTAATAAGATAAATTGTTGCTGGACTAGAAAACACCCCTGGGGGTTTCCGACAGGGATTGGTTGAGAAACACTGCCTTACGGTGTGAAGTGTATTAATCTACACTCCAATCACGTTTTGAGAATGACACAAATATTAATTTCCACAAAGTTTGCTGCTTCAGTGTCTTTAGATATTTTTGTCAGATGTTACTGAAGTATAATTACAAGCATTTCATAAGTGTCAAAGGCTTTTATTGACAATTACATGAAGTTGATGCAAAGAGTCAATATTTGCCATGTTGACCCTTCTTTTTCAAGGCCTCTGCAATCCGCCCTGGCATGCTGTCAATTAACTTCTGGGCCACATCCTGACTGATGGCAGCTCATTCTTGCTTAATCAATGCTTGGAGTTTGTCAGAATGTGGGGTTTTGTTTGTCCACCCGCTTGATGATTGACCACAAGTTCTCAATGGGATTAAAGTCTGGGGAGTTTCCTGGCCATGGACCCAAAATATCTATGTTTTGTTCCCCAAGCCACTTAGTTATCACTTTCGCCTTATGGCAAGGTGCTCCATCATGCTGGGAAAGGCATTGTTCGTCACCAAACTGCTCCAGATGGTTGGGAGAAGTTGCTCTCGAAGGATGTGTTGGTACCATTCTTTATTCATGGCTGTGTTCTTAGGCAACATTGTGAGTGAGCCCCCTTGGCTGAGAAGCAACCCCACACATGAATGGTCTCAGGATGCTTTACTGTTGGCATGACACAGGACTGATGGTAGCGCTCACCTTGTCTTCTCCGGACAAGGTTTTTTCCGGATGCCCCAAACAATCGGAAAGGGGATTCATCAGAGAAAATGACTTTACCCCAGTCCTCAGCAGTCCAATCCCTGTACCTTTTGCAAAATATCAGTCTGTCCCTGATTTTTCCTGGAGAGAAGTGGCTTCTTTGCTGCTCTTCTTGACACTAGGCCATCCTCCAAAAGTCTTCGCCTCACTGTGCGCGCAGATGCACTCACACCTGCCTGCTGCCATTCCTGAGAAAGCTCTGTACTGGTGGTGCCCCGATCCCGCAGCTGAATCAACTTTAGGAGATGGTCCTGGCGCTTGCTGGACTTTCTTGGGCGCCCTGAAGCCTTCTTCACAACAATTGAACCGCTCTCCTTGAAGTTCTTGATGATCCGATAAATGGTTGTTTTAGGTGGAATCTTACTGGCAGCAATATCCTTGCCTGTGAAGCCCTTTTTGTGCAAAGCAATGATGATGGCACGTGTATCCTTGCAAGTAACCATGGTTGACAGAGGAAGAACAATGATTTCAAGCACCACCCTCCTTTTGAAGCTTCCAGTCTGTTATTCAAACTCAATCAGCATGACAGAGTCATCTCCAGCCTTGTTCTCGTCCACACTCACACCTGTGTTAACGAGAGAATCACTGACATGATGTCAGCTGGTCCTTTTGTGGCAGGGCTGAAATGCAGTGGAAATGTTTTTGGGGGATTCAGTTCATTTGCATGGCAAAGAGGGACTTTGCAATTAATTGCAATTCATCTGATCACTCATGACATTCTGGAGTATATGCAAATTGCCATCATTCAAACTGAGGCAGCAGACTTTGTGAAAATTCATATTTGTGTCATTCCTTTGGCCACGACTGTACACCCTATATGCCCATTTAACTCTCATACAAACCCATTGCTCATGTTGAGCTGGTACTCACGTCACTCTGCAGTTTGCTGGCATTCACAGAGTGAGACATGTTCATGTCGTTCTCCAGTCCCTTCAGTCCAATCATATGCCCCTTGGTCTTTTCAAACTGCTCCTTGTACTTGTGCTATAACAAAATGTTTCATATACGTACTGTATGTTTTATGTACTGTTCAGATGTTTCACAGAGAGGATCACTTTGGAAATACGTGTTTAAATAATGCTTTAAAATGATATCAAATTTCACCCAAAATAAAATATACATGTAAAGCACATTCGGGAAGTATTCAGACCCATTTTGTTACGTTTCTGTGACACCCTGATCTGTTTCACCTGTCTTTGTGATTGTCTCCACCCCATCCAGGTGTCCAATCTTCCCCATTATCCCCTGTGTATTTAGACCTGTGTTCTCTGTCTGTTGCCAGTTCGTCTTGTCTGTTCAAGTCAACCACCGTTTTGTGTCTCAGTTCCTGCTTTTCCAGTCTCTCTTTTCTCACCCTCCTGGTTTTGACCCTTGCCTGTCCGGACTCCGAGCCCACCTGCCTGACCACTCTGCCTGCCGCCCGGTACTGTTGCCCCATCTCTGGTTAACTGATCCCTGCCCGCCTTAACCTGTCTATTGCTTGCCCCTATTGTTCGACGTGGTCTGCATCTGGGTCTTACCTTCATACCTGACAGTTTCAGCCTTATTCTAAAATGAATTACATTGTTTTTTAAACTCGTTAATCTACATACATTACCCAATTATGACAAAGCAAAAACAGGTTTGATTTTTATGCAAATGTATTAAAAATAAAAAACTGAAATATTACATTTGCATAGGTATTAAGACCCTTTACTCAGTACTTTGTTGAAGCATCTTTGGCAGCGATTACAGCCTCAAGTCTTCTTGGGTATGATGCTACAAGCTTGGCACACCTGTATTTGGGGAGTTTCCCCATTCTTCTCTGCAGATCCTCTCAAGCTCTGTCAGGTTGGATGGGGAGCGTCGCTGCACAGCTAATTTCAGGTCTCTCCAGAGATGCTCGATTGGATTTAAGTTTGGGGTCTGGCTGGGCCACTAAAGGGCATTGAGACTTTTCCCAAAGCCACTCCTGCATTGTCTTGGCTGTGTGCTTAGGGTCGTTGTCCTGTTGGAAGGTGAACCTTCGCCCCAGTCTGAGGTCCTAACCACTCTACCATAAAGGCCTGATTTGGTGGAGAGCTGCAGAGATGGTTGTCCTGCTGGGAGGTTCTCCCATCTCCACAGAGGAACTCTGTCAGAGTGACCATCGGGTTCTTGGTCACCTCCTTGACCAAGGCCCTTCTCCCCCGATTGCTCAGTTTTTCCGGTCGGCCAGCTCTATGAAGAGTCTTGGTGGTTCCAAACTTCTTCCATTTAAGAACGATGGAGGCCCCTGTGTTCTTGGGGACCTTCAATGCTGCAGAGGTTCTCTGGTACCCTTCCCCAAATCTGTGCCTCGACACAATCCTGTCTCGGAGCTCTACGGACAATTCATTCAATCTTGGTTTTTGCTCTAACATGCACTGTTAACTGTGGGACCTTATATAGACTGGTGTGTGCATTTCCAAATCATGTCCAATCAATTTAATTTACCTCAGGTGGACTCTAATCAAGTTGAAGTCTCATGGCAAAAGCTCAATTTCGAGTCTCATAGCAAAAGGTCTGATTTCACTTTGTCGATATGGGGTATTATTTGTAGATTGATGAGAGAAAACATGTATTTAATCAATTTTAGAATAAGGCTGTAAATTAACAAAATGTGGAAAAAGTGAACTTTCCGAATGCACGGTAAAAATACAGTTGAAGTCGGAAGTTTACATACGTTGGCAAAATAAATTTAAAGTCTGTTTTTCACAATTCCTGACATTTAATCCTAGTAAAAATGGCCTGTTTTAGGTCAGTTAGGATCACCACTTTATTTTAAGAATGTGAAATGTCAGAATAATAGTAGAGAGAATTATTTCTTTCAGCTTTTATTTCTTTCATCACATTCCTAGTGGGTCAGAAGTTTACATACACTCAATTAGTATTTGGTAGCATTGCCTGTACATTGTTTGACTTGGGTCAAACGTTTTGGGTAGCCTTCCACAAGGTCCCACAATAAGTTGGGTGAATTTTGGCCCATTCCTCCTGACAGAGCTGGTGTAACTGAGTCAGGTTTGTAGGCCTCCTTGCTCGCAAACGCTTTTTCAGTTCTGCCCACACATTTTCTATGGGATTGAGGTCAGGGCTTTGTGATGGCCACTCCAATACTTTGACTTTGTTGTCCTGTTAGAAGATTACCTAGGGATCCAACTCTGGGGTACTGCAGTGTGCCAAACGACTCATCCCAGACAATCAGGAAGCTTATGGTGATGTCCTAGACCCGGGTGAGATTCTTGGTATGTCAATCATACCCTCCTGGGGTGTGGCTGTCCCATATTACAGGCCCATATGAATTTAACAATCCAAGGATTTAGACAACTCTCATTAGATGTCCAAAATCTGAAAGCAGTCGTCAGCCGCCATGAGTTGGTTTTAGATGATCTTTTGACGAAGGAAGGAGGACACTAACGTACTAGGTATTATTGATCCTGAAAATTGTGTTATGCTCCTCCCTGACTCCTGAGAATATGACTGCAATAATTTATAAGATTTCTGATCTTAGTAAAACTCTCAAAATCAGAAAAATCTGTTTTTGACAAAATTGGTGACTGGTTCAATGCTAAATTTGGAAATGTGAGGGGAAAAGTTGTGTTGACTCTGTTTTCATTCTTTATTCCTATATTTGTGGGAGGTTTGGTGATTTTGGTTACTGTTTATATTTGTAAGAAAGTGACTAACTGCTCTTGAACATGCTGGAATGATGGTGTTGGTGGAAGCTGATGCATATCTTGCAGAAAGTGATTCTGGTGCTTTTCTGGTTTCTCTCCCATTAGCAGGCCATCCCTGGGATCAAATGGATCCAGGGGGATTTGCCAATCTATTTGATTTCAGAGGAGAATATTATGACTGAAGCTGTGAGACTTAGTAGTCTCAAAGGGGGAAATGTTAGAAGATCACCTAGGGGTCATGATAAGGCTGTACTAAATGACTGAATAATTGATTATGCTTATGTTATATTAATAGAAGGGGAGGGGTTATAAGACCCCCTCCCTCCTTACATGTATAGGTTCCTAGACTACAGATTAACAATATACACTGCTCAAAAAAATAAAGGGAACACTTAAACAACACAATGTAACTCCAAGTCAATCACACTTCTGTGAAATCAAACTGTCCACTTAGGAAGCAACACTGATTGACAATAAATTTCACATGCTGTTGTGCAAATGGAATAGACAACAGGTGGAAATTATAGGCAATTAGCAAGACACCCCCAATAAAGGAGTGGTTCTGAAGGTGGTGACCACAGACCACTTCTCAGTTCCTATGCTTCCTGGCTGATGTTTTGGTCACTTTTGAATGCTGGCGGTGCTTTCACTCTAGTGGTAGCATGAGACGGAGTCTACAACCCACACAAGTGGCTCAGGTAGTGCAGCTCATCCAGGATGGCACATCAATGCGAGCTGTGGCAAGAAGGTTTGCTGTGTCTGTCAGCGTAGTGTCCAGAGCATGGAGGCGCTACCAGGAGACAGGCCAGTACATCAGGAGACGTGGAGGAGGCCGTAGGAGGGCAACAACCCAGCAGCAGGACCACTACCTCCGCCTTTGTGCAAGGAGGAGCACTGCCAGAGCCCTGCAAAATGACCTCCAGCAGGCCACAAATGTGCATGTGTCTGCTCAAACGGTCAGAAACAGACTCCATGAGGGTGGTATGAGGGCCCAACGTCCACAAGTGGGGTTGTGCTTACAGCCCAACACCGTGCAGGACGTTTGGCATTTGCCAGAGAACACCAAGATTGGCAAATTCGCCACTGGCGCCCTGTGCTCTTCACAGATGAAAGCAGGTTCACACTGAGCACGTGACAGACGTGACAGAGTCTGGAGACGCCGTGGAGAACGTTCTGCTGCCTGCAACATCCTCCAGCATGACCGGTTTGGCGGTGGGTCAGTCATGGTGTGGGGTGGCATTTCTTTGGGGGCCGCACAGCCCTCCATGTGCTCGCCAGAGGTAGCCTGACTGCCATTAGGTACCGAGATGAGATCCTCAGACCCCTTGTGAGACCATATGCTGGTGCGGTTGGCCCTGGGTTCCTCCTAATGCAAGACAATGCTAGACCTCATGTGGCTGGAGTGTGTCAGCAGTTCCTGCAAGAGGAAGGCATTGATGCTAAGGACTGGCCCGCCCGTTCCCTCAGACCTGAATCCAATTGAGCACATCTGGGACATCATGTCTCGCTCCATCCACCAACGCCACGTTGCACCACAGACTGTCCAGGAGTTGGCGGATGCTTTAGTCCAGGTCTGGGAGGAGATCCCTCAGGAGACCATCCGCCACCTCATCAGGAGCATGCCCAGGCGTTGTAGGGAGGTCATTCAGGCACGTGGAGGCCACACACACTACTGAGCCTCATTTTGACTTGTTTTAAGGACATTACATAAAAGTTGGATTAGGCTGTAGTGTGGTTTTCCACTTTAATTTTGAGTGTGACTCCAAATCCAGACCTCCATGGGTTGATAAATTTGATTTCCATTGATAATTTTTGTGTGATTTTGTTGTCAGCACATTCAACTATGTAAAGAACAAAGTATTTAATAAGATTATTTCATTCATTCAGATCTATGATGTGTTATTTTAGTGTTCCCTTTATTTTTTTTGAGCAGTGTATATTAATTGTAGAGGTTTTAGTATTGTTCCACAATTGTTTTAGTTCTCTCTCTTTGCTTCTTTCCCTATGGGAAATGTGTGACTGAGACAGAGCTTTGCAGGGGAGTGGGGGGAGATAAGAGACTAGTCAAGACATTCCACAATAAATCAACTTTGGGGAGTGGACACGAATTGCCTAGCGTTTAGATAACACCGAACTATATGTTTGTGCAGCTGTGGATGCATGGGCTTGGTCTTATAAGTAGATAGTATAACACGAACGCAGTGACATCACAGAGGGTTGGCTACAAGCATGATAAAAACAACTTAGACTTTCCCTAAAGTGCAGAACTTACTCGGAAACATGCGTGCTATGTTCCTGTTTGTCAACTTCTGCAATTGCATTAATAAAGGTTTTTGAATGATTTAATTAAAGATATTGTCATAATGCTAATTTCACCAATGAGCCAATGATTGATAAGGAAACAAGGAACAAACCCTAACAGTCCTTAAGCCATTTTGCCACAACTTTGGAAGTATGCTTGGGGTCATTGTCCATTTGGAAGACCCATTTGCGACCAAGCTTTGACTTCCTGACTGATGTCTTGAGATGTTGCTTCAATATATCCACATCATTTTCCATCATCATGATGCCATCTATTTTGTGAAGTGCACCAGTCCCTCCTGCAGCAAAGCACCCTGACAACATGACGCTGCCACCCCCGTGCTTCACAGTTGGGATGGTGTTCTTCGACTTGCAAGTCTCCCCCTTTTTCCTCCAAACATAACGATGGTCATTATGGCCAAACAGTTATATTTTTGTTTCATCAAACCAGAAGACATTTCTACAAAAAGTACAATCTTTGTCCCCATGTGTAGTTGCAAACCGTAGTCTGGCTTTTTTATGGTGGTTTTGGAGCAGTGGTTATGGTTATGTCGATATAGGACTCATTTTACTGTGGATATAGATACTTCTGTACCTGTTTCCTCAAACATCTTCACAAGGTCCTTTGCTGTTGTTCTGGGATTGAATTGCGCTTTTCGCACCAAGTACCTTCATCTCTAGGAGACAGAACACGTCTCCTTCCTGAGCGGTATGGCGGCTATGTGGTCCCATGGTGTTTATACTTGTGTACTATTGTTTGTACAGATGAACGTGGTACCTTCAGGCGTTTGTAAATTGCTCCCAAGGATGAACCAGACTTGTGGAGGTCTACAATTTATTTTCTGAGGTCTTGGCTGATTTAATTTGATTTTCCCATGATGTCAAGCAAAGAGGCACTGAGTTTGAAGGTAGGCCTTGAAATACATCCACAAGTACACCTCCAATTGACTCAAATTATGTAAATTAGCCTATGAGAAGCTTCTAAAGCCATGCCATCATTTTCTGGAATTTTCAAAGCTGTTTAAAGGCACAGTCAACTTCTGACCCACTGGAATTGTGATACAGTGAATTATAAGTGAAATAATCTGTATGTAAACAACTGTTGGAAAAATTGCTTGCATCATGCACAAAGTAGATGTCCTAACCGACTTGCCAAAACTATAATTTGTTAACAAGAAATTTGTGGAATGGTTAAAAAAAACACGTTTTAATGACTCCAACCTAAGTGTATGTAAACTTCAAACTTCAACTGTATATACAGCAAAACATTTGTTGACAGTTTTTCATGGTCTTTCTTTATATGCAATATAATAACATTATATATACACAACGTAAAATAAAACTCACATTACTAAGTATGTTCCCAGATGCTTTGGCTGACTGGAAGGGAATGGCATCCAAACGTAGCTTGTAGCCACCATCTCTGATTTTAGTCCACGCCTCCTTATAGCGGGTCTACCAACACAAAAAATTCAGAGTCCGTAAACTACCGGCACAAATGGAGCCAATGATAGGTAATCAGAAAAAAAACTATCCACATTTGCTTGATTTCTCTGCAAAACCAAGTGAGAGATGAATGGGTAAATTCATGGATCAATGGATGGATGAATAGGCAGCACTCTATTAGTTATTCATCTTAGCAGGAGTGTGTGTGTGTCTAGGGTACTGACCTCACTGATGTTCATGGCATTGAGCTTGGCCTGCACGTGTTCAGGAAGATCTCCGGAGAGTGTGTAGTTGTGCTTCACATGTTCCCCCTTTTCCCTGTACAGCCTCTGAAAAACACAGGTCAACCTCGTTGTGATCACAAAACTATTGTACAGTCCTACAACGAATTATACATTTTCTTGTCTGTGAGAAATTACATGTTCAGGGCTATAATTATTTGTTGTTGCTATTTTCACAGCAGGTAGCGCAAAATGGCTGGGTTTTGATAAATAAATTGGTTGTAGGTGTGATGAGGGCTTGACCATTCACTGGCTAATCAACATTTTTCATGGCTTAATTCTGCATGCGGTTGTCTCAAGTTTTGTATGCTATTGAAGGTCTTTGAGTTATCATAAACTACAATTCGGCTGGAGGGCACGGAATATTCTTGTCCTAGTCCATTGTGGATTGATACCATTTATTAAATAGGATACAGTAACTAATAATAGCAACAGTAGAATGCATCCTGTTTTGATAAATATATGTTTGCTGTGTATGCAGTCCAAATAGTTTGAGATGGCTTCAACATGTAGGCTCCTATACATTTTATTGCATGTGCAAGGCAACATCTCAATATGAAAGATATATCCCCTGAGGATATGGCATAATAGGACTGAATAACGTAGCCTGAATACGTTTTGGAGGAGCGCTTCTTTGGTAATCGGACGAGGCAGGCTCTTTGAAATGGTTTGGTTTTTGCTCTGACATGCACTGTTAACTGTGGGATCTTACATACTGTAGACAGGTGTGTGCCAATCAATTTAATTTACCACAGGTGGACTCCAATCAAGTTTAGAAACAGGATGCACCAGAGCTCAATTTTGAGTCTCATAGCAAAAGGTCTGAATACTTATGTAAATAAGTAACCTGTTTTCGCTTTGTCGTTATGGGCTATTGTGTATAGATTGATCAGGGAAAATGTGTATTTCATCCATTTTCGAATAAGGCTTTTTGAAAATAGGGATAGATAGTTGAACACACAAAATGAAGTATACAAGTATGGCCTATGTGAAACCTTCAAAACATTTCAAGGCAGTATGGCTGTTGAACAAGACTTTATAATAGGGTAGCCTATTTGGCTTGGTTTTTTATCAAATGAAAAAGGAAAACAAATGATTGCTACAGGAAAACAACTGCAATGTTTCTAAAAGGGTCACCGGTATCATTGCATCTCTCGTTCCATGATGGGGATATGGACACATACATGGAGGGGTTTTACGCACATCCATAATAATACAAAGGGAATGTACTGTTTTGCTGTTCCCAAACGTGGTCTTTCAATAAAGCTTTGGTGATTAAGATTAATTTCAAGGCAGTCTCACAAGCAAAATCCATTAGCGATTGGCTTGGCTTTAAAAAGAATGAAACAAATTGGGGGAAAAAGCATGTGTTTTTTTATGTTTCTTATTATAGATACAAGTTTCACCAGCACATCTGTTGTTCCATGGGCATATGAGCATTGTGCGTCATGGCTGGATAGGCTGCGCTTCCGCTCTCAAAATCGGAATATTCTTGTCCTAGTCTATTGTGGATTGATACCGTTTATTAAATAGGATACAGTAACTAATAATAGCAACAGTAGAATGCATCCTGTGCTAAGACCTGCTTTTGGTTAGTGTTAAATGTCCCCACTTGCGTTGCTTTAAAATTGGCACTTTTGCGCACATTTTTGAGGACACCTCAGATATTGCCACCCCTCCCACCTCAGCACAAGAGAGCTGATTTTAGACAGGTAAATAGATTAACCTGGCGCAAGGGGTCGAAAATGTCAGAGCGCCGGTATTTATATTGATTTATACAACGGTGGGTCTAATCCTGAATGCTGATTGGTGAAAAGTGCATTCCAGCCGGTGTCTATTCCACAAGTTACCACCGGTTAAAGCTATGACCAGCTAAATCTATGATGTTAAAATGCCTATTTACTCTGTTCCATCTGACTGCGCAATCCACTGTCTCATCAGCCCAGGCAGGGAAGTTATAAACTTGATCTCCACTATAAAAAGCATGTAGACATTATCTCACATTTATTTTAGACAAAAATTACGTTTTCAACAGCGGATATTTGTACAAACCTTGCTGTCGGTCTCTCCGACATTTGCAACATAGTTTCAATATTCATATTCAATCTCCAACTGTCCCATAGTAATGAACGTGTAGGGGTCGGGAGTCGGGACGAGAGAGAGAGGAACGCAAACGTTTCTTAGGCAGTCAAAATTAGCTGGCATCATTTTTATGGATATATACAAAGAAATGTCAATTGAAAAAAGGTCAAACGAAATTAACCTGTTTGAGCTAGGGGGCAGTATTTTGACGTTCGGATGAAAAACGTGCCCAAAGTAAACTGCCTGTTACTCAGGCCCAGAAGCTAGGATATGCATATAATTAGTAGCTTTGGACACTCTGAAGTTTCTAAAACTGTTAAAATAATGTCTGTGAGTATAACAGAACTGATATGGCAGGCGAAAACCAGAGCAAAATACATTCAGGAAGTGGAATTTTTTGAGGTGACCAGTTTTCAAATGAAGGCCTATTGGTTATATAGGGGAATAGCTCCCAGATTGCAGTTCCTATGGCTTCCACTAGATGTCAACAGTCTTTAGAAATTTTTTCAAGCTTTTATCTTCAATAACCATGGAGTTAGAGAAGTTCTTCCTGAGGTCACGTCAAGTGTACTATTATGGATTCCGCAAGTAACAGTCAGTGCGCTCTTAGCACTTTTTCTCTTCTATTCATCAGGCTATATTCCATCTGAAATGTTATAGTTTATATTCATTTTAGGGTATCTGAGTTTTGATTAGAAACGCTATTTGACTTTTTTCGACTAACTTTACGGGTACTTTTGGGATATTGTTTGTCTGCATGGATGAACGTCTTTGGGCAGGTGGATTACTGAACCAAACGCGCCAACCAAACTGAGCTTTATGGATATAAAGAGGGACTTTATCGAACAAAAGGACCTTTTATTGTGTAACTGGGACTCTTGGAGTATGCCATCAGATGAAGATCTTCAAAGGTAAGCTATTTATTTTATGCTATTTTTGAGTATTGTGACACCTCTGCTGGTTATGTTATTATGATAATTGAATATTTGAGCGGGGGCATCGTCCTCAGACAATCAAATATTCTGCTTTCGCCGTAAGGCCTTTTTGAAATCTGACAACGCTGTTAGATTAACAAGATTCTAAGCTTTTGAATGGGGTGCAACAACAAATTAGTATTTTTGTAATTTGAATTTGGCGCTCTGCAATTTCACCGGATGTTGTCGGTGTGGGACGTGACCGTCCCACCTAGCGCAGAGAGGTTAAGTGCATCTAGTTTGCAGTCTTTCTAGCTTCAGTTTGAAGTTGTGTTAGCTGTGTTGTTGGCTAGCTCCTCTGAACAACAGTGTCCTAAGGAGAGAGCACATTTTCTATGCCATGCGAAATCGTGCCTCATTAGCTCATTGTTATGTATGTATCCAAATAAATGTCACTGGAAAACATCTTAAACAAAAGCAGCTGCTGTTGTTATTCTGTCTGTACTGTTTGACGTAACCGTAAGTTAGCTGTAGTTGGCTAGCTAGCAAGCAAGGGATAAGAACGTTGCCAGCAAGTATGGCAATGAAACATTTAGAACAAACGACTGGATCGCGTCCATAGATACAGAACGACTGGGGCGCATCTCTGGTAACCAAACCAATAGAACGAACGACCAGCCGGCTTGGGTAGCAACCCTAGATTTGTTTTGGGACTATATCTTGTGGAAGGATGAAATAGTATGAATCAATTCATCAAAAAATGTATGAAAATATGTCAATCATTATTTGAATATGTTGGTAAACCGTTGTATAAAAGTGATAATGCCCTCAAAGCCGGTGTTTGGAGGATATATTGGCACGGTTTGCCGGCCCTCGACTTCATCTCGTGCATAACACCCGTGCCAATATATCCTTCAGAAAGAATTTGGTGCATCTTTCTCCATATTTCATCCAGTTTGCTTTATTTTAGTCGATTACATTAGATCTTTCTTTAATAAGTTCCTCCAGTTCTTTTTGTTTTTCCTCTAACTTATTTTGTATCTCTGCAGTATCGTTTTTAATTGCCATCTACTTGTACTATTAGTTTATGTATTTCCCTTGTTAGTCTTGTCTCATTCGACAGAAACTGCTTTTTTATTATTGATGAATATTGAATAACCTCTGAAGGTACATTTAAAGGTATCCCAAACATTAAAAAGGTAATTTTCTGAGCCTATATAGTTCTGGGAAAATGCAGTTATAAATGATTTTGTCTTAGTTAAAAAATAAATTGTCCTCCAGTAAACTTTGATTCAATTTCCAATATCCCTGTCCACGTGGAAAGTTATGTGAAGGCCAATTAGATGATTATCTGATCGCATTCTGTCTCCTATTAATACTTTTAACCTTTGATGCAAGAGAGAAAGAGACAAGAAAGTAGTCAAGACGACTCCATGTATTAATCACTAGGTCAGGGTTTTTTAGTCTTTAAATATCCACTATTTCTAATGTGTCCATCATATTTGTGATTTCCTTAAGGGCACGGTGATGATAGTTTGTAGAGTGATTTCCTTTACGGTCCATTGAGGTACTTAACACTGTGATATAGTCTCCCACCATAATGATGTGATTATTTGTTGCCTGTAAGTTAATAAGGTTGGTATAAATATTCTTGAAGAAGTATGGATCATCCTGATTTGGACCATATAGATTAATGAGCCAAATCTGTTTTTCATCCACTTTAATTTAATATTCAAAAATATCCACCTTCCTTGTGAATCATTCCTGACTATTTGCACATTCAGATAGAAATTTTTGTTAATTAATCTCACACCTTTTGAGTTCCTTTGTCCATGACAAATTATTTCACCACCCCATTCCTTTTTCAAGGCAAATTCATCTAAGGACGTAGAATGAGCTTCCTGTAAACAGTATATGTTATATTCCTTTTCTTTAGCCACTTAAAGACTGATATTTTTTATAATCTGCTAAACTGTTACAATTATAACTGATTATACTTATTTCACCTCCTACCATAACTAGATACTATTCTCAGTCTAAGTTGACCATAATTAGTGCTTGTAAAGTTACTGACATAATGACAGTCAAAATTAGATATTTAAAATGTCTGATGTTTAGAATTCAAGAAACAGGTTCTAGCAATATTTGTTTTATTCCTTTGCCTGTTTGCCAGTGAGCCAATGCCACAGATGTTAGAAAATTGAGTCAGGATATTATGTGTGTAGTAAATCTGAGTAGGTGTAACGTCTCCTTCCAACTCACACCCTCAAAACACAGTTTACATACACCTTAGCCAAATACATTTAAACTCAGTTTTTCACAATTCCTGACATTTAATTCTAGTACAAATTCCCTGTCTTAGGTCAGTGAGGATCACCACTTTATTTTAAGAATGTGAAATGTCAGAATAATAGTAGAGAGAATTATTTGTTTCAGCTTTTATTTCTTTCATCACATTCCCAGTGGGTCAGAAGTTTACATACACTCAATTAGTATTTGGTAGCATTGCCTTTTAAATTGTTTAACTTGGGTCAAACGTTTTGGGTAGCCTTCCACAAGCTTCCCACAATAAGTTGGGTGAATTTTGGCCCATTCCTCCTGACAGAGCTGGTGTAACTGAGTCAGGTTTGTAGGCCTCCTTGCTCGCACACGCTTTTTCAGTTCTGCCCACACATTTTCTATAGGATTGAGGTCAGGGCTTTGTGATGGCCACTCCAATACCTTGACTTTGTTGTCCTTAAGACATTTTGCCACAACTTTGGAAGTATGCTTGGGGTCATTGTCCATTTGGAAGACCCTTTTGCAACCAAGCTTTAACTTCCTGACTGATGTCTTGAGATGTTGCTTCAATATATCCACATAATTGTCCTTCCTCATGATGCCATCTATTTTGTGAAGTGCACCAGTCCCTCCTGCAGCAAAGCACCTCCACAACATGATGCTGCCACCCCCGTGCTTCACGGTTGGGATGGTGTTCTTCGGCTTGCAAGCCTCCCCCTTTTTCCTCCAAAAATAACGATAGTCATTATGGCCAAACAGTTCTATTTTTGTTTCATCAGACCAGAGGACATTTCTCCAAAAAGTATGATCTCTGTCCCCATGTGCAGTTGCAAACTGTAGTCTAGCTTTCTTTTTTTATGGTGGTTTTGGAGGGTTGGCTTCTTCCTTGCAAAGTGGCCTTTCAGGTTATGTCGCTATAGGGCTCGTTTTACTGTGGATATAGATACTTTTGTACCCGTTTCCTCCAGCATCTTCACAAGGTCCTTTGCTGTTGTTCTGGGATTGATAAGCATTTTCGCATTTAAGTACATTAATCTCTAGGAGACAGAACGCGTCTCCTTCCTGAGCGGTATGACGGCTGCGTGGTCCCATGGTGTTTATACTTGCGTACTATTGTTTGTACAGATGAACGTGGTACCTTCAGGCGTTTGCAAATTGCTCTAAAAGGATGAACCAGACTTGTGGAGGTCTACAATTTTTTTGTAAGATCTTTGCTGATTTCTTTTGATTTCCCCATGATGTCAAGCAAAGAGGCACCGAGTTTGAAGGTAGGCCTTGAAATACATCCACAGCTACACCTCCAATTGACTCAAATTATGTCAATTGGCTTTAGAAGCTTCTGATAGGTCTATGACATAATTTTTTTGAATTTTCCAAGCTGTTTAAAGGCACAGTAAACTTAGTGTATGTAAACCTCTGACCCACTGGAATTGTGATACAGTGAATTATAAGTCAAATAATCTGTCTGTAAACAATTGTGTCACGCACAAAGTAGATGTCCTAACCGACTTGCCAAAACTATAGTTTGTTAACAAGAAATTTGTGGAGTGGTTGAAAAACGAGTTTTAATGACTACAACCTTAGTGTATGTAAACTTCCGACTTCAACTGTAGATCCCCTGAACACAGCTCACTTTCCAGCCCACTTTCCAGCTCACACTCTCAAACACCTAGATCCACTGAACGCAGCTCACTCTCCAGATCCCAATCACCTGAATTCTAATCACCTGTTCACACACCTGTCATTATCAAACTATTTAGTTCAGTTCTTTGCACCCCATCACTGTGAGGTTTTCTTTGTTTTGTGACACGTCTTTCAGAGCTCTGGTTTTCCCGTGATTTACACCTTCCGTGTATGATAGTGTTTGCCTGCCTCACTAACAACGCCTTTTGCCTATTCCCTGCCTGTACTTTAGCCTATTGGATTTCCTGTTATCTACCTATTGCCTGATCTCACAGACTACGTTACTAGCCTTTTCCCTGCCTGTACTGTTGCCTTTTTGGACCCCCTGTGTATGACCTTCTGCCTGCCCCTGGACCCAGCTACCTGCCTCCTCCTGTGGTCCTTTACAATAAACACCTGCTGCGCCCTGCGCTTAAAACCAGCTCTCTGTCTCCCCTCGTGTTCATTACAGAATACCTCACCCAAAAATGACATCAAGTCAGCGGAGCTGCAGCTATGTCTGGCCCGACAGGAGGGTCGAATCGATGTCGATGAACTCTGCGACCTCTTTCGCCAGTCCATTCCTGCTTCACCCATATCAGGTGCTACAGCCTCCTCTCGTTCATCTGCCCCATATCCATGCCTAATAAATAAGACGGCTCCCTTGAAATGTCATGCAGTGTAACCTGTACATAGACCATCACCCCGCTGACTTCACCTCTGCCAAAGACATGGTGTACTTTGTAATCTCCCTACTCACAGGCAAACCTCTGGATTGGGTCACAGCCCTGTGGGCCACTCACAGTTCTGATCTGTCCTCTGAATCATGTTTCCACGCCCTCTTCAAGGAGGTGCCCTTGAGTTCCGTACCATGGCTACCGGCAGTGGATGGAGTGAACCAGCTCTCCTTACGGTCTACCGGAGTGGTCTTAAATCGGGAGTTACAGACCGAACTGGCCTGCAGAGGAGATTTAAGGGACCTAAACCAATACATCCGGATGTCCATATCCATTGGCAACCTACTGGTGGACCGCAGACCTATACAGTCCCCCATGGCCCGCGAGTCTTCCACGCCCTGTCACTACGAATAACTGGTTATGCCCTATGGTCTCACCAATGATCCCGCAGTCTTCCAATCCCTCATGAATGAAGTTTTCCAGGACATGATCAACCAGTTCCTCATAGTGTACATTGACGACATCTTGATCTACTCATTCCCTTGCAGAACACGTACAGCATGTGCAACAGGTCCTCCAACAGCTACAGGACCACCATCTTTATGTCAAGGCTGAGAAGAGCACCTTTCACGCTACTACGGTAACCTTCCTAGGGTTCGTGCTGACACCAGGAGGGGTCAACATGGATGAAGGAAAAGTCACGGCCGTGCTTAACTGGCCCAAACCTACCACCGTAAAGGAACTACAACGTTACCTAGGATTCTCCAACTACTACCGCCGGTTCATCCGAAACTGCAGCAGCACAACCACTACTCTCTCAGCTCTCGCCAGTCAACAAAAACGTACCCTCCAATGGACCGACACCGCCCTTACTGCATTTGAGACCTTGAAACGCCTCTTCACCTCTGCACACATCCTTAGGCAGCCAGATCCTACCCTTCCTTTTGTTCTGGAGGTGGATGCATCCGAGGTCGGCGTGGGAGCGGTTCTCTCTCAGCAGCTCGGGACACCTCCCAAATTACACCCATGTGGCTTCTTTTCCAAGAAACTGTCCCCCACTCAGAGGAACTAGGATGTCGGGAACCAAGAGCTCCTTGCCATAAAGCTGGCTATTGAAGAGTGGCGCCACTGGTTAGAGGGAGCTCCTCACCTCACCTTTTGCTTTACCCCTCCATAGAACAAAAACATCATCAATATACCATTTCCAAATAATGTTAGGCATGATTTTTTTGTTGTTGAGAGGATTGAAAATGGACTGTTTCTTCATGTAGCCCACATACAAATTAGCATAGTTAGGAGCCATGGGGGATCCCATAGCAGTACCCTTCGTCTGAATAAAGAAATCATTTAGAAACATGAAGTAGTTGTGTGTGAGTACTATTTCAGCCAATGTTATAATGCATGCACTGGAAGGTAGTTCATCATTTTTGGGATAAAATGGTGCCGGAAGAAATGGCAGCAGTTTTACGGTGGCCCAACCAATTGTGCTATTATGTTTTTTTTTTCACGTTATTTGTAACTTATTTTGTACATAATGTTTCTGGATATCATGACAGCGATCACTCACCTCGGATTAGACAAATAATTTTTCTTCAACAAGAAAGAAGAAAAAACAAGAAAGAATTCATTGCCGAATGATGACATGGCTATTCAGCTAGCGGGATATACGCTGCACCTGCAAGATAGAACAGCACACTCCGGTAAGACGAGGGGGGGGGGCGGTCTGTGCATATTTGTAAACAGCTGGTGCACGAAATCTAAGGAAGTCTCTAGATTTTGCTTGCCTGAAGTAGAGTATCTTCTGATAAATTGCAGGCCACACTACTTTCCTAGAGAGTTTTCAGCTATACTTTTCGTGTCTGTTTATTTACCACCACAGATGGATGCTGGCACTAAGACCGCACTCAGTCAGCTGTATAAGGAAATAAGCAAACAGGAAACCACTCACCCAGAGGCGGTGCTCTTAGTGGCCGGAGACTTTAACGCTGGGAAACTTAAATCAGTTCTAACAAATTTCTATCAACATGTTAAATGTAGATCACCTGTACTCCACACACAGAGACGCGTATAAAGCTCTCCCTCGCCCTCCGTTTAGTAAATCCGACCACAACTCTATCCTCCTGATTCCTGCTTACAAGCAAAAATTAAAGCAGGAAGCACCAGTGACTCGGTCTATAAAAAAGTGGTCAGATGAAGCAGATGCTAAACAACAAGACTGTTTTGCTATCACAGACTGGAACATGTTCCGGGATTCTTCCGATGGCATTGAGGAGTACACCACATCAGTCACTGGCTTTATAAATAAGTGCATCGAGGACGTCGTCCCCACAGTGACTGTACGTACATACCCCAACCAGAAGCCATGGATTACAGGCAACATTCGCACGGAGCTAAAGGGTAGAGCTGCCGCCTTCAAGGTGCAGGACTATAACCCGGAAGCTTATAAGAAACCCTGCTATGCCCTGCGACGAACCATCAAACAGGCAAAGCGTCAATAGAGGGCTAAGATTGAATCGTACTACACCAGCTCCAACGTTCGTCTTACGTGGCAGGGCTTGCAAACTATTACAGACAACAAAGGGAAGCACAGCCGCGAGCTGCCCAGCGACATGAGCCTACCAGACGAGCTAAATCACTTCTATGCTCGCTTCGAGGCAAGCAACACTGAGGTATGCATGAGAGCATCAGCTGTTCCTGACGACTGTGTGATCACGCTCTCCGTAGCCGACGTGAGTAAGACGTTTAAAAACAGGTCAACATTCACAAAACGGATTACCAGGATGTGCTCCGGGCATGTGCTGACCAACTGGCAGGTGTCTTCACTGACATTTTCAACATGTCCCTGATTGAGTCTGTAATACCAACATGTTTCAAGCAGACCACCATGGTCCCAGTGCCCAAGAACACGAAGGCAACCTGTCTAAATGACTACAGACCCGTAGCACTCACGTCCATAGCCATGAAGTGCTTTGAAAGGCTGGTAACGGCTCACATCAACACCATTATCCCAGAAACCTTATGCAAATTGGAGTGGGTCTACCACCCAAACAGATCCACAGATGATGCAATCTCTATTGCACTCCACACTGCCCTTTCCCACCTGGACAAAAGGAACACCTATGTGAGAATGCTATTCATTGACTACAGCTCAGCGTTCAACACCATAGTACCCTCAAAGCTCATCACTAAGCTAAGGATCCTGGGATTAAACACCACCCTCTGCAACTGGATTCTGGACATCCTGACGGGCCGCCCCCAGGTGGTGATGGTAGGTAGCAACACATCTGCCACGCTGATCCTCAACACTGGAGCCCCCAAGGGGTGCGTGCTGAGTCCCCTCCTGTCACCCACGACTGCATGACTTGGCACGACTCTAACACCATCATTAAGTTTGCAGAAGACACAACAGTGGTAGGCCTGATCACCGACAATGACGAGACAGCCTATAGGAAGGAGGTCAGAGACCTGGCCGGGTGGTGCCAGAATAACAACCTCTCCCTCAACGTAACCAAGACTAAGGAGATGATTGTGGACTACAGGGAAAAGAGGACCGAGCACGCCCCCATTCTCATCGACGGGGCTGTAGTGGAGAAGGTTGAGAGCTTCAAGTTCCTTGGTGTCCACATCAACAACAAACTAGAATGGATCAAACACACCAAGACAGTCGTGAAGAGGGTACGACAAAGCCTATTCCCCCTCAGGAAACTAAAAGAATTTGACATGGGTCCTCAGATCCTCAAAAGGTTCTACAGCTGCAACATCGAGAGCATACTGACTGGTTGCATCACTGCCTGGTACGGCAATTGCTCGGCCTCCGACCGCAAGGCACTACAGAGGGTAGTGCGTACGGCCCAGTACATCACTGGGGCTAACCTGCCTGCCATCCAGGACCTCTACACCAGGCGGTGTCAGAGGAAGGCCCTAAAAATTGTCAAAGACGCCAGCCACCCCAGTCATAGACTGTTCTCTCTACTACCGCATGGCAAGCGGTACCGGAGTGCCAAGTCTAGGACAAAAAGGCTTCTCAACAGTTTTTACCCCATAGCCATAAGACTCCTGAACAGGTAAGCAAATGGCTACCAACCCCTCTTTACGCTACTGCTACTCTCTGTTCATCATATATGCATAGTCACTTTAACCATATCTGCATGTACATACTACCTCAATCAGCCCGACTAACCGGTGCCTGAATGTAGCCTCGCTACTGTTATAGCCTCGCTACTGTATACAGCGTCGCTACTGTAATTTTTCACTGTGTTTTTACTGTTGTTTTTATTTCTTTCCTTTCCTATTGTTCACCAAATACCTTTTTTTGCACTGTTGGTTAGAGCCTGTAAGTAAGCATTTCACTGTAAGGTTGTATTCGGCGCACATGACAAATAAACTTTGATTTCATTTGATTAGGGTCACGTTGCAGAAGAAAATGTTCCATAGCTTCGATACCGCCCCCGTGTAGAATATTTGTGTATAACGACTCAACATCAAAAGTAACTAACAAAGTATTATCAGGGAGAGGATCAAGAGATTCAATAATAGAGATCATACTGCTGGTGTCCTTTACAAAGGAGGGGAGCTGTTCTGCGAGTGGTCTATTAAAATAGTCAACAAAAGTCGATAGAGGGGGCTGTTACTGCATCAATGCCCGCTACAATAGGGCACCCTGGAGGTTTTGCATGTGTAATTTCAGCAAAGTATAGAAAGTGGCAATTTTAGGGTGTTGAATAGCCAAAAAGTCGTTTTCTTTTTTGGTTATCTGACCAGAACTTAAATACCCATCTAGGACAGTAAGGATAGTGTTCTGAAATTGGGCAGTGGGGTCACTTCTGAGTTTCTTGTGAAAGGTGTTGTCAAACAGTTGTCTATGACACTCATTTACATAAACTGTCCAATCCATAAGTACAACCGACCCACCTTATCAGCAGGGTGGGTAAAGACTGAAGTATCGTATTGTAAATCAAGCAAAGCTTGTTTTTCATCCTTAGGTAACTTATGGAAAGATCTATAGAGTGATTGCGATTGGATGGAGGTATAAAACAACTCTTACTTCTAAAAGGAGTCAGAGTATGTGCAGGTGAGCAACCTACATGTTCAGTAGAGATATCACGATTAGGGGTGCTAAAGTATTCCCTTAAACGGATGTTTCTAAAAAACTTAAACATGTCTACCTTAACATCAAAATCGTTGCGCTGAGTTGTAGGCACAAAAGATAACCCTTTATTTAGCAAGGAGACATGGGCAGGGCTCAATATCTTGCTTGATAAATTAAAAACACTGTTGGTTCTGGGACCGTATGAATGGTCCCCTCTGCCTCTGGTAGTCGTTTCTTCTTACCACGTCAGGTGCGGCATCTCGTCGGTGCGCGTGCCCACGGCCACCTCCGCCCTTCCGTCGGCCCAGTCTCTCGTTGGATAAAAAAACTGCCACTGGAAGCAGATGAGGCGCTGGTTGTAGAGCGTTGGTCAGACGGGGGTGGATAGAAGTAAGCGGCATCCCTCCTGCGTCTGTCATGGAAAGGAGGAGCAAGACCTCGTCAGGTTTTCTCCAGAAGTAGACTTTGTCCTCGGCCTTGTTTTTTTTGTCTTGGTTGAATTTCTTGATTTTTAACTTCCTTTATTTCTGTAGACAACTTGTCCTGGACTGCTTGCTTAGTTTTCATCAGTTCATTGAATATGCCATCATCATTAACAGCTCCTTGCAGAGCTGTGCGTTTCTCTTCAATCGTGTTATCCATTTTTTTTAAATCCTGAATAAAAGCGTGAATTAAAAGTACATATCTCAGAGCATCGTAGCACCATTAGGTGCAAAAACGTGACTTACCCAGTTGCGGCCCACTTTTTGGAAGCAAACCACTCGATTTTGTCTCTACGTTATATTGGCATCAGACATGTCACCCTCCCACACTATCCATGTATGTTTTTTGTATGCTATTTTAATATGAGAATTAACCAATGATATCAGGCCACACCTGGCCATGATTACAGACACCTATGTGTGTCTTTTGACACTATATAAATGAGTCACCACGCAGTGTTTGTCATTATAACCTGATGAAGACAGCTTGTCTGTCGAAACGTTGGACATAAAAAATGTTTGCATCTGAGCTCCTAGAGTGTGCGGCTCTCCTTTATTTGCTTAAACCTTTGCAAGAAACACCTGCTGCGCCCTGCGCTTGAAACCAGCTCTCTGTCTCCCCTCGTGTTAATTACAGTAGGTTGATGTGTATGATATTGGATGTGATTTAGTGAGAGTGTGTATGTCTGGATAAGAGTAAGGCTATATAACGTGTGATGTCCAAATAAATAATAACCCAGACAATTTGCATGGTTGAGTGTCTGTGTAACATGAAGTGAGTATAGCCTTAATATTCCGAATGATAGTTGTAATCCATATCGTATCACCATCATAGCCGCATCATAATTACATTTAACAACATTTTCAGAGAAAAAACACATCCAAGCATTTCCATGGCAATTGACGTTTCAAGTGACTATGAAAGAGACCTTTACTATTACTAGAGACAGCTTCACTACAATACAAATGTATCCAGCACAATGTTATTATTCCCCAACGTCCCTGTTCTGATAGCTTCCCATTGCTTGTTAAACATATATAAACATGTAGACAAAGACATACAAAAGATGGACAAACAAAAACATATTACATTTTAGAAAAGTTGGACAATAAAGAGAGAGTGAGAGGAGAGAGAGAGTGAGAGTGTTCATATGTGTAAGCGTGCATGTAATTGAGTGTGTGTGCTGATCATCTTCATAGTGTTCAAATATTTGTACAGTTTCCATTTTTCTCCGTAGCCTGACGTCCCCGTAGAATTTCGTACAGCCATGGTGTTATGGAGCATTCTCGGAAGAGCTGTCCATCTATAGAGTTTGTCCACAATGAGAAAGGCACGTTTACCTTTCTCCCTCTGTTGCCTCTGTACAGGATACAGCCTCTTGCGACGTTCATTTATCTCCCGGGGAGATGAATTTGGTCCCTTTAAGCTCCCTTCCCCTGCTTTAGATCAGCTCCTTTTGTTGGTCGTGTTCAAATTTTGCGTTGGTCTTGTCGCACTGAGCCACCTTGTTTACAGTCTCTATAGGAAGTTTCAAGGTGGATTGCATGAACTCTCTGATCGCCCCCTCTGGATTATTATCTTGGCTATGAGTGCCATGTTCTCTCCTTGGAATGTGAGAATTTCACTCTGGCTAAACTCCCCCTCAGCCCTACAACCTCCTCACACAACTTTTCAAGTGTTGCATGGATTCCAGCAAGAACACTCACCTCTCACTCTCACTCTCACCTCTACACCTCTACACCTCTCACCTCAAGAACACTCACCTCTACTTCAAAGGTAAGTAAATCGGTGTCTGTAGATTAATCTGCCTTTCTATTTTTGTAGGGTTAGAGTTATTTTGTGAGGTAGCCGGATCTTTCCACGATAGAGTATGTTGTTCCTCCATAGCATAAAGCTGTTAATACTCCTCAATTTCCCTCAGGATCTCCTTAGTATCCAATTTGGCTCAGAACTGCAAGCAGTTATTTACAAATCTATTAACGATGTGTCTTTCCCAGGACAACCGAAGTTATTGAGTTTGTTTAAAAAATAAATAACAGACAGGCAAGAAATTCCAACCCAAAATTCCCCATTCACTTTTCCCATTGTGAAAGACTGAAATTAAGCAACTGCTGCACCTAAGCAGAATGAATACAAGGTAAGTGATGTAATTTCAATGAATAAACAAATGCATTGCCTTAAGGATGACCACATTTTTTAAATTTTTGCAGAGCTTGACCTCATTGATTATATTCATAATGCATGATAAATAGCCTGTGTGGGGAGGGGGGATGCATGCTTATGGCATCGCAGGCAGTAAGATTTGAGTTTGATTCCAAAAAGGAAATCGCTGTAGCTTTTGAATGGTATGTCATTTACTTAATTTTTTTTTATCTTATTAGACAGAGTTATTGCACATGTGTTATCGGGTCCAAAGCAACCGCCCAGAGTTTAAGTAGTGTCCCTTTTTAGCCGCTATGTATAGATGACTGGTGGGCTTACGTCTAGGGCCAGCTTGTTGCTGAGTTTGGCCTGGACCATCTCAGGAGTGTCCTCCACGCTGGTGAACTTCAGATCGCTGACAAGTTGACGGTACTTTTTCTGGAAAACACCACAGATAAAGCACATTATGTGAAATGAAGAGTAAATGAAATAAAATCTAACATTATTAAAAATGCATTTAAAATCTAAACACACTTTAGAAGTAAAACAAAATAAAAGACGTTAAAGCAAATAAGAGGTAGGCTGGGTCCAAAAGAACTCTACTCCCAGTTAATGTCAATCTATTTTAGACTGTTCTGGAGCTGAAATAGATCACTGTATAATCATGACTTGGGTGCTGTTCTTGTTAAGGAAATTATAATAAAGATTATTATGAATAGAGTACTTCTGATGATCAACATATTTAAAATCACCCCTACAGAAATTCACAGAAATAAAAAATCTATAGAAAAAAAAAATCTTCATAATACGTTCGATTTGGCTTCTGGTGGGCAAGGAGACCCCCAGCTCCTCTAAAACCATTTACAACTAACGTTATGCGAAGTTTTCAAGGGATAGTTAAATGTTATAACTATTTGGTTTTAATACTGTATAATCACCGATTTAGCATAGTCAGAACTACACATTTCCGATTATTCAATGAAAAACAATTGCACACATGAGAGTTATACAGCAAGTAACTTTTCATGATCAGTAAACATCAATGATAATGTAATTTCAGATGGGTGAAGGGTACCTATCCATTTGGCATGTACTGTAGCTAGCTAAGCAAACAACATCATTTAGCTTTGCTTCATCCGAGAGTAGTATTTTTGAACGAGGTTGACATCGGCAAGTTGGACTACTGTTTTCACCACTATAGATGGCAAGCAAATGAAATAATATTTGGATATAGTCATTTAGTTTATCCACTGAAAGTGTGCTTGTTTACTAGCCATATTGACATGATCTGTTATTAGCTAGCCAATTTCACGTGGTCCATCAATCAATGTAGCCTATATCATGTGTCAGCAGCAAGCATAATTCAACACTCTTAAAAACAATGTTGAAAAGGGGATCATGTGAGCTAACTAGGCCTACATTGGTTGGCGAAAAAAGTACATTAGGTCTACAGTACTTACCACTGTTGACACAGTTTCTGCCGGTGGCTTGCGAAGTAAACTGCAAATGCGCGCTTCTGCTACTTGACAGGCAGAGCCCACAATACTATGCGAAAATAAATCACTCAGAATTCACTTTTATTTTATATCACTCAAATATCCAATTAATGGTGGCCAATATTGAGCGACTTTGTGAGGCTGCCCTACGTATCTGAAATGACATGATGAATTGATGTTTACTGATCATGAAAAGCATGCAGTTAGTTAATGGCTGAATAACTCTGATCATAGAGCAAAATGTGCACAATTGTTTTGCATGGAATAATCGGAAATGTGGAGGTCTGACCATGCTCTTCAAGAGGTGATTACAACCAAATAGTTTTTAATTAATTATTTTATTTTATATTTTTAAAACATTCAAACTACCTGCAGTGAACATTTACATTACATTCTATCATCTAGCAGACACTCCCATCCAGAGCGTCCAACAGGAGCAACCAGGGTCAAGTGCCCCACCCAAGGGCACAAGGACAGATCCCCTCACCCAGTTGAATCAGGGACCCGAACCAGTGAACTCACGGCCACTGGCCCAAGCTCCCGACTATCCAAGATCCCCCAACAGTTCCCATCGAGAGCTGCCCCTCAACCATCCAAGACCCTCCTGAAAAACCTCCCCTTCAACCTCCCCCATCTCCTCATCCCCCCAAGCCACCGTCCCCTTACAACCAACCAACCAACCCACCCAACCAAAACCACCACCCACCCAATGCGCCAAACAACCAACAAAAAGAACAAAAGACAAAAAAGACAAAAACAAACAAAAACAGAAAACAACAATGCAAAAACCAAAGACATCAAGGACAACAAAAACCAAAACAACAAGGCCAACTGTATGCGTTTGTGTGCATGTGTGGCACTGTTTCATGAGTGTGTGTGTTTCCATGTGTGTGTTTTGAATGCGAGTGTGTGTATGCATGTGTACACCTGTACAGGCATCAGCCTGAGGCAAACAGGCATTGGATCTAACAACGTTCCTTTTTAGTATCAGTTAAACATGTGTTTTCCTTCTTTTTTTATACTCTTATCTTTGACTGTACATTCTACCCTCCGCCCAGCAACTTCACTCCCACTTTTCTCCAGTTCCACATCGCAACCCTTAGATTCCCTCAACCCATTCCACCTATCTTTTCTGGCCAGCCTCTTTGGATTTCTATGAGCCATATATCTTTCAACTATGCTGTGATGTTTAACATCAAATTTGAATCTATCAAATAGAATCTACAGATTGCGAGTTGAAGATACATATTTTTACTTAGAGTATTAGTATATTAGTAATTGACTGACCAGGTCTCTCCAAATCTCCCAACAATGCTATTTCGAGGGTACATTTTTGATTAATGTTGTGCTTTTTCAGCCATTCCTGAACCCGAGACCAGAAACAGGCTACCTGAGGGCAATACCAGAAGAAATGGTCTATTGATTCTGTATCCTCGCAACAAAATCTGCAGAGCCGCGATGGTTGTATGCCCCAAATATTCCAAATGTCATTGGTGGCAAGTATTCTGTACAATAATTTTAGCTGAAAAGCATGAAGTCTTGAATCTTGCGTTGTTTTATATGTCAACTGACATGAACTCAGTACATCAAACATCTCTTCATGCTTGGGAGCACTTTCCAAACGCCTGAAGGTACCACGTTCATCTGTACAAACAAAGGTATGCAAGTATATACACCATGGGACCACGCAGCTGTCATACCGCTCAAGAAGAAGACACGTTCTGTCTCCTAGAGATGAACGAAACTTGATGCGAAAAGTTCAAATCAATCCAGAACAACAGCAAAGGAACTTGTGAAGATGCTGGAGGAAACGGGTACAAAAATATCTATATCCACAGTAAAACGAGTCCTATAGCGACATAACCTGAAAGGCCACTCTGCAAGGAAGAAGCCAACCCTCCAAAACCACCATAAAAAAGAAAGCTAGACTACGGTTTGCAACTGCACATGGGGACAACGATCTTACTTTTTGGAGAAATGTCCTCTGGTCTGATGAAACAAAAATAGAACTGTTTGGCCATAATGGCCATTGTTATGTTTGGAGGAAAAAGGAGGAGGCTTGCAAGCCGAAGAACACCATCCCAACCGTGAAGCACGGGGGTGGCAGAATCATGTTGTGGGGGTGCTTTGCTGCAGGAGGGACTGGTGCACTTCACAAAATAGATGGCATCATGAGGAGGAAAATTAGGTGGATATATTGAAGCAACATCTCAAGACATCAGTCAGGCAGTTAAAGCTTGATCGCAAATGGGTCTTCCAAATGGACAATGACCCCAAGCATACTTCCAAAGTTGTGGCAAAATGGCTTAAGAACGACAGAGTCAAGGTATTGGAGTGGCCATCACAAAGCCCTGACCTCAATCCTATAGAACATTTGTGGGCAGAACTGAAAAAGCGTGTGCGAGCAAGGAGGCCTACAAACCTGACTCAGTTACACAACTCTGTCAGGAGGAATGGGCCAAAATTCCTAACTGACCTAAGACAGGGAAAAACTTAGTTTAAATGTATTTGGCTAAGGTGTATGTAAACTTCCGACTTCAACTGTATATATGGTCCACATAACATAATTGGGTTTTAGTTAGAAAAGTTATCTAGATCTTCAATGAGACATTGCAAGGATCTAGCTTGCGGACTTAATATAAAACAAGTAGTCAGCATACATGGACACCTTTGTTCTTAAGCCTTGGATTTCTAATCCTGTAATGTTGTTATTTGATCTGATTTTAATAGCTAGCATTTCAATGGCCATAACGAATAAATATGGTGCCAGCAGACAACCTTGTTTAACTCTTTCTGACCATTCAAAACTCTGAGAAGTAGCCACTATTTACTATTTTACACCTGGGGTTGCTATACATTACTTTTACCCATTGAATAAGACAAAAAAATCCAGGAATTTATATATAAAATCCAATCTTAGTGTTATGCATTTCGCTAGTATTTTTGCAACACAACATTGAAGTATATGAGGCCTCCAGTTTTTTAGATGGACTGGACCTTTATATTTGCCATCTGGGTCGTGTTTTAATAATAGTGAAATCAGACCTTACTGCTGAGTACCTGACAGATTACCATTTCTATAGGAGTAGTTAAAACAAGCTAATTCTGGAGAAAAGGCTTGATATATGTCTACCGGTATGCCATCAAGCCCTGGGGCTTTTCCAGACTGAAAGGATTTAATAGCCTTACAGTTATTCCTCTATAATTTGACCTTCGCTCTAATCTTTTTGTGCATTTGTACATTTTTCTTCATTTTTTTAATTATTTGGAAAGAATTCCTTACAGTAATCGTCATTAAGAGGGTGAAGAGGAGACGGAAAAGAAAACATCTGCTTAAAATATTTAGCTTCCCCTTTTGAAATATAATTAGGAGAATCATGGATGACTCAGTCTTTAGTAACGAGTTTCTGCAAATTATGTTTGGTAGCGTTCCTGTGTTGAAGAATTTGGTGCATTTTTCTCCATATTCCATCCAGTTTGCTTTATTTTTGTAATAGATTACATTAGGTCGTTCTTTAATAAGTTCCTCCAGTTATTTTTGTTTTTCCTCTAACTTGTTTTGTACCTCTGTTGTACTGTTTTTATTTCTATCTACCTGTACTGTTAGTTCCTGTATTTCTCTTAGTCTTGTCTCTTTAGACAGAAACTGCATACTCTTTACTGATGAATAATGAATGACCTCTGAAGGTACATTTAAGGGTATCCCAAACAATAAGGGGATTTGCTGAACCTATATAGTACTGGACAAATGATGTTAAATTATTTTGTCTTAGTTAAGAACAAATTGTCCTCCAGTTGATTTTGATAAAATTTCCAATATCCCCATCCAAGTGGAAATTCTGTAAGAGTTATGTGAAGGCCAATTAGATGATGGTCCGATCTCATTCTGTCTCCTATTAATACTTCAACCTTTGATGCAAGAGACAAGAAAGTAGAAAATACATTTAGCTTGATTAAGTCTCCCCCATGTATATCTCACTAGGTCAGGTTTTTTTAGTCTCCAAATATCCACTATTTCTAATGTGTCCATAATATTTGTGATCTCCTTAAGGGCACGAGGATGATAGTTTGTTGAGTGATTTCTTCAACACTGTGTTATAGTCTCGCACCATAATGATTTGATTGTTTGTTGCCTGTAATTTCAATAGATTGGTAAAAATATTTTCAAAAAAGTGTGGATCATCCTGATTTGGACCATATAGATTAATGAGCCGAATCTATTTTTCATTCACTTTCATATTCAAAAGTGTCCACCTTCCTTGCGGATCATTCCCGAGTTCATTTTTCCATGACATAAAAGTATAACCGGCTATACTTATTTCACCACTTACCATAACTAGATACTATTCTCAGTCTACATTTACCATAATTAGTGCTTGTAAAATTTGTCATAAAAGTTATCATGATGGTCAAAAACAGAGATTTCAAATTTCTGATGTTTAGAATTCAAGAAACAGGTTCTAGCAATATGCACAAAGCAACTGATGTTTTCATGTTGTTTTTGTTGACTTTTAGTTTTTTTATTCTATAGTCTATAGTCTATAACTTGGCAATTTTTACCAAAAAGGGTGGGGGCTGAACATAATCAGCCCCTGCCCTTGCATTTGGGCAGTTCTATTGTATTTGTGATGCTATGAACTTCACTGAAAAGCAAAGAAATCATTTGTAAGTGGTTTTACAGTGGCTTTCGAAAGTATTCACCCACCTTGGCATTTTTCCAATTTTGTTGCCTTACAACCTGGAATTAAAATTGATTTTTGGAGGGGTTGTATCATTTGATTTACACAACATGCCTACCACTTTGATGCAAAATATTTTTGTGTGTGAAACAAACAAGAAATAAGACAAAAAAACTGAAAACTTGAGTGTGCATAACTATTCAACCCCTCACCCCAAAGTCAATACTTTGTAGAGCCACCTTTTACAGCAATTACAGATGCAAGTCTCTTGGGGTATGTCTCTATAAGCTTGGCACATCTAGCCACTGGTATTTTGGCCCATTCTTCAAGACAAAACTGCTCCAGCTCCTTCAAGTTGGATGGGTTCCACTGGTGTACAGCAACATCTTTAAGTCATACCATAGATTCTCAATTGGATTGAGGTCTGGGCTTTGACTAGACCATTCCAAGACATTTAAAATGTTTCCCCTTAAACCACTCAAGTGTTGCTTTATCAGTATGCATAGGGTGATTGTCCTGCTGGAAGGTGAACCTTCGTCCCAGTCTCAAATCTGGAAGACAAACAGGTTTCCCTCAAGAATTTCCCTGTATTTAGCGCCATCCATCACAGAACAAGTGTATATACACTGAGATCATGTGACACTTAAATAAAGTCCACCTGTGTGCAATCTAACTAATTATGTGATGTCTGAAGGTAATTAGTTGCAACAGATCTAATTTAGGGGCTTCAGAGCAAAGGGGTGAATACATATGCACGCACCACTTTTCTGTTTTTAGAATTTTTTAAAACAAGTAATTTTTTTTATTTCACTTCACCAATTTGGACTATTTTGTGTAGGTCCATTACATGAAATCCAAATAAAAATCAATTTAAATTGCAGGTTGTAACGCAACAAAATAGGAAAAACGCCAAGGGGGATGAATACTTTTGCAAGGCACTGTAGCAGAGCTGTGGGTCTCCTTGCCCCATAGCAGGCAAATTGAACGCTCTACACCTTATTGTGACTGTCACAATCGTCAAAATGAGTAGACCAAGGCGCAGCGTGCACGACGTTCCACATCTTTTAATTCACGTGGAAACATACAATAAAGAAATCAGACACTATGCGTAGCGCACACAGGCACTAACCAGAAACAATAACCCACAACGCAGGTGGGAAAAGGAACACTCTAAGTATGATCCCCAATTAGAGGTAACGACAATCAGCTGCCTCTAATTGGGAACCATACAAAACTAAAACATAGAAATTATAACATAGAATACCCACTAAACCCCCTAGTCACGTCCTGACCAAAACCACCATAGAACCCAGAGGGCTATCTATGGCCAGGGCGTGACAGTACCCCCCCAAAGGTGCAGACTCCGGCCGCAAAACCTGAATATAATGGGGAGGGTTTGGGTGGGTTCCGGTGCGGGACGTATCACCCGCTCAGACCGCGGAACCGGGCTGAACGCCTTGCCCGGATTGGACACCGGCGCAGATGAGGGCTCCGACCCGGGCACCGGGCTGGGAAGGCGGACTGGAAGCCTGGTGCGTGGAGCCGGCACAGGTTGCACCGGACTAGTGACACGCTCTTCAGGGCGAGTGCGGGGATCCGGCACAGGACGTACCTGGCTGGGAAGGCGAACTGGAAGCCTGGTGCGTGGAGCCGGCATAGGTTTCACCGGACTGATGACACGCTCTTCATGGCGAGTGCGGAGAGCTGGTGCAGGACGTACCGGGCTGGGAAGACGCTCCTCTAGGCGCCTGCACTGCAGCTCATTCCTCACCAATACCTCTCTTCGATATCCTTCCTTAAACTCCTTTATATTCCTCCATTCGGGCTCTGGCCTCGGGCCATTCGCCCCATGTGCCCCCCAAAAAAAAATATTGGGATTTTCCTTGGGCTCCTCTTTGCCGCGGACCCCGGCGTCGTCGCTGTCCCTCTTCTCTCCTCGGCGACTCCCGCCAAGGAAGGGTCTTGCAACCCCCCAGAATCTCTTCCCAGGTCCAACTCTCCTTCACCGTTTTTGCACGCTGCTTGGTCTTGGAATGGTGGGTTATTCTGTCACGATGGTCGAAATTAGTAGACCAAGGCGCAGCACGTTCCACATCTTTTAATTCACGTGGAAACATACAACAAAACAATAACGAACTCAGACACTATGCATCGCGCACACAGGTACTAACCAGAAACAATAACCTACAACGCAGGTGGGAAAAGGAACACTCTAAGTATGATCCCCAATTAGAGGTAACGACAATCAGCTGCCTCTAATTGGGAACCATACAAAACCAAAACATAGAAATTATAACATAGAATACCCACTAAACCCCCTAGTCACGTCCTGACCAAAACCACCATAGAACCCAGAGGGCTATCTATGGCCAGGACGTGACAGTGACGTTTTATTGAAAACAAACTATAGATTGACTCAGGTCGGGATTTTTTATTTTTTTAGATTAACGAACTGCAGTTTAATTTCTGCTTGAGCCGACTGCAACGTTTTCAGTGAACGTGATCTCCGTGGACGTTGGGGGAAATTGCTTTTAAACATACAGTACCAGTCAAAAGTTTGGACACACCTACTCATTCAAGGGTTTTTCTTCATTTTTACTATTTTATACATTGTAGAATAATAGTGAAGACATCAAAACTATGAAATAACACATGAAATCTTGTAGTAACCAAAGTGTTAAACAAATCAAAGTATATTTTATATTTGAGATTCTTCAAAGTAGCCACCCTTCGCCTTGATGACAGCTTTGCGCACAAGCTTTGCACACAGCTTTGCACATGAGGTAGTCACCTGGAATGCTTTTCAATTAACAGGTGTGCCTTGTTAAAAGTTAATTTGTGGAATTTCTTTCCTTCTTAATGCTTTTGAGCCAATCAGTTGTGGTGACAAGGTAGGGTATACAGAAGATAGCACTATTTGGTAAAAGACCAAGTCCATATTATGGCAAGAACAGCTCAAATAAGCAAAGAGAAACGACAGTCCATCATTACTTTAAGATATGGTCAGTCAATCTGGAACATTTCAAGAACTTTGAAAGTTTCTTCAAGTGCAGTCGCAAAAACCATCAAGCACTATGATGGAACTGGCTCTCATGAGGACCGCCACAGGAAAGGAAGACCCAGAGTTACCTCTGCTGCAGAGAGTTACCAGCCTCAGAAATTACAGGCCAAATAAATGCTTCACAGTGTTCAAGTAAGAGACACATCTCAACATCAACTGTTCAGAGGAGACTGCGTGAATCAGGCCTTCATGGTCAAATTGCTGCAAAGAAACCACTACTAAAGGACACCAATAATAAGAAGAGACTTGCTTGGGCCAAGAAACACGAGCAATGGACATTAGACCGGTGGAAATCGGTCCTTTGGTCTGATGAGTCCAAATTTGAGATTTTTGGTTCCAACCGCCGTGTCTTTGTGAGACGCAGAGTAGGTGAATGGATGATCTCTGCATGTGTGGTTCCCACAGTGAAGCATGGAGGAGGAGGAGGTGTGATGGTGCTTTGCTGGTGACACTGTCAGTTATTTATTTAAAATTCAAGGCACACTTAACCAGCATGGCTACCACAGCATTCTGCAGCGATACGCCATCCCATCTGTTTTGCACTTAGTCGGACTATCATTTGTTTTTCAACAGGTCAATGACCCAACACACCTCCAGGCTGTGTAAGGGCTATTTGACCAAGAAGGAGAGTGATGGAGTGCTGCATCAGATGATCTGGCCTCCACAATCCCCCGACCTCAACCCAATTGAGATGGTTTCGGATGAGTTGGACTACAGAGTGAAGGACAAGCAGCCAACAAGTGCTCAGTATATGTGGTAACTCCTTCAAGACTGTTGGGAAAGCATTCCAGGTGGCGCTGGTTGAGAGAATGCCAATAGTGTGCAAAGCTGTTATCAAGGCAAAGGGTGGCAACTTTGAAGAATCTAAAATATAACATATTTTGATGTCTTCACTATTATTCTACAATGTATAAAACTGTAAAAAAAAATAAGAAAAACCCTTGAATGAGTAGGTGTCCAAACCTTTGACCGGTACTGTATATCTTCAAGCGACCTGTGCTGGATTGAATCCTGGCCTCAGTGGCCATAATGTGGGTTCCTATATATAGCCTCAAGACCCTTGTGGACTGAAATGGTTCAACTCTGCTTTTACTTGTCTCTTTAAATACACTGTAACCTTAGCCATAAACATATATTGGTACCACCACCTTGTAGTAGCTGTTACGCAATGATGCATGCTGCACTTTTACAACTGCATCAAGGTCTTTCCACTATTAAAATGTGCGTACTATATACTGAACGTCATATACAGTTGAAGTTGGAAGTTTACATACACCTTAGCCAAATTCATTTAAACTCAGTTTTTCACAATTCCTGACATTTAATCCTAGTAAAATTCCTGTCTTAGGTCAGTTAGGATCACCACTTTATTTTAAGAATGTGAAATGTCAGAATAATAGTAGAGAGTGATTTATTTCAGCTTTTATTTATTTCATCACATTCCCTGTGTTTACATACACTCAATTAGTATTTGGTAGTATTGCCTTTAAATTGTTTAACTTGGGTCAAATGTTTCAGGTAGCCTTCCACAAGCTTCCCACAATAAGTTGGGTGAATTTTGGTCCCTTCCTCCTGACAGAGCTGGTGTAACTGAGTAACGTAAGGCCTCCTTGCTCGCACACGCTTTTTCAGTTCTGCCCACAAATGTTCTATAGGATTGAGGTCAGGGCTTTGTGATGGCCACTCCAATACCTTCACTTTGTTGTCCTTAAGCCATTTTTCCACAACTTTGGAAGTATGCTTTTCTGAGGTCTTGGCTGATTTATTTTGATTTTCCCATGATGTCAAGCAAAGAGGCAGTGAGTTTGAAGGTAGGCCTTGAAATACATCCACAGGTACACCTCCAATTGACTCAAATGATGTCAATTAGCCTATCAGAAGCTTCTAAAGCCATGACATCATTTTCTGGAATTTTCCAAACTGTTTAAAGGCACAGTCAACTTAGTGTATGTAAACTTCTGACTCACTTGAATTGTGATACAGTGAATTATAAGTGAAATAATCTGTTGTGTCATGCACAAAGTAAATTAATTGTGTCATGCACAAAGTAGATGTCCTAACCGACTTGTCAAAACTATAGTTTGTTAACAAGAAATTTGTGGAGTGGTTGAAAAACGAGTTTTAATGACTCCAACCTAAGTGTATGTAAACTTCTGACTTCAACTGTATACTTAACATCATGTATACTCTGCTATTATTCTGGCCAGCAGCATACCACCCTGTATCCCACTGCTGGCTTGCTTATGAACCTAAGCAGGGGTGGTTCTGGTCAGTCCCTGGATGGGAGACCAGATGCTGCTGGAAGTGGTGTTGGAGGGCCAGTAGGAGGCACTCTTTCCTCAGGTCAAAAAATATATATACAAATTCCCTAAGGCAGTGATTGGGGACATTCCCCTGTGTAGGGTGCTGTCTTTCAGATGGGATGTTAAATGGGTGTCCTGACTCTCTGAGGTCATTAAAGATCCCATGGCACTTATTGTAAGAGTAGGGGTGTTAATTAACCCTGGTGTCCTGGCTAAATTCCCAAGCTGTCTCTCATACCATCATGGTCACCTACTCATCCCCAGCTTACAATTGGCTCATTCATCCCCCTGTAATTATTCCCCAGGTTGTTGCTGTAAATGAGAATGTGTTCTCAGTCAACTTACCTTGTAAAATAAAAAAGTCATATATAGTCTACTAAAGTATGTGATTCTTAACCCAGTCATACAGCATGTCCTTTATTCCCCTTCATTTTAAGTTTGGTGCAACTTTGTATTTCCAGCTGTGAACCAAGACCTCATTGACCTAAGATTGAGCATTCTTTCCTAGGTTAAGGATTTAAATGTTACCTCGCTAACGAGCTCGCCAGCCTTCTTTGCCTGTTTCACATCCAGGGAATCTGCTGCCACCCAGCCCACGCCCTTCATCCAGTTCCGATCCGACCTGTACTGTTTCTGAATACACAAACAAGGAACAGCTCTCATGCCAGTTCGTCATTTTAAATACTAATTTGTTCTTAACCGACTTGCCTGGTTAAACACATGTTAAGTTAATTAATAAGTTAAATACAATTCCATTAAAGGTGCATTCTATCTGTAAAATGTCCATATGAAAATAACCTTCAACATCAATATTATAATTATATGTGTATTTAGGGTAAAGGAGAAAAATGCCTGCAGACTTTCCTGGTGCTTTAGTTGTTCTGATGCTGCATTCATGCCCTATCAGAGTAATCAGAGGAACGATTGTCAACTTGGAGCCACAACTTGGGAGCTTTCATTCGCTTCGAACTCGTTTAGAACGCTAACGACTAACTAGCTACAGCAAACATAAACTAAAAGTGCAGCTATCATGCGGTTCGCAATCAAATTATGGTGTTAAAAAAACAAATAGATTGTAAAAAATGTTTTGTTGTATTTAACTGCCAAAAAATGCTGTCATCAAAGTAATTTCTGTGGTAATGGGTGACGTCAGCGTTCAGCGTATATGGAAAGTCAGGGACCAGAGAGTTTCCAACTTGTATTTACGACTTGGAAGCTGGCGTGGGCATTTTTTCTAAGTCGGGATTTATATTACTCCGATTGGCTGTGAATGCAGCCTATCGCCTAAGACTTACGTGACTGAGAAAGCTGGGAAATGTAGTTCCGGAAGGTAAAACTTACATCACTCAGTAGTCCGTAGGCCTTCTTGGCCCAGGCCACCTTCATGTCGCCGGGCAGGGTTGTGTACTTGTGCAGGAAGGTCCTGTAGTTGGTCTCAGTTGCCAGATCCTGGGCCTTCTTGGCGTGGGTCAGGGTCAACATGTCCAAAGAGGCACTATGCTTGGTCTTAGTGTCCTCGTACTCCTTTCTGTAATGGCGATCACTCTGCAACCGTGTGGCCAGAGCCGAGTGCGCCATCTGAGAGTCATCAGTGACCATCTTCACCCCGATCATCTTCCCCTTAGTCTGCTCGTACTTCTCCTTGTATTTCACCTGGCCAGTCAGAGATTTCTCATTAGTGGCCGTTAGAAGAGATCCTCGAACAGAACATTTAACCCCATCCCTAACACTAACTTCTGGGACTAATCCCTGCTTTCCATACCCTTTCTGATTGGTGTTTTGACCAACCACATCCTACTTAAAATTAGCATTTGTGATTATGTTGTTGCTCTTCTTGTATCAATGCATTTCTGTGAGTCACAGAGATACTTAGCGTAGTGCTATGCCTGGTACCTGGTCAAATAAAGTTTAACGAATACATGAAGGGGGTAACTCACGTTACTGGCCAGGTCTCTTTTAGCCTTAGCTGTGAGGATGGACAAGGTGTCCATGCGCAACTCAAAGCCCTTCTCTCGCTGTTGCTCCCAGCATCTCTTATACACTTTCTGAAATGAGAACAAGAGCGAATGATGGAACATGTTAAAAGGCAGACATAAATTGTAAATTGCCCAGAGCTGTGTTTGAATACTCATTCTAACTCGTCACTGTTTGTGAAGTAAATTGAGTATATTATATGCTTATTGGTCATAGTATGGATACAGTTAGTATGCCAAATGTTCCCCGATGTCGTACTAAATTCGCCAAAATATGAAGAAAAAAGCACAACGCTTCACAACATTTGAAGAAAATGGCGGAAATTATGCAGCCGAAGTCCGACGAGAGTGGATACAAATTCATTGCTTTAACTAATTATGACAAATGTTAAGAACATGGTGAGTAATGTATAATGTAATGACTTTCCAAATAAGTTATGTTGGCTGACAATTTGTTAGCTACGCTATCCTTATGAACCGCATAGCATTACAGCAATATGTTAATTTGAATTTTTTTATCAGGATACCCATTAGCTAACGCCATAACATTAGATAATCTTCCTGGCATCCAAAAACAGCAGTATGTACCGGTATGTTAGCTAGTTACCTAACGTAAGTTGGCTACTAATACAGTTAATTGGGCAGGCAGTATATTAACTATAATCTAACTAACTACCAAACGTTTATTGACTTGATTATTCATGTCATTCTTAGCTACGTGGTATAGTCGTTCTAAATGGACATTGTTAATTCTGTCTATCTACTCCGATTTCAGAGTACTCTTGTCTGAGTGTGCCAGGGCGCAGAATAACTGATGAATTTACGAACGCTCAACACCCTTTGAATATATGACCGGTGTCAGTAAATGTCAGCAAAAAAATAGAATAATTAAATTGTTGCCAGCAGCACAGTTACAGTGACCAACGCTCTGGATAACATGAAAACAGCCTAACCAGCTCTGCTAGGGCGAGTAAAATGGTCAGAGTGGGGTGTTCTCTCATTTGTGTCTGGAAATAGCTAGCAAGCTAGCCAACGTTAGCTTGGGTGCTTGACTGCCGTACTCCTCGGCCAGAGCATCCAGTGACGAGCTCTGAGAGCAAACCACTCAGAATTTACGATGGACAATCTGACAACGCTTTAGATTTACAACGCCCAGTGCGCACTCTGAACGCACTCTGGCACTCTGGCACTCCAGATTGAATTTACAAACAAAATTGTAAAATGTCTAGCTAGTAACAAGCTAGCAAGAGGTTGTATAGCAACAGCATCAACTTCCGGTAGACAGGCAAAGCACTAGTACGCTCAACTGAAAGGATACCGTTTGTTTACAGTATACTAAAATGAACGAATAGTATATAGTACGTCGTCTGCCAGAGTCCTTACCCCACTCAGGAGGTCTGCATTGGCTTTGGCCTGCCTGAAGAGTGGCTCATCTTTATCCATGGTGTACTGGTGCATCATCTGCTCATTGCCCGCCTTATACGTTAGCTGACGGGAGAAACAGCCAATTCAACACAAGCTGACTGAATACAGCCATTGAGAAAAGAGCAGGACAGGGTTATAGCAAATGAACAGCCAGCCTCACCTTGCTCTGCAGCTCCTGGCTCTTCTTGGCGTGTTTGATAGAGGGAGTATCGGCCACCTGGGTGAACTTGAAGTTGTCCACTTTCTGACGGTACTTTTTCTGTGAGAGGAAACAAAGTGAGGAGTCAACACTAAAGAAACAAATATAAAATGCAATAATACACACACACACACATACACGCTCTACCCTATTATACTGACGTCACTGAGAAGCTCTCCAGCCTTCTTGGCTTGGGTCACATTCAGACATCCATCAGCCTCCCAGCCAACTCCCTTCATCCAGGTCAGATCTGATCGGTATTGATTCTGAGGGGAAGAGTGAAAGAGAGAGAGAGAGAGAGAGAGAGAGAGAGAGAGAGAGAGAGAGAGAGAGAGAGAGAGAGAGAGAGAGATGGGGGCAGGCAAAGAGAGTGTGAGACCGAAAAAGAGAGAGTTCACAATTAATTCATATTTGATAGTAAACGCTAACTTGAATATTTTCCTAAATCCTTATTCACCTTCCCTTTGCTCTCCCGACCTTCTCACCTAACCTCAACCCTGAAGATCTCAAGTCAATTCAAACATACCTTATGACTGTTCAATTATAAGACCAAAGCTTTCTGATTATTACGCCTTTAAACATTGGCACTCAAATTCTATTATCTGCATGAGAGGATAAGCTGTTCATTTTAATCTATTAAACACACATAGAACCCTCCACCACCACCAGTGCCGCCCATGGCCCACCCCTCTCTGCCTCACCTCGCTCTGCAGGTTATAGGCCTTTTTGGCCTGCTGTACTTGGATGTCGTCGGATAGGATGGTGTAGTGGTGGAGCTTCGTCCTGTAGTCCAGGTCGCTGGCAAGGGCCTGGGCTTTTTTAGCATGGCTCAGGTTGACCATGTCCATGGACAAGCTGAACTGGGACTGGTTCTCCTTGGAGTTCTTCTTGTACTCAATCTGTTGGGATTGTTGTGGATAACAGAGAGATAGACGGATGAGGGAGGAGATTGAGAATCAGGAGGTTGAGAATTTTCTGATGTGTTAGGGTGTGTGTGTTTTGTACACTGCATCATTTAGAGGGTTTTGTGAACTGTGTACTGTAACTCACAAAAAGTATTATACCCCCTTGACTTATTCCAAATTTGTTGTGTTACAGCCTGATTTCAAAATGGATTAAATAGATTTTTTTCTATCACCCATCTAGACACAATACCCCATAATGACAAAGTGAAACATGTTTTTAGAAATGTTTGCAAATGTATTGAAAATGAAATACAGATATATATCACACCCCTGACTGAAATCTTTGTAGAAGCACCTTTAGCAGCGATTATTTACAGCTGTAAGTCTTTCTATGGAAGTCTTTAAGAGATTTTTTTTAAATTATTCAAGCTCTGTCAAATTGGTTGTTGATCATTGCTAGACAATCATTTTCAGGTCTTTCCATATATTTTCAAGTACATTTAAGGCAAAGCTGTAACTTGGCAACTCAGGAACATTCACTGTCTTCTAGGGAAGCAACTCCAGGGTAGATTTGGCCATGTTATTGTCCTGCTGAAAGGTGAATTCATCTCCCAGTGTCTGGTGGAAAGCAGACTGAACCAGGTTTTCCTCTAGAATTTTGCTTAGCTCCAATCTGTTTATTTTTTTATAGTGAAAAACTCCCTAGTCCTTAATTATTACAAGCATACCCATAACATGATGCAGCCACCACTATGCTTGAAAATATGGAGAGTGGTACTCAGTAATGTGTTGTATTTGGATTTGCCCCAAACATAACACTTTGTATTTAGGACAAAAAGTTAATTGCTTTGACACATTTTTTGCAGTATTACCTTGCTGCAAACAGGATATATGTTTTGGAATATTTATATTCTGTACAGGTTTCCTTCTTTTCACTCAATTAGGTTAGTATTGTGGACTAACTACAGTGTTGATGATCCATACACAGTTTTCTCCTATTACAGCCATTAAACTCTGTAACTGTTTTAATGTCACCATCGACCTCATAGTGAAATTCCTGAGCGGTTTCCTTCCTCCCCGGCAACTGAGTTAGGAAGGACAACTGTATCTTGGTAGTGACTAGGTGTATTGGTACACCATCCAAAGTGTAATTACTGACTTCACCATATTCAAAGGGATATTCAATGTCTGCTGTTTTTTTACCAATAGGTGCCCTTCTTTGCAAGGAACTGAAAAACCTCCCTGGTCTTTGTGATTTAATCTGTGTTTGAAACTCACTGCTTGACTGAGGGACCTTCCAGATATTTGTATGTGTGGGGTACAGAGATGAAGTAGTCATTCAGAAATCATATTAAAAACTATTATCGCACACACAGTGAGTCCATGCAACGTATTATGTGACTTGTTAAGCACATTTTTACTCCTGAACGTATTTAGGCTTGCCATAACAAAATGGGTTGAATACGAATTGACATTTTAGCTTTTCATTTTTTATTAAACTGTACACAAAGAGACAGGTATCGTGGACGAAGATCCGGGTGCCTTGTTAGGATCCGTAGCCGAGAGGGTAATCTACCTATACCATCGGTCCTATTAGCCAACGTACAATTAATCGGTAATAAAATATCCTACCAACGGGACATTAAAAACTGTAATACCTTATGTTTCACCGACATGAATAACATACAGCTGGCAGGTTTGTAGATTTTTCGGCAGGATAGATCAGCGACCTCTGGTAAGAGGGTGAAGGTCTGTGTATATTTGTTAACAACAGCTGGTGCACGAAATCTGAGGAAGTCTTGAGGTTTTGCTCGCCTGAGGTAGAGTATCTCATGATAAGCTGTAGACCATAAGTAAACAGAAATGCTCACCCATAGGCGGCGCTCCTAGTGGCCGAGGACTTTAATGCCGGAAAACTCAAATCCGTTTTAAATGTGCAACCAGAGGGAAAAAAAGTCTAGACCACCTTTACTCCACACAGAGACGCGTACAAAGCTCTCCCTCTCCCTCCATTTGACAAATCTGACCATAATTCTATCCTCTTGCTTGCAAACAAAAATTCGACGAACCATCAAACAGGCAAAGCATCAATACAGGACTAAGATTGAATCGTACTACACCGGCTCTGACGCTCGTCGGATGTGGCAGGGCTTGCAAACTATTACAGACTGCCCAGTGACACTAGCCTACCATACGAGCTAAATTACTTCTATGCTCGCTTCGAGGCAAGTAACATTGAAACATGCATGAGAGCATCAGCTGTCTCCGTAGCCGATGTGTGTAAGACCTTTAAACAGGTCAACATTTACAAGTCCACAGGGCCAGATGGATTACCAGGAAGTGTACTCCGAGCATGCGCTGACAAACTGGCAAGTGTCTTCACTGACATTTTCAACCTCTCCCTGTCTGAGTCTTTAATACCAACATGTTTCAAGCAGACCAACATACACTGCACTTTGACTCTGTACCGGTACCCCCTGTATATAGCCTCGTTATTGTTATAATACTGCCGCTCTTTAATTATTTGTTTTAATAACTGCATTTTAAGATGTTGGTTAAGGGCATGTATGTAAGCATTTCACTGGCGCATGTGACGTGTATGTTTTATTTGATTAAAAGAGCTGGAGCTGGAAGCGCGACAAAGGGAGATAGATCTGGAAGCATTCCGAATGCAGTCAGGCCATCCTGCACTCTCAACAGAGTTTGATTTTGGTTGGAACAGCCGACTTGTACCGCCTTTCAACGAAAAGCAGGTTGATGTATATTTTACTCTGTTTGAGCAGATTGCCACATCCCTAAAATGGCCTATTTGGTGACTGCTCCTCCAAAGAGTTCTTGTGGGAAAGACTTAGAAAGTGTACTCCGCTTTATTTCTTAACCAGAGTTCAGATTATGACACTGTTAATTAAAGCTGCTATTCTTCGGGCTTACGAGTTGGTCCCAGAGGCATACAAACAACAGCTTGTCCAGAACAGACTATGGGAGGCGCACAGTACTACATAGAGCCATGACTACATGGAAGTCTATTCCACATCAAATAACTGATGCAAGCAGTAAAATGTTGATTTAAAAAACATGAAAATACACCTTATGGAACAGTGGGGACTGTGAAACAGCACAAACATGGGAACAGACACACACAATAACATACACACACAATACACACAATACACACATGGATTTTCTACTGTTGATATGTGGTGGAGTAGGGGCCTGAGGGCAAATCTGTGAATGTATTGTAATGTTTTTAAAATTGTATAAACTGCCTTAATTTTGCTGTACCCCAGGAAGAGTAGTGGGGATCCAGCTGGCTGGAGTGTTTACGGACATATTCAATCTTTCCCTATCCCAGTCTGTTGTCCCCACATGCTTCAAGATGTTCATTGTTCCTGTACTCAAGAAACCAAAGGTAATTGAAATAAATGACTATTGCCCCATAGCACTCACTTCTGTCATCATGAAGTGCTTTGAGAGACTAATCAAGGATCATATCACCTCTACCTTACCTGACACCCTAGACACACTTCAATTTGCTTACCGCCCCAACAGATCCACAGACGATGCAATCGCACTGCACACTGTCCTATCCAATCTGGACAAGAGGAATACCTATGTAAGCTATTCCTCTTGACTATAGCTCAGAATTCAACACCACAGTACCCTCCAAGCTCATCATTAAGCTTGAGGCCCTGGGTCTGAACCCCGCCCTGTGCAACTGGGTCCTGGACTTCCTGATCGGGCGCCCCCAGGTGGTGAACAACACCTCCACTTCGCTGATCCTCAACACTGGGGCCCCAAAAGGATGCATGCTCAGCCCCCTCCTGTACTCTCTGTTCACCCATGACTGCGTGGCCATGCATGCCTCCAACTCAGTCATCAAGTTTTCAGACGACACAACAGTAGTAGGCCTGATTATTTGGGCTCCCGAGTGGCGCAGCAGTCTAAGGCACTGCATCTCAGTGCTAGAGGCGTCAGTACGGACACCCTGGTTCAAATCCAGGCTGTAAAACAACCAGCTGTGATTGGGAGTCCCATAGGGCGGTTCACAATTGGCCCAGCGTCATCCAAGTTTGGCCGGTGTAGGCCGTCATTGTAAATAAGAATTTGTTCTTAACTGACTTTCCTATTTAAATAAAAGTTAAATATTTTTTTTTATAACAATTACCAACAATGACGAGACAGCCTACAGGGAGAAGGTGAGAGCACTGGGAGTGTGGTGCCAGTAAAATAACCTCTCACCCAACGTCAACAAAACAAAGGAGCTGATTATGGACTTCAGGAAACAGCAGAGGGAGCACCCCCCTATCCACATCGACAGGACAACAGTGGAGAAGGTGGAAAGCTTCAAGTTCCTCAGTGTACACATCACTGACAAACTGAAATGGTCCACCCACACAGAGATTGCGGTGAAGAAGGCGCAACAGCCATCGTGATTGGCTCAGTGTTCTTTCATTCATGGGGACACTACGCCACCACAGAATCTACAGGGAGAGCTAGGCAGTTCAAGCCGCCTTTGGTGCTGCCGTAGATTTACATTAGAAGTGCCCACCCAAGAAGGCTCAAGTTCATTGGCCACAGATAATATGACAACAAATCACGTTATATCTAGTGTAGCGTTGATTGAACTGATCATGTCAACAACATACTTTTAGAATCTTAGCTAGACAAGCATTCATCATCATGAATCACATTGACAATCGACTGGAAAATCCTATTCAATCCTTCTCATATGAAGAGAAATTATAGATAAAACGTATCGGTGCTCATCGACCATTGGACATAAACATTACATAACAAGTCGGAAATCACGTATTCAGCAATGTGTGGTTTGAAAGGAATCAGTGCAAGAGTTGCAAAGCAATCCCTATTTTGCTTCACTTCCTGCTATTTGGTGGAGAGGGTGTGTGGTCCAAGTCTGTGTTTAAAGATTTTAAATATTTGTCTGAAAGGGTCTCTTTTCCAAGCTTAAAAGGATAAACATGCACACGCAACACAATGGGCCAGAAAAGGATGAATACATTGGCCATGCTGTCAATCCAGCATGAATTCTGCTGTGTTCAAAACAATTGGAAACTCGGAACTGGGACATCTCAGACTTCAGTAAGTTCAAGACAATTGGGAACTCAAAAACAAATGACCTCCAACTGGGAATTCCAAGTCTGGCCTCTTTCTAGAGCTCCGACCTGAAGATCACTGACGTCATGATTCAACCTTGTTTTTCTCAGAGTTCCCAGTTGTTTTGAAGGCACCATAAATCCAGAGAATGCCAGACTTTGATGATAACGTTTGATGTGAACACAGCACAACAACGGTCAGTCTAAAAATACATTTTATGCTACTGCATACAGAGCATAAAAAAATTATTCAGACACCTTCACTTTTTCCATATTTTGTTATGTTACGGCCTTATTCTAAAATTGATTAAATTATATATTTTTTCTAATCAATCTACACACAATACCCCATAATGACAAAGCGAAAATAGGTTTTTAGACATTTTTGCAAATGTATTAAAAATAAAAACAGAAATACTTTATTTACATAAGTATTCAGACCCTTTGCTATGAGACTAAAAACGTATCTCAGGTGCATCCTGTTTCCATTGATCATTCTTGAGATGTTTATACAACTTGATTGGAGTCCACCTGTGGTAAATTAAATTGATTGTACATGATCTTGAAAGGCACACACCTGTCTATATAGTGCATTTCAGAGCTAAAACCAAGCCATGAGATCAAAGGGATTGTCCGTAGAGCTCTGAGACAGGACTGTGTCAAGGCACACATCTGGGGAAGGGTACCTATAAATATCTGCTGCATTCAAGGTCCCCAAGAACACAGTGGCCCCCATCATTCTTAAATGAAATTTGGAACCACCAAGACACTTCCTAGAGCTGCCGAACGGCCAAACTGAGCAATCGAGGGAGAAGGGCCTTGGTCAGGGAGGTGACCAAGAACCCCATGGTCACTCTAATAGAGCTCCAAGGTTCCTCCATGGAGATGGGAGAACCTTCCAGAAGGACAACCATCTCAACTCCTCAGTAAAAGGCACATGACAGCCCACTTGGAGTTTGTCAAAAGGCACCTAAAGGACTCTCAGACCATGAGAAACAAGATTTTCTGGTCTGATGAAACCAAGATTGAACTCTTTGGCCTGAATGCCAAGCATCACATCTGGAAGAAACCAGGTACTGCTCATCATCTGGCCAATACCATCCCTGCGGTGAAGCATGGTGGTGGCAGCATGCTGTGGGGATGTTTTTCAGGGGCAGGGACTGGGAGACTAGTCACGGGAAGGGAAGGATGAATGGAGCAAAGTATAATGAGATCCTTGATGACAACCTGCTACAGAGCGATTAGGACCTCAGACTGGGGCGAAGGTTCACCTTCCAACAGGACAACAACCCTAAGCACACAGCCAAGACACAGCCAAGGCTTCGGGACAAGTCTCTGAATGTCCTTGAGTGGCCCAGCCAGAGCCCAGACTTTAACCAGATCAAACATCTCTGGAGAGACCTGAAATAGCTGTGCAGTGACGCTACCCATCTAACCTGACAGAGCTTGAGAGGATCTACAGAGGAGAATGGAAGAAACTTCCCAAATACAGGTGTGCCAAGCTTGTAGCGCCATACCCAATAAGACTTGAGTCTGTAATCGCTGCCAAAGGTGCTTCAACAAAGTACTGATTAAAGGGAATAATTATGTAAATGTGATTTAAGTTTTTATTTTTAATAAATTGTCATTATGTGGTATTGTGTGTAGATTGATAAAGGGAAATATTTTAGAATAAGGCTAACGTAACAAAATCTGGAAAAAGATAAGGGGTCTGAATACTTTCCGAATGCACTGTAAATGGTGTAATATGCCAGGGAGATAGTATTACTTTCTTAGCTAGAGTATACATAAGTAAGCTGTTAGTAGCCCATGTGCCTCACCCTATTAACTTGGTCCCTTTCCCCCTTAGAACTTAGCCTACTGTTCTGACTTAGTTGTGCACATGTAGCTTATAGCCTGTTCTAGAGAAATGTCATCATCGAATATTGTAACAGCTTTCTTTGTCTGCGTATATGCCCCTTTTATTTATCCTACAGTTCTGACTTCATGTACAGGGAGAATACTGTAAGAACGGCCCATGTTCCGAATTCTGTTGCTTTACATTTCAAAAGTGCTTAGCAAATATTTCTATTGACTAAGTCCATCTTCGCTCGCTCATTAATGTCTTAATCGAAATCAATCGAGTGTCTCTTATTTTCCCTTATGCCGTAGTTTGTTGTCTCAATTGTTATAGGCCTATTGCTTATGTACTGTAGGTCTATCTCATTAGTATCTTATTCATCATTTTAGGCAATGTTGGAATGATTTCATTGTTTTGCTTACTTTGTGTATTATAATTGGCTCATGTGACTTTCTTTACGAGGAGTAGATACTATAGAATTTTGTTTGGTCTGTAACCATGTTTACCAGTGACGGTCTCTTCCCATTCAAATATTTGTTTTCAACAAAAAATTCAGTAATAGACCCATGTAATTCCAGTTGATATTGCGGGGGTTGTTTTGTTTGCGCAATGTGCTGTCTGTGAGTTGTATATAAAAGTGTATCCTCATGATTTTCCTTCCTTTTTAGACCACATACTGTAGGCCTAATCAAATACTTCAAATGGTAGGCTAACTGAGTGTCTGGCTCTCTCTCTGTCTGTGTATGGTGACTTAAAGAGGAGTAAAGTTAAAGATCTTGCTGAATTTATCTGAACTAACATCTATCAACATGTCAGTTGGTGTACATTTTGAAAGTGCTGAGCGAATAGGCCTACCTCATCGCAGCTCGTTTGCTTGCACTTGTTTATACTTAGAGCTAAGTGTTAATGATATAAGAATAAACTAGGAATTTACTGAACACAAATGTAATAATGTTTGTGTATGATTCAAAACTCAAAACTCATTTTGCCGTTCATTATTTTTGAAGGAGAATGAGGTTCTTATCGACTTACACAAATCCACAAGGAGTCAGTAGTAACCCCATTTGTTTAAGCAATTCATCCATATCAGGCAGTAAATGAGGCTGAATGAACTGTTTCGCTGCCAGACAAGGCTCAGCTGATAGCCAGGTGTAGCGGTGGTAAGGATTCACTCCATGGTGCTGAAAATAAAGCTTACGGTTTACGGGCACCGTTTGTCACCGTTATAGTGCATTTAAGGTATTGTTTAGTGTTGTGTTGTTAAGTGGCTTTGCTGGCATGCATAAAAAGGAAAATGTTGAGTTTGCCCTACCAAGAGTTACATGCAAAAATGTCTACTGATTAGACCAGCTTTAGTTGAGTTGCACTACTTGAAATTGGCACATTGGTGCACATTTTTAAGGACACACCTAATATACTTACACCCTCCCACCTCAGCGCAAGCAAGCTGATATAAGACAGGTAAATGACCAACCCTGGTGCCAGAGAGAGTGTGTTTGACACTAGCGCCGCCTTAACACCAGACGAAAATAGAGCCCCATATGTATTTGCACACATTTTAAATTTGGCTCTCTACTTCAGCATTTTGGAATTGAGATCAAATGTTTCATGAGGCAACAGTACAGAATGTCACCTTTTTATTTGAGAGTCTTTTCATATGTTTTTTTTTATATACCGTTTAGAAATGAAAGCACTTCATGCATCTAGTCCAATCATGATTTTTCTTAATCATGGCACAAGGAAAACGTGTGGGGGTAGCATTTGCCACAGCACTTTTCAATCACCACTTTTGATTTAGTTTAATAAAATATATTAATGCAAAGCATTAAAAAGAGGGGCAAAGTGCTGTTTTATTAGACCTTTTGCCAACTCAAACACTTTCACATTAGAGTGCTGCGGCAGGCTCTTTGAGTCTTGACCAATCAAATTCACGGAAATCACAGGTCGTGCGGGCGTTTATTTAGAAAGCGTGCTAACACATCACACCTGACAGACACAAGCAAAAACTTGAACATAAATGTAACAGCCTATACACCTAAACATTAGCAATCTGACATGCTTTATTGCATTAAAAGGATACTATGTTTCAGTCTGATCACCTGTAGGCTACAACAACAGCAGCTACATAGTGTAGCCTACTATTCACCCTGCCCCTCTGGTCAGGAATTTATAGCCCATTGTTTGTATGAGGCTACCAGTACTTTTTCAATCCAAAATTATTAACTGGAATTAACCAATTAACACAACAGACTGAAGTTTGACTTGGATTTTCATCCTCCCCAAGGCCAAGAGTTTTTAAAAACCATTAGGCCTGATAAGTAAAACCTCTGGTCACATCATAGCCCATATTAAACCTTTTTACAACAGATGAATCATGTCATACCGTATAAGATCCGTAGTTTTACCTAGTTAAGTTACTATACTGAACAAAAATATGAACACAACATGTAAAGTGTTGGTCCCATGTTTCAGGAGCTAACATAAAAGATCCCAGAAATGTTCCATATGCACAAAAAGGTTATTTCTCTCAAATTGTGTGAACACATTTGTTTACATCCCTGTTAGTGAGCAAGGTAATCCATCCACTTGACAGTTGTGGCATATCAAGAAGTTGATTAAACAGCAAGAAGCTGATTTTAAAAGGCCACTCTAAAATTTGCAGTTTGGTCACCTAAAGCAATGCCACAGATAGTCTGGGTAGCCATTTGATTAGCTGTTTGATTAGCTGAGTCTTATGGCTTGGAGGTAGAAGCTGTTTAGAAGCCTCTTGGACCTAGACCTGGCGCTCCGGTACTGCTTGCTGTGCGGTAGCAGAGAGAACAGTCTATGACTGGGGTGGCAACCCATCAGGATAATCTCGATGGTGTAGCTGTAAAACCTTTCGAGGATCTGAGGACCCATGCCAAATCTTTTCAGTCTCTTGAGGGGGAATAGGTTTTGTTGTGCCCTCTTTATGGCTGTCTTGGTGTGCTTAGACCATGTTAGGTTGTTGGGGATGTAGACGCCAAGGAACTTGAAGCTCTCAACCTGCTCCACTACAGCACCATCGATGAGAATGGGGGTGTGCTCGGTCCTCCTTTTCCTGTAGTCCACAATCATCTCCTTTGTCTTGATCACGTTGAGGGAGAGGTTGTTGTCCTTGCACCACACGGCCAGGTCTCTGACCTCCTCCCTATAGTCTGTCTCGTCGTTGTCTGTGATCAGGTCTACTACTGTTGTGTCGTCAGCAAACTTAATGATGGTGTTGGAGTCGTGCCTGGCTGTGCAGTCATGAGTGAACAGCGAGTACAGGAGTGGACTGAGCACGCACCCCTGAGGGGCCCCCGTGTTGAGAATCAGCGTGGCGGATGTGTTGTTACCTACCCTTACCACCTGGGGGCGGCCCGTCTGGAAGTCCAGGATCCAGTTGCAGAGGGAGGTGTTTAGTCCCAGGGTCCTTAGCTTAGTGATGAGCTTTGAGGAATTGAACATTAGCTAGCAGGACGGAAGGCCAACGCAGATTAGCCACTCGTTGCCTGAGCCTCACAAGGCACCCAAAATCTTAGTTTCCTTCTCCAGCGAAAGACGGGGATCTGGGCCTGGTCAGGTGTCTGTATTATACCCCTCCCATCCGACTCATTGAAGAAAAACTCTTTGTCTAATCTGAGGTGAGTGATCGCAGTTCTGATGTCCAGAAGCTCTTTTCGGTCACAAGAGACTGTAGCAGCAACATTATGTACAAAACATTATAATCATATGAAACATTTGATCTCAAATCCAAACTGGAGTATAGGTCCAAATGAAAAATGTTAGCTTCACTGTCCAAATACATATGGTGCAACAGCATGTTTATTGTGTTTCATATTCTTACCTCACTGGTCATCTTGGACGCCTGAAGAGAGTGCAGGGTCTTGGAGTCGCTGACATTGCTTGTCTTATCTTTATTTTTCATGAAGGACTCTTTGTACTTAATCTGTAACACACGCCCACCATCCAAATCACATCAGCCAGTCACATATAATCAGTTGACCAATCCCTCTCTCATTCTTGTCCACTAATATCTCATTCTCATTACATAAGAAAGGATTGTTCTGTGTGAGTACCAGCTACAGGAAGGGAATGCTTACATCACTGGCCAGGTCCCGAGATGCTTTGGCAGCCTTGACGGTCAACGTGTCCATGCCGATGTCACATGTTTTGGACTTGGTCTTCTCCCAGTCCTCCTTGTATTTGATCTGGAATCAAATATGTACATATAAATAAAAAACACAGCACCCCTTATTCATATGGTATGTGTATAACTCCTTCGGAATATATTCAGACCCCTGGACTTTTTCCACATTTCGTTATGTTATAGCCTTTTTCTAAAATGTATTTAATTGTATGTTTTCCCTCATCAATCTACAGTACACACGATAACCCTATAATGACTATGCAAAAACAGTTTTTTTTACATTTTTACAAATTAATAAAAATATCTACTGAAATAGCACATAAGATAAGTATTCAGACCCTTTACTCAGTCATTTGTTGAACACCTTTGGCAGCGATTTAAGCATTGAGTCTTCTTGGGTATGATGCTACAAGCTTGGCACACCTGTATTTGGGGAGTTTCTCCCATTCTTCTCTGCAGATCCTCTCAAGCTCTGTCACGTTGGATGCAGAGCGTCGCTGCACAGCAATATTCAGGTTCCTCCAGAGATGTTTGATCGGGTACAAGTCCGGGCTCTGGCTGAGCCACTCAAGGACATTCAGAGACTTGTCCCGAAGCCACTCCTGCTTTGTCTTGGCTGTGTGCTTAGGGTCGTTGTCCTGTTGGAAGGTGAACCTTTGCCCCGGTCTGAGGTCCTGAGCGCTCTGAAGCAGGTTTTCATCAAGGATCTCTCTTTGCTCCGTTCATCTTTTCCTCGATCCTGACTAGTCTCCCAGTCCCTGCCGCTGAAAAACATCCCCGCAGCATGATGCTGCTACCACCTTGCTTTACCGTAGGGATGGTGCCAGGTTTCCTCCAGACGTGACGCCTTCGATTCAGGTCAAAGAGTTCAATCTTGGTTTCATCAGACCAGAGAATCTTGTTTCTCATGGTCAGCGTCCTTTAGGTGCCTTTGGCAAACTCCAAGCGGGCTGTCATGTGTCTTTCACTGAGGAGTGGCTTCCGCCTGGCTACTCTACCATAAAGGCCTGATTGGTGGAGGGCTGCATAGATATTTGTCCCTCTGGAAGGTTCTCCCATCTCCACAGAGGAACTCTAGAGCTCTGTCAGAGTGACCATCGGGTTCTTGGTCACCTCCCTGACCAAGGCCTTTCTCCCCTGATTGCTCAGTTTGACCGGGCGGCCAGTCTTGGTGGTTCCAAACTTCTTCCTGTGTTTTTGGAGACCTTCAATGCTGCAGAAATGTTCCTTGAAACAATCCTGTCTCGGTGCTCGATGGACAATTCCTTCGACCTCATGGCTTGGTTTTTGCTCTAACATGCACTGTCAACCGTGGGAACTTATATAGACAGGTGTGTCCCTTTCCAAATCATGTCCAATCAATTGAATTGACCACAAGTGGACTCCAATCAAGTTGTAGAAACATCTCAAGGATGATCAATGGAAACAGGATGCACCTGAGCTCAATTTCGAGTCTCATAGCAAAGGGTCTGAATACTTATGTAAATAAGGTATTTCTGTTTCTATTTTTAATAACTTTGCAAAAATGTCAACCTGTTTTTCCTTTGTGGAAAAAGTAATGGGGAAAAAGTAATGGGGTCTGAATACTTTCCGAATGCACTGTATATGCAAATGCTGAGCGAAAGCCATGCTGTTTGTATGTACTGTATAGAGTGTAGAGTTTGGTATAGACCGTGACGTGATAGATAGATAGTGTACATGTATATCTTTGGCTCTACTTACATTGCTGAGTTGTTGAGCGTTGATCCTGGCCTGGACGATTTGAGGGGTATCTGTCACCGAGCTGTACTTGACTTGGTCAATGTGTTGTCTGTAGTTAACCTACATGGGGGAATCAGAGATATCAAGTCAGGTTTCCTTGATATTATGAAAGGGGTCCCGCATAGGTTGATTTAGATTTTAGTACTTTTTACTATATACATTAACAATATTGGTTTGTCTGTAAAAAAATTGTAACCTACAAGTAGGGCTGTTATGGTGCCAATATTACCGCCACATCTGCGGTCACGAGTCATGATGGCAGTCATATTTCACATGACCTTTAGTCACTAATTAGACTTCTCCAAGCTCTGATGCTGCTGATGGTCATTAGTAGCCTACCAAACTTGCTAACTGCCTGGTACTCAGCACTCTATTGTCCCACTAATCACTCTGACATTAATGCAAATGTTATCGAAAATCTACTCAAACACTTAATGAGAGCCCATGTTGTGCAACATTTATATAGGCTATGCAATTGCTTGAGAAAACAGAGTGATGGCCTTTATTAAAAAGAGGAGGATCACATTCGGCCTACTACATTTATAACCGTTCCTAATATTAAGCACATTGCTTCACTATTTAAGTGCATAGATGACGTATTTTTCCCCCTGCCCCCTTTTCAAGACAGGTATATGATAATGGTCCATTCTAAATCAAAACAAATTTCACACATATATTATTTAGTATTTGTCAAGACAAGACCAAAACAATTATAGTCTGATGGGTGACAATATTAGCTTTGCCTTAAAGCTTGTGTGCAGTAAGGCAAGAAACGCATTGGCTTTTTTTGCGACTTTTTCAAAAAGTCACACACCTCATGTACTCTAGCCCATAGATTTAAAGTGGCAAAATAACTTCTTAAAATTAAGCACATTAATCCGCTTTACAAAGGGTGTAGAGCCTAACTGGCATACATACGCAGCACGTGAGTTTCAAGTTTGGGGAAGATAATTTTCACCAGAAAAATTCACCTTTATAATAAAAGCATTACATGCATAATCGCATTTACCGTCACTTTTGAGAATTGTGTTTTCCCGCTAATGGAACATTTGTGTAGCCTACTGTCATGCGCGCATTGCTATTGTAGCCTACTGCCATGCGCGCATTGCTACGCTTACAATGGGAAGAAATAGCTTAATAGTTTAGCAACATTTTAAGCTAAACGTTCTGATCTGTTGTGTCAGCCTCATTGCTTAAACAAGTTTATTTGATGCTAGTGGTTGTATTAATTTGGGATCCATCCCATCCCACAACTGTCCCAGACTATGTTTGGAATATTTATTTCTCGCACAGATTAGAATAGGTAAACTTTTGTACTATGGGCGATAGTAGATTGACATAGACTAGTGCTTTCGCTGTTCGTTAGGCCCACTCATCTTGTTGGCTGACCAAAAGTAAATGTGAACAGTTCTTCCAATATCTTCAACATGTGCTTCGAAATTGGATAAGGACATGTGCAGTTGCATCCCCGATGTGTCCATCTTCACTTGTAGCCTGTGAGAAAGACCCGATCACGTGATGGAGAGACATTTGAGTAAGAGGTGCTTTGGAGTATGCAGCCGGGAGAAGGGAATTATAATTATTATATTCATCCCAACAGCCACTGGCCACAAAAAGGAATGGATTTTTTTAGGGTTATTACAACCACACAAAGGGGATGCTGCAGGGAAATTCAAGGCATTATCAAGTGCTTGTCAAATTGTGATTGAGAGACTGATGAAGTGTTTACAGCCTGTGCAAAAAACAAGGCAGAGATAATGCTTTTCATGCGACTTTTTTCTTATCCTCATTAGAGTCGCATCATGCAGCCTTCGAATGTATTAAATATTAAAACATATAGCCCAACGTTTGTATCACAACAACTAAAGTTACATACATTTCTCAAAATGAAGCATATAGGAGAAGGCTACCTGTTTCTTTGTTAACCGCTCAACATAAAATAGACGCTTGTGCGCACTCCCTCAAATCATTTGGAGAAAAAATATCCTTTCTATTTTATTCAGCTGTGTTATATTGTATTTTTCATACTAAAAAATAATATAAAATTCTAATAATATAAAATAATCCCACTGAATTCAAGGCAATGAACGAGTGTAGCCCATAGCCAGTTCAGGGCCTAACATAACTCATTGTATGCTATTCCGTTCTTCTGAAATAGACTACATTTTCTTCATGTTTCTTTAGACCTGTCTAAAATAAAGAATGGATTTATTGGGATGGTGTAGGCTATATTACATGGATTTATTAGACTTCTTAAAATGTAGATGTTCCAAAAGATCTGCATCAGTGACTTGTAGGCTATGCGTGGAAGCCCGGAGATGCTAAATGTGTTTATGTTAATTAACGGTCAATTACCATGAGACCGGCAGTTATTTGATTGACAATCACCGGCTGATGAAATGTCATGATGCAACAGCCCTACATGCAAGTGTATGCGGACGATACTGTTCTGTATGCTTTTCCCTCCACTGTTGACCAGGCTTTATCTGAATTACAGTCTGCTTCCATTGTTTTACTGAACACCTTTATTGACCTTAAATTAGTATTGAATGTGGGTTAAACTAAGTATCTGTTTTCTACAGCGTACAAAAATGACTAATGATTTAAACATATGTAGCTTGGATGGTGCCCCATTTGAGCGTGTCCCTGCATACAAATATCTGGGTATCTGAATACACGATAAGCTACTGTATCTTTTAAAAAACATATTGATGAGTTAATTAAGAAGCTAAGAATAAACATGGGCTTCTTCTATAGAACTTGGCCCTTCCTCTCGCTTAATAGTAAAGCAGATCATTCAATCGACGTTCCTACCCGTACTAGACTATGGTGACATCGTCTATTTGAATGCAGCTGACACTTCATTAAAGCCGTTAGATGTAGTCTACCGTAGCACACTTCGTTTTATTACGGGCCACAGCTTCAGTGCACATCAATGCATTATTTACCAGAAAGTAGGCTGGCCCTCTTTATTGTCACGTAGGTTGATTCATTTCTCTTTTTGTTTATAAGTCTCTATAAAAACTCCCGCCGTACCTAACATCATTAATAATCTTTAGACGTACGGTACCATACCTAGTCTCAGGGATGGCTAACTCTGGAAATCCCTTCGGTCTCCCCAAAATTAGGTAAATCAGCTTTTAGTTTCTTTGCATCCCATGTATGAAACAAAGTTCCCAACAACTGGATGTACTGGTGCCACTCAGGTAGTTCAAAATATTGATTGGGGACCTCTTTGCTGAGGAATGTGATTGTTTTTCTTGAGTGTGTTTGTAATGTTGTATATTTGTATTCTATAGTAATTTGTAAATTGTGTGTATGCAGAGCTCCCTTATGAAAGAGACTTTGTTCTCAATGGGACTCCCTGTTAAAATAAAGATGAAATAAAGTGGTATATTGTAGTATTACTTATTAGTGTGTGTGTGTGTGTGTGTGTGTGTGTGTATTAGCTTGTGGTGTGTATACACTCACATCACTGCACAGTTAAGCATTGGGTCAGGTAAGGTTAGAAACATAGCTGAATGATTTAATGGTGAAAAGTGTCAGAAGGACATTTAGTAATCAACGTCAAACATGCAATAGTGTCTCACCCCCCCAGCCCCCACATCAAAAAGCATCAAGAAGTACTTACATTGCTGAGTTGTTGAGCGTTGATCCTGGCTTGGACGATGTCAGGGGTATCTGTCACCGAGCTGTACTTGACTTGGTCAATGTGCTGTCTGTAGTTCTTCTACATGGGAAGATGAGAGACGCAATACATTATTAATGTATCAGGGTAAAAAGATGCAGTATGTAAAGACATATCTGTAGTGCTGCCTCTGAACATATTTTTTCTAACCCTGAGTTATTTGAATCCTGTGGTAAAGATAACTGCCTCCAAAACGATAGAATTTGGGCTGTGTTAGGTGTGAGACTTATGCACACAGTTGACAAACAAGTTCAGGGCAGGGGTAGCACTTTATGAAAGTTAGCAATTATCCCTTTCAAAAAGCCTGATAAAATGCAAAGGGGTGAAAAGCAACAGGGATGGAAGGATGAAAAAGAGACACGTCAGCTACTACAGCAACTGAAATGACTGCAGCCCTAAACAAAGAGTTTCAGAATGGGTGGCAAGGAATAAGTTAGTCCTAAATATTTCAAAAACTAAAATCATTGTATTTGGGACAAATGATTCATTAATCCCTAAACCTCAACTAAATCTTGTAATGAATAAAGTTGGAAATTGAGCCAGTTGAGGTTACTAAACTGTCATGGTAAAAACATATTGATGCAACAGTAGCTAAGACGGGGAGAAGTCTTTCCATAATACAGTACTACATAGAGCCATGAGTACATGGAATTCTATTCCACATCAAGTAACTCATGCAAGTAGTAATATTAGATTTTTTTTAAATTTATAAAAATACACCAGATGGAACAGCGGGGACTGTGAAGCAGCACAAACAGAGACATGCATACACACACACACACACACACACACGATAACATATGCACTATACACACACGTACACATGGATTTGTGTATTAGATATGTGGTAGTAGAGTAGGGGCCTGAGGGAACACACTTAATGTGTTGTGAAATCTGTTGTGAATATATTGTAATGTTTTGAAAATTGTATAAATGCCTTAATTTTGCTGGACCCCAGGAAGAGTAGCAGCTGCCAAGGGACCCATAATAAATACAAATACAAAAAGAGCAGATGTGAAGTGCAGTTATGATTTAGATATCATGGGTTGAGCTCACTCTATATATTAGTCTAGTTTAATGGATGATCCAAGTTTAAAATGGTTTACCCAGCTACTAGACCCCCTTAAATCTGCCTCTTTAAAATAGCCCACTTTTTAATTATACAGTCCTCAAGAGGAACCCAATCAAAATGTTCTGCTTTCTGTTTTTCTATCTGAGAAAGCACCTTGTTTACTGGTTTTGGTTATTATGTCCGGTATGAGAGCCATGTTAAACTTATTTAAGGCGAAGGGGAAACTCACGTCCTTGAGTGGATCCAGTTTCCTCTGACTTTGGTAGCCTGGTGTGATGGTGGCTGGGTAGTTGTATTCCACATGGTCAGTTTTCTCCTGCTCATACTCCTGCTTGTAGGCAATCTGCAAGGCACAGCAACATTTTAATAAACGTTATTGATCCCCAGCAGTACCCGCAGACATAGAGAGGGACAATACAGACACACACACAGGCATGCATGAGACAGAATCCTGAGATATGAGTACTGATGGCTGATGGAATTATACAATATATGTGCCACATTTACCAATAAAATAAACAACACCATGAAAAAGATAAATTAAGAAAGATCCTGTGTGGTTCAGTCCTGTGAGGCTTAGTTCGTAGAGTATGGCACTTGCAACTTCAGGATCATGGGTTCTATTCGCACTGGGGCCACCCACATGAAAATGTATACATGTGTAACAGGTAGGGCCTTAGATCAACCTTAAAAGGTCCTAACTCATTTCCTGACTTCCCTATATAAAGTGAATTCTAATCAGGCACTTGGAGAGACTCCTTTACCTTGGGTCATATTAATGTGCCTGCTTTGTTTGAATAAGGTTGAACATCATGGTGAAGCTGAAGCAGACCGCTCTGGGTGGTTCTTGGTGAAACTGATGTGACACTAATTGTAATTGCTTATCCAACCGCTGTTTTTTCTTGGTTTATGTGTTGTTCCACGATTAGAGTGCCTTTTGGGTAGTGTAATTTTGTAAAAAATAAGTATATTTCATGCAATTTTAACATTCTGTTAAAAAGATCACATGTTCAACTTCATAACAAACCTGCTTTCCTAGCTCGAGGTTAAATTTAGAAAAAATATTATAAACAAGGGACATTCCAAAAGTGGGATTTTCAGAGAAAACAAATTTAATTAATTTAATAAATAAAAACCTGCTATTGGAATATTTTATGTTATGTTATGTTTAGTAAGGGGAAAAGATGTATGTGATACAACTGTTAGATTGCGTGTTTCATCAAAATGTATACGCATAATTCATGAGAGACATAGAAGGCACTCTATTCGTGGAACAACAATCCTAAACTAAGTATTAGAGCCTCTTCCCACAGTGTTGCATTGCAGTGCCAGGATAATTGTAGAACTTACTGAGTGAACCTAACTAACTTGCTTGCATTTTGACACTTGCTTGCTTTTTGATAACCTAAAAGTAAGACTTATTGAGTAAACACGCATGTGTAATTGGTGACAGTTTCAAATGACTTTTTGATAACCTAAAAGTGAGACTTAATGAGTAAACACGCATGTGTAATTGGTGACAGTTTCAAATGACTATTAGGTACATTTTGAAGTGTGCAGTGCATCCTAACAATTTCTATTCTAACCTAATCAATGACTTATCCTTGTAATACAGTTGCAATTGTGGTAGAGTTGGTCTTAAAGAAACAATGTATATTTTTACAAGAAACATTAGTATTGCTCAAAAACAGAATCCTATTTTTCTAAATAAAAGCTATTTTTGTATTCTGGTGTACTTCTATCATTTATTTGATAGGCCTGTGTTAGGAGCCTTAGTTTGGAGCTCCCCTTTGCTCCTGTCTAAACTAAGGCGTGGCATAGTGTAGCTAATGTCTATCTGGTCACACATACACTACTGCAAGTCACTCTGGATAAAGGCGTCTCACCCCTTTTAATATTTTAAAATGTTGTTATTTTACAGCCTGCATTTAAAATTGATTGATTACATTGAGATTTTGTGTCACTGATCTACACACAATACCCCATAATATCGAAGTGGAATTTTGTTTGTAGAAAATGTTTGAAATTAATACAAATTTAAAGCTCCGGGGGTCTTCAGTGGATAAGTATTCAACCCGTTTGTTATGGCAATACCTAAAAAAGATAAGGAGTGCAAATGTGCTTAACAAATCAGAGGAAGGAAACTTCTCAGGGATTTCACCATGAGGCCAATACTGATTTTAAAACAGCAATAGAGTTTAATGGCTGTGACAGAAGAAAACTGAGGATGGATCAACATCATTGTTGTTACTCTACAGTACTAACCTAAATGACAGAGTGAAAAGGAGGAAGACTGTACAGAATAAAAAATATTCCAAAACATGCATCCTGGTGCTGGCTGCATCAAGTTATGGGTACGCTTGTCATCGGCAAGGACAAGGGAGGTTTTTTTAGGGGGTGGTAAAAGAAATGGAATACAGCTTATAAGCACAGACCTGGTTGTCTGCTTTCCAACAGACACTAGGAGAAAAATTCACTTTTCAGCAGGACAGTAACCTAAAACACAAAACCAAATCTACACTGGAGTTGCTTACCAAGACAACACTGTATGTTCCTGAGTGGCATAGTTACAGTTTTCATTTAAGTGGCTTGAAAATCTATGGCAAGACCTGCAAATGTCAGTCTAACAATGTTCAACAATCAACTTGACAGAACTTGAAGAATTTTAAAAAGAATAATGGGCAAATATTGTACAATCCAGGTGTGCAAAGCTCTTGAGACTTACCCAATAAGACACCAAAGGTGCTTCTACAAAGTATTGACTCAGGGGTGTGAATAGTTATGTAAATTAGATATTTCTGTATTTCATTTTCAATACATTTGGAAGAATTTCTAAAAACATGTTTTCACTTTGTCAATATGGGGTATTGTGTGTAGATGGGTGAGAAAAAAATCTATTTATTCCATTTTGAATTCAGGCTGTAACACAACAAAATGTGGAATAAGTCAAGGGGTACGAATACTTTCTGAAGGCACTGGATTATAAAAAAAAGAAAGACTGTTTTAATACATACATGGTAGACTGTTTAAATAGATACCAAATGCTACAGTTATTGATACAAACAATATATTATTAAGTAACCTAATTACTAAGGTAAGCGTGGTTTCTAGAGTGATGAATCATGCTTCACCATCTGACAGTCTGACGGACGAATCTGGGTTTGGTGGATGACAGGAGAACGCTACCTGCCAGAATGCATAGTGCCAACTGTAAAGTTTGGTGGAGGATGAATAATGGTCTGGGGCTGATTTTCATGGTTCGGGCTAGGCCCCTTAGTTCCAGGGAAGGGAAATCTTAACGCTACAGCATACAATGACATTCTAGACGAAACTGTGCTTCCAACTTTGTGGCAACAGTTTTGGGGAAGCCCTTTCCTTTTTCAACATGACAATACTCCCATGCACAAAGCGAGGGCTGTACAGAAATGGTTTGTCGAGATCGGTGTGGAAGAACTTGACCGGCCTACACAGAGCCCTGACCTTTACAGTTGGCATCATTCCCTAAACCCTAAACCTCAAGTAAATCTTCTAATAAGTAATGTGGAAATTGAGCAACTTGAGGTGACTAAACTGCTTGGAGTAACCCTGGATTTTAAACTGTCATGGTCAAAAACATATTGATACAACACTAGCTAAGATGGGGAGAAGTCTGTCCATAATGTTTTAAAAATTGTATAACTGCCTTAACTTTTCCAGACCTCAGGAAGACTAGCTGCTGCCTTGGCAACAGCTAATGGGGATCCATAATAAATACAAATAGAAATACCTCAACCCCATCGAACAGCTTTGGGAGGAATTGCAAGGCCTAATCATCCAACATCATGGAAAGCCTTACCAGAAGAGTGTAGGCTGTTATAGTAGCAAAGGGGGGACCAACTTCATATTAATGCCAATGATTTTGGAATGAGATCTTCGAGGAGCAGGTGTCCACATACTTTTGGTAATATAGTGTATTAGTTCAGAGTAAAAACAAAGAAAGTCTTACATTGCTTGCCAGCTTTCTGACTTTCATGGCGTGTACAGCATTCTTGTCCATCTCAGAGCCTTCATAGTGCCCTTTCATGTGGTTGGTATACTTCTCCTTGTACTTGTTCTGTAGGAAAATATAAAATGTCACTCTTTGACCCCACTGAGTATAGGGCGACGTCCATGAACGTCTTTTTTTTATGTCCGGACCGGCGTCTTTTTATTTATTCATTTTTGGTCCGGACCGGCATTGATTTCAACGTCCACAGAAGTCCGTAGCGGACCGGCCTATATTTGGCCCAAACAAATAAAATAAAATAAAATGTTATTAGTCACATAAGCCGAATACAACAAGTATAATATATAATGTTTATATTTCTTATATATATATATATATATATATATATATATAAGAATAAGAAATAAAAGTAACAAATAATTAATGAGCAGCAGTAAAATACAGAAAAGTACAGAGTCAATGTGAGGGGGCAGCAGTTAGTTGAGGAAATATGTACAGTACATGTTATTAAAGTGACTATGCATAGATGATAACAACAGAGAGTAGCAGCAATGCAAATAGTCTGGGTAGCCATTTGATTAGGTGTTGAGGAGTCTTATGGCTTGGGGGTAGAAGCTGTTTAGAAGCCTCTGGGACCTAGACTTGGCGCTCCAGTAACGCTTGCCGTACGGTAGCAGAGAGAACAGTCTATGACTAGGGTGGCTGGAGTCTTTGACAATTTTTAGGGCCTTCCTCTGACACCGCCTGGTATAGAGGTCCTGGATGGCAGGGAGCTTGGCCCAAGTGATGTACTTGGCTGTTTGCTCTACCTTCTGTAGTGCCTTGCGGTCGGAGGCCGAGCAGTTGCCATACCAGGCGGTGATGCAACCAGTCAGGATGCTCTCGATGTTACAGCTGTATAATCTTTTGAGGATCTGAGGTGAGGACCCATGCAAAATCTTTTTCGTTTCCTGAGGGGGAATAGGCTTTGTCGTGCCCTCTTCACGACTGTCTTGGTGTGCTTGGACATGTTAGTTTGTTTTGTTGATGATGTGGACACCAAGGAACTTGAAGCTCTCAACCTGCTCCACTGCAGCCCCGTCGATGAGAATGGGGGCGTGCTCGGTCCTCTTTTTCCTGTAGTTCACAATCATCTCCTTTGTCTTGATCACATTGAGGGAGAGGTTGTTGTCCTGGCATCACACGGCCAGGTCTCTTACCTCCTCCCTATAGGCTGTCTCGTCGTTGTCGGTGATCAGCCCTACCACTGTTGTGTCATCGGCAAACTTAATGATGGTGTTGGAGTCGTGCCTGGCTGTGCAGTCATGAGTGAACAGGGAACAGGGAGTACAGGAGGTGGCTGAGCACTCACCCCTGAGGGACCCCTGTGTTGAGGATCAGTGTGGCGGATGTGTTGTTACCTACCCTACAACCTGGGGGCGGCCCGTCAGGAAGTCCTGGATCCAGTTGCAGAGGGAGGTGTTTAGTCCCAGGGTCCTTAGCTTAGTGATAAGCTTTGAGGGCATTATGGTGTTGAACGCTGAGCTGTAGTCAATGAATAGCATTCTCACATAGGTGTTCCTTTTGTCCAGGTGTGAAAGGGAAGTGTGGAGTGCAATAGGGATTGCATCATCTTTGGATCTGTTGGTGCGGTATGCAAATTGGAGTGGGTCTACGGTTTCTGGGAGGATGCTGTTGATGTGAGCCATGACCAGCCTTTCAAAGCACTTCATGGCTACATATGTGAGTGCTACGGGTCAGTAGTCATTTAGGCAGGTTACCTTAGTGTTCTTGGGCACAGGCACTATGGTGGTCTGCTACAAACATGTTTTATTACAGACTCAGGTAGAGGTTGAAAATGTCAGTGAAGACACTTGCTAGTGGGTCAGCGCATGCTCGCAGTACACGTCCTGGTAATCCGTCTGGCCCTGTGGCCTTGTGAATGTTGACCTGTTTAAAGGTCTTACTCACATTGGCTGTGGAGAGCATGATCACAGTCTTCCGGAACAGCTGATGCTCTAATGCATGTTTCAGTGCCATTTGCACTGAACAGTTCCATTTGTATGGTAGGCTCGTGTCACTGGGCAGCTCTCGGCTGTGCTTCCTTTTGTAGTCTGTAATGGTTTGCAAGCCCTGCCACATCCGACGAGCATCAGAGCCGGTGTAGTACGATTCGATCTTAGTCCTGTGTTGACTCTTTGCCTGTTTGATGGTTCGTCGGAGGGCATAGCGGGATTTCTTATAAGCTTCCGGGTCAGAGTCCCGCTCCTTGAAAGCGGCAGCTCTACCCTTTTGCTCAGTGAGGATGTTGCCTATAATCTATGGCTTCTGGTTGGGGTATGTACATACGGTCACTGTGGGGACGACATCGATGCACTTGACTGATGTGGTGTACTCCTCAAAGCCATCGGAGGAATCCCGGAACATATTCCAGTCTGTGCTAGCAAAACAGTCCTGTAGCTCAGCATCTGCTTCATCTGATCAGTTTTTTATTGATCTAGTCACTGGTGCTTCCTGATAACATTTTTGCTTGTAAGCAGGAATCAGGAGGATAGAATTATGGTCAGATTTGCCAAATGGAGGGCGAAGGAGAGCTTTGTATGTGTCTCTGTGTGTGGAGTAAAGGTGGTCCATATTTTTATTTCCTCTGGTAAAACGTATTTAAGTTTCCCTGCATTAACGACCCAGGCTACTAAGAGCGTCGCCTCTGGGTGAGCGTTTTCTTGTTTGCTTATGGCGGAATACAGCTCATGCAATGCTGTTTTAGTGCCAGCCTCTGACTGTGGTGGTATGTAAACATCTACAAAAAATACAGATGAAAACTCTCTAGGTAGATAGTGGGGTCTACAGCTTATCACGATACTCTACCTCAGGCGAGCAATAGCTCAAGACTTCCTTAGATATCGTGCACCAGCTGTTATTTACAAAAATACATAGCCCGCCGCTCTATGTCTCACCAGACGCCGCTGTTCTATCCTGCCGGTACAGCGTATAACCAGCCAGCTGTATGTTGATAGTGTCGTCGTTCAGCCACGACTCCGTGAAGCATGAGATATTACAATTTTGAATGTCCAGTTGGTAGTTTAATCTTGAGTTTGAGTTTGAGTTCATTTTTACAGGGACAGTGCACATTAATCAACGTTTCAGTAAAGGGTGCCGGTTTTAGCCAGCCGGCTAATTTTCAACCGCAGTCCCTGGGCAGGTTATTAAAAACAATTACAATACAGACAATCAATGAGCACACGCAGAGCAACATAGGACAAGCAAGACATAGCATGCAGACAGAGCAACATAGCACAAAAAGCAACAAGACAAAATCCAAGCAAAAGCAACAGTGTTTCCACACCTCACAAGCTACAGACAACAGACAACATGGAAAGCGGCAATACACAGCTAGGGATTATGTTCACAAATCTGATTGACCTTTAGCCATGTCTTAATATTTTTTGTGAAAGTGTGATAGGCGGTGCAGTTATGTGTGTCTGATGGCAGTGCATTCCAGACATGGGAAGCTCTCACAGAGAAAGCAGATTGACTAAATGTGCTTTTCCTTAAGGGAACTATACAGTCACCTCTCATGACAGACCTTGTGGATCTGCTGCCATATGTTTGGGTTTTCTGTTTAAAACCTCACAAGCTCCAGCAGCAGAGGTGACTGTTTTGGAGAGCCTGGCGTGCCCAAAGTAAAATGCCTCCCATTTAGGCCCAGAAAATGGGATATGCATATATTTAGTACCATTGGATAGGAAACACTCTGAATTTTCCAAAACTGTTAACCATTTGTCTGTGGGTCAATCAGAACGCATATAGCAGGCAAAACCCTGAGGAATCTCTGTCCTGGAAAAAGTAATTTTGACACATTGCTCATTTTGGAACCCGTCCCTATCGAAAATGACCATATATAGGCATGTGAACGCAGTGCACGTCGCTTCCTTATGATGTCATCAACCACGAGACGGTGTTTTACTCCATCTTGGAGGAATTTCGACCATTGATACACAGCATGGCAATGGGAGACCACGTTCTGAAAACTCTTCAGATTGCGCGACACGAGAAGGCGCGCTGTGCCTTATTTATCGTCTTTAGCGTTCAGTTTATATTCCGGCTGATTTATAATAGTAAATATACGTAAATATGTTCCTAAGGATACATTTAAAACTATGTTTGATTGTTTTTGGACAAGTTTATAGGTATAATTTGAACGAGTTGGCGCCGCGTTTCAAAAGAGGAGTGGAGGCTGTCGTTTCTGATTATAACGCGCGAACCAAATGGAGGATTTATGGATAAAAGACGTTACTTTTTCTAACAAAAGAACCATGGATTGTCTTTGTTGGACACTTAGGATGACCTCAGCAGAAGTTCTTCAACAGGTAATTGATTTGTTTTTTCGCTGTGAAATGTGTTATGTGTGTGCCATGATGGCTAATCGATACATGGCTATTGGAAAATATGTGAGGTGCTAGCCTCAAACAAATGAATGTGCTGCTTTCGCCGTAAAGCCTTTTTGAAATCTGACAACGCTGTGATATTGCCAAGAAACAGAGCTTTTGATGAGTATGGAACACTTGTATATTGCTGGATGTTTAATAATTCAACTTTCGGAAATTAAATTTGGCGCTTTAGATTTTCACTGGTAGTGTCGGGATGAGCCCGCTAGCGACCCACTGGTAATTGAGAAGTTATTAACAAAAGTACTAAGCCAGGCCATTTAGGATCTTGAATACAAGACATGCGTCAGTGTATTGCACAAGATTTTCCCAACTCAGGAGTTCATGCTTTCTGAGGATGTAACAGTGATGATGGCTATTGGGCTTCCTATCAAGCACTTTGAGAGCCTGTTTGTAGACAGACTGAATGGGTTTTAATGTTGTACAGCAAGCTTGGGCCCAACTAGTCAAGCAGTATGTTAAGTGGGGAGTATTATAGATTCGAAAGTACAGTTTTGCTACCTCTGTAGTCAAACAATTTCTTATAAATCGGAAATTAGCTAGGTTGAATTTGGTTATTTGAATTACCTTTTTCACCTGCTTTTTAAAAGAGAGGTTGGAATCAAGTATGATGCCAAGGTACTTGAAATCAGATACCACCTGGAGCTTTTCCCCTGACACATAGACATCTGGCTCAATAGCATCTGTTGTCCTCTTTGTGAAGAACATGCAGACAGTTTTTTTCACATTGAGATGCAAACACGAGTCACTGAGCCACTTTGTAACTTGGACCATTACAGTAGTGAGTTCTTGTGCAGCTTGTTGTTTGCTCTTTGCATTCACATATATCACTGTGTCATCTGCATACATTTGAACTTCAGACCCAGTACAGACAGAAGGCAGATCATTAATGTACAGGTTGAACAGGAGGGGCCCCAGTATTGACCCTTGGGGCACGCCCACATCATAGCTAAGAGTGGGCGACAGCTCATTGCTCACTCTGACACACTGAGTTCTGCCTTCAAGGTATGACTTCATCCATCTCAAGGCATTGGGGGAAAAGTTGAACTTGGACAATTTTGTGATGAGAACCTCATGGTTAACAGTATCAAAAGCCTTCCTTAGGTCCAGAAACACAGCCCCAACAACGCCCCCTTTGTCCATCTTGGACTTCACATTTTCCAGAAGAAAGCAGTTGGCTGTTTCTGTGGAGTGTTTCGCTCTGAAGCCAAACTGCATGGAGTGTAATGTGAAGGGGCTGTTGTTGAGGTGGGAAATCAGTTGTTCTGCTACACACTTTTCAACAACTTTCGACACCATAGGTAGTATACTAATGGGCCTGTAGTTACTCACGTCAGCAGGGTCACCGGATTTAAAGATGGCCGTTATTATGGCCGACTTCCAGACCCTTGGAAACACCCCCTGACTAATAGATGTGTTGGTGACCTTAGTAATGGGGCCAATAAGTGACTCTTTGTAGTTTTTAAGAAAGGTAGAGTCCAGCCCAAACACATCTTTGGGTTTAGAGTTCTTTAGTGAGCTAATCACCTTGTTCACCTCTCCCTTATGATGAAGACAGGTTGAGCGTCATTCACTAGCACTGAGCCCAATAAACCAGTGGAGGGGTTCTGTGACAGTACCCTGACAGAGTCAATAAAGTAGGAATTGAAGGCTATTGCTATTTCGACTGCATCCTGTGTTAGATTGTTATTCACCATGATTTCTAGTCTTTTTGCAGTGTTACTATGGTCTTTCCCTGTTAACTTCTTTAGATTCTCCCAGATCAATTTAGAATTTCCCTTTGCTTCACCAATTATGTTAATAAAAAAGTTTGCCTTGGCCTGTCTGATTTCTTTCATCACCTTATTTCTCAACATGGTAAACCTACGTCTGTCGTGCTCTAATTTGGACTTTAGAGATGTTTTTAGAGCATAATCTCGCTCTTTCATCAGTTTCCAGATTTCTCCATTTAGCCAAGGAAGAGTGCTCTTTTGGCCAGGTTTGGATTTGATTTTCTTTAGGAAGCCATTTATTGCAGTCTGGATTGTGTTTAGAAAAACCTGACTATCAGCTTCCACATCTTTATAGGACAAGAGACCATTCCAGTTTATTCCCTTAATTGCGTTTTCAAAATAATTAAATTCACTCTTAGGTATTCTTAGTTGATCAGGCTTTCTAACAGTAGAGAGGTTAAACCTGTTCTTAGAAAGCTTTCTGGCTATAAGTGTCAGATTATGATCAGACAGCCCAGTAACCATATTGAATGATTTAGTCACTCTCTCTGGTTTATTACTGAACACCAAATCAATCTGTGTTTAAGAGCAACAAGTCACCCGCATAGGTTAGCTATTTTATTCTCCAAAGATTGCACGTTTGCTAGCAGAATGGAAGGAAGTGGGGGTTTATTCGATCGCCTACGAATTCTCAGAAGGCAGCCCGCCCTTTGGCCCGTTTTCCCCAGCCTCCTCTTCAAGCAAATCAAGGGGGGTCTGGTCCTGTTCCCGAGAAAGCAGTATATCGTTCGCGTCGCGTCAGACTCGTTAAAGGAAAAAAAGGATTCTGCCAGTCCGTGGTGAGTAATCGCAGTCCTGATGTCCAGAAGTTTTTTACATAGACATTTATAATTACTTCAGATTTGTTCCGGTCCAGCCTTGATTTGGTCCAACCATAGACATCTATGTTTCACAAATTTGGATAGCACAGTAAAGTAAATAGAGTATTATACTCTACTCTGCTGAACTAAACTTTGCTGTACACTAATGTACTGCTCTGTGCTCTACTTACTGTACTATGATATACTGTACGGTGCAGTCCAAACATGTGAAACGTAGACGTCTGTGATTGGTTCAGATTTGGTCCGGTCCGGACTGACCAAATTTGGTCTTGTTTGGCTGCGGAGCTCATTAGAATAATACCCAGTGTGCTCTGCAAGTGTTAACTTTTACAAAACATTTTGGTCATTTAGCAGACACTCTTATCCAGAGCAACTTAGTCAGTGCATTCAATTAAGGTAGATAAACAACCATTACTGACAATGTTATTATAGTTGAAGTGTTCTGTATTTTTTTCTGCTGTCGGTCAGAAAACTTTGAACATGTTCACTGCCAGCTCTAAAGCTTTATGTAAAAGCTTACATAAGTGCATGTGGTAGGTGGGATCAATAATATATATTCCATGCTACATACTTCACTTGACTCTATATTCCTATTTTAATTGAGAAAAAAAATTAGGAATGTGATATAACGCTTTCTACATTAAATTGCCCCTATTACTATGTAACTACACAGTAACAACATTGTAGTTACATAGGTGTTACCATGTAATTACATGGTAATAAGGTTGTAGCGCTATCAGTTTACACAATTGGAAAAAGGAATATGTAACTACACAATAACTGATGTTATTTAAAAAGAATCTTGTTCCACTATGTAAGTAATGTTTTGTAATTACATGTTTGAAAGTCACTTGTGAATTACCAAGTTAATAAGTCGAACCAAACTCTAACCTTGTTACATGTCACTACAAGGTGCCTCTAACATCGAATCCACATGTAATAACAGGGTTAATAAATAGGCTAGGACCTAATAGCTAACAACAATTGTAACAAGGCACACCGTGTCATTAACTACCGATCATTTTCAAATAGTACCATTTGACTCTATTGGTAGAGCATGGCGCTTGCAATGCCAGGGTTATGGGTTCGATTCCAAAATGAAGACATGTATGCACTCACTATAAGTCACTCTGGAGAAGTGTAGTTTATTTCTATGTTTTTTGTATTTTTATGGATCCCCATTAGCTGTGGCATTGGCAGCTACTCTTCTGGGGTCCAGCAAAATTAAGGCTTTTAAAAACATTACATTACATTCACAACAGATTTCACAAAATATGAAATGTGTGCCGTCAGGCCCCTACTCCACTACCACATACGTATCTACAACACAAATTCCTTGTGTACGTGTGTGTATAGTGCGTATGTTTGTGTGTGTGTGTACAGTTGAAGTCGGAAGCTTACAAACACTTAGGTTGGAGTCACTAAAACTAGTTTTTCAACCACTCCACAAATTTCTTGTTAACAAGTACGCAAGTGGAAACACGAAGCCGTCATACCGCTCAGGAAGGAGACGCGTTTTGTATCCTAGATATGAACGTACTTTGGTGCGAAAAGTGCAACTCAATCCCAGAACAACAGCAAAGGACCTTGTGAAGATGCTGGAGGAAACAGGTACAAAAGTATCTATGTCCACAGTAAAACGAGTCCTATATCAACATGAAAAAAGTGTGTGCGAGCAAGGAGGCCTACAAACCTGACTCAGTTACACCAGCTCTGTCAGGAGGAATTGGCCAAAATTCACCCAACTTATTATGGGAAGCTGGTGGAAGGCTACCCAAAACATTTGACCCAGGTTAAACAATTTAAAGGCAATGCTACCAAATACTAATTGAGTGTATGTAAACTTCTGACCCACTGGGAATGTGATGAAAGAAATATAAACTGAAATAAATCATTATCTCTACTATTATTTACATTCTTAAAATAAAGTGGTGATCCTTACTGACCTAAAACAGGGAAATTTTACTAGGATTAAATGTCAGGAATTGTGAAAAACTGAGTTTAAATGTATTTGACTAAGGTGTATGTAAACTTCCGACTTCAACTGTATATGCATGTGTCTGTGCCTATGTTTGTGTTGCTTCACAGTCCCCGCTGTGCAATGAGTTACTTGATGTTCCATGTAGTCATGGCTCTATGTAGTACTGTGCGCCTCCCATAGTCTGTTATGGACCTGGGGACTGTGAAGAGACCTCTGGTGGCATGTCTTGTGGGGTATTCATGGGTGTCTGAGCTGTGTGCCAGTAGTTCAAACAGACAGCTCGGTGCATTCAGCATGTCAATACCTCTCACAAATACAAGTAGTGATGAAGTCACTTTCCACTTTCAGCCAGGAGAGATTGACATGCTGTATATTATTGACATGCATGTATATTATTAATGTTAGCTCTCTTTGTAAATGCAAGGACCAGCCGTGCTGCCTTGTTCTGAGCCAATGCAATTTTCCTATGTCCCTCTTCGTGGCACCTAACCACACGACTGAACAGTAGTCCAGGTGTGACAAAACTAGAGCCTGTAGGACCTGCCTTGTTGATAGTGCTGTTAAGAAGACAGAGCATCGCTTCATTATGGACAGACTTCACCCCATCTTAACTACTGCTGCATCAATATGTTTTGACCATGACACTTCAAGCAGTTTAGTCACCTCAACTTGCTCAATTTCCACATTATTCATTAGACGATTTAGTTGAGGTTTAGGGTTTAGTGAATTATTTGTTCCAAGTACAATGCTTTTCATTTTTGAAATATTTAGGACTCTTATTCCTTTCCACCCATTCTGAAACTAACTGCAGCTCTTTGTTAAGTGTTGCAGTCATTTCAGTCGCCGTAGTAGCCGACGCGTATAATGTTGAGTCATCCGCATACATAGACACACTGACTTTACTCAAAGGCAGTGGCATATCGTTAGTAAAGATGGAAAAAAGTAAGGGGCCTAGACAGCTGCCCTGAGGAATTCCTGATGATACCTGCATTATGTTGGAGAGGCTTCCATTAAAGAACACCCTCTGTGTTCTGTTAGACAGGTAACTCTTTATCCACAATATAGCAGGGGGTGTGAAGCCATAACACATACATCTTTCCAGCAGCAGACTGTGATCGATAATGTCAAAAGCCGCATTGAAGTCTAACAAAACAGCCCCCATAAACGTTTTATTATCAATTTCTCTCAGCCAAGCATCAGTCATTTGTGTAAATGCTGTGCTTGTTGAATGTCCTACCCTATAAGCAAGTCTGTTGTCAATTTGCTTACTGTGAAATAGCATTGTATCTGGTCAAACACAATTTTTTCCAAAAGTTTACTAAGGTTGGTAACAGGATGATTGTTTGGCTATTTGAGCCAGTAAAGGGGGCTATACTATTCTTAGGTAGCGGAATGACTTTTGCTTCCCTCCAGGCCTGAGGACACACACTTTCTAGTAGGCTTAGATGGAAGATATGGCTAATAGGAGTGGCAATATCGTCCACTATTATGCTCTATAATTTTCCACCCAAGTTGTCAGACCCCGGTGGCTTGTCATTGTTGATAGGCAACAATAATTTTTTCGCCTCCTACTTTACAGAATTCCAAATTACAATGCTTGTCTTTCATAATTTGATCAGATATATACTTGGATGTGTAGTTGAATGTCATGCCTAAGTTTGCTAATCTTGCCAATGAAAAAAATTATTAAAGAGTTGGCAATATTAGTGGGTTTTGTGATGAGTGAGCAATCTGATTCAATGAATGATGTAGTTGGGGATAGTTGAGTTTGCCGTGTTACCCATACATTTCGTTTAAGGTACTCCAAAGCTTTTTACTATTGTTCTTTGTCATGTAGCTTTGTTTCATAGTGTAGTTACATCTTATTTTTATTCAGTTTAGTCACATGATTTCTCAATTTGCAGTACATTTGCCAACCGGTTGTGCAGCCAGACTTATTTGCCATTCCTTTTACATCATCCCTCTCAACCATAAACATTTTCAATTGCTCATCAAGCCACTGGGATTTAACAGTTTTAACAGTATTATTTTTAATGGGTGCATCCCTTTTAGTAACTGGGATAAGTAATTTCATGAATGTGTCAAGTGCAGCATCTTGTTGCTCCTCATTAGGTATCTTTTGGTTATCACTATGGAAACAGCTTCCAGGAACAGTAAAAAACAATATTTACATCTTACAGTTAATTGAGCAAATGAGGAAAAGTAGTAAAACAACAATATGTACAGTGGTTCCTCAATTAAAAGTGTTGAGCTTATGCTGTGACCATTTGTGGTAGATGGTGGCAGATTGTGGTAAATTCTGTCATTGCACCACACTATCACAAGGGGGAGTTAGACGGCTGATCTATGGGTAGTCTAATCTGTGCTACGAATTGACTATATTTTCGTAAATTAATGGAGGTGTGAATGTTTCAGTCCGAGAGTCTCTCTTCTCTGGCACTAGAGTCCTGCATCAGGCAACAACAAAAAATAGCTGGAGGGTGGTCCCAGAGTAGAGAGAGAACTTGGGTGAATACAATGGCGCAATTACACTTGACATGTGGACTGAGGACTTTCGAAAAATAGGCACGGTAGGCTTTTGGTTTCTCTCCCTCTAAAAACAGAAAGAAATAATTGAAATAACAAACTGGCTTTATTTACCAAAGTGTGAAAGAGTGATAGCCCCTTTATATAAAGTGCGTTTCTGAAACACGGAGTCCTTATTTTCTGATGTGTAGAAGAAACTGAATTAAAGAGATTTCAGCGAGGATAGGGAGGGGGAAAAGGTTGCCCATATTTTCAAGACCTGAGCTACTTAATTTATTTATGAAATGTACTAGTTATGTCAATTTAATATATTCATTTAGGCTTGACCTATTTAGTAGGCTATTTCACAGCATAAAGCTATATTTGTCAGCATAAAGCTGAGTGACTCACTCATTCATGGCTTTGGATCAAAATAAATAAGTACCAACATTATTTCTGATAGTCTTTAATAAAGAAAAGTTTTGACCAAGTTAATCTGCTCATGTTTTGTGTGTGTTCAATTATTTGTGACATTGTGGTTACAATGAAAAATGTAAACTAAATAAATCAAATAAATCCTATTCATAATGAATAATCAGATGCCTGTTGCAAGGTTGTAGTTTATCCTTAAACTTTTTTTTTGTAATATTTTATTTTATATTTTTAGACAACACAAAACATAAACATACAAACGACAACTACATCACACCTGCCCAGACCCACCTGCTCTCATCCCCATCTCCAGCGCCCGCATCACTCTCCGCCACATGGCCTCAAACAGAGTGATGGCCTCTATTACAGTAAAAAGAGGAGGATCCCATCAGCTTTCTATAGTCTAGGCCTACTATATTAAGTCTCTCAACTTTCCGAATGTTAAGAGCATTTCTTCTCTTTACAACAGGAGTATAGCCTACCTGGCTGGCATGAAAATGAACCACGGGAAAAGCGGTCCTCCATTCGCTATTTAAGTCTATAGATTACATGTATTTTTTCACCCTGCCCCTGTTTCGAGACAGGTGCAAAACAAATTTCACACATATATTATTTAGTATATGTAAAAACAAGATTGAATCAAGAATAGTCTGATGGGTGACAATATTAGCCTATCACTTATTAATTATATATTATCACTTGTGAATGATGCCCAGTTTAAAGCAAGAAACAGGCATGTTTTTTTGCTAGAATTTCAAAACATAGTCGCACACCTTATGTAGCCTAGCCCATAGTATCAAAACACTAAAGTGGACAAACAACTTCTTAAAATGATGCACATTAATCCACTTTACATGTGAAAAAATAGCCTAAAAGTTTATCAACATTTTAAGCTAAAAATAATGATCTGTTGCGTCATGCTGATTGCTTAAAACAGGTTTTTTGATGCAAGTGGTTGTATTAATTTGGGATCTATCGCAACTGTCCAAGACTATGTTTGGAATATTCAGTGCCTTCGGAAAATATTCAGACTTCCTCATCAATCTACACACAATACCCATAATGACAAAGCGAAAAACCTTCTGCAAATGTATGAACATTTAAAAACAGAAATACCTTATTTACATACATATTCAGACCCTTTGCTATGAGACTCAAAATTGAGCTCAGGTGCATCCTGTTTCCATTGATCCTCCTTGACATGTTTATACAACTTGATTGGAGTCCACCTGTGGTACATTCAATTGATTGAACATTGGGAAAGGCACACACCTGGCTATAAAAAGGTCCCAAGTTTGTCAGTGCATGTCAGAGCAAAACCCAAGCCATAAGGTCGAAGAAATTGTCCGTAGAGCTCCGAGACAGGGTTGTGTCGAGGCACAGATCTGGGGAAGGGTACCAAAACATTTCTGGAGCCTTGAAGGTCCCCAAGAACACAGTGGAATCTGTCATTCTTAAATGGAAGTAGTTTGGAACCACCAAGACTCTTCCTAGAGCTGGCTGCCAGGCCAAACTGAGCAATCGGGGGAGAAAGGCCTTGGTCAGGGAGGTGACCAAGAACCCTATGGTCACTCTGACAGAGTTCCACTGTGGAGATGGGAGAACCTTCCAGAAGGACAACCATCTCTACAGCACTCCAGCAATCAGGCCTTTATGGTACAGTAGCCAGATGGAAGCCACTCCTCAGTAAATGGCACATGACAGCCCACATGGAGTTTGTCAAAAGGCACCTAAAGGCTCTCAGACCATGAGAAAAAACATTTCCTGGTTTGATGAAACCATGATTGAACTCTTTGGCTTGATCCCAAGCTCCACGTCTGGAGGAAATCTGGCACCATTCCTATGGTGAAGCATGGTGGTGGCAGGGGCAGGGTCTGAATGGATGGAGGAAAGTACAAAGAGATCATTGATGAAAGGTCCTGAGTGCTCTGGAGCAGGTTAAGACTGGGGCAAAGGTTCCCCTTCCAAAAGGACAATGACCCTAAGCACACAGCCAAGACAACGCAGGAGTGGCTTTGGGACAAGTCTCTGAATGTCCTTGAGTGGCCCAGCCAGAGCCCGGACTTAAACCCGATCAAACATCTCTGGAGAGACCTGAAAGTAGCTGTACAGCGACGCTCCCCATCCAACCTGACAGAGCTTGAGAGGATCTGCAGAGAAGAATGGGAGAACCTCCCAAAATACAGGTGTGCCAAGCTTGTAGCGTCATACCCAAGAAGACTTGAGGTTGTAATCGCTGCCAAAATTGCTTCAGCAAAGTACTGAGTAAAGGGTCTGAATACTTGATGTAAATGTGATATTTCTGTTTAAAAATGTTCATACATTTGCAAAAATGTCTAAAAACCTGTTTTTAATTTGTCATTATGGGGTATTGTGTGTAGATTGATGAGGGGAAAAAAACAATTTAATCAATTTGAGAATAAGTCAGTAACGTAACAAAATGTGGAAAAAGTTAAGGGGTCTGAATGCACAGCATTTATTGCACAGAACACGTCAACTTTTGTACTATGGGGGATAGTAGATTGACATAGGCTAGTGCTTTTGTTGTTTGTTAGGCCTAATCATCTGACAATGATTGGCAAAAAAAATTGGCTGACGAAAATTCAACGTAGACAGTTCTTCCAATATCTTCAATATGCGCCTCGGATTTGGATAAGGACACGTGCAGTTGCGTCCCTAATGTGTCTGTCTTTACTTGTAGTATGAAAGAAAGACCCGATCACATGAAAGAGAGCCATGTGAGTGAGAGGAGCTTCAACATGCAGCCGGGAGAAGGGAATTATAATTATTATATTCAGCCCAAGGACACAAAGGCCACTGGGCACAAAATGCATGGATATTTTTAGGGGGCATTATGGCCACACAAAGGGGATGCAGCCGGGAAATTCAAGGCATTATCAAGTGCTTGTCAAATTGTGAATGAGAGACTGATGAAGTGTGTACAGGCTGTGCAAACAAACTAAGCAGAGCTAATGCCTTCATGCGACATTTTTCTAATCATTATTAGTTGCATCATGCAGCCTTAGAATGTATTAAAAATCTAAACATATAGCCCAACAATTTTGTCACAACTAAAGTGACATACATAACTCTAAATTAAGCATATAGGAGTGCCTGTTTCTTTGTTAACCACTCAACACAGAAGAGCCGTATGTGCGCACTCCCTCAAATCGTTTGGAGAAAATATCCTTTCTATTTTCTTCAGCCTGTTAGGGAGCGGCAGCAGGGTTCTGAGTTTTGGAGAGTCTGGCATGCCCAAAGTAAAATGCCTGGTACTCAGGCCCAGAAACTAGGATATGCACATAATTAGTAGTATTGGATAGAAACCACTCTGAAGTTGCTAAAACTGTTAAGATAATGTCTGTGAGTATAACAGAACTAATATGGCAGGCGAAAACCTGAGGAAAATCCATCTGAGAAAATGTGATTCTGTGAGCTGCCTCCTTTTCCATTGACTTGCTATAGGAATCCAGCTCCCAGGTTGCAGTACCTATGGCTTCCACTAGATGTCTACAGTCTTTAGACAAGATTTCATGCGTTTACCTTGAAAAATAAGGGAGTAGAAGAAGTTTATCCAAGGAGAGTGAGGAAGTACCTTTTGTCTTTGGCGCACGGGACCGTGTCTTGCTTGGACACTTCGGATTGCCATCAGAAGAAGATCTTCAAAGGTAAGCAATTTATTTTATCTCTTTTTATGAGTTTTGTGACACCCGTGCTGGTTATGTTTTTATGCTAATGTGGGAAGTACACAGGGCGCTGTCCTCAGACAATCAAATGTTATGCTTTCGCCGTGAAGCCTTTTTGAAATATGACAACGCTGTGAGATTGCCAAGATTCTAAGCTTTTGACCAGTGTGCAACACTTGTATTTTCATGAATGTTTTATAATACTACATTTGTAATTTGAATTTGGCGCTCTGAATTTTTTCGGAGGTTTTCGTTGGTGGGTCAATAGCGCCCCACTGCTCCTTAATTATCCCCAAGAGGTTTTAAATTGTATTCTTCATATTATAAAATAATATACAATAATGCTACGGAATTCTAAGCATATCTTGTCTGCTAAATGAACGAGAGTAGCCCACAGCCATATGGCATAGCCATATGCTATTCCGTTCTTCTGAAATAGACCACATTTTCTTCATATCATGTTTCTTTAGACCTGTCTAAAATAAATAATGGATTTATTGTGATGGTGTAGGCTATATTACATGGATTTATTAGACTTTTTATAATGTAGATGATCCAGTGGCTTTTAGGCTATGCATGGAACTAGGAGATGCTAAATGTGTTTATGTTAATTACCGGTCAATTACCGTGAGACCGGCAGTTATTTGCTTGACAATCACTGGCTGACAAAATGTCTTGACCGCCATAGCCCTACCCTCATACCATCATGGCCACCTAATCATCCCCAGCTTCCAAAAGGCTCATTCATCTCCCCTCCACTCCCCTGTTCCCTATGTCGTTGCTGTAAATGAGAATGTGTTCTAAGTCAACTTACCTTGTAAAATAAGGGTAAAATGAAAATATTTGAGAAGTATGAGTTCTCCGTGCCTTTCCGGCAGAACCACAATCCACAATGACACGTTGTGCTCCCAAAGCTAGTGTGCTTACCACTAACAAAACCATGGTCTTGGTTGGGCAAGGACGACACTACTTCAGGTCTCAGGGAGGATGACATCACCCACAATGGTTACTAGTGCTAACTAGCTCACTATTTAGAGTATATGGTTATATTTTTCCATTTACAAACCATTCTAGCATCTATTACATATGCATTGCCCATACTCTGTAGTTCGTCAATCTATTTGTTGTGTTTAAATCTTAAACTATGACACTTTGGCAATGCTTAGCTAGTGCTTAAACTAATATAGTAGCATCCCCATATGAAAAGCATCTTTGCACATGCATCTGCCGTGTTGCTCATGCATTCCTCACATCACTGCTGAACTTGGCAGCCTTGGATGCATTCTTGTACTGGGGCGTCTCACAGTAGTTGATGCTGTGGCCTTTAGTGTTCTCAAGGTCCTTCTTGTACTCAACCTGCCAGGGAGAAAACAGAGCACACATTACAATAGGTGTTCCATCACAGTCAAACAGACACAAAGGCAAACTTGAATCCCAAATGTGTCTCTGAGCTCAATCCTGACACCCCAAGCTTAACCTCTAAGGATGATGTGTATGGATGATGTCACTCTGTATGAATCTGCCCCCTACAGAGACTTTCCTGACCATTGACCTCCACAGAAGAATTTGTCGAGGTGATTTGTAAGAGGAGAAATGGTTCAGAATAGATGCTCCAGCTAACGTGTTGCATTTGTCAATGTGCTCAAAGACAAATAGAATTAGCTAACCTTTCCCTGCCCATGGAGCTAAGCTAAGTCCATAGGGCAGAGCAGACATACAATTTGGGACACTATGTAAATGACTGTGGAGCATGGCAATGCAAATAAGTGGACTTTTGTTATGATTTTGTCCTCTTCTGTTTCTTTTTTATCCGCATTGTTTGTGGTGTGCACTACATTTATATACCCACAACCAGAGGTGTGGACTCGAGTCATATGACTTGGACTCAGACTCGAGTCACAAATATGATGACTTGCAACTCGACTTTGACTTTAACACTAATGACTCGTGACTTGACTTGTACTTGACCCTCCCCAAGCCCAAATATTAAAAATGATGCTATTTAAAAAAGTGTGCAGCGCATCAACTCTTGATTTAACAGATTGCAGTTTGAATCTGACAGCATCCTATCAAATTGTGCCAGCCTAGAGAAAGTTGCGCGTGGCAGTGCAGAGGAACGTCGGCGGGTGAATTCAGTCGGAGCCCTTGGAAAGATGATACCCAAAATTATTATTTTGGGATATAAACAAAAAACGGATTGCAACTTGCAAAACATGCGGGAAGAAAATGACAGACGGAGGCGCAACAACTTCCAACTTTGTTCGACATTTGAAGCTGCACAAAGAACGATAAGTCGTGGCTAATATAGCCGACAGCTATATATAACTTTGCTTGTGTAGCATGTAGGCTAACGTAACATTAAGTCAACGAGCCTCCACACAGTCAGTGCGGGAATGTGATCATTGCACCCAAGATTGAGCTACAACTGGTTAGGCAGTTTGTAGCCTAAATCCTGCCTGATGTTACTGCTGTTCCTAAAACCATTGACATACGTTAGCCTACTGAGAGAAGGTTGGCCTATTGTGTACAAGCCTACATCACCCAATTGCACCCCATAGCGGGGGTCTTTCTCATGGCTACCCATGTATTTCCATGGAAATATAATGTTTATTTGGAAAGTAATAAACATATATATTTTAAAGCATTCATGATTTGCGTAAATGTAATATACTAACTATTACTCTTGTTACAAATATGAAATGGTATTACATTTGGTGACGAGCACATTATGACTTGTTAGGACTCGAAACTCAAAGTTTAGGACTTGAGACTTGCCTGTCTTGACTTGGGACTTGACTTGGGACTTGAGTGCTAAGTGACTTACTTGTGACTTGTAAAACAATGACTTGGTCCCTCACACCTCTGCCCACAACCTTCCCATATTTTAGGCCCACATTTTTTGCTCCCATTTCACAGGTCTATCTCACCTCGCTGACGATCTTGTTGATTTTGCGGGCGCTCTTCAGGGCCAGGTTGTCCTCACTGGTCAGGTTGTGGAAGTGGGATGAGCCCTTCATCTTATTCAGGTCCTTCTTGTATTTCAGCTGGGGGGTTAAAAATGGAAAGAGAAGCAGAGAAAGATTAAAAAAGAGCGGAAGAATCCTCGGTCACACATTCCCATCTGTCAGATTGCATAGCTTGTCTATGAACGCATCTTCATACATGCTGTACACAATCGGCAACAAACACACAGGCACACACAACACACTAACTGCGAAAACACACACATGCGTGCATGCTCTCTCACTCACACACACACAGTCTAATTTGGTCTGTGGAGAGTTTGGAACATGACAGCACAGGATTCTTGGTGAGAGTCACGGGGAACGCTACTTATCCCTGTGACCATGACCTGAAATTCTACCCGGCAACACCAGACAAGGTGACGGATGAATGTGAGGAGTTAAACCTCAATAAATCCACCCACAATACCACTTTGTGCAGCAGACACCCCTAAAGGGGAGGAGTTTTAATCCTCAATAAATCCACCCACAATACCACTTTGTGCAGCAGACACCCCTAAAGGGGAGGAGTTAAACCTCAAGAAATCCACCCACAATACCACTTTGTGCAGCAGACACCCCTAAAGCGGAGGAGCATACTTGTTCAGCAGGGACACTACTCACATCACTGGCGTGGGCCTGGGCTTTCTTGGCAAGCTGATAGGCAGGAGTGATCATGGCTGGGAAACTGCCCTTCCCTCTCTGCTGCTCGTACTCTTCAGTGTAGGCAATCTGCAAGAAGGAACACACATCAGCACAGTACAACAACCATGTCTGTGAAGATATCAGATATCAGGCTACTCATTGTAAGGACAATTTGTGTTGGATGTTTCAACTGAAAAACTACTTTTCCACATAAGTTTGGAATCAGACCAATTTATACCAATTGAAGAGCACATCTAGAAGAGTGTTGTGGGTTATTGTCTTTCTGAGAGGCATTATAAAAGTGAAACAACTATCAGCAGTACAAGAACTGTACTTCAGGAATATATGACATGACATCAGACCTCAAATGGGAGCTCTTTGGGGATAAGATACTTTAGTAGTTTTATTTATCAATGAAACCACTACCAATAGAATGAATTTAACTTGCATTTAATTGAATGTTTAACAGGTCTCCCTCTTCACTTTTCTCAGAAAGAAAAAAAATACACCAGAAAAATGTTCAAGTTGTATTAACAAATGTCATTTTTATAGCAAAGATAATGTACTTAAGCTTCCAGTTAACAGATACACAACTTCCTCTCAGATATGGGCTGAAATCTCTTGATTAGGTCAATGGCAAAACTTCCCCTATCAGAGGACAAGGTAGAGTTACTACATAATTGCTTATACCTATCAAATATTTTCTGATTGGCATACAGTAAGTGCCAAGAGGGTAGGGTTTTGCCTGGACAGGACCAGTATCTTTAGACCCCAGAAACTATTTTCTGGGTCAAAGGCCCCAGTTGTTTTCACCTGGCTGAAGTTCCCAGCATTTTCTCTGGCAAAAGCTAATTCTGCTGCCCCAGCCTCTGAGGTGGCCTTTCCCTTCATCTCCTGCTCATACATCTGACGGTACTTCACCTAAGAAATGATCACAGTGTCAACATTAGTGTACTGTATGTGTATGACTTTGCCAATGTGTATTTGTATGTGAGTGCATCAGTTTGTGTGAGAATCTTTCTGTTTGTGTGTGTGTGTGTTTCTCCTCTACTCACACCACTGGCCATCTCTGTGGCTTTCTTTGAAACTTGGTAGCCAGGAGTAAGATGGGCGGGGAAACTGCCTTTACCCAACTGCTGTTCATACTCTTCAGTGTAGACATACTGGGAGGGAAAATACTACGTCATGGACACACGAAAAGTGACAGAATTGCATTTGGATGAAAGTGTAATCAGATTGAGTAGGGTTTGTAATAAATGCCTTGATCTGTCCTTGGCTTTTGGCCAGAAGCACTTCAGGGGTTTTGGCTACAGAGGTATATTGTGACACGTTCTCCTCGTGTCCTTTATTGTACTCCACCTGAATAACAGAGAAACAACAACAAAAATGTGTACATATTATTTGCCCCCCCATAACACGCTAACACTGAAATAATAAAATTAATAATAATTACAGCTAATGTCATGAGCTGAAATCAACTGGTTATTTTATGGTAACACTACCTGGCTCCCGAAGTACTGTTCTGACCCTATAGAGTGGTCTTTCTTGGAAATCTGGTATCCTGGTGTGATCATGGTGGATAAGCTGCCTTTTCCTTTACTCTGCTCATATTCCTCAGTGTATTTGACCTGTCAATCAAGGAGAAATTATGTCCCCACACTTTATGACACGAGCACGGTCAGACCACTACTGAATAACAAGTAGAGGAACATTTCTTATGCCATAACTACGTGTTTTCTGTATAATTTTGAACCATTTGAAATTGGCACATTTGACAGGGTGGGGGGGTATATGTGTGTGTATAACTATGATAAAGGTATGTGTAGGTTTGTCTGGGGGTTGTTTTCATGTTGGTTACATCACTGGCCAGGGAGCCTCCAGTCTTAGCGTGTAGAATACAGGAGGTGTCAGCCACAGAGGTAAATTGTGTCAATTTTTCCTTATGTCCCCTTTTGCACTCTACTTACGATCGAATACATATTGTACTCATATATATTTAGCACCTACCTGTACATCTGTACCTGCCTTGTATTGCAAAATCTAAATTTTTCTAGTTTGTTTAATAGGAGAGCAAATGCAGTTGTACTACGTTTTTAGTAATCACAGGGGCCATTTTAGACAATTTAATGTACAGCAAAAGTAGTCAAAGTCACCATTATTAGTCAGTTGTACAACCGAATGCCTTCAACCGAAATGTTTCTTCTGCATTTAACCCAACCCCTCTGAATCAGAGAGGTGCAGGGGGCTGCCTTAATCAACATCCACGGCGCCCAGGGAACAGTGGGTGACAGTGACTTGGTCCAACCTTGTGTTTGTTATTCAAATAAGAAAGATACTCACATCACTGGTGGTCTTTTGGGCCTGTGACACGCTCACAATCTCCTGGTTGGTGATGGTGCCTGAGTACGAGTAGGTCTGCTTCTCCTCAAACTTAGCCTGATAGTCCTGCTGTTGAATCACAATGCACACAGAATCAACTAAGGACTATCATTATATTGGGGGCGGTTCCAGAAAGCAGGATGAATGAGTTAGTTAGCTAACTGTTCAGGTAGTGGTTCCCAAAAGCAGTTTGTTTTGGTTGCGTTTTGATTTGTCCAATAGGAACCGAATGGTGAATACTGTCTTTGGAGTCAATTTTATTGTAAGTAAGAATAGAAGATGTTTCTGAACACTTGTACATTCATGTAGATGCTATGTGTCACACCCTGTTCTGTTTCACCTGTCTTTGTGCTTGTCTCCACCCCCCTCCAGGTGTCGCCCATCTTCCCCATTATCCCCTGTGTATTTATACTTGTGTTCTCTGTTTGTCTGTTGACAGTTCGTTTTGTTTGTGAAACCTACCAGCGTTTGTTCCCCTGCTCCTGCCTGTTTCTTGCTCCTGTTTTCTAGTCTTCCCGGTTTTGACCGTTCTGCCTGCCCCTGAGCCTGCCTGCTGTTCGGTACCTTACCCCACCTTACTGGATTATTGACCCCTGCCTGCCCTGACACTGTCCTGCCATTCTGGACCCTTTGCACCCTCTCTGGATTATTGACCCTACCTGCCCTGACACTGTCCTGCCATTCTGGACCCTTTGCACCCTCTCTGGATTATTGACCCCTGCCTGCCTTTGACCTGTCGTTTGCCTGCCACTGTTTAGAAATAAACTTTTGTTTCTTTGACACTGTCTGCATCTGGGTCACACCTGAAACGTGATACAATGGATAAGCATGAATCAATCATGAATAATTATCAGTGAGAAAGAGGCAAAAAGATCATACACCCCCCACCCCCCCACCCCAAATGCTAACCTCCCCTGTTATTTGTAATGGTGTGAGGTTAGCAAATGAAATTTTGTTTGTCTCATGCGTCGAGTACAACAGGTATTCACCTTACAGTGAAATGCTTACTTACAAGCCCTTAACCAACAATGCAGTAAAGAAAAATAAGTGTTGAAATTATTAAAATAAACTGAAGTAAAACATTTATTAATAAAATACAAAAAATAAAAATAACAAATAATTAAGTAGCAATAATAAAATAACAGTAGCAAGGCTATATACAGGGAGTACCGGTACAGAGTCAATGTGCGGGGGCACAGGTTAGTCGAGGTAATTGAGGTAATATCGAGGTAATTGAGTGGAGGTAATTGAGGTAATATCGAGGTAATTGAGTGGAGGTAATTGAGGTAATATGTAGGTAGAGGGGAAGTGACTATGCATGGATATAAACAGAGAGTAGCAGCAGCGTAAAAATGTGTGTGTGCTGCAAATAGTTCCAGTAGCCATTTGATTAGCTATAACTTGGGGGTAGAAGCTGTTAAGAAGCCTTTTGGACCTAGACTTGGTGCTCTAGTACTGCTTGCCGTGCGGTAGCAGAGAGAACAGTCTATGACTAGGGTGGCTGGAGTCTTTGGCTATTTTTAGGGCCTTTTACTGACACCGTCTGGTATAGAGGTCCTGGATGGCAGGAAGCTTGGCCCCAGTGATGTACTGGTCCGTACGCACTACCCACTGTAGTGCCTTGCAGTCGGAGGCCAAGCAGTTGCCATACCAGGCGGTGATGCAACCAGTCAGGATGCTCTCGATGATGCAGCTGTAGAATTTTTTGAGGATCTGAGGACCCATGCAAAATCTCTTCAGTCTCCTGAGGGGGAATAGGCATTGTCCTGCCCTCTTCACGACTGTCTTGGTGTGTTTAGACCATGATAGTTTGTTGGTGATGTGGACACCAAGGAACCTGACGCTCTCAATCGGCTCCACTACAGCCCCGTCGATGAGAATGGGATTGTGCTCGGTCTTCCTTTTACTTTAGTCCATGGTCATCTCTTTTGTCTTGATCACTTTGAGGGAGAGGTTGTTATCCTGGCAACACACTGCCAGGTCTCTGACTCCTCCCTATAGGCTTTCTCATTGTTGTCGGTGATCAAGCCTACCACTGTTGTGTCGTCCAGTTGCAGAGGGAGGTGTTTAGTCCCAGGGTTCTTAGCTTAGTGATGAACTTTGAGGGTGTTCCTTTTGTCCATTTTCAGATATTACACGTCTTGACATGAAGTCTTTTCATTTCAAGGTAGTGTACGGTTAGCTAACTAGCTAACAATAGCTGGCTTGCTAGCTAACGTTACGTGTATGATCTTATTATTCGTATCTCAGAGCCATTTGCTTGACTAGTTATAGCCTAATGTTAGCTAGCTAACATTGAACCTGGTTGGTTAGCTACCTGCAGGTTCATGCAGGGTAGTAACATTATGAGTTGGGATTATGGTTCATTGTTTACTTAGCTAGCTACATGTCTTAACAAAAAAGACTCTCATCTGAGTGTGCCAGAGCGCAGAAGAACTGATGAATTTACGAACGCTCAACACCCGTTGATTATGGCCTGTGTCTGCAAAAATAAAAAAGCGTAATTGTTGCCAGCAGCACAGTTACAGTCACCAATGCTCTGGATAACATGCAAACAGCCTAACCAGCTCTGCTAGGTCGAGTAAAATTGTCAGAGTGAGGTGTTCTCTCATTTGTGTCTGGAAGTAGCTAGCAAGCTAGTCAACGTTAGCCAGTTAGCTTGGGTGCTTGACTGACGTTGTGAGGTCAGAGCGTTCAGATCAACCCTACTCATCGGCCAGAGCGTCCAGTGTGTGCTCTGAACGCTCTGAATTTACAAACTGACAAATCTGACGACACAGTTTCAGTCACCAACGCTTTGGATAACATAACAGCCTAACAAGCTCTGCTAGGGCGAGTAATGTTCAGGGAGCTGTTCTCTCATTTGTGTCTGGAATTGGCTAGCATGTTAGTTTGGGTGCTTGACTGCTGTTGTTAGTACAGAACGCTCGGATCAACCCTTAAATAGATGGGTGGGGCTAAATCTTAAGAGGGTGTGAATGATGCTGAATGGGTGTAGACAAAAAGGGCGCTCCAATAGTAGTACCAAAACAAGGCCATTTTCTCAAAAGTGAGTTCACACACAAGTTTATCAACTTTCAAAGCAAAATTACTTTCCCATTGTTCCTCAACTGTAGTGTATGATATACAATTTTGTAGCTCTGAGTCTCTACTTTTATCCAATGTAAAAATCACAATTACAAAGTTTGCTACATAAGACCGATTTGAGCCGGTCGGTCACATTTAACTCTATGGCAGCACCCAACGGGCTTGAATTCTCTAGCTCTACCCTTAGACTTGGCGGTGACGTAGTGTCCCCATGAGTGAACCCTGAGCCAATCACGGCGCAACGCTCCGTATTTTTTGCTGGCTTGCCCCACCACCACAGAGAGCACTGACCTAGGCTGAAACACCTACATTTTGGAGCTGCCTTACTCAAGAAAACAAAAAAGAGTTTGTATGCGGCTTTATTAACTGAATTATGTATTATTCTTTTTACATTGTTTTCAAACTAATATGTGACACGTATTCATGCCAATATAACATGCAAAACAGGAAAGCCCCCCCCCCAAAAAAAAAATTTAGGTCTCAAAACAGGTGGGGTTCTGCCCATACCTGCCCTGAATGACGGGTCGCCAACCATTGTTACCCAAGCATGTTTATGTACATTATTTTGTAAAACATTGGTGGGTCTGATATGTACAGTGGGGCAAAAAAGTATTTAGTCAGCCACCAATTGTGCAAGTTCTCCAACTTAAAAAGATGAGAGAGGCCTGTAATTTTCATCATAGGTACACTTCAACTATGACAGACGAAATGAGAAAAAGAAATCCAGAAAATCACATTGTAGGATTTTTAATTTATTTATTTGCAAATTATGGTGGAAAATAAGTATTTGGTCAATAACAAAAGTTTATCTCAATACTTTGTTATATACCCTTTGTTGGCAATGACAGAGGTCAAACGTTTTCTGTAAGTCTTCACAAGGTTTTCACACACTGTTGCTGGTATTTTGGCCCATTCCTCCATGCAGATCTCCTCTAGAGCAGTGATGTTTTGGGGCTGTCGCTGGGCAACACGGACTTTCAACTCCCTCCAAAGATTTTCTATGGGGTTGAGATCTGGAGACTGGCTAGGCCACTCCAGGACCTTGAAATGCTTCTTACGAAGCCACTCCTTCGTTCGGCGGTGTGTTTGGGATCATTGTCATGCTGAAAGACCCAGCCACGTTTCATCTTCAATGCCCTTGCTGATGGAAGTAGGTTTTCACTCAAAATCTCACAATACATGGCCCCATTCATTCTTTCCTTTACACGGATCAGTCGTCCTGGTCCCTTTGCAGAAAAACAGCCCCAAAGCATGATGTTTCCACCCCCATGCTTCACAGTAGGTATGGTGTTCTTTGGATGCAACTCAGCATTCTTTGTCCTCCAAACACGACGAGTTGAGTTTTTACCAAAAAGTTATATTTTGGTTTCATCTGACCATATGACATTCTCCCAATCCTCATCTGGATCATCCAAATGCTCTCTAGCAAACTTCAGACGGGCCTGAACATGTACTGGCTTAAGCAGGGGGACACGCCTGGTACTGCAGGATTTGAGTCCCTGGCGAGTGTGTTACTGATGGTAGGCTTTGTTACTTTGGTCCCAGCTCTCTGCAGGTCATTCACTAGGTCCCCGTGTGGTTCTGGGATTTTTGCTCACCGTTCTTGTGATCATTTTGACCCAACGGGTGAGATCTTGCGTGGAGCCCCAGATCGAGGAAGATTATCAGTGGTCTTGTATGTCTTCCATTTCCTAATAATTGCTCCCACAGTTGATTTCTTCAAACCAAGCTGCTTACCTATTGCAGATTCATTCTTCCCAACCTGGTGCAGGTCTACAATTTTGTTTCTGGTGTCCTTTGACAGCTCTTTGGTCTTGGCCATAGTGGAGTTTGGAGTGTGACTGTTTGAGGTTGTGGACAGGTGTCTTTATACTGATAACAAGTTCAAACAGGTGCCATTAATACAGGTAACGAGTGGAGGACAGAGGAGCCTCTTAAAGAAGAAGTTACAGGTCTGTGAGAGCCAGAAATCTTGCTTGTTTGTATGTGACCAAATACTTATTTTCCACCATAATTTGCAAATAAATTCATTAAAAATCCTACAATGTGATTTTCGGGATTTTTCTTCCTCATTTTGTCTGTCATAGTTGAAGTGTACCTATGATGAAAATTACAGGCCTCTCTCATCTTTTTATGTGGAACGGTCGTTAAGACACTAACAGCTTAGGCAATTAAGGTCACAGTTATAAAAACTTAGGACACTAAAGAGGCCTTTCTATTGACTCTGAAAAACACCAAAAGAAAGATGCCCAGGGTCCTTGCTCATCTGCGTGAACGTGCCTTAGGCATGCTGCAAGGAGGCATGAAGACTGCAGATGTGGCCAGGGCAATACATTGCAATGTCCGTACTGTGAGACGCCTAAGACAGCGCTACAGGGAGACAGGACGGACAGCTGATTGTCCTCGCAGTGGCAGACCACGTGTAACAACACCTGCGCAGGATAGATACATCCAAACATCACACCTGTGGGACAGGTACAGGATGGCAACAACAACTGCCCGAGTTACACCAGGAACGCACAATCCCTCCATCAGTGCTCAGACTGTCCGTAATAGGCTGAGAGAGGCTGGGCTGAGGGCTTGTAGGCCTGTTGTAAGGCAGGTTCTTACCTAACATCACCGGCAACAACGTTGCCTATGGGCACAAACCCACCGTCACTGGACCAGACAGGACTGGAAAAAAGTGCTCTTTCTCGAGTCGCGGTTTTGTCTCACCAGGGGTGATGGTCAGATTTGCTTTTATCGTCAAAGGAATGAGCGTTACACTGAGGCCTGTACTCTGGGAACGGGATCGATTTGGAGGTGGAAGGTCCGTCATGGTCTGGGGCGGTGTGTCACAGCATCATCGGACTGAGCTTGTTGTCATTGCAGGCAATCTCAACACTGTGCGTTACAGAGAAGACATCCTCCTCCCTCATGTGGTACCCTTCCTGCAGGCTCATCCTGACATGACCCTCCAGCATGACAATGCCACCAGGCATACTGCTCGTTCTGTGTGTGATTTCCTGCAAGACAGGAATGTCAGTGTTCTGCCATGGCCAGCGAAGAGCCCGGATCTCAATGCCATTGAGCACGTCTGGGACCTGTTGGATCGGAGGGTGAGGGCTAGGGCCAATCCCACCAGAAATGTCCAGGAACTTACAGGTGCCTTGGTGGAATAGTGGGGTAACATCTCACAGCAAGAACTGGCTAATCTGGTGTAGTCCATTAGGAGGAGATGCACTGCAGTACTTAATGCAGCTGGTGGCCACACCAGATACTGACTGTTACTTTTGATTTTGACCCCCCCTTTGTTCAGGAACACATTATTCCATTTCTGTTAGTCACATGTCTGTGGAACTTGTTCAGTTTATGTCTCAGTTGTTGAATCTTATGTTCATACAAATATTTACACGTGTTAAGTTTGCTGAAAATAAACGCAGTTGACAGTGAGAAGACATTTTATTTTTATTTTACTCAATATAGTCTTGCTAGCAGGTATGTTAGTCATGGAAATATGCTATGACTAACAAAGGCAAAGAAAGCTGAAGGGAGACTGAGTGCCAGACAGACATTCAGACCAGACATACAGACAGACAGGGACAGGTGGAGTGCTGAGGGTGTTGGAGAGGAAGAGAGTAGGAGAGTAGAGGCTGTTTTCCTGAAGGTATAATTTTAACCTCCTGAAACATAAACTGGGGCAGCAAGGGGTGCCGTGTCTCTGTCACAGCCACAGAAATAGACAGTCACGCACACCATTCCAAACTTATGCTGTCAACATGGGCCCAAAGCTCTCCTAAAACCAGGCTTACGACTCTCTTTCTTTCATAAAGAGGGAAAAACTGCATTTCTCTTTTAAAAGCATAATAAATGTACAGTATCTTTGCCTATATCATGTTGGCTCCATGTGAACACACTATTTGTAGCCTCCACACTTTGAATGTTCCACAACAGGAAAAATGCAGTGGCTAGATGTCGCTCTTTTTAGTAACGGGTTGTTTTATTCTGGAACAAAAAGAGGACACCAGTAGAAAGGAGAAACCCCTTCTGTTAAGAACAGCATAATGCAGATTAAGCGTTCTCAATTCTATCAAAACGATTGTTTAGGATCATTAACTAAGAGCCCTACTAAATCAAATATGCTAGCCAGGTATACCAGTCGGTCAAAAACATATTTCTTCCTTCAATGCAAGAATACAGGTTACAATGCATCAACTATAAAAAACTAAACAAAAAACAAAAATAAACTAATCTGCATACTGCTGTCTCTGGTTTCGGGCAAGTAGGGGAATACAATACATTGAAATTAGCTTCATTACTGGATAGCAGTTTTTTCAAAATTACAACAAACACTTTCTTGCTTCTGTAGCAGATTGGGATCTGTGAAACTCACTCCTCAGCCTGAAGTGTCTCCACTTGCGCTGCTGAATAGCAAGCTTTTTGGTGGTGCAACTGGGTAATATGCTTCAGGAGGGCGGTCACGTGTGTTTGTGAAGCAGAGGTTCTTGTTTCGAGCCTCGATATGAGCCAAATCAGGAAGAGGCAGTACTCACTAAGCAAGTGGTGTGATATCCTTTACAATGCTGCGCTCAGCTCAACGCTGGGGTTGCTGTGGAGTGAGTGGCACGACTGGGTTAGACGCTTCAGGAGGGCTTTCACCTATGTTTGCGAGGCAGAGTTCCTGGTGTTCGAGCCTCGGTATTTGCCAAATCAGGACGAAGCGGTACTTGCTAAGCAAGCAGTGTGACGTCCTTTACACTTCCATTACATTACCCAACCAACATCATCCATGATGTCTATCTATGTATCAACTTGTGAGCCATAACAATCAGAATGAATATCATTATTCACAATGCCACATGCTGTGTATACAGTGTACTCATATAATCATACTTCCACAATACCATGCATGATGACTACAGTGAATGACTAACTCATGTTAAATGTGCGGTGAGAGTCATTGAGTCATTTCTAGCCCAGCACACCTAAGTTCCACTGTCACTTGAGTGGAGGAGGGGGAGCTGTTTCAAACTGCTATTCTAGAATAATGACACACATGTCAAGTTCAATAGCCATGTTGAAGTAGAATACAAGGTCCTGCATGCGAAGTCTAAGAAACAACTTCTTGATTCCTGATGCATTAGATCTAGACCCAGTAACGGGGACTTTTGCTGCATGTTTGTGTGACATCATTGATTCCTCACCTCACTGCTGGCAATGGCTTTCTTCTTGGCATTGATGGGGGTCTCATAGACACTGGTGAACATATTGTTTCTTGGATTGTGTCTGAGGGATTAAAGGTGAGAGGTCATCATCAACACATTTTAAGAATCTCACTTCTTTTGGTTTAGTCCATACTTGTAGCCATTTACAAATACAACAATTCCAGTGCCATGGGAGCAGAACGCTAAAGATACTGAATGGGGCATTCAACAAAATGAGTGCCTTTTGCATACTTTCATATTTTAAGTATAAATTGTGCACCAATATTGCATTTTAAAAGCCTGTTATATTAAATAAAATAGACCACATGGAGAATTCAATAAATCCTATTTTTTTATATGAATAAAGCATTTTGGCATGTCCATCCGTGTCTGTGACTTCTAGGAAGATTTTAACCCACTTAACCACAAGATTTCTCAACATCATTGTAAAGCCCTAGTTATTTTTGTTGTTTTGAGAAAGTAATTTCTGAAGATTATTATTTATTTCATGTGGTTAGTGATTCACATGTCTGTCCCTCATTTTAAGGCCAACCCTGTTACGTGAACTGCACTAATATGGTGAAACTATGCCTATAAAAATATTTTTGCAAAAGATACATTGAATTAATAGTAAAATCATAATGTAAAAGCAGGTGAGCTGGTTCTACACTTTTTGGGCATTTACTGGTGTTTTGTGGTGGAAACTGAGTAGTTCAAGCATATGTCAACCCTTTCACCCATAGATAGACAGGCTAGAATTGTAACTTTTTATTATATATAAAAAAAAAGAATTTAAGTTTGCATTCAATTGTCACACCCTGTTGCGAACAACAAGCTTCCATTCCTACCTGTCACAAGGGTATTTTTGGCCGATTTAAGATGTAATCGTCAACCCTGTTATTTTATTTGGCAATGACTATAGTAATTTTTTTACTTAATAATCTCTTGAGATTTTTATAAAGTTGAACATGTGCTCTTTATGACAGAATGTTAAAATTAGGTGAAATCAAATGTTTTTGGGTGGAATGACTCAAATGACAACAATCATAGGACTTTAAAGTACTATCATTCAACCAATTTCCTGATTTCATTCAGTGCCTAATTTCCCCATTCATTTGGGATTGAGGCATAGGGCTGTATCTACACCGATGGCGAGGGATGTGGACTCAGACCACTTTAGAGGTCTGAAAACGCTTAACAAACTTTGATTTTGGAGGGAACTATCCATATAAAATGTCCCAAACAGTGAAAGGAACCTCAGTAAGAAAGTGAAATAACACATTTCTACTTACACAGAGCAGTATGGCCGCTTCTTGTGGCTAACAAAGTTCTTGGCTGTGAGCACCATTTTACAGACGTCACAGTGAAAGCATGCTTTGTGCCAGTTCTGAGAGAAGGGGAAAAACACAACTTATCAAAACAGTGTGTTACACACTTAAAATCTTGGCTTCTGATCTAGGAATTATGACTCCAATCTAATTTACTGTAAAGAAACACAGCGAAGAGTGCTTTGAATTGACCTAAATGGATCAGTCTGACGTCATAGACCAGGAGACTGCGTTTTTAAACATATACTTGCTCACAATGTTGCTCAACTGTCCTTGAATACGCAAACCATGCCACTTTGACATTATGAACTATGAAGGAGCAATAGCAGTCAGATGATAAATATGTTAAATTCATTCTTTGCCTTAACCTTTAACTGCAGAAGGCTAAATCAGGGTCACAGAGTGATTCTTGGTAGTCTTAAACAAGTCTACTTTGAAACAAAATTATACACCTCACACACATGGTTATGGGCTTAAAAATAGAAGACAACTATACCATGTCAGATATAGAGTTGAAGTCCAACTAGAGGTAAAGTATGGGACTAACTCTTTCTTACCTGATCAATACAATTAATCTTCTCCGCTGGGTACACCACAAACCCACACCTGGCGCAGGACTGCATCTTCGTAACCTTTCCCCTTACCCAAAGTACTCAGGAAAAAATCTAAAAAGTAGCTTGAGTGAAGCGAATATTAGCCCCAAGAGAGAGTAAAAGCCCAAGCAGCAGTAGACAGATCTCCTAGACAGTCCCTGGTAGTAGTGCCTCTCTGGCAATGATAAACTTAGCCCTCGATTGTGACAGACAGACCAACCCTGTCTGTTACAAGACACCAGGACCCAGGAGGACCCACCCCCATTTTAAATGTATTTTTTATTTAACCTTAATTTAAGCAGGGAGTCATGCTGAGACCACAGTCTCTTTCGCAGATGAGCCCTGCGTGAATACATCAAAAAACAACAATTACACTATACTGTACATACAGTATCTATATACACATCAAATACACAATACATGAAAAGCAGACACAAAACACAAAAAGCAAAACAGTAAAAAGGCCCTCTAACATCCGCCTGATTTTCCCTAGAGGCACCAACTCCACCAACTTTAATCTAAAAACACATTTACCTAACTCGGTGAAGATTAGCCATCCCCGAGTCCGCAGTGGAGAAGGTGGAAAGCTTTCTCGGCGTACACATCAATGACAAACTGAAATGGTCCACCCACACAGACAGTGTGGTGAAGAAGGCACAACAGCGGCTCTTCAACCTCAGGAGGCTGAAGAAATTTGGCTCGGCACCTAAAACCCTCACAAACTTTTACAGTTGCACAATTAAGAGCATCCTGTTGGGCTGTATCACCGATGTCATAGGAAGGCCAAAAAGATCATCAAGGACAGCAACCACCCGAGCCACTGCCTGTTCACCCCGCTATCATCCAGAAGGCGAGGTCAGTACAGGTGCATCAAAGCTGGGACAGAGAGACTGAAACAGCGTCTATCTCAAGGCCATCAGACTGTTAAACAGCCATCACTAACATAGAGAGGCTGCTGCCAACATACAGACTCAAATCTCTGGCCACTTTAATAAATTGACTTAATAAAAGGTATCACTAGTCACTTTAAATAATGCCACTTTAATCATCTTTACATATTATATTACTCATATGTATATACTGTATTCTATACCATCTACTGCATCTCGCCTATGCCGCACGGCCATCGCTCATCCATATATTTATATGTACATATTCTTATTCATCCCTTTACATGTGTGTGTATAAGGTAGTTGTTGTTATTTTGTTAGATTACTTGTTAGATATTACTGCGTTGTCGGAACTAGAAGAACAATCATTTCACTACACTCGCATTCACATTTGTAACCATGTGTATGTGACCAATAACATTTGATTTGATTGGATTTGAGCTGCATTGGCTGCTATCTAGGTCTGACCATAAAAACAATTTTAACAACTACTTTCCATGGAGAGTGACAAATGAGGTCTGATAACCATCTTGCTAAGTCATAAGTTGGGTTACAATTTTTGGGTATTTTGAAACAGATGCCAATAGACTTGATTTGTTGAATGACTAGGCAACTTGGCTAGTTCCTGACTTTGGTAACCAAGTCACATGACCCGTCATGTAAATAAGGAAGTGATTGCAATTAAAGAGTAAAGAGAGGTTTTTAAAAAATGTAATGGGATATTACATTATTTCCACTCAAGTACATGAGTAATTAATTAAATTGGTCACAATTGAATAAAACAAGTTTAATTGATATAGAAATTGATTCTTCTAACATCACTTTCTGTTTTACTTTTAGCTTGCTTGGAAAGTTTCCCCACCTGCACCACGTGAGTTATCTTCAAGTCACTGTAACTACCTTGTATTTGAAGCAGGTTAGCAGAAGGCCACCACAGAGTTGATAAGTGCCTGAGAAAACAATACATTTATTAAGTGATTAATCTGTTTCTAATTCTTTGGCTCATTTGCAGCTACATTCTTTCCAGAAGTCTACTAGTTAAAGGTGATAAGGTTTACTTTACTACTACAATGTACACTCACTGGACAATTTTTTAGGTACACCTCCCCATTCACAAATATGGATTGCTCCTACAGCTACTAGTCCATTTATCTAATCTCTTGGCTACCATTTTTCCAGATGGAGCAATTGTGGGACACCCACCACCACTTGTGAACACCTACTCAACCTCTAAGGTAAATGGCTTACAGTAACTTACGTTTACATTTTACTCGGTAGCATTGAAGCATTCACATTGAAACAATGGACCTGATTTTGTTGTCATAAACTCAATCCCAAATGGACCCCTTTAACCTATGCACTTATCTGAGATTATTTGATGGGTCTAAACAATATGTTGAAACTTCCCCCAAGCCTATCAGAGGTCTAATTTGAATTATTACCAAATTGCTTACACCTGTCAAATCCTCTCATAATGAATCTATCTTCAGATTTCGTAATTAACAAATTCTAGGTAAAGTACAGTAAAACTATGTTTGGATTCAGCCTTGTATCAGGTGAACTGCTGTGTACTCACCTTCGGTCTGATAATTTCCCCATAATCTACAAAGTGTTCCCTTTCAATTGCTACTATGGTTATACATATGCTTCTCATATTTCTTCTGCTAGAAACATTTAGATTTAGGCCTATCCACGCTGATTTCCATGAGTGTAAAGGGTTTATTAAAAGAGTAGACTAGCTAGTCCTACTGCAACGATTTTGGGGGGGGGCTTACTGCTCTTTGACTAGACAACTGGATAGTGATAGAAACGATGTAGTCTAATACGTTTTGTCAATTTTATTTGTAGATTAGTAATATATGTGCTGTAACTCATTAATCATTCTCCCGATCCACAGTTTTGCTTTTGAATTTACTTAGAAAAAAATAAAGCTGCTACCTGTGCAAGTGCAGCAATAGTGAATGATGTGGTCACAGATACTTGTGATGGCAGTTCTACCGACAATGAAATATACTTTCTTGACCATGGTCACCAAAGCCCAGACTCCCATGGCAATTCAACAAATGAGGAGATCAGTGGATCTGATCAGGATGAGTCAATGCAAGATTTTCTTCGACGGTGGGCAGTGCAGCACAATACTCCGCTCTTTGCACTCCATCACCTCCCCTCTGGGTTGAGGTACCACAGTCATCCAGACTTACCAAAGACGGGACAAACTCTTATGAAGACACTAAGATCGGTGGAGGTCGAAAACAAAATCAGGCATTCAGTATGTGCATTTTAAAAAGGAAGAAGAAATGGTCAAGGACCTTGACTGCTATCCAGATGCCATCATTGAGCAAACTTTGAGAATTGAAATATCGCTGAACATTGATGGCTTGCCTCTTCAAGAGCATTAAAGCAACACTGTCTCTTTCTGTGCACCATTCACTTGGAGCCTCCAGTGATTTTTCCTGTCACCTTAACACTTGGCCCATCAAAGCCCAGTGATTTGGGTTTTATGGACAACACGGTCAACGAACTGCAAGAAATTCTACAGAATGGAATTGAGTTTGGAGGCAAAACCATTGCTGTAGCTCTAAGATGTGTCAAATGTAATGCCCCTGCCAAGGCAATGGTGAAGAAAGTAAAGCATCAGTCGGGGTACAATGGTTGTGACAAATGCACCCAAAGAGGAGTTTGGCTAGGTAGGATGACATTCCCAGAAGTCAAAGAACTGACACTTGAAACTGACAAGTCTTACAGGAGGACAATGGAGGAAAGCCATGAAAAATCTGGTACCAGAATTCCACCATATGCCACCTCCCAGTCGATATGGTGACCCAATTCCTTATCTACTACATGCACCAGAGCTGCCTGGGGGTGATGAAGAAGCTAATCACAGTCTGGGTTAAGGGGGAGTGCAAAAACAGATTGTCAGCCAGACAAACTCAGAGAGCACAAAGCTGTGGGAGTTAAGAGGAGCAGTACCATACTATTTTGTATGAAAACTCAGTGTCACGACTTCCGTTGAAGTCGGTCCCTCTCCTTGTTCGGGCGGCGTTCGGCGGTCGACGTCGCCGGCCATCTAGCCATCGCCAATCCACTTTTCATGTTCCATTTGTTTTGTCTTTGTTTTTTACACACCTGGTTTCAATTCCCCAATTACATATTCATTATTTAACCCTCTGTTTTCCTCATGTTTGTTGTGCGTTATTGTTCTATATTATGTCAGTCCCTTTGGTGGGCTTGGTATTTGTTACTACTTTAATATTTTGAGTAAACTACTGTTGCTCATCTCTGCTGTCCTGCGGCTGACTCTTTTTGTACCAACTACACCAAGCCTTGTGACAGAATAACGCACCCGAAGAATGGAGTCAGCAGGAGCAGACAACCCAGTGTTGGCGGTCGAGGAGCGCGTACAGCAGCATGGGACCTTGTTGCAACGTCTCGGCACCGCCATGGATATAGTCCTGCAGATGATGGCCCGTTGGGAGAGAGGAGGAGTCCCTCCAGCGCCTCCACCAGCACCACCACAGGCACCACTGCTCAACCCTCCTTCACCCGGTTCCAGTGGGATTCGCCTCGCGCTCTCCAGAGGGAGTATGATGGGACGGCTGCCGGTTTCTACTCCAGCAGGAGCTCTATCTGGTGACCGTCCACCCGGCTCCTTCGGGTCGTGAGAGTGTGTCCGCCCTCGTCTCCTGCCTCTCAGGGAAAGCCCTGGAGTGTGCCAACGCCGTATGGGGGGAAGGAGAAGCGGTGTTGGACCACTATGAGGATTTCACCCGCTGGTTTCGGACTGTTTTCGAGTGAACGTCTGTTTCACCTTAGGCAGGGGACGAGGAGCGCACAGGAGTTCGCCTTGGCCTTCCGGACCCTGGCCGCCAGCGCGGTATGGAACGACAGGGCCCTGATTGATCACTACCGGTGTAGTTTGCGAGAGGACGTCCGTCGGGAGTTGGTCTGCAGGGACACCACGCTCACCTTTGACCAGCTGGTGGACCTGTCCATCCGGCTGGATAACCTGCTGGCTACCCGCGGACGTCCAGATCGGGGTCTGTCGATTCCATCCCCCAGCACCTCCGATCCGACGCCCATGGAGCTGGGAGGTACTGCACTTAGGGCGACTGGAGGAGGGACCGGTCCATGCACCATCTGTGGCCACAGAGGGCACACTGCCGGTCGGTGCTGGGGAGGTCCCTCTGGGAGTCGAGGCAGCAGGCAGGGCACTCTCGTGTCACCCCAGGTGAGTCGGCACCAGGCTCACCCAGAGCCCCCTGTTGCACATATGTTTTTGTGTATAAACTTTCCTGAGTTTTCCCCCCAGGCGCTCGTAGATTCAGGCGCAGCTGGGAATTTTATTGATCGTTCATTTGCCCATACTATTGTTCCAGTGGACATGCCCTTCCCAGTTCACGCCCTAGATAGTCAACCATTAGGGTCAGGGCTAATTAGGGAGGTCACAGCTCCAATGGGCATGGTGACGCAGGAGGGTCACAAGGAGAGAATTTGTCTCTTCCTTATTGATTCTCCTGCGTTTTCCGTGGTGATGGGCCTACCCTGGTTAGCCTGTCATGACCCCACTATTTCGGGGCAACAGAGGGCTCTCACAGGGTGGTCAAGAGAGTGCTCTGGGAGGTGTTTAGGGGTTTCCGTTGGAAGTCCAGACCAGGTCTCCACCGTGCGCATCCCCTCTGAATATGCCGATTTGGCTCTCGCCTTCTGTAAAAAGAAGGCGACTCAATTACCACCCGAGGGGATTGTGCGATAAATCTCCTGGTAGACGCAGCACTTCCCAGGAGTCACGTGTATCCCCTGTCGCAAGAGGGGACAGCGGCTATGGAAACATATGTCTCCGAATCCTTGGGGCTGGGGTACATTCGGCCCTCCACCTGCCTCCTCAAGCTTATTATTTGTGAAGAAGAAGGATGGAGGTCTGCGCCCGTGTATTGACTATCGAGGCATCAACCAGATCACTGTGAGGTACAGTTACCCGCTACCTCTGTTATAATCTGCACCCGGCACAGCCAGAAGAGGACTGGCCACCCCTCACAGCCTGGTTCCTCTCTAGGTTTCTTCCTAGGTTTTGGCCTTTCTAGGGAGTTTTTCCTAGCCACCGTGCTTTTACACCTGCATTGCTTGCTGTTTGGGGTTTTAGGCTGGGTTTCTGTACAGCACTCTGTGACATCAGCTGATGTAAGGGGGGCTTTATAAATACATTTGATTTGATTTGATACCTCTCATAGCCAGTGCGATCGAGTCAATGCACGGGGCAAGCTTCTTCACAAAATTGGATCTCAGGAGCGCTTACAACCTGGTGCGTATCCGGGAGGGAGACGAGTAGAAGACGGCATTTAGTACCACCTCAGGGCACTATGAGTGCCTCGTCATGCCATACGGGTTGATGAATTCTCCATCAGTCTTCCAGGCCTTTGTAGACGAGATTTTCAGGGACCTGCACCTGGGTGAAGTGGTGTATATTGATGACATTCTGATATACTCCGCTACACGCGCCGAGCATGTGTCCCTGGTGCGCAAGGTGCTTGGTCGACTGTTGGAGCATGACCTGTATGTCAAGGCTGAGAAATGTCTGTTCTTCCAACAGTCCGTCTCCTTCCTAGGGTACCGCATTTCCACTTCAGGGGTGGAGATGGAGAGTGACCGCATTTCGGCCGTGCGTAATTGGCCGACTCCCACCACGGTAAAGGAAGTGCAGCGGTTTCTAGGGTTTGCCAACTAATACCGGAGGTTTATCCGGGGGCTTTGGTCAGGTAGCGGCTCCCATTACCTCACTGCTGAAGGGGAGACTGGTGCGTTTGCAGTGGTCGGCTGAGGCGGACAAGGCTTTTGGTCACCTGAAGGCTCTGTTTACCTCGGCTCCCGTGCTGGCTCATCCGGATCCCTCTTTGGCGTTCATAGTGGAGGTGGACGCGTCCGAGGCTGGGATAGGAGCCGTGCTCTCTCAGCGTTCGGGTACGCCACCAAAGCTCCTGTGCCTTCTTTTCGAGGAAGCTCAGCCCGGCGGAGTGAAACTATGACGTGGGGGACCGGGAGCTGTTGGCTGTCGTCAAGGCCTTGAAGGCGTTGGCTTGAGGGGGCTAAACACCCTTTTCTCATCTGGACTGACCACCGCAATCTGGGAGTACATCCGGGCGGCGAGGAGACTGAACCCTCGCCAGGCAAAGTGGGCCATGTTCTTTACCCGTTTTGTTTTCACCCTGTCCTACAGACCAGGTTCCCAGAATACGAAGGCAGACGCACTGTCCCGGCTGTATGACACAGAGGAGCGGTCAATGGATCCCACTCCCATACTCCCGGCCTCTTGCCTGGTGGCACCGGTAGTGTGGGAGCTGGACGCGGACATCGAGCGAGCGTTACGTACAGAGCCCACTCCCCCACAGTGTCCAGCTGGGCGCCTGTACGTTCCGTCTGTTGTCCGCGACCGTTTGATCCATTAGACACACACGTCACCCTCCTCTGGTCATCCTGGCGTCGGTCGGACAGTGCGCTGTCTTAGTGGGAAGTACTGGTGGTCCACTTTGTCCACTAAGGATGTGAGGGTTTATGTTTCCTCCTGCTCTGTGTGCGCTCAGTGCAAGGACCCTAGGCTCCTGCCCAGAGGGAAGTTACAGTCCTTACCCATTCCACAACGGCCGTGGTCGCACCTGTCGGTGGACTTCCACACGGATCCTCCTCCCTCACAGGGTAACACCACGATCCTAGTCGTTGTGGATCGTTTCTCTAAGTCCTGCCGTCTCCTCCCTTTGCCCGGTCTCCCTATGGCTCTACAAACTGCGGAGGTCCTGTTTACACACGTCTTCCGGCACTACGGGGTGCCTGAGGACATAGTATCTGATCGAGGTCCCCAGTTCACATCAAGAGTCTCGAGGGCGTTCATGGAACGTCTGGGGGTCTCGGTCAGCCTTACCTCGGGTTTTCACCCCGAGAGTAACGGGCAGGTGGAGAGAGTAAACCAGGATGTGGGTAGGTTTCTGCGGTCTTATTGCCAGGACCGGCCGGGGGAGTGGGCGGCGTTCGTTCCATGGGCAGAGATGGCCAAAAACTCGCTCCGCCACTCCTCCACTAACCTCTCCCCTTTCCAGTGCGTACTGGGGTACCTGCCGGTTCTGGCACCTTGGCATCAGAGCCAGATCGAGGCTCCTGCGGTGGACGACTGGTTTAAGAGCTCGGAGGAGACATGGGACGCCGCTCATGTGCACTGCCACCTCCGTGCTTCACGGTTGGGATGGTGTTCTTCAGCTTACAAGCCTCCCCCTTTTTCCTCCAAACAGCCAAACAGTTCTATTTTTGTTTCATCAGGCCAGAGGACATTTCTCCAAAAAGTACAATCTTTGTCCCCATGTGCAGTTGCAAACCGTAGTCTGGCTTTTTTATGGCGGTTTTGGAGCAGTGGCTTCTTCCTTGCTGCGTGGCCTTTCAAGTTATGTCGATACAGGACTCGTTTTACTGTGGATATAGATACCTTTGTACCTGTTTCCTCCAGCATCTTCACAAGGTCTTTTGTGTTGTTCTGGGGTTAATTTGCACTTTTTGCACAAAAGTACGTTCATCTCCAGGAGACAGAATGCGTTTCCTTCCTGAGCAGTATGACGGCTGCGTGGTCCCATGGTGTTTATACTTGCATACCAATGTTTGTACAGATGAACGTGGTACAGATGAAATACTTATTTCCCTCATTAAAATGCAAATCAATTTATAAAAATTTTCACATGCGTTTTTCTGGATTTTTTTGTTGTTATTCTGTCTCTCACTGTTCAAATAAACCTACCATTAAAATTATAGACTGATAATTTCTTTGTCAGTGGGCAAACGTACAAAATCAGCAGGGGATCAAATACTTTTTTCCCTCACTGTAAGTGTATGTAAACTTCGGACTTCAACTGTAAATAGCGAAGAAACACATTTCAATCATAACCAAATAAACAGTATAATATAATATATTTCTTTTTTAAAGGTCAGAACAATCTTTTGTCAGAGTAAAAATGTACTGCATCTGTTTTGACAATCCAGGTGGTTGGAACAACCGCCACATATTTCACTCTTTCAAATTCTATGTACACTACTGCATACAGTTTAGGTGTAACAGTATAGCTTCAGTCACTCTCCTCGCCCCTACCTGGGCTCGAACCAGGGACCCTCTGCACACATTAACAACTGCCTCCCACGAAGCATCGCTACCCATCGCTCAACAAAAGCCACGGACCTTGCAGAGCAAGGGGAACAACTACTTCAAGGTCTCAGAGCGAGTGACGTCACTGATTGAAACGCTGTTAGTGCGCACCCCGCTAGCTAACTAGCCATTTCACACCAGTTACATAGGCCACAAATTGCCCCAGTTCAGGACAGCAGAGATGAGCACCAGTAGTTTACTCAAAATATTAAAGTAGTAACAAATACCAAGCCCACCAAATGGACTGACATAATATAGAACAATAACGCACAACAAACATGAGGAAAACAGAGGGTTAAATAATGAACATGTAATTGGGGAATTGAAACCAGGTGTGTAAAAAACCAAGACAAAACAAATGGAACATGAAAAGTGGATCGGCGATGGCAAGAAGGCCGGCAAGAAGGCCGGCGACGTCGACCTCCGATCTCCGCCCGAACAAGGAGAGGTGAATAACAACAAGAATAGCATTTTCCTGAATCATTATGAGATTCTTTCAGTGATTACAATTGCACTAGAATAGTTTATTTTTATATTATTTCATTTATATTTTTTGTATGTTTTAGTATTTTCTTGTTAATACCTGCTTACTGTTTTGTATGATGTAGCAATGTAAGTTATTGATCTGTATCATGAATAAAAATAAATAAATACTTCCTCCCTCGCCCTTGCAAGTGTACACTCCTCAGACGTCTTGATACGTCATCAGAAGTGTCCACTTAATTTGAGGGCTGAGGGGATAGGGGGTGTCTTTTAAGTGTTTGGACCGTAAGCCCTATTTTAGCGCTTGGCGACGCAGACGTTCTTTGGCACGCAACAGGTTGGAGTAATAACATTGGCTCGAATCTAGGTTGTGCCTTTATATTACCAGAAAATGAACAACTGAGGAAGAATGTTTCACTTCTCAAACGTCAGCCTGTCTAATTGGTCTGTTTCGCAAGCGTTCCCGGAAGTCTTGATTTTAGAAACATTGCATGGCGCGTTCAAATCAACTGCGAGAACTCGGAACTCGGAAATCTCTGACTACTGTCCCGGGGGGGGACAGCTCCGACTTAGAAAAAAACATATTTTAACGGTCGTCCAACTCGGAATTTGCAACTCGGACCTCTTTAATTGTATTTTTAAGGGGGTAAAAAAAAACTCGGGTCTCTTTCTAGAATTCCGACCTGAAGATCACGGACGTCATTATTTGACCTTGTATTTTTCCCAGTTGTTTTGAACGCGGCATCAGTATATTCAGAAACTCTATGCCGCTACTTTCACTTTCTTCCGGTGAACTGAAGGTGGAGGTGCATCGTCTTGACGAACACGAATTAGTCTAGTTATGCTATATAGCGAACTAGCTATTATATTCTGCCCAGCTTTGAACGACACAAGGTATTTCCCTAGATGACAAACGGCTTAAAACAAAAGTAAGTCGTACGGTCATATTTATCATCTTGTTGTGGCACGGTAACGTTACTGCAGTGTTAGCTAGACAGCTTCCAAACTTGACTTCCGTCGAGGGCTCTTTCCTGAAAATTAATTAACTCTGTCTGGACAAAATATAGGGCAGATATTTCTAGCTAGACAAATTGTGGTTTTGGTATGGTGTGGGATTTGCAAACTTTGGACTTCAATCATTCTTCCAGACCAAAGGCCAGCTGGTGGCGATATTGAGTCGTGTCAGTTTACCGTACCAATACATTCGTATCCCTCGTTTCGTACCTAAAACATTCTCCATTCAAGCTGTATAGGCTTCGAGTTCCTTAACTTTATTGAATGGCGAGACGGTGGCCAAAACGTGGAAAATACTTTCTTTATGAAACTCATTTCCCACCACCATGCTAGAGTGTCTAAATACTAATCCCGGATGGTATGTATGGCGTTCAGCCACATCAGGTTGTAGCAGTCTGTTTTTTCACCTAACGCAGTGACGTCTTCTCAGGGCGGGTCTGGTGGTTTTGACGAGCTTTTCGTTCAGGCGAGGAGAGTTTTAACGTGGAAGGTTAGGATAGTTAGGGTACGATTAGGTCAAATGTAGTGCTGAGTGATTAACGTTAGTGCTTTGAGGTCGGTTCGATTATTGAAAAAATATTCACGGATTTTGGTTTCACTTTTTCAAACAATTGCATTATAAAGTGGATCTTTTTTTAAATGGAAATTAAAGCCCAAAATATTTAACATTCAATTACTAAACATTGAAAATGTTCCATTGTCTCTGTCTGGTCCACATTGGGTAGACATCAATATAAAAATAGGAAATTACTATGAAATAGTACAATATTTCCGATGTGTATATTACTTCGTTTTTATTTGGATTTTATTATTTTTAATTCATTTTAATTTTTTTATTTCACCTTTTATTTAACCAGGTAGGCAAGTTGAGAACAAGTTCTCATTTACAAATGTGACCTGGACAAGATAAAGCAAAGCAGTTCGACATATACAACAACACAGTTACACATGGAATAAACAAACATACAGTCAATAATACAGTAGAAAAACAAATCTATATACAATGTGTGCAAATGAGGTAAGATAAGGAACGTAAGGCAATAAATAGGCCATGGTGGCAAAGGAATTACAATATAGCAATTTAACACTGGAATGGTAAATGTGCAGTAGATTAATGTGCAAAGTAGAAATACTGGGGTGCAAAGGAGCAAGATAAATAAATGAATACATTAGGGGATGAAGTAGTTGGTTGGGCTATTAACAGATGGGCTATGTACATGGCGTCTGCTCAGGCAGTAGCAGCCCAACAGCCAGACATCTCTATGCTCCCCATACTGTACTCTTTAGTCATCCTCTTTAACTAGGCTAGCCTGTCTAAGCTTGCTGCAGAGCTGTCTGATGAAATCATTTTACTAGTTCTTCAAGTAGATAAGGCATACTTTAACGACCTGTCTATCCCTTTCTCTCATCACCGTGTTGTGTACATTCCTCTCATGTGGTCTATGCGCTCTGTGTGTAATTTAAAATAGCAGGCATAAGTGTATCCATCTATGTCCGAGCCGGAAAAAACAGGCGCAATGGATTATGGTCATTGTAGTTAATTACCACGTTTCTGCAGTGAACTAGGTTGAATATTTGCAAAAATGGTCCCACATGGGACTCAAACATGCATAGCTACATCCAGGTCTGCCCTGAGAACAGTCTTAGTTTCTTCTAATGAGACGCTGCTAATGCAGCAAGCGTAAAAGAAACAGAACCCCTGGGCTGATAGTTTCAACTTGATTGGATAAACGCCATACATAACATCCGGAATTAGCATTTAGCCACTGTAGTAGCATGGTGGTGGAAAATTGTTTTATAAGGAAAGAACTGCAGAAATATGCGTATTCTTTTTGCCTGCTCATTAAGTCATTAATGAATTAAGCATTAAGTTGAGGAAATCCAAGCCTATGCAGCCTGAATGGAAAATGTTTTATGAGAACGTTTTAGGTATGACCCAGTCCACTTGGGACATGAATGTATTGCCGGCTGCGTACAGTGCATTTGGACGGTAGTAAGATGGCACGACTCAATATCGCCATCTGCCGGCCTTTTGGCTATCGTTCTTCATGCTATGAACGGATATAGAGTGGCTTGCGAAAGTATTCACCCCCCTTGGCATTTTTCCTAATTTGTTGCCTTACAACATGGAATTAAAATGGATTTTTGGGGGGTTTGTATCATTTGATTTACACAACATGTCTACCACTTTGAAGATGCAAAATATTTTTTGTTGTGAAACAAACAAGAAATAAGACTAAACTATTCACCCCCAAAGTCAATCATTTGTAGAGCCACACTTTGCAGCAATTACAGCTGCAAGTCTCTTGGGGTATGTCTCTATAAGCTTGGCACATCTAGCCACTGGGATTTGCCCATTCTTCAAGGCAAAACTGCTCCAGCTCCTTCAAGTTGGATGGGTTCCGCTGGTGTAGAGCAATCTAAGTCATTCCACAGATTCTCAATTGGATTGAGGTCTGGGCTTTGACTAGACCATTCCAAGACATTTAAATTTCCCCTTAAACCACTTGAGTGTTGCTTTAGCAGTATGCATAGGGTCATTGTCCTGCTGGAAGGTGAACCTCCGTCCCAGTCTCAAATCTCTGGAAGACAAACAGGTATCCCTCAAGAATTTCCCTGTATTTAGCGCCATCCATCATTCCTTCAATTCTGACCAGTTTCCCAGTCCCTCCCGATGGAAAAACATGATGTTGTTCTCAGGGTGATGAGAGGTGTTGGGTTTGCACCAGACATAGCGTTTTCCTTGATGGCCAAAAAGCTAAATTTTAGTCTCATCTGACCAGAGTACCTTCTTCCATATGTTTGGGGAGTCCCCCACATGCCTTTTGGTGAACACCAAGCGCGTTTTCTTATTTTTTCTTTGAGAGATGGCTATTTTCTGCCCACTCTTCCGTAAAGCCCAGCTCTGGAGTGTGCGGCTTAAAGTGGTCCTATGGACAGATACTCCAATCTCTGCTGTGGAGTTTTGCAGCACCTTCAGGGTTATCTTTGGTCTCTTTGTTGCCTCTCTGATTAATGCCCTCCTTACCTGGTCTGTGAGTTTTGGTGGGCGGCCCTCTCTTGGCAGGTTTGTTGTGGTGCCATATGGTGCTCCGTTGGGATGTTTTTATAACCCAACCCTGATCTGTACTTCTCCACAACTTTGTCCCTGACCTGTTTGGAGAGCTCCTTGGTCTTCATGGTGCCCTTTGCTTAGTGGTGTTGCAGCCTCTGGGGCCTTTCAGAACAGATGTGTGTATATATACTGAGATCATGTGACACTTAGATTGCACACAGGTGGACTTTATTTAACTCATTTTGTGACTTCTGAAAGTAATTGGTTGCACCAGATCTTATTTAGGCTTCATAGCAGAGGGGGTGAATACACATGCATCCACCACTTTTCCTTTTTTTATTGTTGTTTCGAATCTTTTGAAACAAGTATTTTTTTTAAATTTCACTTCACCAATTTGGACTATTTTGTATGTCCCTTACATGAAATCCACATAAAAATACATGAAATCCACATAAAAATACATTTAAATTACAGGTTGTAACGCAACAAAATAGGAAAAACGGCAGGATGAATACTTTTGCAAGGCGCTGTAGCTATATCAGTTCTACCTAGCATCTATTTAAATAAAATTTGATTGTTTACATACACATATTTAGCAGATGTTATTGCAGGTGTAGCGAAATGCTTGTGTTCCTAACTCCAACAGTGCATTAGTATCTAACAATACACACAAATCTAAAGTAAAATAATGGAATTAAGAAATATATAAATATTAGGACGAGCAATGTCCCTGGCATTGACTAAAATACAGTACAATAGAATACAGATACCTTAATGAGTATTCTATTCTACTGTATCTTCTGGCGGAGGAGTTTTAAGTGCCCCGAAGCTCGGTCTGAACGTTAACACATTGCATGAGGTACGGTTTGGAAACATATCAGCAATATTTAATTTAAAAAAAAAAAAGATTAAATTACTACACACCTTTTTTAAAGGGCTAGGATTATTGTTCCCACATGCCCATATCTCCATGTTACAGCGCACCTTATGTTTCTAAAACCAAAACCTTAAAAAGTTGATATTTACCCATGGATTCATGAAGAATGTTGAATATAACTTTGTGTAGCCGATGTAAAATGGCTGGCTAGTTAGCGGTGCGCTCTAGTAGCTTTCAATCATAGACGTCACCTGCTCTGGTTGGACAGGTAGTGATGCTTTGTGGGTGGCAGTTGTCGATGTGTTCAGAGAGTCCCTGGTTCAAACCCAGGTTGGAGCGGGGAGAGGAATGGAAGCAATACTGTTACATTAGCACAACTGTCTTCATCATAACCCAAAATAAAAGGTTATTACTCCAATGTTAACGAACAACAAGAATGCAAACAAACATATATAGCTTCAAAATATGGTTAACCCTATCATTCCAAAGACCCCAGCAGAAATCATCTTTTCATTTATCTGACTTTAATTTATCTACATGTCCAGCCTTATATTTAGCCTCACAATGTGTTTTAGTATTTTCTTGTCATTAAAACAGGGCTACAAATAGAACAATAAACAATTTGACAAACCGTTGCATTCATGAATGTCAATACAAAAATAAGGTCAGCCAAAGAAAAAACCGGATAAAAATTAATTCATATGAATGCTGTACAATCAGTGGCCTGTTTATTAGGTACACCACCCCATTCACAAATGGTTCGCTCCTACAGACAGTGAGTCACGTGGCTTGCTATATAAAGCAGACAGATGGGCATTGAGGAATTCATTCACTTTTCGATTGAAAGTTGGGTCACCCGTTTTGCCCATTCTAAGAGACATTGAGCGCGGTATGATCGTGGTATGATAGTATATCAAACGGCCGGCCTCCTGGGCTTTTAATGCACGACAGTGTCTAGGGTTTACCGAGAATGGTGCTACAAACAAAAAACATCCAGTCAGCGGCAGTCCTGTGGGCAAAAACTGCTAGTTGATGAGGTCGAAAGGGAATGGAAAGAATCCTGCAAGCTAACAGGCGGGCCACAAACAGACAAATAATGGCGCAGTACAACATTGGTGTGCAGAACGGCATCTCGGAACGCACAACTCTTCGGTACTTGTCACAGATGGGCTATTGCAGCGGACGACCACACCAAGTTCCACACCTATCTGCTAAAAACAAGAAGAAGCGGCTCCAGTGGGCACGCAATCACCAGTACAGGGCAATTGAGGAGTGGAAAAACATTGCCTGGACCGACAAATCCTGGTTCCTGTTGCGTCGTGCTGATGGCAGAGTCAGGATTTGGCGTTCTGGAGGAAAGGGGGGTTCGACCCGGTACTACCTAATAAACTGGTTTATGTACAGAAATTGTTTACTCAGTGGGAAATTAATATCCAACTAGTCAGTGACAACAGCGTGGAGTTTGTGACCGCAACTGTGAGATTATTATAGACACTATGTCCTGAGATTTCCTATGATCTTCTATGTAGAAGAACCCCTTAACTTCTAAAGACTCTTGTGTAGCTTGTGAGCATTATAGCGCAAAACATGTTTACACATGCGTGTTTGAGGGTCTCAACATTTTATGGATAGCTTTAATAGTTTGTAGCTCAAACCATTGACTCTACAGACGTTTTTGTAAAAAATTACCCGGCCCGAGCCCCTTCAGGATCCGCCCTTGTCTCACAAACACTGCTCTAGCTTAGCTCCTGTTAAATCACACAGACTAATGGTCTGTATCTTAAACACACAATGTTGAAAAGGGGTAAGAAGTTCTAAGTCACGCTGGTGCAACGGTGGGACTCATTGGATTAAACCTATCTTGGATGTCAGACTGTCAGTCCTTGTATCTAGAGCACATTCTATGAATTTAGAAGGGATTTCATTTCCCCTGACCCCATCCCTCAGCTGTATTCCAAGTGGCGGGGCTCCAGTTTTTTTTTTCTTCAAATCCTGGAATGTAGCTTTTAACGAATAGGCACAGCTGGGGCCATGTAAGAAATATCATTTATATCATATCATGTCTGTTTAAATAAATTGGCTGATGTTTTGTGTGTGTGTGTGACATAGATGGCAGCAGAAGAACCTGATGATACTCAGCTAGAGGGAGAAGTGGAGTTTGAAGATGCAACAGATGCCAAACCTGACCGAAAGGGAAGATTCCTCCTTTTTTGGATTGTGAGTACCTTGTCCAAAAGACATGAAAGAGGTGCATGTTTCAAGTCTTATCCTGGCGGAGCTATACAGTACATGCAAGGACCCACTATAATCATATTTTGAAGCTATACATAAACAATGGATTTAAGCTATACAATCTTACATTTGGGGTTTTAAGGTAGGACAGTTGTACTTAACTCATAAGGCATTTATAATCTTAAAATATTATGCATATCTAGGCCTGTAAAATGAACTATTAAAAACATGAATGAAATTCAATTAACAGACTTTTCAGACTGATATTTAAGTGAGAGTAATCATTTAAAATCTATATTTAATGGTCGACCAACGGCCAGAATCAGGAACAGCCTATTAAAAAAAAAAGTAGAAACATAACATTAAGAGTGTGAATGTTTCCATCTATTGAAAGTCTGTTGGTGGAAATGAAAAAAATATATGTAATTAGTGTTTCAATAAATTAGTGAAGAAACCATGTATGATATGTGATTTCCCCCCTTCAACTAATATTCACCACAAGGGGGCGCTACAAACAATCTACTGCTTTCAGTGCAGGTTACATGCAACTAAAAAGACCTGTGTTCAAATACATGCATAATACTTATTTTCTGTGTATTTTAGTATTTTCAAATAATGTGGCCGACTCAACAACAGTACTTCTAGGCCTAGTTGAAGTACTTTGAGACATACAATTAGAACCCACACATGCATACAAAATAATGTAAGTGCATGACTTTCTGAAAGGGATGCTGCAAAGTAAAAAATTAAAAATACTTAAAGCCAGTAGTTTTGAAAGTAGCGCTAGAGCCAAAAAGGGTCCACGAAAATTGTGTACAACGTTACGTGTTTTCACGTCGTTGTTGTCAAGCCCTGCAGAGTGTGCAATAAGAGAGTAAAAACATTTTGTATTTTCAAATCGGTAGACTAAATGACAATCATTTACAAAATGACGCGAGGGATTTTGTTTGCTGGCCAGGGCCTAATTGCCTTCCACGAGTGAATGTGATTGTAATTTTATACATTGGAAAAGTTATACTTTTATGTTTGCATCAAATACCCTACTCCTTGGAAGATGTGTATTGATTATACAGTGCCTTCAGAAAGTATCGTTCATTTATCAAATCCACTTCAATCAGTGTAGATGAAGGGGAGGACACAGGTTAAAAAAGTATTTTAAAGCCTTGAGAATGGGCAAGACAAAATATTTGTGCCTTTGAACGGGGTACGGTAGTAGGTGCCTGGGGCGGCAGGTAGCCAAGCGTTGGGCCAGTAACCGAAAGGTTGCTGGATCGAATCCCCGAGTTGACAAGGTACAAATCAGTCGTTCTGCCCCTGAACAAGGCAGTTAACCCACTTCCCCGGTAGGCTGTCATTTTAATTAAGAATTTGTTCTTAACTGACTTGCCTGGTTAAATAAAAAGAAAAGTTTGTGTCAAGAACTGGAATGCTGCAAGGTTTTTCACACTTAAGTTTCCTGTGTCTATCAAGAATGGTCCACCACCCAAAGGACATCCAGCCAGTTTTACACAACTGGGAAGCATTGGAGTCAACATGGGCCAGCATCACTGTGGAACGCTTTCGACACCTTGTAGAGTCCATGCCCAGACGACTTGAGGCTACTCTGAGGGCAAAAGGGGGTGTGCAACTCAATATTAGGAAGGTCTCGACATTGACACGTCGAGTCCAAAATGGAAGGTTCAATCACTTTAAGTATAGCATGCTCATAAACATAAAAAAATGAGATTGAGAAGTGTCCGTTCCTCCAGCAGTATATAGAGGCCATTTCCTAGATCCAGATTAAGTCCACTTCATGCTCAATGGAGATTTTACATTTTAAAATATTTTTCAGACTAGACTTAATCTGTGTCTCGGTATTCAGTTTCACATAACTCAAATACTGTAGGTCAGTAACTTTCATGATAAACCTCAACAAGCCATCTCACAGCTACACTAACACAACATTCAATCCTGCACTCGTATAATCTAGCTGGGGTATTGAAGTCTGGGCCTAGGTTTGTAGCACATGTACAGATTGTTATTTGGAGATTTAGAAAATGGGAAAAGACAATGGAGGGCAAAGTGAAAATAACCCTAAACTTTGGCATAATTTCAAAGTAAAGAAATTGATGTACCAATCCCAGATTGCCCCTTTAAAGCCTTAACATTTATGGTATTTTATTTGCATAAATAAGATGCTATGTCGAAGGAATTTTTAAGATTCAGTTAGGCCACATTTTATACGACAGTCCATCATTACTTTAAGACATGAAGGTCAGTCAATCCGGAAAATTTCAATAACTTTTTGAAAGTTTCTTCAAGTGCAGTCGCAAAAACCACAAAGTGCTATGATGAAACTGGGTCTCATGAGGACTGCCACAGGAAAGGAAGACCCAGAGTTACATCTGCTGCAGAGAATAAGTTCATTAGTTACCAGCCTCAGAAACTGCAGCCCAAATAAATGCTTCACAGAAGGGCTGGACGATATGGCCAAAATCTCATATCATGATATAGTACATTTTCTGTAAATTCAATGAATAAATAGTTCATATAAAATTACCACATGTAAATGCCTATTTCTTATTACATTTTGAATTATACTCAACAAATAAAGGTACTTACTCGTATTTGATTATTTCTCATTTTATTTAGAACCTTTGTGCAAATTTTCAATTAAGCATGCAACAAAATATTAATGTATGTAATCTAAAAAGGTAAATAGAAAACACTTCAACTATAGTTGCAAACAAAATAAATATAGGCCTAAAATATATATATATATATTTTTTTTTGGGGAGGCTTGCCTGTTTTGGAAGTTATTTTGGCATTAATATGTGTCACATATCAATTTGCATTTGGTACCTTGGGTTGAGTGTTAGCACCAACTCACGAAACCCCCGTTTCTCGGCCGTGTAAATTGGGGCCATGTCTTTGCAGATGAAAGTTGTAACGGCAGCTGTTATCTCCTTCCATATTCGTGATTCTTTGCCATATGGTTTGCCGCGGGCAAAAGCCTCTTGCAACATCTGAGTCGGGGGTTTGTTTTGAGCACTCGGCTGTACTTTTTTGGGTCTCATCCGTAGACTCTATCCGTACTATTTCAAATGATTCTTGCGTAGGTGGTAAAATAGGTTAGTGGTGTTTGAGCCTGTTGGGACCAGCCTGCGACATATTTTGCAGAGGATGATTTTCTGGTCCGTGTCAGACTTTTCATACCCAATCCACATCCATGCAACCGAAGTAGCCCCTCTTTTAGGTACGAGCTCCGTGCTCTGTGTCTCGTTCACTCTCCTCCATGTTTGTTTGTGTTGCACGAACGCAAAGCGTCGTCCAATTGACTAAAAATATTGTCGTAAAGAGTCTGATTTGCGACACTGAAATAAACAAGACGTTTTTCTATCGTTTCATATTATGCTCTATTAACACAATATATATATCGTCATATCGCCCAGCCCTACTTCAGAGTTCAAGTAACAGACACATCAACATCGACTGTTCCAAGGAGACTGCATGAATCAGGCCTTCATGGTTGAATTGCTGCAAAGAAACCCCTACTAAAGGACTGTAATAAGAAGAGACTTGCTTGGGCGAAGAAACACGAGCAATGGACATTAGACTGGTGGAAATCTGTCCTTTGGTCTGATGAGTCCAAATTAGAGATTTTTGGTTCCAACTGCCGTGTCTTTGAGACTCAGAGACGCAGAGTTGGTGATGTGTGGTTCCCGTCGTGAAGCATGGAGGAGGAGGTGTGATGGTGTGGGGGTGCTTTGCTGGTGACACTATCTGTGATTTATTTAGAATTCAAGGCACACTTAACCAGCATGGCTACCACAGCATTCTGCAGCGATACGCCATCCCATCTTCGTTTTGCATTCATCCCCCTCCCGGATGCGCATCAGATTGTAGGCACTCCGCAGGTCCAGTCAAGTGAATTAACCGGGCCCCACAGAGCTGTTGGATGGCGGCCGGCACCAACAGGAGAGGGTAGCGGTACTTGTTGGTGATGAAATTGAGACCTCTGTAGTCGATGCACGAACGTAGACCTCCCTCCTTGACCACGAAGAAGAGGTGGTGGGGCAGATGAAACCCTGCTGGAGAGCCTCCTGGATGTACTTTTCCATAGCCTTGGTTTCAGCCACCAACTGGGTCTGCTAGCAGGTCGATGGCACAGACCCAGGGGTAATGAAGAGGGAGACAGGTGGCACGGGTCTTGTAGAAAACCTCTCAGAGATCCTTGTAAACCTCTAGGATGTCGGCCTGGAGGGCAACCACAGGACTCTCAACTGACGTGGAACCACAGGGTAAGGGAAAGCAGGTCTTCCGACATCAGGGTGACCAGGCAGTGATCTCCATCCTCGATCAGGAGATTGTGGGGTCGTGACGTTGGAGCCATGGGAGGCCGAGGATGGCTTTCTTGGTGAAGGGGTCCCACAGTGATGGTGAGTGGTGCTGTGATGTGTGTGATTGTCCCGGATACCAGTGGTCAACTATCCAGTGCTTGAACTTGTTAATGAAATTCCCTGCGGCACCGAAGTCCACTAGAGCTACAGAGACAACACATGAGGGTCAACTAGCCAGTGAAATTGAAACCAGAAAGGGTTTGGCGGAAAGTGATGATGGAATACTCATGCCTACCCCGGGAAACGGATGATCACGGTGCTGTCCCTCAGTCCTTGTGGACCCCTGGTTGGGATGCACTGGACACTGCTGACCGCAATAACGACAGAGCCCAAGCCATCTCTGACAGCATTGCTCTGCCACGGTGAGGTGTGTGTGGACCCTATCTCCTTGGGTTCAGGCTTTGTCTCAGGAGGGAGGTGAGAGGCGATGGAGGTGCCGACGCTCCCGAAGAACGTTAGCCAGATGGATGGCCATCGCGATGAGTGCTTCCAAGGAGAGGTTGTCTCGACACACCAGCTCCGTCTGGATCTCTTCGTGCTGTCCTCTTCTGAATAGGGTGCGGAGTGCCAGCTCATTTAATCTGCTGGAGGCGGATACGGTCCGGAAGGTGAGTGTGTACTCCGCAGCGGTCTGGGCACCCTGCCGGAGTTTGAGTAGGCACTCAACTCCCTCTCTGCCCTCCGGTGGATGGTCGAAGGCCGCTCTAAACAGAGCTATGAACCTCCCATAGGAACCCAGCTCCTCCTCTCCTCTATCCCAGATGGCCGTCCGTTCAGCAGGGAAACTTGGACCTCTCATTGGTAGGGGCTCTCGTCCGTTGGGCGAAATAGAGTGACCATGGATGGAATCCTGTCATATTTGTTCGGGAGGGACAATCTGGCATCGCTGACCTGGGCGGACTACTGGATGGGCTGGGGGGACTGGCTCTTTGGGACGACTCGCGGTAGAGTTGGAGGTGATGCCCCTCGGATGATGTCGAGGCGTTGAAGAACGCGTAGGACCTCATTTATAACCATTACCAGTTGTGCCAGTTGTTTGAGGATTAGCTGTCCTTGATCGCCATCCCTCTGGGAGATGTCTGCATTTTCTGCTGCTTCCATTTGTTGAAGCAGTATTATGTCATGTAGACGCAGGGAGTCATGAAGCAAGTGCAGTTGGTGAGTTTAATAACGAAGAACATGAAGAAATACAAAACTAGAGAAGCGTACTGGGGAAGAAAAACAAAACCAATACTGCCTGAGACAGGCTACTTAGGGCTAAACAGGGGACGTAAATCAAGGTACTGATTAAGTCCAAGTGTGCATAACGATGGGGAGCAGGTTTGTGTAATAATGGTTACCAGGTGTGTGTAATGTGGGTTGCCAGGACCGGTGGTTAGTAGCCCGGCGACGTCAAGCTCCAGAGCGGGAGTAGGCGTGACAATTAGACCTTGATCGCAAGTTTTAGCTATTAGTTTTAGTTTTACCTTATTTTGATGATACAGTTGAAGTCGGAAGTTTACATACACTTATGTTGGAGTCATTAAAACTAGTTTTTCAACCACTCCACAAACTATAGTTTTGGCAAGTCAGTTAGGACAGTAAATTTTCCAACAATTGTTTACAGACAGATTATTTCACTTATAATTCACTGTATCACAATTCCAGTGGGTCAGAAGTTTACATACATTGTTGACTGTGCCTTATAAACAGCTTGGAAAATTCCCGAAAATTATGTCATAGCTTTAGAAGCTTCTGATAGGCTAATTGACATAATTTTAGTCAATTAGAGGTGTACCTGTGGATGTATTTCAAGGCCTACCTTCAATCTCAGTGCCTCTTTGCTTGACATCATGGGAAAATCTAATGAAATCAGCCAAGATCTCAGAAAATAAAATTGTAGACCTCCACAAGTCTGGTTCATCCTTGGGAGCAATTTCCAAACACCTGAAGGTACCACGTTCATCTGTACAAACAATAGTACGCAAGTATAAACACCATGGGACCACGCAGCCATCATACCGCTCAGGAAGGAGATGCGTTCTGTCTCCTAGAGATGAACGTACTTTGGTGCGAAAAGTGCAAATCAATCCCAGGACAACAGCAAAGGACCTTGTGAAGATGCTGGAGGAAACAGGTACAAAAGTATCTATATCTACAGTAAAACGAGTCCTATATCGACATAACTTGAAAGGCCGCTCAGCAAGGAAGAAGCCACTGCTCCAAAACCGTCATAAAAAAGCCAGACTACGGTTTGCAACTGCACATGGGGACAAAGATTGTACTTTTTGGAGAAATGTCCTCTGGTCTGATGAAACAAAAATAGAACTGTTTGGCCATAATGACCATCGTTATGTTTGGAGAATAAAGGGGGAGGCTTGCAAGCCGAAGAACACCATCCCAACCGTGAAGCACAGGGGTGGCAGCATCCTGTTGTGGAGGTGCTTTGCTGCATGAGGGACTGGTTCACTTCACAAAATAGATGGCATCTTGAGGAAGGAAAATTATGCGGATATATTGAAGCTCAAGACATCAGTCAGGAAGTTAAAGCTGGGTCGCAAATGGGTCTTCCAAGTGGACAATGACCCCAAGCATACTTAATGACAACATGGCTTAAGGACAGAACTGAAAAAGCGTGTGCGAGCAAGGAGGCCTACAAACCTGACTCAGTTACACCAGCTCTGTCAGGAGGAATGGGCCAAAATTCACCCAACTTATTGTGGGAAGCTTGTGGAAGGCTACCTGACACGTTTGACCCAAGTTAAACAATTTAAAGGCAATGCTACCAAATACTAATTGGGTGTATGCAAACTTCTGACCCACTGGGAATGTGATGAAAGAAATAAAAGCTGAAATAAATAATTCTCTCTCCTATTATTCTGACATTTAACAATTCTAAAATAAAGTGGTGATCCTAACTGACCTAAGACAGGGAATGTTTACTAGGATTAAATGTCAGGTATTGTGGAAAACTGAGTTTAAATGTATTTGGCTAAGGTATATGTAAACTTCCAACTTCAACTGTAGGTTTGTTCTCCACTTGCATCTGTGACCTTTTGGAGTTTTAACCATGCATGGAACTAATCCACTGTGCCAGGACTAGAGCTAACGTGTATCCTCTTACTTTTTACTTTCACCAGTCCTCTTCATATCATGTCAAGTTTAGACGTTTAGACTTCCGTACAAATGTACAGTACCAGTCAAGTTTGGACACACCTACTCATTCCAGTAACCAAAAAAATATATTTTATATTTGAGGTTGTTCAAAGTAGCCACCCTTTGCCTTGATGACAGCTTTGTACACGCTTGGCATTCTCTCAACCAGCTTCATGAGGTAGTCACCTGGAATACATTTCAATTAACAGGTGTGCCATGTTAAAAGTTAATTTGTGGTATTTCTTTCCTTCTTAATGTGTTTGAGCCAGTCAATTGTTTTGTGACAAGGTAGGGGTTGTAAAAGACCATGTCAATATTATGGTAAGAACAGCTCAAATAAGCAAAGAGAAACGACAGTCCATCATTAAGACATGGTCAGTCATTCCTGAAAATGTAAAGAACTTTGAAAGTTTCTACAAGTGCAGTTGCAAAAGTACAAGCCTCAGAAATTGCAGCCCAAATAAATGCTTCACAGAGTTCAAGTAACAGACCCATCTCAACATCAACTGTTCAGAAAAGACTGTGAATCAGGCCTTCATGGTTGAATTGCTCCAAAGAAACCACTACTAAAGGACACCATTAAGAAGAAGACTTGCTTGGGCCAAGAAACATGAGCAATGGAAATTTGACCGGTGGAAATCTTACCTTTGGTCTGATTTGGTTCCAACCGCTGAGTCTTTGTGCACGCAGAGTAGGTGAACGGAGGATCTCCTCGTGTGTTGTTCCCACCATGGAGGAGGTGAGATGGTGTGGGGGTGCTCTGCTGGTGACGCTGTTGGTGATTTATTTCGACTTCAAGCCACACTGAACCAGCATGGCTACCACAGCATTCTGCAGCGATACGCCATCCCATGTGGTTGGCGGTTTGTGGGATCATTTGTTTTTCAACAGGACAATGACCAAACACACCTCCAGGCTGTGTACGGTCTATTTGACCAAGAAGGAGAGGGATGGAGTGCTGCATCAGATGGCATGGCCTCCACAATCTTCCGACCTCAACCCAATTGATGAGTTGGACCGCAGAGTGAAGGAAATGCAAAAGGTCCAGATAGTCATTTGATTACCTGTTCAAGAGTCTTATGGCTTGGGGGTAAAAACTGTTGAGAATACTTTTTGTCCTAGACTTGACACTCCGGTACCGCTTGCCATGCGATAGTAGAGAGAACAGTCTATGACTGGGGTGGCTGGGGTCTTTGACAATTTTTAGGGCCTTCTTCTGGCACCGTCTGGTGTAGAGGTCCTGGATGGCAGGCAGCTTAGCCCCAGTGATGTACTGGGCCGTACGCACTACCCTCTGTAGTGCCTTGCGGTCAGATGCGGAGCAATTGCCGTACCAGGCAGTGATGCAACCAGTCAGGATGCTCTCAATGTTGCAGCTGTAGAACCATTTGAGGATCTCAGGACCCATGCCAAATCTTTTTAGTCTCCTGAGGTGGAATAGGCTTTTTCGTTCCCTCTTCCCGACTGTCTTGGTGTTGTTGATGTGGACACCAAGGAACTTGAAGCTCTCAACCTGCTCCACTACAGCCCCATTGATGAGAATGGGGGCGTGCTCGGTCCTCCTTTTCCTGTAGTCCACAATCATCTCCTTAGTTTTGGTTACGTTGAGGGAGAGGTTGTTGTCCTGGCACCACACGGCCAGGTCTCTGACCTCCTCACAATCCCTCCATCAGTGCTCAGACTGTCCGCAATAGGCTGAGAGAGGCTGGACTGAGGGCTTGTAGGCCTGTTGTAAGGTCGGTCTTCACCAGACATCACTGGCAACAACATCGCCTATGGACACAAACCCACCGTCTCTGGACCAGACTGGCAAAAAGTGCTCTTCACTGATGAGTCACGGTTTTGTCTCACCAGGGGTGATGGTCGGATTCGCATTTATCGTCAAAGGAATGAGCGCTACACCAAGGCCTGTACTCTGGTGCGGGATCGATTTGGAATTGGAGAGTCTGTCATGGTCTGGGGCGGTGTGTCACAGCATCATCGGACTGAGCTTGTTGTCATTGCAGGCAATCTCAACGCTGTGCGTTACAGGGAAGACATCCTCCTCCCTTAGGCTCATCCTGACATGACCCTCCAGCATGACAATGCCACCAGCCATACTGCTCGTTCTGTGTGTGATTTTCTGCAAGACAGGAATGTCAGTGTTCTGCCATGGCCAGCGAAGAGCCCGGATCTCAATGCCATTGAGCACATCTGGGACCTGTTGGATCGGAGGGTGAGGGCTAGGGCCATTCCCCCCACAGAAATGTCCAGGAACTTGCAGGTGCCTTGGTGGAAGAGGTGGGGTAACGTCTCACAGCAAGAACTGGCTAATCTGATGTAGTCCATAAGGAGGAGATGCACTGCAGTACTTAATGCAGCTGGTGGCCACACCAGATACTGACTGTTACTTTTGATTTTGACCCCCCCTTTGTTCAGGGACACATTGTTCAATTTCTGTTAGTCACATGTCTGTGGAACTTGTTCAGTTTGTCTCAGTTGTTGAATCGTGTTATGTTCATACAAATATTTACACGTTAAGTTTGCTGAAAATAAACGCAGTTGACAGTGAGTGGTTTCTTTTTTGATGAGTTTAGATTCAATTTCCATATGTAGGCTATGCTTCTAAATTAAGTCACTTCATATAATGTTACACTGTAGCCTACATCAATATTAACAGAACATTGCAGTAATGTTTTCAGAACCACTTCCATTATCAATACTGTATGTTCTTAGAACATTATTAGTAACAGCATAACATTAAAGAATAACTTATTGAGTCCCTTGGTGGAGCGTTTGAGAGTATTGTGGGAATATTCCCTGCTGGTTGGTAAGGGTGTTTTGAATAACATATCCATCAGCAAAACATTCCAATGTTTTTTAAGAACCACTTCTATATCTCCCAATTTTTGTTTCGGCAATTATGTTTTAAGAACATTACTGGAACATTGTGTTTATAACATTCCATGGTAACCTAATAATAAACTTAGGGGAATGTTCTGTGGTTGATGTTATAGATGAATGTTCCAAGGATAGCCTATTTAATGTCAAATGTTTTCTTAACACTTTTTTTAATTTTTTTTATTAAGAAAACATAATTGGAATGTTTGTGGGATGTTATCGTCTTAATGTTAGATCAAACCCTAACTTGAAATGAATGGGAACGTTAGCCAATGTCCTGGGAATGTTCCCGGCTTGCTGGGTAGCTATTTGCGTCCGAATTGTGTCTGTTTGTCATGTTATTTTTCAAGAGCACATGCCCTCTCATTTAAGCCCTGCATACTCAAATTTGTGATTTGTTGGGAGAATCTTCTCTCTATAGAGCACCCATTTTTTTTGGCCCAAAAAATCCACCATGTTACCAAGACCAAGTGCTGTTCCCTAGGTATGAGATTTCCGAGACTACCCCACTCATGGATGTAGCTAGTCTGCTGTTTATAACCATACAGTAACCTATAGTCTGTTGTTATACAGTTTGACCACATATACAGGAACTGCTAATAACCATACAGAATAGCTTGTTAATATTTGTGTGTGAGAGGCGGATTCTGTGCTTGTCAGCAGCCATAAAGGCTACGTGTTGCCCTGCCTGACCTCCGCAGAGTGTGCAGGGTCGTTTGAATAGGCCTTTAGAAAACTCTGGTTTGGTGTGGTGGCTGCTGACTCAGGGAGCTACAGCGTGCCACCCCTGTCCCCAGTGCACGCAGGCCAAGTCCAGTGTCTATAGAGTATAGAGAGCATGTCAGGATCCTAGTGCACACCAACTGCTCCGCACGCCCCAAAAAATCGACACCTCGAGGTTTGGAGAAAGCAAAAATAATTAAAAGGAGTGAGACGAGGAGCAACGTATTTCAGATGCAGAGTGGCGTGGCGCTTAATGAGGAACCCAGGTAAGGGACCCCTCCCTCCCCCCTCGTGCTGCTGCCCAACCCCACAGTGCCACAGAGGCAGGGCTCTTTGCCCACTCTTGGACCACTGCTAGGCATTCTGGCACCATGAGGGAGGGGTTGGGGGGGCTATGTAAAAGTTCTGGATCACATGTGGGTTATAGTATGGCCTGTTTGGCCATTTCTGTGTTTGCGTGCATGTGAGCGTGCACATGCGTATGTGTCTGAGTATGGGGTCCCATTGTTGCAGTTCTTAGGTAACCTGATGACTAGGCTCTTCTAGAACACATGCTGATATTGTGAGCCCAATGGGCTACTGTGGCCTACCTATCTGGATGGGTCCTTTAAAGAATGGAAATATGGCAGGTCTGTGAGAATTGTCACTCGGGAAGATTTACTCTGTCGGGGACATACTTTGATTCACTTATGACTTCTTAATACCCGAGCTAGCTGAACATGTTATAACTTTATAATTCACCTGCCAGTGGATTACTTCAACGGATTTGGCCATGACATTAATGCCTCGTTTGAAAATGTACGTGCTCAATGGTCTCTGAGTAAGTGGTTCTCATGGATTCTGTGTGTTTTGGATGACTTTTTGGTATTCCTGATTTGTTGAAGTCAGCAGAATGTTTTGAGAAATGTTAGCTTGTCTAATGTTGAAGTAATCAAAGGAGGATCAAAGGAGGAGTTGAGTTGTGCCAAGTTAGCATTTTCTTAAGGAAGCGGGGCATTATCTGGACTACCTACTTCCCCAGAAATAGCCTTGAGTAAGAATACAGTTTACGGATGTCTCGCTCTTATATCAAGATCTCATATGTTTAAATCCTTGGTTTTATGTTGAATACAGTAAGGGTCAATAATGTATATATTTTTTTCAGTAGCTTGTGTGTTATGTCTAATGACTTTAAAACGGGCATGTATTTTCTTTAAGAATGCCCTGTGTTATGTGGGTACTGTTTGAAGGTGTACTGTTCTATCTAGTGCTTAAAAATAACTACCTTCTTAAGATTCACCCTTTGAAAGTGATGGCAAATTTTCTTTGCAGAGGAATTTTGTGGTTGAGTTGTTTACCAGAGGTTATAGATGTAGGCCTATCCAAACAAGTTGGTCTGTTGGTACCAGTAATACAAACATAAGTCAGTTACTATCAACTGGGTTCAAATACATTTGATGTAACTTTACCTGAAACATTTATCCAGGTATCAATGGATACCTATATGTGTCGTCTTTGTCATCACTAGGTGGCTTCCACCGGTTACACAACCCTGCACCTTGAGGCTGCTGCCCTGTATACATAGACTTTGAATCACTGGCCGCTTTAATAATGGAACACTAGTCACTTTAATCATGTTTTACATACTGCTTTACTCATATTTTACATACTGCTTTACTCATATGTGTATACTGTATTCTATTCTACTGTATTTTAGTCAATGCCACTCCGACATTGCTTAATCTACTATATATATATATATATATATATATATATATATATATATATATATATATTCTATAAGAGCGAGACATCCGTAAAATGTACTCTTACTCAAGGCTATTTGTAAGTGTGTATATATATATTTCTTAATTCCTGTCTTTTACTTTTAGATTTGTGTTTATTGTTGTGAATTGTTAGATACTGTTGGAGCTAGGAACACAAGCATTTTGCTACACCCTCAAACACATCTGCTAAATGTGTATGTTTATTTTTGTTTATTTTTTATTTAACTAGGCAAGTCCGTTAAGAATAAATTCTTATTTACAATGGCGGCCTACACCGGCCAAATCTGGATGACGCTTGGCCAATTGTGCGCCGCCCTATGGGACTCCTATTCACGGCCGGTTGTGATACCCTTGGTTTGAATCCAGGTTGTGTCTAGTGACGCCTCTGGCACTGAGATGCAGTGCATTAGACCGCTGCGCCACGAGTGTGACCAATAAAGTTTGATTTGATTGAATTAACCTTTTTTTTCCCCTCCCTTTTGGCTTGCTCAGTAAGAAGAATAAGGATGGCAAGACGCGGGAGCAGGACTACTCCTCTGAAAGCCATTACAGAATCGTTTCACCAACATTCCAGTATAAGATGAGCCACCAGCGAGTGGGCAAGTGCATCATAATCAACAACAAGAACTTTGACGAAAAGACGGGTATGGCATCACCTTTCATATTGACTTGGACACGTGGTTGTCTAAGACTTATATTATCCACACTGCTTTATTAAACTTATACAACACTAATACATGTATGTAGCACAGTTACTCTTTATAAGATTGTTCGTTTCCACTCAGGGCTCCAGACTGCGACCATTTAGTCACATTTTGACTTTGAATTGGTCACACCGGTGCGAGCCCCACATTCTACCTGGTCACCTCAATCAAAACATTCAATTTTATAGGGGCGGATAAAACTATGATTTGGTCAAACAGTAAGGTGCATTAACGTCATGATTCCTGTAATGAAAGTGTCTGCCCTGCCACTGCGCCTGTTTCACTGGGGCCGGCTGCTGTAATGAGGGAGCCTCGCACATTCTCTCTCTTCCCCCCTCGTGCACCCCGAAAAATGCATTCTGATTGTGTAACATTTCAAAATGCAATTGCGGGAAAAAAACGCAACTTTGGAAGCAACTACCTGTTAAAGAGCGGACGGTCTCAGCTTTCTGTTGGAAGAATTAGTTTTTCTCAACTCTTAATATTGAGCTCAAAGCACACGGTTTTACCATTTTTTTAAATTTATTTAACCTTTTATTTAACTAGGCAAGTCAGTTAAGAACAAATTATTATTTACAATGACGTCCTATCCCCAGAGATATCTGATATGGCTTTGAAAGACCGAGCATGCGAAATGAGAATCGGAGATCGTGACTGCGCTAATCCTCATTGAGTAGTAGGCCTACTACTGATGCAAAGGTTTTGTTTTTTTACGACATTACATTTACTCTTACATGGCTACTAACACTAGTTGTTATATTTAGAGGTTAGTGATCTAGCTGTGTTTTGAGTTTCAACTTTAGGTGATGAATTGGCACCAATCTTATTAGGCGTATGTAATATTAATGCACATAAAGATGAAGGCAAATACATCTGTTGAACAAAAAATTCTGAAACCCTATTTTGACATATTTTACTATTTTTTTTAAATACAGAATTGTCAACAGGAAATTCATGACAATCACTGGATTAGGTTGCATATCAAAATATCTTGAATCATACGTTCCTGCTTGGACATGTTAGATGTAACAACTTATTTATTGAATACCATCTCAGTATTCTATTACACATCTTGAAAGACTTTATAATGACTTTATAAGGTAATTACTTATTGTTTCTATTACGTGACCCTGCAATTTAGTTTATTTTTGGGTGTGACCAAATTATGGGCTTGTTTCACCAACTGAAAAATTTGTGGCACCAGTGCCATTAGGGGAAAATGTTAATCTGGAGTCCTGCCATTAGATATAGCCTGATTTTAGTGGCCTAATGAATAACACTGTGTAAGTTATACACTGTACATGTAGAGTACAGTGAATGCTGTTCATATTGTCTGTCAGGGATGAATGTACGCAATGGCACGGATCGAGACGCAGGCGAATTGTTTAAGTGCTTTAAGAGCCTGGGCTTCGACGTCTGCATCTACAACGACCAGACGTGTGAGAAGATGGAGCGTCTTCTCCGAGAGGGTGAGTAACACACTGAGTACGTATTGTCCGTAGGCCTTACATCAGTATCTATTCTAGGGACAACTTCAGTGAGAGTAACCGGTCTCACTGTCGCCCCCCCCCTGCTGTTCCAGTGCATACATTTTCAAATGGGGCACCAACTCTATCACATTCTCTTTTAGGAGTTAGGAGACGAGAAAATTTGCCCTTGCCTTATTTGTGAGGAGAAGAAACCACAACTTAGTTAGATCTATAATCTTACTTAGGCCTATATCAATCAATCATTTATTCGTTCATGTCATCACACAACATACGAGTCATTCATGATTTGAAATGCAATTTTAAAATAAATTACAAAGTGACTATTGAATAATTAGCGTAAACAATAAGTCTAAACCGTTCCATTTCAGAAATTGCGTACACGAGTCACGTAAAGAGAGCAAGGGTTGAGGGAATAGGGAATGTTTTTCCTAAACAAATGAGGGATTTCAGTAACATAACTTTTCAGTCAGAAATGGCTGTAATTATGTTGCAGCTTCAGCAACATGGACAGCTCTATACACACTGATGTTCTGTGGTGGTCGCTACAGCAGGGAGGATAGACAACGGGTTCTAGTCAGTCACTCACCGTCTTTATTATTATTTATATTTTTTTACACAGCGCTTTTTAACACAGCGCTGCAAGTCTGAGCCAGGCCCGGCACAATCGAATCAATTGCAGTCGGTCTCCCTCTAGTCATTTGTGTGTCTTAATTATTTAATCAAACAGATCGCTTAAAGCATTAGACAAGCTTTTTATATTAAAACACAAAGGATGTGTCTATATATGGAAAGATGCACATTTGAAAATGTAGACCAGTCGATTGGTCAAAAGAACAGTCGATTTTTTTGTTTTAGTCAGGGACAGCCCTAGTGCTATTGCTTACATCCCCTGGTTTCTCCTCGCCTGTATATCGGAGTAGCTATTTAGCCTTTTTTGCAACCTTTTACTTACTTTTTATTGACATCCCACATAAATAAGGGTTACAATAAATAGGAAACTGGGAATGGCAATGCATTAAAACTATTATTTAAGCCTATTGCAATTTTAAAAGTGTGTGTGTGTGTGTGTGTGTGTCCTAGCCTCAGAGGAGGACCACAGCGACAGCTCCTGCTTTGCCTGCATCCTGCTGAGTCACGGTGAGGAGGGTATGATCTATGGCACTGACGGAGCCATGCCCATCAAGAGCATGACCTCACTCTTCAGGGGTGACATGTGCAAGAGTCTAGTGGGCAAGCCCAAACTCTTCTTCATCCAGGTGAGGGCCAAAGCCAACACTGGGCTGGACAGCTTCACAAAACCCAGGCTTTTGTTCTAGCTAGGCTTGATTAAAGCAAATATTGTTGAGCTTAGCTTCATAACCTTCTAGAAGAGGTAGATGATTAATCATGAAAGGTTGTCTAACCCTAGAATACAAGATGCTGATTTTCTTTTTTTCTTCATGTTTTGAGATTTAAGAATTTATTTGAGGTGAAGAGTATTAGGTCCTAGGGAAAACTAGATAGTTTACCCAATGTCTGTAAGTGAGCTGTGAATTTATGCCAGTGTTTTGAAGTAAAAGGACTTAAAGGAATAATTGATAGTGTTCCACAAGGCTGAATTCCAGGCCCTCTTCTTTTTAGAAATGTATATAGATTATGGTTATGGGTATCCCATTTATATGCAAGGTGACTGTTGTTTTTCCTGATGGACAGATTACTAACTATACAGCCATATTTGTAGAACTTAATAAGACATACTGCCCTTTTTACTAGGTCCTTAAAATATATTCCTGATCTCAACTTTCATTTGATTCACCAGGCTTGTCGAGGTTCTGAGTTTGATGATGGCATACAGACTGATTCCGGGCCCCCCAATGATACCCTGGAAACGGATGCAAATCCCAGGCACAAGATTCCTGTCGAGGCAGATTTCCTTTTTGCCTACTCCACCGTGCCAGGTAACCCATAGCATTCCTGTACATTTCCAGCTAAACTAGTTTGCCTGCTCCTAAATGTTCCTTGCACCTATAGTCTGACAGAAATCCCACTGTGTGAGAGAATCTGTCTGTGCGCTTGTAAAGTGTGTGTGCGCATCAGTGCCAATTGGAGAGAGTGACGCAGCTACTCTTCCAGGGTACTATTCGTGGAGGAACCCTGGGCGCGGCTCCTGGTTTGTCCAGGCACTCTGCAACGTCCTCAATGAGTTTGGCAAGCAGCTGGAGATCATGCAGATTCTCACACGTGTCAACTACATGGTGGCCACCAGCTTTGAGTCCTGGTCTGAGGACCCACGTTTCAGCGAGAAGAAGCAGATCCCCTGCGTGGTCTCCATGCTGACCAAGGAGCTGTATTTTAACTGACCGTCATTGACCACTGACTGACAGACTGACAGACCGACGAGACTAACTAAACCACGCACTAACCGAACGAATTCAGGGTTGATTCAGGCCCAGCAGGATGCTGCGCGGTTTGGGCGAGAATGCCGTTTGGCACGTGTAGCGTAGCTGGGCACAAAACAAGCTCTCCAAATGAATTTCTACAGTGGCACGCTGCGTTCATGTGTTGGTGGTGATACTTGCCTCTTCTTCAGGTTATTCCTAGGAATAATGATGTCACATTTGATCTGGTTTTTGTCAGCAGGCTGTGTGAAATATCCATGTTATTTTACTGACCCGGGAAATTTGATGCCAGTTCTGTAGGGTTGTTAAAAGGTTAGGAATCAGTTATATCTGAAATCTGTAATATCTGAAAATGTTCTTGTTCATTTTCCAGCTTGTCCAAATTTGGACATGCATTCAAGCATTTGATTGATTGGCCAAGATCCCAGCTAACTTTATTTATGCCTCAGGGCATTTATTTTAGTTTTGGAGTGAAGGGGGCATTTCTTGACATGAAGAAGTAGATTTCTAGAGGCATTGGCCATGTCCAAAAACTGGCTTGCCTACTACTCAAGCTGCATACTGTGTACTGATTGAACTACATACTATTTAGAACATACTGTTCAGTAAAAACAAATGCAGTAAGCAACACATATCAGCATACTAGGCTCATCATACTAAGAATGCGTAATACTAAGAACGCAATTACGTTGAGTCCTGCCATTAGCTCAGCTGATTATCAGCTGTTGTCAGACACGTGGGTCTCGAAAGACGATTCTCTTACTAAGTAGTGTGCAGCAAATTCTGCTAGATGAAAAGCTGAAGTGACTTCTTGGCATTTTAAAGCATACTCAATTTGCTAAATTTCACATAATATGAACTTTATTTTTTCGCATACCCAAAATGCCTTAAATTTAGAACGCAAGTGTGGGTAATTGGACACGGCGAGAACGGACACGGCGAGAACTGTGAGAACGTTTATGAAACATCATACTTGAACACTCTACTAAAACCTTCTACAAGTGTTTGGGGATTATTCGCTGCTGATGTTATACAACCAGATAAAACATTCCCTTATGCTGTAAGGATCCTGGTTGGTTGGGAGAGCCATGTCTCATTAAGTCAAAATGCTGTGATGTGTAAGGACATCAGACTATTAGAGGGGACTTGCCAAATGCAGTAGCATAATAGTTGTCTAAGGATGTAGGCTACACTGGTCAGTTTAAAAGCACCTTACCTTACGAAAGATCACGGCAATATGCTGAATTTCAACTGAATCAGGAGGGTAGCGGCTGGAAAATGTATAATTAAATTTTTCGCTATTTGTCTTTAATGTTTTTATAATATCATTAATTCTCAAAAGGGATTAGGTCTCACTCAAAGAGCAATCACTTGTCGTATGATCCCATGTAACAATGGTAACAAAGTACGAATAATTACTATTAATACCAAGAATGCACTCCCAGCAGTGACTGTTAAAGATTACATTTTACTGTCATCCTCAGGTTTCTTTGTGAGAGATTTATTTTTTGTGGATTTTTTGAGTTTCACTGGCACAATTGTCAGGAAAGAGTGCTAATCTGTTGCATAAAGAAAATGGGAAAAAAGGGCACAGGAAATGTTCCATCATACCACAAGCAAGGAGGATTTGAGATTTTGCCAGTTTATATGTACATACATTTATTCATTAGGTTGAAGATGATGAAGCTGTCAGTAAAGCAAAAAACATAACTTTTATTGCTTGTCATTCTAACTTTACCCACTGGAGTCAATGTATTTCCACTGAGTATACAAAACATTAAGAACACCTGCTCTTTCCATGACATAGACTGACCAGGTGAAAGCTTTGATCCCTTACTGACTAGTTAAATCCACTTCAACCATTGTAGATGAAGGGGAGGAGACGGGCTAAAGAAGGATTTTTAAGCCTTGAGACAATTGAGACATGGATTGTGCATGTGTTCCAAGACAAAAGATGGAAGTGCCTTTGAACGGGGTATGGTAGTAGGTGCCATCGCACCGGTTTGTGTGAAGAACTGCAACGCTGCTGGGTTATTTACGAGAATGGTCCAACACGCAAAGGACATGCCAACTTGACACAACTGTGGGAAGCATTGGAGTCAACATGGGCCAGCATCCCTGTGGAACGCTTTCGACACCTTGTCCATGCCCCAATAAACTGTTCTGAGGGCAACTCAATATTAGTAAGGTGTTCCTAACGTTTTGTGTACTCAGTATACATATCAGTATATGGCTTGTTATCAATGTCTTCTTATCAATGGCCAAGGATAATTGAACTTGTCTTTTGAAAGACCCCTTTATGTTGACCTACAAATTCACTAATTTCGTTGCTTGTAAAATGATGTATGCCTGAATTTGTTTGTCAAAATGGAGGAAGTCCATGTGATAAGTTAATTGAATCTGGTCTCCAAGCACAAATGACCACATTGTTTCACTGTATATCAGTGTGGTAAATCGTCACAGTTATTACCACGGTTAAAGGCACCTTGTGTTGTCCTTCAATTAAAAAAATCTAATTCATTAACATTTTACATACGTGAAATGTATGAAAGTTGATACAACTGAAACACAAAACGTTTGTTAAATGTTATTCTCATGACAATTGATAAATGGTTTGAGTGTCCAATAGTCACGTACATTTGATCAGTAATACCTTCAATTGACAGCACTTTGGTGGCCTTCAAAAGCACACATATACATATTTAAGGTTGTCATTGCATATTCACTGCATGTTTGTCCCAAAGTCAGAAATACTCTGTCATCTGCAGAGGCAGCTATTACTGGTGGTGACAAGTGTTATCATTCACATGTCCCAATTTGCACACTGCATTCTTCCAATGTTGCTGCAACGTTCCAGCGCAATTTACAGGATTGCTACCATAGATTGCTAGTAACTTTGGGAAAACATCCGGTGCTAGCTTTGCTATTCCCCATCTTAGTTTTATTGCCTCAGTCATATTCTTTTTCTTTTCTTTTTTTACCTGATTACACAATATTTCTTTGAACCACAGTAGTGAACAGTACGTTAGCGACCGAGTAGACACGTTACACATTTTACACATACCTGTCAATCCCACAGATGGCACTCTTGAATCCTCTCGACACATGAAGCTCTTATCAGTGATGTAGTGCCCATTCTGTATTGAAAGGAGTGTTAGCTCCACTTGTTTTGGAATGGAATTGAAGGGAAAAATCATATTTTTAGAAGTAACTTTTTTCAAATGCTTTCCGGTGTTAAATGCTATTGTCCTCATTAATATATTTTAAAAGATTTGGAAAAATGAATATATAGTATAGGGAGACTAATCCCCCATAAAATATTTTTTTTATTGTGAATTTACAATATTGCCATACTCTACAGCCCCCTTTGAATCTGGGGCAATACCATGTTTAAATTACTTCACATCAAAGGAATGCCTATGTTAACACACTTTTATTGTATTAAACATGAATATTCTATTGTGAAATGAGTAGTGTGGTTATTTTTGTCATCTTGTGTCTAACTTCGTATACTCATGCTAATCCTGGATTTACAATCTATCAATTCAGTTCAATTGAAAACTTTCGGAGATGCCTAAGGGCCTTCACACCAAGTCCGAAGGGTGTAAAAACAATCGTTTCACCATTAGGTGGGTGTTTCAAGCTCTGGGAAATGTATTTAGGCTAGTCAGCTTGATCTGTTACAGCTAGGTGAGTGAATTTTGAAAAAGAACGTAACCCTAACAAACTACAAAAGGACAGGAACAGGATTTTTTTTTTTTTTTTTGTCATATCACTGTCGATCAAGAGCACCTTTTGTATACAAAACCAGGCCCATCCCTCTTGACATGTTATTTGGTCCCACTCATCAGTAAAATCTTTCGACCTGCCACAATTCTTATAGTTTACATAGTATTGGATTCTTTCTGTCAAACACTAACATATTTGTTTTGTGAGTTCTAAAATTAAAAACCTTACCCAGCAGAATCAAGAGATTGTATATCATGTTGCATCTGACCCTTAAGCCCCCAAACTCAGGGCACAAAACAATCCCCAGCCTAACAGGTTAAGAAATCTGTCAAGAACCAAGTAATGTGAAAATACTTTTATTTTTAAATGTAACCTTTATTTAACTAGGCAAGTCAGTTAAGAACAAATTCTTATTTACAATGACAGCCTACCAGGGCACAGTGGGTTAACTGCCTTGTTATGGGGCAGAACAACAGATTTTTACCTTGACAGCTCGGGGAATCGATCCAGCAACCTTTCAGTTACTGGCCCAACACTAACCACTAGGCTACCTGCTGCCTCTTGCACTGAGATGCAGTGTCTTAGATCACTGCGCCACTCGGGAGCCCCACATATACAATGCATTCGGAAAGTATTCAGACCCCATCACTTTTTCCATCATTCTGTTATGTTACAGCTTAATTTTAAAATGCATGAAATAATTTTTTCTCTCTCATCAAACTACACACAATACCTCATAACAAAGCAAAAACAAGTTAAGACATTTGGGCAAATGTATGAAGAAAAAAAAAACTACTGAAATATGACATTTACATAAGTATTCAGACCCTTTACTCAGTACTTTGTTGAAGCACCTTTGGCAGTGATTACAGACTCGTCTTCTTGGGTATGATGCTCCAAGCTTGGCACACCTGTGGGGAGATTATCCCATTATTCTCTACAGATCCTCTCAAGCTCTGTCAGGTTGGATGGGGAGTGTTGATGCACAGCTTTTTGCAGGTCTCTCCAGAGATGTTCAGTTGGGTTCAAGTCCGGGCTCTGGCTGGACCACTCAAGGACATTGACACAGGGTCATTGTTCTGTTGGAAGGTGAACCTTCGCCCCTATTCTAAGGTCCTGAGCGCTCTGGAGCAGGTTCTCATCAAGGATCTCTCTACTTTTCTCCGTTCATCTTTCCCTCGATCCTATCTAGTCTCCCAGTCCCTGCCACTGAAAAACATCCTTACATTATGATGCTGCCACCACCATGCTTCACCGTAGGGATGGTGCCAGGTTTCATCAGACCAGAGAATCTTGTTTTTTTGTTGCTGGAGTCTCTGACACTGTCTGGATGGCAGGGAGATCGGCTGGGACGTATGCCTGCCTTCTGTAATGCCTTGCGGTCGGATGCCAAGCAGTTGCCATACCAAGCAGTGATGCAGCCAGTCAAGTTGGTCTCGATGCTGTATCTGTAGAACATTTGAGGATCTGGGGGCCCAAATCTTTTCAGCCCAAATCTTTTAAGCCTCCGACAAGAGGCGTTGTCGTGCCCTCTACATGACTATGTTGGTGTGTTTGGACCATAATAGATCCTTAGTGATGTGGACACTAAGGAACTTGATGCACTCGACCCTCTCCGCTACAGCCTCGTCGATGTGAAAGGGGCTGTGCTCGGCCCTCCATTTCCTGTACTCAACGATCAGCTGACGTTGAGGGAGAGGCTGTTGTCCTGGCAACACACTGCCAGGTCTCTGACTTCCTCCATATCAGCTGTCTCGTCGTCGCCGGTGATCAGGCCTACCACTGTTGTGTCGTTGGCAAACTTAATGATGGTGTTGGAGTCGTGCGTGGCCACGCATGCGTGGGTGAACAGGGAGTATAGAAGGGGGCACCCCTGAGGGGCCCCCTTGTTGAGGGTCAGTGTGGCATATGTGTTGTTGCCTACCCTCACCTCCTGGGGGCGGCCCGTCAGGAAATCCAGGATCCAGTTGCAGAGGGGGGTGACAGTCCCAGGGATGAGCTTTGAGGGTGTTCCTTTTGTCCAAGTAGGAAAGGGCAGTGTGGAGTGCTTCATCCATGGATCTGTTCGGGAGGTATGCGGATTGTAGTGGGTCCAGGATGTCTGGGAGGATGGTGTTGTGAGCCATGACCAGCCTTTTAAAGCATTTCATGGCTACAGATGTGAGTGCTACGGGGCCTTAGTCATTTAGACAGGTTACCATGGCGTTCTTGGGCCCATGGATTATGGTGGTTTCTGCTTGAAACATGTAGGTATTACATAACGTGTCAGGGAGAGGTTGAAAATTTTATTGAACACTCTTGCCAGCTGTTTAGCGCATGCTTGGAGTACTGGTCCTGGTAATCCGTCTGGCCCTGCGGGCCTTGTGAATGTTAACCTGTTTAAAAGTCTTGCTCACATCAGCTACGGAGAGTGTGATCACACAGTCGTCAGGATGCTCTCACGTGTGGTTCAGTGTTGGTTTGCCTCGAAGCGAGCATAGCTCATCTGGTAGGCTTATGTCACTGGGCAGAAAAATCACGTATTTACCTTTTTTTGTTTAATATTCATAGTTAACAATTAATATGCTTAACAATAGTAAAGACATTTCTTTAGTGCCAATGCTGTGCTTCTGAGAAAGGCGGTTTCATCTCTTCCTCATTCACTCCCCGCAGCTGGTCTAGGCATGTAGTCAAGGACATGGGATAGAGATAAGCTTGAGGAACAGATAGGCCTGTATTGTTTCCATTTCTCTTTGCTTCTGAGTAACCTGGTCACACGGCATAAGACAAAGAGCCTCTGAGAAGTGACCACAGTTCTTCAGCCCATCCTGTTCTTTTACTATCTTCCAAGGGCACAGCTGTGGGGAGATGGAGGAGAACGGAGGCTGGCTTGGTAGAGAAAGGAGTAACAGAACTAACGTTATCACTTGTTGGTGCGCTATGACCCGATACACATAACCACAAAAAGAAAACAAGGTAGCTCATTGCCCTGATCTGCTGGGGAGGGGTGGAACCAACCATGACTAAGCAGTTCTTGGGTTTCTATATTAACCCCTTGCGTCTGTATTATTCTAGCTCTAACTCCATTCACTCTGTGTGCATGTAGTGACCTTGCTCCCTTATTAAAAAGTGAATAAATATTTAGCTTAAGTATAAGTCTGACTTGTGTGATAAGTTTGTCTCTCCTCATTTGATAATACAGAAATAACCACCAACAGGCTGGGGTTCCCCTTTGTAATCCGCAATAGTGTGCAAACCCTGTCACCTCCGATGAGCACCAGAGCCGGTGTAGTAGGATTCGATCTTAGTCCTATATTGATGCTAGGTTAGTGTCTTGCTGCATAAAAGTGGCAGCTCAGTGCGGATGTTGCTTGTAATCCATGCCTTCGGGTTGGGATATGTACGTACGGTCACAGTGGGGATGACGTCTTTGATGCACTTATTAATGAAGCCGGTGACTGATGTGGTAAACTCCTTCATGCCATCGAATTAATCCCGGAACATATTCCAGTCTGTGCTATCAAAACAGTCCCTTCAGCTTAGTATCCGCTTCAAATTTGGACTCCAGACCAAAGGGCAGATTTCCACCTGTCTAATATCATTTCTCGTGTTTCTTGGCGCAAGTCTCTTCTTCTTGTTGGTGTCCTTTAGTAGTGGTTTCTTTGCAGCAATTCGACCATGAAGGCCTGATTCACACAGTCTCCTCTGAACAGTTGATGTTGAGATGTGTCTGTTACTTGAACTCTGTGAAGCATCTATTTGGACTGTCCAAGCAAGATAATCAATGTTCCTTTTGTTCAAAAAAGTCCCTCTTTATATCCATAAATCTCCATTTGGTTGGCGCGTTCTGTTCAGAAAATCCACCGTCCACCTGCCCAATATAGAAGACATACAGACCGGTAAAAATATACCTATAAACTTTATCCAAACAAATCAAACCATGTTTCTAATCGATCCTTAGGTGCACTATTTTATGTTTATTAACAATTATATTTCACATGGATAATATCTTGAGCGATAGAAAAGGAAAAAACCGAGGCGCATGCTCGCGGTCCCGCCCGCCAAACCCAAAAGGCACTGCACTGCACTTATATAAACTTCCCATATTCCTCTAGTTTTCAAGATAAACACTTCAAACCTTGTCTAAAGACTGTTGACATCTAGTGGAAGCCATAGATACTGCAACCTTGGAGCTGGATTTCAGCAGATCCTATAGCAACCCATTGGAAAATGAACAAGCTCACAAAATGACATTTTCTTGGATGGATTTCCCTCTGGTTTTCGCCTGCCATATCAGTTCTGTTATACTCACAGACATTGTTTTAAACTTCAGAGTGTTTTACTACTAATTATGTGCATATCCTAGCTTCTGGGCCTGAGTAACAGGCAGTTTACTTTGGGCACGTCCGACAGGCGGAAATTCAGGAAACTAGACCCGTGCGCTAAGAAGTTTTTAAAGTAATGATGGACTGTCGTTTCTCTTTGTTTATTTGAGCTGTTCTTTACATAATATGGACTTGGTCTTTTACCAAATATCTTCTGTATACCCTCCCACCTTGTCACAATACAACTGATTGGCTCAAACGTGTTAAGAAGGAAAGAGTTTCCACAAATTAACTTTTAAGAAGGCACACCTGTTAAAATTGAAATGCATTTCAGGTGAGTACCTCAAGGAATTGGTTGAGAGAATGCCAAGAGTGTGCAAAGCTGTCATCAAGGCATTTATTTTGACTATTTTCTGCATTGTAGAATAATAGTGAAGACATCAAAACTATGAAATAACACATATGGAATCATGTAGTAAGCAAAAAAGTGTTAAACAAATCAAAATATATTTTATATTTGAGATTCTTCAAATATCCACCCTTTGCCTTGATGACAGCTTTGCACACTCTTGGCATTCTCTCAACCAGCTTCATGATGTTGTCACCTGGAATGCATTTCAATTAACAGGTGTGCCTTCTTAAAAGTTAATTTGTGGAATTTCTTTCCTTCTTAATGCGTTTGAGACAATCAGTTGTGTTGTGACAATGTAGGGGGGTATACAGAAGATAGCCCTATTTGGTAAAATACCAAGCCCTATTTGGTAAAATAACAAGTCCATATTATGGCAAGAACAGCTCAAATAAGGAAAGAGAAATGACAGTCCATCATTACTTTAAGACATGAAGGTCAGTCAATACGGAAAATGTCAAGAACTTTGAAAGTTTCTTTAAGTGCAGTCGCAAAAACCATCAAGTGCAATGATGACCGCCACAGGAATTCAGAGGAGACTGTGTGAATCAGGCCTTCATGGTCGAATTGCTGCAAAGAAACCACTACTAAAGGACACCAATAAGAAGAAGAGACTTGCTTGGGCCAAGAAACACGAGCAATGGACATTAGACCGGTGGAAATTTGTCCTTTGGTCTGGAGTCCAAATTTAGATTTTTGGTTCCAACCGCCGTGTCATTGTGAGACGCGGTGTGGGTGAACGGAGGATCTCCGCATGTGTATTTCCCACCATAAAGCATGGAGGAGGAGGTGTTATGGTGTGGGGATGCTTTGCTGGTGACACTGTCTGTGATTTATTTTTCAAATTCAAGGCACACTTAACCAGCATGGCTACCACAGCGATACGCCATCCCATCTGGTTTGGGCTTAGTGGTACTATCATTTGTTTTTCAACAGGAAAATGACCCAACACACACGTCCAGGCTGTGTAAGGGCTATTTTACCAAGAAGGAGAGTGATGGAGTGCTGCATCAGATGACCTGGCCTCTACACTCCCCCGACCTCAACCAAATTGAGATGGTTTGGGATGAGTTGGACCGCAGAGTGAAGGAAAAGCAGCCAACAAGTGCTCAGCATATGTGGGAACTCCTTCAAGACTGTTGGAAAAGCATTCCAGGTGAACCTGGTTGAGAGAATGCCAAGAGTGTTTTATTTGTTTAACAAATATTTGTATTTGTTTAACACTTTTTTGGTTACTACGTGAGTTATGTGTTATTTCATAGTTTTGATGTCATCACTATTATTGTACAATGTAGAAAATAGTAAAAATAAAGAAAAACCCTTGAATGAGTAGGTGTTCTAAAACTCTTAGTGTATTAAGTGTAAGAAAGTCTTTCCTTTTCCTTCTTTCCAAATCATGTTAATGCTTGTTTGATGACAATGCTTGTAAGTACTTTTCCATTAGGTTGAGAATTAAGGGAGGAAATGTAATAGAAAATTACAAAGTTAGACATACTATGCTGTCTTCGATCTAGGTTAGTTCTGATATAATTGCCACAGGTCTCAGGTATGTAGATTTACCGACTGCACCAGTGCTCTGTTAATTTAATGTGTGAGCTGATGAGACCTGCACAAGCTTGTTCTGTGTCAGCCAATTGCAACACAATAAAACGCATAGCGTATGTCCAGCTGAACATGGTTCCAGCCACTCACCATTTAAGTAAAACAAAAGTTAGGCGACAAAGAGTATAGTGAAAAGAAGCCAACAAGGGGAATGTCCTCAGTTGGACAAGTTGTAATATTGTCATGGGCAAAGATGAGAAGAACGTCGGTGCGGCCAAATGGACTGTGTATGTGCAAGTCGCTATTCAGGTTTGATGCAATTTGAGCTTTAACACTAGAACAGCTCAATTTTGGCACAAAACAAATAACACACAAACAATTATACGTGTTCATATCTAATTGAATACACCGTGTAAACATTCACAGTGCAGGGTGGAAAAAGTATGTGAAGCCTTGGATTTAATAACTGGTTGACCCTCTTTTGGCAGCAATAACCTCAACCAAACATTTTCTGTAATTGCGGATCAGACCTGCACAACGGTCAGGAGGAATTTTGGGCCATTCCTCTTTACAAAACTGTTTCAGTTCAGCAATATTCCTGTGATGTCTGGTGTGAACTGCTCGATTGAGGTCATGCCAAAGCATCTCAATCGGTTTGAGGTCAGGACTCTGACTGGGCCACTCCAGAAGGTGTATTTTCTTCTGTTGTTGATTTACTTCTGTGTTTTGGGTCGTTGTCCTATTGCATCACCCAACTTCTGTTGAGCTTCAATTGGCAGAAGAATATATCATTCTCCTGAAAAATGTCTTGATAAACTTAGTAATTCATTTTTCCATCGATGATAGCAAGCTGTCCAGGCCCAGACGCAGCAAAGCAGCCCCAAACCATGATGCTCCCTCCACCATACATTACAATTGGGATGAGGTTTTGATGTTGGTGTGCTGTGCCTTTTTTTTTCTCCACACATAGTGCTGTGTGTTCCTTCCAAACACCTCAACTGTAGTTTTGTCTGTCCACAGAATATTTTGCCAGTAGCGCTGTGGAACAACCAGGTCCACTTTTGCAAACTTAAGATGTGCAGCAATGTTTTTTTTTGGACAGCAGTGGCTTCTTCCGTGGTGTCCTCCCATGAACACCATTCTTGTTTAGTGTTTTACGTATCGTAGACTCATCAACAGAGATGTTAGCATGTTCCAGAGATTTCTGTAAGTCTTTAGCTGACACTAGGATTCTTCTTAACCTCATTAAGCGTTCTGCGCTGTGCTCTTGCAGTCATCTTTTCAGGACGGCCACTCCTATAGGGAGAGTAGCAACAGTGCTGAACTTTCTCCATTTATAGACAATTTGTCTTACCGTGGATTGATGAACATCAAGGCTTTTAAAGATACTTTTGTAACCTTTTCCAGCTTTATGCAAGTCAACAATTCTTAATCTTAGGTCTTCTGAGATATCTTTTGTTCGAGGAATGTTTCACATTAGGCAATGCTTCTTGTGGATAGCAAACTCAAATTTTGTGAGTGATTTTTATAGGGAAAGGCAGCTCTAACCAATGTCTCCAATCTCGTCTCATTGTTTGGACTCCAGGTTAGCTGACTCCTGACTCCAATTAGCTTTTGGAGAAGTCATTAGCCTTGGGGTTCACATTTTTCCAACCTACACTGTGAATGTTTAAATGATGTATTCAATATAGACAAGGAAAATACAATCATTTGTGTGTTATTAGTTTAAGCACACTATGTTTGTCTATTGTTGTGACTTAGATGATCAGATCAAATTTCATGACCAATTTATGCAGAAATCCAGGTCATTCCAAAGGGTTCACATCCTTTTTCTTGCCACTATGTCCTGCTCCTTCCTTGACTTTTCCTAAATGTTTGTATTTTACACTGCTCATTTGTCAGAATTTTGAAATCACAAACAGAAAACTATTTAGAGCCTTTTTTTACAGCTTATTTTTACAAAGTAAAACTCCCCACACCTATTCCCAACTTAACCTGCTGTAGGACGTTGGTACCCAGCCAGGCGCTAATGCGTCTCTCTCTACTCACTGAATGAATGATAAATGGGTGATAATTGTGCACCTTACTTAACAATTTAATTTATATTAGGCCTAGCTGAAAGATGAAGAGGTTAATTTAATTTAGAAGGATAATAGTGTAATGATGAGTTTGTGTTATGCCTATTTATCAGCAGCAAATAATTTGACCGCATGCCTTGCTGGTTGTTACCATACTCTTTTAAGTTTTACTTTGTAAAAATAAGCTGTTACAGGACTGTTATTTACTGTAAATGTTACTTATTGAATTTATTGTAAGGGAAACAAAAACATTATACATGTTGCAGTAGGCCTTTGGAATAATGCAAAACATATCCTTGACTCTGTCCAAGTTGATGAGCGGGAAACAAACAATGCCAGTCAGCCTGCACAGAGAAACAAATTTCACACACAATAAGAGTTAGCCTATAGACAATATAAAATGTACAAAAATCTGATGAGTGACAATATGAGTTGTCAAATTGTACACGAAGAGATGGGCACATCTTGTAATTGACAGATGCACTTTATCAAATCCTCCTTCAGTCACATGCAGGTAAAACATTTTGAGTTCCGTATACACTGTACAAAAATATAAACGCAACATGTAAAGTGTTGGTCCCATGTTTCATGACCTGAAATAAAAGATTGCATGAAATATTCCATACACACAAAAAGCTTATTTCTCTCGCATTTTGTGCACAAATGGTTTTACATCCCTGTTAGTGAGCATTTCTCCTTTGCTAAGATAATCCATCCACCTGACAGGTTTGGCATATCAAGAAGCTGATTAAACAATATGATCATTACACAGGTGTACCTTGTGCTGAGGACACTAAAACGCCACTGCAGTTTTGTCACACAACACAATGCCACTGCTTGCAATTTGCATGCCGACTGCAGGAATGTCCACCAGAGCTGTTGCCAGAGAATGTAATATTAATTTATCTACCATAAGCGGCCTCCAAAGTCGTTTTAGAGAATTTGGCGGTACGTTCAACCGGCCTCACAGACATGTCTGGCATCGTCTGAGAGAACGGCTTGCTGATGTAGACGTTGGGAACAAAGTGCCCTATGGTGGTGATGGGATTATGGTATGGGAAGGCATAAACTACAAACAACGAACACAACTGCATTTTATCAATGGCAATTTGAATGCAATTTGAATGCAATTTGAGACACCGTGACGAGATCCTGAGGCCCATTGTCGTGCCATTCATCCGCCGCCGTCATGTTTCAGCATGATAATGGACAGCCCAATGTTGCAAGGATCTGTACACAATTCCTAGAAGCTGAAAATGTCCTAGTTCTTTCATGGCCTGCATACTCATTGAAGAGTGGGACAACATTCCACGGGCCACAATCAACAGCCTGGTCAACTCTATGCGAAGGCGATGTGTCTGCGCTGCCTGAGGCAAACGGTTTGAGTAGAAAAAAAGTGAGTTTATGTGACATGCAGATGTTGCTGCACGTCAGAGATTGCTTTTCTGTGCGCATAAGCAGCCGTACAAACAGTACATGGGAAATGTATATGGATGAACTCAAAGCCTTTATTGCACTCTTGTATGTCTGCAGGGCATGCAGAGGAAGGAGCATGGATGTGGAGTAATTTTTGTCTGATAGGTATGGAGTGGACTTTTTCAGAGAGACCATGCCACACAACCACTTCAGAGAGATTATAAGACACCTGCGCCAGGTGCACACAAACCAAGGATCATGAAAACTGTATGCAGTGCAACCGATTTGTTTGTGGGGCTTTCTCACACAAAGCCCAGAAGCTGTATGCTGACTGTGGGCCTGAAGCATAAAGAGAAGACGAAGCATTAAGAGGACGAGATTTATTAATGCGTAAAGGCAGGCATTTAAGGGCACAATACAGTGTCCCGATACAAATGACTGGTTTTATATCTTGTCATGAATATATTTCCACTAATATTTCTTTATGCAATTCATCCTCTACAATTATTCATGCACTGGTGCTTTTGTTTAGGAATATGGCAAATCATTTCACCTGTGCATCTTGTTATATTATTATCTTTTTTGTTTCTACTTTGTCTAAAGAAGCGGTAACTGGACTTTATTAGTCACTATACATCTATTACTAATCGAATCTACAAATGAAGTTGATCAAAAACACTGTAAATGTTTTTATTGTAAGGGAAACAAAAATAGGCCTACATCTTTTCTAGGACTTTGTAGAATTAGTTGTATTTAACCTTTATTTAACTAGGCAAGTCATTCAAGAACAAATTCTTATTTACAATGACAACCTACCCCGGCCTAACCCTAACGATGCTGGGCCAATTGTGCACTGCCCTATGGGTCAGGGATAAATAAATGTATGTCGGTGTCGGGCATATCTACATTTTTCTCTCTGTCTCTCTAGGGCTAGGCCTAAGCTTCTCTTTCTTTATATTTATTTTTTAAATATGAGTATCATACAGCGGACGTCTAGGCGTATATGCATGCAATGCTCTGATGCATCTCGGACAGCTGAACCGTGAGGTGGACAACATTTGTTTTAGGTAAGTAAAAACCAACAAAAAAATAGGCTATAAAGTTTTGAATATGCTACACGTTTTTTTTGTAATTTATTATAGGCAGCTTTCCTATGTTGATGGATGGCTAAGGGAGTTTAGCCTGTGTGCCACATATTTATACCCCAGTGAAAAAGCATGTCATGGATGACCACTTAAGAGTTCCCAAAGACTCAGATAAACTTTAAAAAGTAAAATATGTATCGGAATATACATCAGATTTTGTTCATAAGAATTTCTAGTGGTGCCAATAATTGTGACACCCATGTTTTTGAATAAAATAATTTTTTGATGATTTTTTGTTGTTGTAGCACTTAACTAAATTAAAAGTTAAATTCATATATTTTGAGTGTAAGATCAAGCTGATAAACAACAATTACATTTTTTCACAGCTTTTTTGTTCATATTGTATTTACCTAGGGTGCCAATAATTAAGGGGGCACTAACTGGATCAGTCGGCCAATATCGCTCGTTTATTGAGGTCGCTGGCAGCCTGAGGTTTCTTTCGCTCTCTCTTTCTACTCTCGGATCTGAATGGGTCTCTCAGATCCAAACTGTTTTTTCCATGGTCCTTTTCGGAACGGGTCTGACTGTCCTCTGGTCCCTTTGCAACGGGTCTCCCCTCCCTGTTTTTTAACTGGTTGTTAAGAACAGCACAGTTTCCGTTTAATTCAACGTTGCATTACGTTTTTTTCCCCTGATGACTTTTCTACTCCCTGGTGACAATCAAAATATAATTTTCCTCTCCAAAAATGAGCCTAACAACATATTGGTCCACATTATCAGGCTGCTGTGTTATTTAACAATAAACATAACCTTTGGCCCAAATGATGTAGCAGAGAGGCTACAAATAAAAAGGCTGAAGCATGCCCATCTGTATTTGTGCTAATCATTAGCTAGATCAGTGCTTTCCAAACCTTTTCAGTCATGGGAGAACCATTTTCTCAATTTAAATCAACTACAAAGCTGGTTCTGGAAGAATGTATTATTAGGGTGCATAAACACAAGTGCTTTCCCACCACAAGTTTGGCCTTCACATTTGTTAATAAGGAGGATAGATTGCTGCTGCTGGTCAGTGTCTGTGAGACAGGCAGGCTGCCTACTGCCTGATGTTCAGAGAAACATCCCTTCTCTAATTATGTTGCCTACTAGAAACCAGTTGTTTAATCATTTTAATTTTTTTACCTTTTATTTAATTTAACTAGGCAAGTCAGTTAAGAATAAATTCTTATTTTCAATGACGGCCTAAGAACAGTGGGTTAACTGCCTGGGTTTACCTTGTCAGCTCTGGGATTTGATCTTGCAACCTTTCAGTTACTAGTCCAATGCGCTAACCACTAGGCTACCTGCCTCCCCAATAACACTACCAAAGTTGTAAGAGTTCAGGTGGGCCTTCGTGCTTCAGCAAACAAAAGGAAAATGTCAAGTGCTCCAACTCCTTTTTACCTCGAATAAGTATTTTTGGACGTTTTCTTGGTAAACCACCCCCTCAAAGTTGTCTTTGAACTCACAAAATGTAGCCCCAATATAACCCTTACCAATTATCACTTGTTTTTTTAAGCTCATCACTTTGCAATGGAAACCTTCTCCATTTGAAAAATATAATTTGGTATATAATTCTTATTTGTGAATTCAACATTTTAAATGTGACTGTACTTATTTATTACAAGTTAGAGCATAGAATCAAGAGTTTCGATAAGGAGAGAGAGGTGCTATTGCTGCATGTTTGACAGGGTGGAGGGAAACTATTGTCGAGCCGCATTGCATACGAAGTTGACATTCTACACAGATGATTCTCAAAGAAATAGATTGCAGTTGCTTTGAAGCTTGACACCGTATACATTTGAAAATAATGCTTTAATCAAATTCCTTTCAAGCAACTCCAACATATACAGACAGTAAGACACACACACATGCTTCAAACACCTCTCCACATCAGAGAATAAACTGAGCCTTGAAGATGGGGTTGGATACATGAAAACAATTTATTCAAGAATCTTACCAAGGGTGCACCCATTAAACAGTAATGCAGGCAACAGCAGCGCTATTTAAATACAGTAGCTCATCTCATATCTGACACAAACTGTAGCCTACTTCATGTGAAACAGTAGACATGCAGGCTTGGGACAGCTCATAACAAAATTATAAAGGGCTATATTAAGCTACTGCTACACATTGGTATTCAATCTAACATGATTTAGGAAGCAATAGCCTATACGTTTCTGCAAAACAAACATTCACATGATTTGTCAGAGGGAAATTAACCAAGACTGTACAGCCTTGGAAAGAGGATTCGCTCCAATAAACTCGTTATAGGTCAAAAAATAATAAACCCATTCCCATTAGATTAGGGTCAAATAAGCAATTATCAAAATAGCCTAGGTAAACACAAATTTGGCCAATTAAACAATAAGTGGCACCACGTGTATGGCGTCGTGTGGGTGAGCGGTTTGCTGATGTCAACGTTGTGAACAGAGTGCCCTATGGTGGTGGGATTATGGTATGGGCAGGTAGAAGCTACGGACAACGAACACAATTGTATTTTATCGATGGCAATTTGAATGAACAGAGATACCGTGATGAGATCTTGAGGCCAGTGATGCAGAAATGGTTGTCCTTCTGGAAGGTTCTCCCATCTCCACAGAGGAACTCTGGAGCTCTGTCAGTGACCATTGGGTTCTTGGTCACCTCCCTGACCAAGGCCCTTCTTTCCCCAACTGCTCAGGACCTTCAATGCCACAGACATTCTTTGGTACCTTTCCCCAGATCTGTGCCTTGACACAATCCTGTCTCGGAGCTCTACAGACAATTAATTCAACCTCATGGCTTGCTCTGACATGCACTGTGAACTGTGGGACCTTATATAGATTCCATGTGTTATTTCAAAGTATTGAGGTATTCACTATTATTCTACAATGTAAAGAATAGTAAAAATAAAGAAAAACCCAGGAATTAGTAGGTGCCCAAACTTTTGACTGTAGGACTCATTAAAGGGTTTTTATTTTTACTATGTTGTACATTGCACTATATTAGGGAAGAATCAAAACAATGAAATAACACATGGAATCATGTAGTAACCAAAAAAGTGCTAAACAAATTTTAGATTCTTTAAAGTAGCCACCCTTTGCCTTGATGACATACTTGCACACACTTGGAATTCTCTCAACCAGCTTCACCTGGAATGCTTTTCCAGCAGTCTTGGAGTTCCCACATGCTGAGCACTTGTTGGCTGCTTTTCCTTCACTCTGCGGTCCAACTCATCCCAAACCATCTCAATTGGATTGAGGTCAGATGATTGTGGAGGCCAGGTCATCTGATGCAGCACTCCATCACTCTCCTTAGTCATATAGCCCTTACACAGTGGACGTGTGTTTTGGGTCATTGTCCTGTTGAAAAACAAATGATAGTGGGACTAAGCACAAACCAGATGGGATGGCGTATCACTGCAGGATGCTGCGGTAGCCATGCTGGTTAAGTGTGCCTTGAATTCTAAATAAATCACAGACCGTGTCACCAGCAAAGCACCCCCACACCATCACACCTCCTCCTCCATGCTTCACGGTGGGAACCACATATGCAGAGATCATCCGTTCATCTACTCTGCGTCTCACAAAGACACGGCGGTTGGAACCAAAAATATCGCATTTGGACTCAGATTAAAAGGACAAATTTCCACCGGTCTAATGTCCATTGCTCGTGTTTCTTGGCCCATGCAAGTCTCCTCTTCTTGGTGTCCTTTAGTAGTGGTTGCTTTGCAGCAATTCGACCATGAAGGCCTGATTCACGCAGTTTCCTCTGAACAGTTGATGTTGAAATGTTACTTGAACTCTGTGAAGCATTTATTTGGGCTGCAATAGCACTTCATGGTTTTTGCGACTGCACTTGAAGAAACTTTCAAAGTTGACATTTTCCAGATTGACTGACCTTCATGTCTTAAAGTAACAATGGACAGTTGTTTCTCTTTGCTTATTTGAGCTGTTCTTGCCATAATATGAACTTCGTCTTTTACCAAATAGGGCTATCTTCTGTATACCACCACTACCTTGACAACACACAACTGATTGGCTCAAATGCATTAAGGAAAGACATTCCACTAATTAACTATTAACAAGGCAACCATGTTAATTGAAATGCATTCCAGGTGACTACCTCAAAGCTGGTTGAGAGAATTCCAATTGTGTGCAAAGCTGTCAAGGCAAAAGGTGTCTACTTTCAAGAATCTCAAATATAAAATATGTTGATTTGTTCAACACTTTTTTGGTTACAACATGATTACATGTGTTATTTCAAAGTTGTCTTCACTATTATTCTACAATGTAGATAACAGTAACAAAAAACACATGAGTAGGTGTCCCCAAACCTTTGACTGGTAGTGTATATATAAATAAAGTTAGAGGAAGCTACTTTGAAAATAAATGACCAATAACTTTACGCTGTGAGATGTTAAGTTACACTAAAGCTAGCCTCATACGATATAAACAGAGCTCAACCACGGACAACACCCACACAAATGGCCACACAGAATCAATGTTTAAATATCTTATTATACATACAGTGCACTTTATATACATTTACAACCCATCATAAGAACTAGGTTGATTTCATTTTTACATGTAAACCAACAACTACTTGTGCCGAAGACCTTCTCTCCTGTTAAAAGCTCTGTTCTTGTTACCCCACTTTACTTGTAAACATGATGTTTGAATCACCACTGTTCTCTGGTTCTAAATAAATTAGCCACGATGGGCAGTTCATTTCACATCTGGCTATTAATAAAACATTTTGGAAATGGGAGCAAAGACATTGTCTTAACCCCACACCCACACACTCACTTCCAACACAAGACACTTGGATACAAGAGACTGATACAACCTATTGTCTAGTTGTTTGTTGGTGGTTTCAAGCTGGTTGGTCTGATCACAGGACAGGACAACCCCTTCCTCTCAGCCTTGAGTGCCTAAACTAAACAACTTCTAATGGCACGCACACACACACACACACAAAACCTACATCAAAAGTGCTTACATGCAAGGTGACCACTTGGTTACCTATTTTAATTACCCCTCAGGACAAACCCCTTCATAAATTGTAGTTTTAAATAGTTTGATGCAAACCGCCCTACATCTACTACAATATAGAATGGGGTCTAGAGAGGCACGTCTTTGATGTTGAGGTAACAGTGAACTAACAATGTTTATGCAGATTTAACCTTGGGTTTGAGGTGTTATCTACTGTATACCATGAGTGAAAAGACCATTCAAAAAACTAACCACAACCAACCCATACCATTTCCTCTCAAACCCCCCCCCCCACCTTTGTTGTCTATTCACTTGTTGGTTTCAGGGAACAATGTAAGGCTTAACATCAGTCAATTGATCCCCGGCAGGACTGAGTTCCTAACATAAGCTTCTCTGACCACAATATGAAAGATTGTACGTGATGCCGTACTTCTTTGAACAGAAGACATTTTCCATCACCAAAGGAACTTCTTGAAAACTGTTGTCTGCAGCATCAGTGGATAGAGTTATCTTCAATGATCTCACAAATGCAATATATATTTTTTTATCCTTCTACAGAAATCAGACCGTAATCACAGATTTGACATCTGTGGTCGTAAGTTTCTACCTAACGCTACAACATATTGTATAAATATACACAGACAACCCCCAAAATAAAACTATTTCACGCCAACTTAAGTCTTAACTAACATAACTACAGCCACAGGAAAACACCCCCCCTACCCAAATTCAATCCCCAAAAACAGACCCTCTGTTTACAACCACGGGTGAAACTACCTGGTTATGTATTTTCATTACCCAATTTTATAACCACCGGACACCTCCCTATCATAAATCAAGAGGTGTACAATAGTTTGACACAAACCACCCTACATTAACTACTGTGGCAGCCAGGTGTTTTGCCCCACTTTACCCAACGCTTCAACATCCCATGGGCCCATTTAAAAAAAACTTTATTGATCGGATTTCGTCAATTGGGTGGGATTCAATCTTAGAATTGGGTATTTCAAAACTGAACATTTCATTCTGATCATTCAATGTTGTAGTTGCGTTTTTCAAAACTCTAAGGTAGTGTGATTAGGTTAGTTTTGATGCAGAAAATCTGGAAAATCTTGATCCCACTGGAAGGGTGGATGCAGGGTGGATTTAGAAAGTTGAGAGCCACTAAAACCGAGAAATTTAAATGTAACTAAAAACAGGGACGTTCTTACATCTGAAAACCAAAGCCTACTAATTTTATTAAAATATTTAATTGTTAAACTTAAGGGTGTCAGTCAGTTTTTATATTGAGAAGTGTCAAATAAATGAATGTACTTACCGTTTCTTCCGTGCTGCGCCAGGCTACACTGAGAAGTAGCACAAGCTGGTAAGGGTTGCTGGACTTGCACAAAATGGAATATAACGTTGCGGATAAAGTTCGGAATGACACAATTGCATGTGTACAACATCTAAAAGACCTACATCACTATACTGAGAACACGTGTCTCTAAAAGGACGTATTTGGGTGTTTTTGGATATGCTTTTTGGACGCACGTACACTGCACAACAAGCAATGAGGAAGTCTATCACAACTGGGGTAAGTTTCTGAAAAACAAGTAAAATCACAAACAAAAGTGTCTTCACCCTTTTATAACATGCCATTAACATCAAAAATACAGATTAGGTTGAAAAATAGCAACATTCTCCATTAAAGGGCTTCAACTCATAAAATGAACATTGATAATTTGACAAAAAGTAAGATGTACAAGAGCAAATGAGGTCCTAAATATCTAGAGAAGTTATTTCACACATAGGAAAATAAATATTGTTTTCTTCTTCTTCTTATCTTAGATCAAGCACCAAAACATACTTCTAATCGGCATGTAGTCTGTGCCCAGGCTGTTTGGTTATCCATCAAGAAATCCGCTCAAGTAAATGCTTTCATTTAATGTCACAAAGCCAATCCATATCCCAAACTGAACTTTAATTAAAACAAGTAAATGAGAAACCATGCCTCTTCAACAGATGGTGGAACACTAAATGAAGGCACATAATCATGCAATGTTGCTGTGACTTGAGCAATGGGAACAACCTTAAAGCTTGGATCTGAATTCAGAGCTTGATTCTGGATCCAGTTACAGTATATTGAAAAGAAGACTATGGTACCTAACATTACTGATGTATTGACCACATGGTCACAAAAAAATAACATTTCAAAGATTGCTTACTTCTGTGAAGTACAATTATAATATAGTTTATGATGAGTGTAAAATATGATTACATTTCAGTTAAACGATACCTAAAACAATTAGATTAGAAATGTTAAACCAAAGTTTAAAACTAAGTCCTGATCAAGAGAGCTGTTCCAACCTATTATATCTATAATGTAAATACTTTTCACAGCCAAGATGCAACATTCACCCACCAAAAACCCTTGAGGGAACATCCCAACTGAACTGCAAAGCATAAATCACTTAAACTGAAAACCTACATGTATTCATTAATATTCCTAGAACATAGAGTTGTGTACTCGTTGTGTATGACAGTCACTTTGACCATCCACCTATTTGCTTCATGAGGAACAGAATGTGCTCTTCCAGTTGGTCAATCTGTGAAAGAGAAGGGGGTTCAAAACATGTTGGCTCTACACTTTGGTCCTTAACACTAGAACCGCCGGGCCTCGAGGCATACAAATTCAGGCCAAAGTGTGTGAAATAGACTTATTTAGGAAAAGTCAAGGACGGAGGGGGACATGACTAAAAATGGCAGCGATATTACAATTGTAAAATCACATGACGCTCAAAAGACTACGTTCAAAAAACGTTGTTGGTGGTTCTAGTGTTAAAAGAGCATAAGGTTCAAAGCACTAGCGGTTCTGGGGGCCCCCTAAATGTGGAGTATGAAATAATTTTTGCATAAATCTTTGCCATCGTTCTTTTTTTACATCCGTTATTAGACAGTGGCAACGCGGAACACTAATTAAACCCACACATTTACTAGAGGGACATGGTCTTTTGCCTGCTAATGCCTGCAATGCAGTGAAGAAAACGATATGACAACAATTACATCTAATGTAACTGGCCCCTCTAACAATACAACTGGCCCCAGCTTGGCCCCCCCAGTTGAAATGGTCTAGAACCACCACTGGTTCAAAGAACTTGAGATTTAACAGAAACAAATCAAATCAGAAACAAGGGCTAAATAAATGGATAGCCAGTGCACAAAAATGCATTTTACAGTACAGGTGCATCAAAGCTGGGACTGAGAGACCGAAACTGATTCTGTCACCACTTGCCTTAATCACTGTCCTAGCCCGGCTACCACCCGGTACGCTACCCTTGACCTTAGAGACTTCTGCCCAATGTACATAGTCATTTAACACTGGTCACTTTAATAATGCTTACATTCTGTTTTACCCACTTTATATGTATTTACTGTATTCTAGTCACGGTTCATCCTATACAACTACTGCTGTACACAGCTTTTCTATTCATATAATGTCTATTCTGTCTTACAAGATATACAGTGCATTTGGAAAGTATTCAGACCCTTCGCTTTTTCCACATTTTGTTACGTTAGTCTTATTCTAAAATGGATTTAATGAAAAAAATCCTGAATCTACACACAATACCCCATATGACAAAGCGAAAATAGGTTTTTAGAAATTCTTGCAGCTCTAGGAAGAGTCTTGGTGGATCCAAACTTCTTCCATTTAAGAATGATGGAGGCCACTGTGTTCTAGGGGACCTTCAATGCTGCAGAAATGTTGTGGTACCCTTCCCCAGATCTGTTCCACGACACAATCCTGTCTCGTAGCTCTGCTAACAATTCCTTTAACCTCATGGCTTGGTTTTTGCTCTGACATGCACTGTTAACTGTGGGACCTTCTCTCTCGCCTCCACAGCCAGTAGTGCCATTCCAGGACACAGCTGGTAATTTCATGTAGATGGTAATTTCAATTTCTTTTCTATCCATTTTAGAATAAGGCTGTAATATAACAGGTGGAAAAAGTCAAGGGGTCTGAATACTTTCCGAATGCACTGTATATATACATATACATTCCAGTCTCTGACATTGCTCGTTCTGATATTTCCTAATTTCTTATTTTTGGGGAGATTGTGTTTTTCATTTTATTGCTAGGTATTACTGCACTGTTGGATCTATAAACACACACATTTCAATGTACCTGCGATAACATCTGCAAATGTGTGTACACGACCAATAAACTTATTTGATTTAACAAAATATATCAAATTCTGGAGCCCTATTTTGAGAGTAAAATATAGCAACAATAGCCTATTTGTTAACCCAAAATTAATAACTGGTTTAGGTTACATATCAAAATATCTTAAATCATGCATTCTTTCTTGGACATGTCAGAACGAACAATGTATTTATTGACTTGAATCATACCATCTCATTAGCACTGTGAAATAGTAAGTTTCTACTGAGTGACAAAGCAACAATTATGGTGTGACCAAATCATGGGCTGGTGCCACCACCTGAATATGTTAGTAGCAATAGTGGAAAAAAGTGTTTCACCTTTTGCACCAAGTCCTGGCAGCAGCATGGAGAGGTATAATCTGGAGAACAAATATTGAAGTCAGTGCTTAACCAACTTGGAAGCCAACAAAACGCTGAGTAAAATGTGCCAATAATGAGTCCAAGTGATCAAGTAAGCAGTATCTGATGAGTCATTTGGACATACCATTCACGCTCTTCGAGCAAGTTAAGCTCTGTGGTTCCTTGGGTTCGGTATTCTTCGGAGCAGCATAACCTGAAACTACATAAGATTTATATATACTGCTCATATAAAAGGTTTAATGTGCAATATTTCATTAGAAGATACTAAACACATTGAGCAAGATGCAAAAAATAAGAAAATGGTTACATTGCCCAAGACATCGCCACAGTGCGGTGACCCTGGAGCAGTGTAGGGGTTAAGTGCCTTGCTGAAGGGCACAACGGCAGGAAATGGCATCTATGATGCCTAGAATCCCACCAGATGTTCCTGTCACACATGGGATTCGAACTGGAAACCGTCCAGTTGCAGGCCTGCCTTTCTAACCTCTAGGCTACCTGCCACCCACTACAATATCACTTGATACTGTCTATTAGTACCATAAGAACACAAGATGTCTGAACTGACACACCAGTCACTGGAGCTGTGGCCGGTGTGACTGGAGCTGTGGCCGGTGTGACTGGAGCTGTGGCCGGTGTGACTGGAGCTGTGGCCGGTGTGACTGGAGCTGTGGCCGGTGTGACTGGAGCTGTGACGACGATGGGGGTCTTGGTCTGGCCTGGCTCCTGTCTGGGGGTGGAGGTCTTGGCGCTGCCGGTTTGTGTGCTCTGCAGCCCCTCTAGGATCATAGCGTTGAGGTGGCCCCCGCCTCGCTCTATTTGCAGGGTGACCGACAGCAGGTTGGATTTGCCATCGAAGGCCTGGACAGAGGCCAGCACTCCGTCACTCAGTAGGGCACTGAAGAGCTCCAGGACCTCCACGGGCCACACCGACGGGAAGTGCTCCTTACCTACAGCAGGCCAGTGCCAAACAAACAGACAACATGACACAGACTGACAGGTATCATCATCTCAGAGCACTTCTTAAATACAGGGCTGAAGACTCAGAAACAAGATGGATCAGTCACACAGGCAGTTGACAGGAAGATACTGGTCATAGATCATATCCCTCTATCTACAGAAAATGAGTGCCACAGAAACTAGACAGACCAGTCACACAGGCATACAACAGACACCAATAACGTCTCATAGTGCTCCTACAGGCCCAGACAGACACGACGGGACAAGATCAGAGCTACAGGGCTAGAAGTTCAGACTGTGCAGTTGACTTCTGCCTTGTGTGGCCCTCTTACCTGTGAGGGCACAGCGGGCAATCTGGAAGGGGAGCTCCAGGAACTTTGTGGGGATGGGCAGAATGCTGGCGAAGGGGAGCTTCTCGGAGTTGCCGTAGTCTGCATAGATCACACTGGCCTCAGTCTCTGTGGTCTCCAGGAGCACGGCTCTGTACCAATTCTTATCACCTGCGGGGTAAAACAACAGTAGCTTGCCTCGTCTAGAGGAATGTGGTACAGCGCTATAAAGGCCACAGAGATTTTGTGTACAAAAATTAGGGATTGAGCCATCCATTGACAGGTGATGGACAACAGATGACTGTTGACAGATGACAATGTGTTTGCCTTTGTACCTTGTGCAGCTCATCCAAAAATAGTTGACTTGAATTTAACTTTTGAAGGACAAAAAGACAATGAATTCATATTCGATTTCATCCATGTTCATGTGGCTATAGTCAAAAGGAATGTGTAGTCTACGTTTCATGCAATCAGGTCAGTACTTCTACACATGCTAGCTTCCCCTATATCAGGTGTAATATTCAGAATATTCTGATTATTAGGGCTTTTGACATAATCTCTTGAGAATTCAGTATCTTTTCTCAGTGCTTCACATAATGAAACAATGGCATTTCAGCCATTAAAGACTACTGGAACACACTTTTGTTGAGAGTTTTTAAGACTAGACTATTCACACTTTACCTTGAGTACTTTGACTAACATTTGCTAGAGCACAATGCATGGAAAACACCATTAAATCCCAACCCGGTAGTTACCTGCGCAACGGAATGCACTCTGCACTCATTGCATGTTCTACACCTAAACCTCCACACTGTGTTGAAAGAAGAGTAGACCGCTGCACGCACATTGTGTCATTACTTCACTAACAGACATGAAATTACCAGCTTTGGCCTGGAATGGCACTACTGGCTGCGGAGGCGAGAGAGAAAGAGCGGGACAAAGAGAGAACAGACTCTGGACTTTGATAGATCACCGATTTAGGAACAAATACCTGTACGGTGCGTGTATGTTTTGGCCAATTAATATTTCCTATAAGATGACAAGATAAAAAATGTAATAAAAACGAGTGAAGGGTAGTTCCTCGTTTATTTGATTTGAATCTGAAAACAAACAGTATGCTTTTTGCTTTCATTGTCTTTAGGAAATATTGGATAACGAGAAACGGAATAACTCATTGATTATTCAAAATGTTGCGTTTTCAATGATCAGTTCTGGTTAAACCCATGCTCCGCAAGTTGTGGCCTTGTGGGTCAAGGCCTTGTGGGTCAAGGGACCAGTGGTTGTCTCAGGTCAGTGAGACAACCACTTCCACAACTTTTGCCTTCTTTTGCACATCAACATATAGCCTACATTTACAGTGCATTCTGAAAATATTCAGACCCCTTGGCCTTTTCCACATTTTGTTACGTTACAGCCTTACCCTAAAACGGATTTAATAAAACATTTTCCTCATCAATCTACACACAATACCAGATAATGACAAATCCAAAACAGGTTCAGAAATTTTTGCAAATGTATAACAAATAAAAACAGAAAAACCTTATTTACATAAGTATTCAGACTCTTTGCTATGAGACTGGAAATTGAGCTCATGTGCGTCCTGTTTCCATTGATCATCCTTGAGATGTTTTTACAACTTAGAGTCCACCTGTGGTAAATTCAATTGATTGGACATGATTTGGAAAGGCGCACACCTGTCTCTATAAGGTCTCACAGTTGACAGTGCATGTCAGAGCAAAAACCAAGCCACGAGGTCGAAGGGATTGTTAGTAGAGCTCCGAGACAGGATTGTGTCGAGGCACAGATCTGGGGATGGGCACCAAAACATTTCTGCAGCATTGAAGGTCCCCAAAGAACACAGTGGCCTACATTCTTAACTTCTTAGGCAGTGGTGGGGCACTCCCGACACTACCAGGTGAAATGCAAGGCGCCAAATTCAAAATCCCAAAGTTGAATTATTAAACATGCACCAATATACAAGTGTTTCATACTCATCAAAAGCTCTGTTTCTTGGCAATATCGCAGCGTTGTCAGATTTCAAAAAGGCTTTATGGCGAAAGCACCACATTTGATTGTTTGAGGGTAGCACCTTCACTATTTTCTCATTACCATGAATTCATTAGCCTTCACGGTTCACACAAAACACATTTCACAGCAAAAACAAATCAATTAGCTGTTGAACTTCTGCTGATGGCTTCCAAAGTGTCCAACGAAGACAATCCATGGTTCTTTTGTTAGAAAAGGTAATGTATTATATCCATAAATCTCCATTTGGTTCGCACATTATAATCAGAAACTACAGCCTCCACTCCTCCATTGAAACGTGAAGAGAACTCGTTCATCTTATACCTATAAACTTGTCCAAGAACAATCAAAAATCATTTAAAATGTATCCTTAGGAACACTTTTACGTATATTTACTATAATAATTCAACCGGAATATAAACTGGGCTATAAGAACGGAAAAAAACAAGAGCGTGCCTTGTCGGGAGCGCGCGTCCTCTCCTATTGACATCCAAGGGGACACTTCCTGTTTTCTCTTCTTCTCTAAAATGAATCTGAACACTGTCTCGAGACTGTTGACATCCAGACAAAGCGATAGGTACTGCATTCATATGCCCTTATATGGGCATTTTCATAAGGGAGGGGTTCCAAATGAAAAATAGCGCACTTGGTAGTATGTAACGGTGCTCGACCAGTCGGCGAAAGCCAACATCACCCACGACAGAGAACGGTTGATTGTCAAGGGCAATGAATTCCGCTTAGAGGGACTATAATTTTTTTTTCAACAGGACAATGACCCAAAACACACCTCCAGGCTGTGTAAGAGCTATTTGGCCAAGAAGGTGAGTGATGGGAGTGCTGCATCAGATGACCTGGCCTCCACAATACCCGACCTGGTTTGGGATGAGTTGGACCGCAGAGTGAAGGAAAAGCAACCAAAACGTGTTCAGCATATGTGGGAAATCCTTCAAGACTGTTGGAAAAGCATTCCTCATGAAGATGGTTAAGGTCGGGTGTGCAAAGCGGTCATCAAGGCCAATCAAATTTTATTGGTCACATACACGTGATTAGCAGATGTTAATGCGGGTGTAGTGAAATGCTTGTGCTTCTAGCGCCGACAGTGCAGCAATATCTAACAAGTAATATCTAACAAATTACACAACATATACCCAATACACAGAAATCTAAGTAGGAATGAATTAATACTACACACATATGGACGAGCGATGTCAGAGCGGAACAGATTAAGATACAGTAGAATAGTATAGAAAAACAATATATACATATGAGATGAGTAATGCAAGATATGTAAACATTATTAAGTGACTAGTGTTCCATTCCTTAAAGTGGCCAGTGATTCCTAGTCTATGCCTATAGGCAGCAGCCTCTAAATGTGCTAGTGATGGCTGTTTAACAGTCTGATGGCCTTGAGATAGAAGCTGTTTTTCAGTCTCTCGGTCCCAGTTTTGATGTACATGTACTGACCTCGCCTTCTGGATGACAGTGGGGTGAACAGGCAGTGGCTCAGGTGGTTGATGTCCTGATTATCTTTTTGGCCTTCCTGTGACATTGGGTGCTGTAGGTGTCCTGGAGGCTGGTAGTTTGCCCCCAGTAATGCGTTGGGCAGAACGCACCACCCTCTGGAGAGCCTTTGCGATTGCGGGCGGTGCAGTTGCCGTACCAGGCGGTGATACAGCCCGACAGGGTGCTCTCAATTGTGCATCTGTAAAAATGTGTGAGTGTTTAATGTGACAAGCCCAATTTCTTCAGCCTCCTCAGGTTGAAGAGGCTCTGTTGCGCCCTTCTTCACCACACTGTCTGTGTGGGTGATCCATTTCAGTTTGTCAGTGGTGTGTACGCCAATCATCTCCTTTGTTTTGTTGACGTTGAGGTTGTTTTTCCAGGCACCACACTCCCAGAGCCCTCACCTCCCTGTAGGCTGTCTCGTCATCGTTGGTAATCACGCCTACTATTGTTGTGTCGTCTGCAAACTTGATGATTGAGTTGGAGGCCTGCTTGGCCACGCAGTCATGGGTGAACAAGGAGTACAGAAGGGGGCTGAGCACGCACCCTTGTGAGGCCCTAGTGTTGATCAGCGGAGTGGAGGTGATGTTTCCAACCTTCACCACCTGGGGGGAGGCTTGGAGGATACTATGATGAGCTTGGAGGGTACTATGGTGTTGAATGCTGAGCTATAGTCAATAAACAGCATTCTTACATAGGTATTCCTCTTGTCCCGAAGGGATAGGGCAGTGTGCACAGTGATGGCGATTGCATCGTCTGTGGATTTATTGGGGCGCTAAGCAAATTGAAGTGGGTAGAGGTGATATGATCCTTGATTAGTCTCTCAAAGCACTTCATGATGACAGAAGTGAGGGCTAAGGGGTGATAGTCATTTAGTTCAGTTACCTTAGCTTTCTTGGGTACAGGAACAATGGCCATCTTGAAGCATGTGGGCACAGCTGACTGGGATATGGAGAGATTGAATATGCCCGTAAACACAACAGCCAGCTGGTCTGCGCATGCTCTGAGGACGCGGCTTGCTGTCTGGACCGTCTGGATGCGGCTTGTGATGCCGTCTGGACCGAGGGTTAACCCGTTTAAATGTTTCACTCACGGAGGCCACGGAGGAGAACCCACAGTCCTTGGTAGCGGGCCGCGTCGGTGGCACTGTGTTATCCTCAAAGCGTGCGAAGAATGTGTTAAGCCTGTCCGAAAGCAAGACGTTGGTCTCGGCAACGTGGCTGGTTTTTCTTTTGTAGTTCGTGATTGTCTGTAGTCCCTGCCACATACGTCTCGTGTCTGAGCCATTGAATTGTGACTCCACTATCTCTATACTGACGTTTAGCTTGTTTGATTGCCTTGAGGAGTGAATACACTGTTTATATTCTGCCATATTACCAGTCGCCTTTGTTAAATGCAAAGGGTGGCTACTTCGAAGAATATAAAATATATTTTTATTTGTTTAACACTTTTTTGGTTACATATGCGTTATTTCATAGTTTTGATGTCTTCACTTTTATTCTACAATGTAGAAAATAGTCAAAATAAATAAAAACCCTTGAATGAGTAGGCGTGTCCAAACTTTTGACTGCCAGGCAGGCTCAGAATCTTGAGGGGGCGGTGCTGCTTTAGTAGGTCTCTGACCACATTCATCTTTCTGATTTGGCTGCGTATAGACTACTTACAGTAGGCCCATAAAACAGATAAGGACTTCTTCTTAGTGTATGGGTCTCTCAGGGTGGGTGTCTAGGGTATAGAGTTGGGGACCATTCCATCATGATAGGACAGTAAATAAATACATAATAATTTATTTTAAAATGTATATCCCATATCTGCACAAAATTGAAAGCTCTCTCTCATAACCCCTGCTCACACACATGGGCTCTGGGATTTGCAACCCCTATCCTTTTTCACCCACTTAACTCCACACTTTTCCAAACACAAAAACAGACACCCCACCTTCCATCACAATACATGCGCACATACCCAAATACTGTGCTTATGTCCTCTGTGTTTTATCTCTTCCATGTTAATTCTGAGTACTTGTGTGTTCCGGTTCCTTATATTTGAAGATGTATTATTTTGCTAAATTACCCCTTTTCTTCTAATGCTGTCTTATCAATTTATGAAATAATGTAAATGGAAAGTATAAAACTAATTATTTTCCAACATTCCCTATCTAGAATGGTGTAGTTTATTCCTTTAACAAATGTTTTATTTTATTGCCTTCCTATATATATTTTTTTTTATTACAATCTCTACCATATCTCGTAGTGTGTATTCCATTATTCAACTCCTCTATGGGAACTTAGTAATATTTAGAATAGCCATAGAGTAGTCTGTCTCTGAAAATGTGGTTATCAATATACAGTTTATCGACTACGAGAGCTACGCGTTTCACTTTCAATCTATTTTCCTTAAAGATTAGATACAGAACTTCACGCCGTTCTGCAATTTCCTTCAGGAACTGATCATTCATGCCTATTCTTGTGCCAGCAAGTCTTTTACCCAGACTTAACTTCTTAGGGAGCGGCAGCTGAGGTGTCGGTTTTGGAGAGTCTGGCGTGCCCAAAGTAAAAAGGCCTCCCACTCAGGCCCAGAAACTAGGATATGCACATAATTAGTACTATTGGATAGGAAACACTGAAGTTTCTAAGAGTGTTAAAATATTGTCTGTGAGTATAACAGAACGGATATAGCAGGCGAAAACCCGAGGAATTTCTGTCCTGGAAAAAGTGTTTTTGACACATTTTGACCCTCTCTCTCTCTCCCACACCTGCTGTTTCGTCTCTCTCTCT